>JAVIAB010000026.1:21572979-22172979 GCA_032433765.1 Megaustenia siamemsis | reverse complement strand
TTTATATTGATGATATGTTTTGTGCTTATATAAAAAAAATATCTTGTGTACATTTTCTTCATATTTTTGGTCATATTTATACAAATTACCAAAATATGATATTTTTTTTTTAAAATAATAATTAAATACATCTGTTATCATCTTTCCTTCTTCATTTGCTTTTCAGAGTCAAGGGGAGATGTGATTTGCTGTCTTTTTCTCTCCTGCTGTCCTGTACTGTTGTTATTGTTCCTAGTATTTCTAATATTCCACAAAACCATCTTTTTCGTGATTGACCCTTCTTGAGTCTAGTGTTTTCACAATGTTTATTGAAGGCTCATTGTGTTGTGTTTTGGTCTTTCTATCTTATAATGTGGCCAAACCATTTTATCTGCTGTTTCTTTATGCATTCTATGGTGGGATTATTCCTTTCTGCTTATGTTTAGTTAATGTTTGTCTCACAGTTTTATAATTTTAAAAAAATATTTGTTCAAATTTTTCTTAAATCATAAAGAATATTTTTGCCAATTTTCTTTGTTTCTTTTTATGTTTTCAAAAAAAAAGAGGTCCTGTGTGGAGAGCCCACATGTTAAGATACCCTTGGCAGTTGGAAATTGAAAAGAGTAGACCAAAATGCCTACTGCCGAGGTAAAATTTATGGGGAAAAAATTACCCAAAAATGTCAGAAATCTTGACGATAAAAAAATGAGAGTACATCTGATGTCAGAGAGTATCTGCCTGTATGGCGAGGAACACTTGAGCACACGGCTGTTGGCGTGAAAAATAACAAACAATTATATTCAGACAAAATTATTCAGTTCTTCTGGACTTCACTAGATACATAAATACTGTGTTCACAAACAGCCTTTGGATGCCTGTCTATTTCTCTTACTTCCGCACTAGTGTTAGTTCATTCCATAGTAGAGAAAGTATTCTCCTAAAACATTCGTTTTCAAGTACTGTACATCTGATTTATTTTCCACCTCTTTTGTTGTTTTCCAGCTCTTGAAAGCAAAGAATGGGTGGGTAATGCATTCGACTGAGATTTGTTATCCTGAGCTTTTATATTGTGCTTAGGATTTTTTATTTCTATTTTCTCAAAGTTTCTGAAAGTCATTGCTGATTTGTTGTGCAGTCAGTGAACCAGAACTAGCCAGGTCCTATTTCACCCCTATGTGGTGCTCATAAGAACAGATTAACCTGTCTGGCCAAATGAAGGAAAACAACACAGTAACTGAAAATACCAGGCTGAAGTCAGATGTTTTGAATCATAAGGCACAAACATAACAGCTTGCTGTAAACCATAATAGGGAGCTCAAAATATGTTTAACCCTAGATTACGATTCTACCTATATGTGACTTAAACAGACAGCTGACTTCATGAGAGAGTCTGGAATCCTACTCTGATTGGGTCTTGATCGCAGTGAGAGAGAGAGAGAGATATGTGACTGATGTGTTTATGATAGCATATTAACAATTACCACCACTTAATCCTAATGTTGGAAGCCATGATAGCTCAGTGGTTAGTGGACTGGACTACTAAGGACAAGAAGTCGGGTTCGATCCTGATTGTTGGCTTCCAGGTTCACCCAGCCTTAAATGGGTACCGGATTTTTTTCTGGGAAAGTAAAGCGGCACGGGTGTAATACCGACTACATTACCCCAAAAATCATGTGCTATAGGTCTGTAAAAATTATGGTCACTAACACCATATTCCCTATATGCCACTTGTCGTGATGGGGGTTTTTACTTTACTTAATCCTAACATTAGGAACTCTAAAAATAGTGTTTTCTTTGAACTTGTTGACACACATCTGTGCGTTTACAGTAGGACAGACAAGGGAACTTGGATTTTCTGTCTCAGGTTCATTTATGGCCTGAATTTCACCTCAGGGGTCAGATGTCTTGCAATGACTATCTGTACAAATGCTTTAAGGCCATTATTAAGTTCGGCTACCTCATAACATTATTTATTACTTTTCCCTAGTTACAAAGTGTTCTTTGATGTCTGCCAATGACGGAAGAAATTTCCCTGGTCACAGCAAAAAAACAAAAAATGGAAAATATACAAATTTCTTGAAAATTTTCTTTTGTGCATTTTATGAGATTGTATCTCATGAAATTGGAAATTTTTTTTTAAATCCAATAACAATGGAAACAAATCAAACACTCAGGGGTCACCAGAAATGGTAATTAGGAAGAGGGTGGTAATGTTTGAATACGACAAAGTGTCAATGTTGAAGAATTTGTGTTTTGATGCAATAATTTTTTCTGTGGTATTATAATCTAGGGTTAATAAAATCAGCATGTAAAACATAATTTTGAAAATTGTATGTTAAGAATTAACAATTTTCTGAGAGATCGTTTACAGAAAACAGTGATGTGGTTTCTGTAGAGAATTACCTGCATGCTTAGGTAGACGGAAAAGAAAATAAATACATACAAAAATAATATAATAAAATAACACAAAGAAAAGATTTATAAATAAATTTAAAAGAAATGCAGACAAAACTTTTGGATGTTTTCTCTGAAAAGAAGATCTGGAAAATCTATGTGAAAGATTAAATAGAAGATGAAGAGATCAACCAAAAAGAAAAAATTGTATTGAAAAAACAATGTGGTTTGGAAAATAAATTATTTTCTTCTTTTCTTGATGTTTACACAATCAAATAAATGTTTGTAATAGATGTGACTGCTGTCTGCAGTTTCCCTTTAGCTCTATACATCTTTGATTGCAGAATTTTCTGCTCGTAAATACAGATCGAGTCATGAGTCAGCCCTAATGGCATTCTTCATGATCTGTCAAATCTGACATCATGCTGCTGTCTAAATCAGTAGATGTTTTGCTATAAAATGAGGGCAATTGTCTTAAAATTGTATCAGTAATTCATCTGTACCTCTCTATATTCTATTTTGTAATGAACCTAAGCTTTCTTCACAGAACTGGAGACAGAAAGTCAAGCTGCATCACAGTGGCACTCCAACACAATTAAGATTAGTTCCCATTGATTGAAACTTAAGGTTATATGACTGGAGCCAAATTCATCAAAACCAGCAAGCTGTTGGTGATGGAGAATAAGTGTGGTGAGCTCTACCTTGGCCAGGGTGTCTTGGATAGTCACTGATCATGCCCACTTTGATGTGGCCATTCATTTTCTAACACCAAACCTGTGCCAGTGGAAAGTCTCCAGACACTCCAATATTAGAAATACCAATATGGCATTGGAAATATTTTGACTATAAGGAAAGACAATTGTGGTCTGGAAAGAATAATGGAGGGTATGGTTTCAGGAAAATGAGATGAGGGTAGATCAAATAGATGGTGATTTCAAGACATTAAAGAGACATTTAACTTGACAACAGAGGAAATGGGAGATCTATCTTAAGGCAGATTCCTTCAGATGAACTGTGATAAGAGCAATGTCCTGCAAAGGACGTGAGATTAGATGATGATGGTATTGGACCAAAAAACAGAAGGTCATCTGCTGCCAATAAAAGACAGATGGTCATCTGTTACCAACAATAGACAGAAGGTCATCTACTACCAACAAAAGACAGAAGGTCATCTGCTACCAACAAAAGACAGAAGGTCATCTACTACCAACAAAAGACAGAAGGTCATCTGCTACCAACAAAAGACAGAAGGTCATCTGCTACCAACAAAAGACAGAAGGTCATCTGCTACCAACAAAAGACACATGGTCATCTGCTACCAACAAAAGACAGAAGGTCATCTACTACCAACAAAAGACAGAAGGTCATCTGCTACCAACAAAAGACAGAAGGTCATATGCTACCAACAAAAGACAGAAGGTCATCTACTACCAACAAAAGACAGAAGGTCATCTGCTACCAACAAAAGACAGAAGGTCATCTGCTACCAACAAAAGACAGAAGGTCATCTGCTACCAACAAAAGACAGAAGGTCATCTGCTACCAACAAAAGACACATGGTCATCTGCTACCAACAAAAGACAGAAGGTCATCTGCTACCAACAAAAGACACATGGTCATCTGCTACCAACAAAAGACAAGGTCATCTACTACCAACAAAAGACAGAAGGTCATCTGCTACCAACAAAAGACAAGGTCATCTACTACCAACAAAAGACAGAAGGTCATCTGCTACCAACAAAAGACAAGGTCATCTACTACCAACAAAAGACAGAAGGTCATCTGCTACCAACAAAAGACAAGGTCATCTACTACCAACAAAAGACAGAAGGTCATCTGCTACCAACAAAAAACAGAAGGTCATCTGCTACCAACAAAAGACATATGGTCATCTGCTACCAACAAAAGACAGAAGGTCATCTGCTACCAACAAAAGACACATGGTCATCTGCTACCAACAAAAGACAGAAGGTCATCTGCTACCAACAAAAGACACATGGTCATCTACTACCAACAAAAGACAGAAGGTCATCTGCTACCAACAAAAGACATATGGTCATCTGCTACCAACAAAAGACACATGGTCATCTACTACCAACAAAAGACAGAAGGTCATCTACTACCAACAAAAGACAGAAGGTCATCTGCTACCAACAAAAGACACATGGTCATCTGCTACCAACAAAAGACAGAAGGTCATCTGCTACCAACAAAAGACACATGGTCATCTGCTACCAACAAAAGACATATGGTCATCTGCTACCAACAAAAGACAGAAGGTCATCTACTACCAACAAAAGACAGAAGGTCATCTACTACCAACAAAAGACAGAAGGTCATCTGCTACCAACAAAAGACAGAAGGTCATCTGCTACCAACAAAGACACATGGTCATCTGCTACCAACAAAAGACAGAAGGTCATCTGCTACCAACAAAAGACACATGGTCATCTGCTACCAACAAAAGACAGATGGTCATCTGCTACCAACAAAAGACAGATGGTCATCTACTACCAACAAAAGACACAAGGTCATCTGCTACCAACAAAAGACACATGGTCATCTGCTACCAACAAAAGACAGAAGGTCATCTGCTACCAACAAAAGACAGAAGGTCATCTACTACCAACAAAAGACAGAAGGTCATCTACTACCAACAAAAGACAGAAGGTCATCTGCTACCAACAAAAGACATATGGTCATCTGCTACCAACAAAAGACAGAAGGTCATCTACTACCAACAAAAGACAGAAGGTCATCTGCTACCAACAAAAGACAGAAGGTCATCTGCTACCAACAAAAGACACATGGTCATCTGCTACCAACAAAAGACACATGGTCATCTGCTACCAACAAAAGACAGATGGTCATCTGCTACCAACAAAAGACAGATGGTCATCTGCTACCAACAAAAGACAGAAGGTCATCTGCTACCAACAAAAGACAGAAGGTCATCTACTACCAACAAAAGACAGAAGGTCATCTGCTACCAACAAAAGACAGAAGGTCATCTGCTACCAACAAAAGACACATGGTCATCTGCTACCAACAAAAGACAGAAGGTCATCTGCTACCAACAAAAGACAGAAGGTCATCTACTACCAACAAAAGACAGAAGGTCATCTGCTACCAACAAAAGACAGATGGTCATCTGCTACCAACAAAAGACAGAAGGTCATCTACTACCAACAAAAGACACATGGTCATCTGCTACCAACAAAAGACACATGGTCATCTGCTACCAACAAAAGACACATGGTCATCTACTACCAACAAAAGACAGAAGGTCATCTACTACCAACAAAAGACACATGGTCATCTGCTACCAACAAAAGACAGAAGGTCATCTACTACCAACAAAAGACAGAAGGTCATCTACTACCAACAAAAGACAGAAGGTCATCTGCTACCAACAAAAGACAGAAGGTCATCTACTACCAACAAAAGACAGAAGGTCATCTGCTACCAACAAAAGACAGAAGGTCATCTGCTACCAACAAAAGACAGAAGGTCATCTGCTACAAAACAAAAGACACATGGTCATCTGCTACCAACAAAAGACAGAAGGTCATCTACTACCAACAAAAGACAGAAGGTCATCTGCTACCAACAAAAGACAGATGGTCATCTGCTACCAACAAAAGACAGAAGGTCATCTACTACCAACAAAAGACAGAAGGTCATCTGCTACCAACAAAAGACAGAAGGTCATCTGCTACCAACAAAAGACACATGGTCATCTGCTACCAACAAAAGACAGAAGGTCATCTGCTACCAACAAAAGACACATGGTCATCTGCTACCAACAAAAGACAGAAGGTCATCTGCTACCAACAAAAGACACATGGTCATCTACTACCAACAAAAGACAGAAGGTCATCTGCTACCAACAAAAGACAGATGGTCATCTGCTACCAACAAAAGACAGAAGGTCATCTGCTACCAACAAAAGACACATGGTCATCTACTACCAACAAAAGACAGAAGGTCATCTGCTACCAACAAAAGACACATGGTCATCTGCTACCAACAAAAGACACATGGTCATCTGCTACCAACAAAAGACATATGGTCATCTGCTACCAATAAACGACAGATGGTCATCTGCTACCAACAAAAGACAGAAGGTCATCTGCTACCAACAAAAGACACATGGTCATCTGCTACCAACAAAAGACAGAAGGTCATCTGCTACCAACAAAAGACATATGGTCATCTGCTACCAACAAAAGACACATGGTCATCTGCTACCAACAAAAGACATATGGTCATCTGCTACCAACAAAAGACACATGGTCATCTGCTACCAACAAAAGACAGATGGTCATCTGCTACCAACAAAAGACAGAAGGTCATCTGCTACCAACAAAAGACACATGGTCATCTGCTACCAACAAAAGACACATGGTCATCTGCTACCAACAAAAGACATATGGTCATCTGCTACCAATAAACGACAGATGGTCATCTGCTACCAACAAAAGACAAAATCCCTGTGACAAGAACTGATTTGACATCACAGTTCATATATCACGAGAATGATACAACTTTTGCAATGGCGAAAAAAGAGTCATAGGTGAGGTAGCATAATCTGTTTACTTTCTTAATGTTGTCAATATAAATGAAAGGTTTAAGTAACTCCATGTTTTTATCTTACTCAGATTGAACGCAAATAAAGTTGAAAAAATTGTTAGCAAGCCAGAGTCTGACCATGCATTTTTCGTGGACACATTTTCTAAATTGAAAAGCCTTGTCGATGTGGTCACAAAACAAATTTGTACATGTGAGTGCTCTAGGAATTGACCTTGTCCTCACACTTACCTCTTGTTTACATGTATGTATATATATATATTGGAAATAAGATGTTAGGGCCCATTTTTTTTATAAACAACAGCACATTTTATTGATGATATAGTTGGTTTCATACCAGGCTGCTCATTTTCCCCAGAAAAATTCTGGTACACATTTAAGGCTGGCTGGGTTAATTTAGGAACCACCATTCAGGATTGAACCCAACCTCTTGTCCTTAGTAGCTCCATTGATCTGCCTATTCAGGCTAGCATGGGAACTGCTTTTTGGAAGTCCCTCTTTCATGGATAAGGTGTCTGTAATGGCCTTTATACATCTCAAAGATCGGATGGTAAGACCATCAGGCCAAGCAGATCAATGTGCAAACCGAGGAAGTGATCAACAACAGAGCAAGTATAAGTAATCATGATTGCCAAAAGGTCAACTATTACTGAGGGATGCTCTGCTGCTGAGGACAGGTAAATATAAAGCAAAACTAAGGCTGGGAACTTGGAATGTAAGGAGCCTTTATCAGGGAAAATATTTCATGACCAGCAAATAAAATGGACAGATACAATGTAGGTATTCTACTCTTTGAGCACAGGTGTTCTGGAGAAGGTCATTTTGAGACTGGATCAGGCAGTACATTTACATAATCAGGAAAGGAAAAGAGTGGACAAGGAAGTGTAGGGTTCACCCTGGACAAAGAAAACATATTAAACTCTCTTTGGTTACAATCTAGTTAATGATAGAGTGCAATCAGACTATGAAAGAAAAAGTGAAACACCACAGTCTTACAAGTATTCTTACACGTATATGTTGCACCATACACCAGCAAATGATGAACAAATAGAAGAACTTTATAACTCACTGCAGGATACCATAGAAAGAGTAGATAAAGAAGGCATTATAATCATTATGGATGATTTCAACATATAAGTCTGCATGGTAAGAACAAAAGTCAAAAAAGTTCAGGGGTCATTTAACATAGGACTAAAATGACAGAGGAGAAAAGCTCATAGAATTTTGCCTCTTACTATTGCCAACACTATTTTTAAACAGCACCCAAGAAGATTAAACACTTGGACCTTTTCAGATGAAACATCGGAAATCAAATAGACTTCATCCTGGTCCAGCAAAGATGGAGATCAGGGGTGACATTTAAAACACTACCTGGTGCAAAATCTGACCAAGAACTACTAATGGCAGAGTTCAAAATAAGGCTCAAAAAAGGGGTGAGAGAGACATGAGCAATAGGCTTTGACACAGATGCTATACTATTGTATTATAACATCAAAGTACGAAACAAATTTGACTTGTTGATGGCAGTACAAGAATACATGTAGCCAGATGAGCTAGCCGCGCATGCAAGAGATATTCTCATCTTGTCAGCTCAAAATATAATCTCCAAAAAAGTACATAAGAAACACAATATATCTCTGAAAAAAACATTGACCTCTCATACTACAAAATTAGGAGAAAATTAAAGCAAACAGGTGTGAAATGAAATAGTGATGAATACAGAAAATATACAAGCAATTAGAAAAGAGATAAAGAGAAACAAAAAAATATATATTCCGAATTCCGAAGAAAGGAAATTTGCAGCTGTGTACCAACTACTGAATGATTTACCCAATAAGTCAAGCCAGTAAAATACTTGTACAGATCATCATGATAAAAGATAGCATGGAAGTTAGAACAGGAACTTCATATAGTTCAAGCAGGTTTCAGACATAGATCTGTGACCACATCTTAAACATGAGAAACATTTTGAGAAGTGTAAGGAATACAACATAGAACTGCATATAGTTCAAGCAGGTTTCAGACATGGTAGGGGCATCTGTGACCACATCTTAAACATGAGAAACATTTTGAGGAGTGTAAGGAATACAACATAGAACTGCATATATGCTTCAAAGATTATAGCAAGGCTTCTTTCTAAATCAGAAACTGTGGGACATCATGAACGACATGGGCCTTTCAACACACCTAATGCAACTTATTGTATCATGTAACACAAAGCAGCTGTCAGAATAGTGGATGAAACATCAAACTGGTTTGAAGTACAAAAAGAAGGGTGAGGCAGGATTGCATCCTCTTTCCATACCTATTCAACATCTATGCTGAGAGCATCATGAGAAATGTCAGGAACGATGGCAAATTTGGGAAATTTGATCCTTTCACAATAAATGACAATGTAATTCCAGAACTCAGATATGCTGATGACACAGTCCTCCTCTCAAACAGTGTAAAAGGATTAAAAGAGGTAATTGAGTGTGTTAAACACAGTGAGAAACAAAACCAATAAATATACAGAAAACCAGTATAAATGTCCATTGACAAAGCAATAGGCCGTAAATACACTATGAATATCTGGGATCTGTAGTAACTAACAATGGAGAATATGTCAGAAGAGGATCAAAATAAAGATTAACAATAGCAACTCGAAAACTAAATGCCTCGAATAACATGTAGCATGAAACCAGTAAGGCAGTAAAATTTTAATTACTTAGGGCATTCATCTTTCTGATAGCTACATAAGGTTGTGAATCATGGACAATCTCGCAAACAGCAAGGCAGAAAATGTATTCCTTCAGACATTCAAAACAAAATGTTACAGAAAAATCCTTATGTTACTTTAGATAAAGAAAAAGAACAATAAAGACATAAAAAGTCCTAAGCATTGAAAAATAGTGGCTTATAAACATCTTACAGAGGAAATTAAAATAGCAACAGAAGAATTGGGAGATTTGGCTAGAGATAGAGACTCTTTCTGACAATGAATGCAATATTCTGCAAAGGACATGTAACCTGATGAATGACCTTTATTAAACTGACTAGTCTCACCTATATATTCCCTGTATTGAGATCCTCCATACCAGGCAATTGCCTGGTATATAATTGATAACAACAACTTCTTTGGGGAAATGTGTGTATTTTTGGTCCTGATCTCCCAAATCTTCCTATGGGTAAAATCTCTTCCCTTGAAACAATTCTATCTGAATGATCCTTTCTCAGAGACCTGTCTCTGGATCAGCCCTCTCTTTCTTAAAGGACTCTAGATTTTCTCTCTTGAATCTCATCTCTGTGAATCTCTATCTCTGGGCCTTCTGTCTCTGTCACCTTGAAAGCTAAACACAGTTTCCTTAAATAATGCGTTTCCCCTAGCCTTCAAATGTGGGTATCTTCCCTGTTTCCACATTCTTATCTTGTCACTAAGTGGTTATCTATATATCTATCTATCTATTGACCTTTCGAGCCGTAGCCGGCCCATAGGGCGTAGACCAAGATACTCCTTCTCTTATCTAAGTTTATGTTTTAGCCGTTTTCAATTCTTTTAAAGATATTTTATCAAATCTTGCCACTTGTCTCTGTTCTGTGCAAGCAGCTCTATCTCATTGAGGGAGCCGATTCCTGCTGCTCTTGCCTCTCTCATCAATGTTCTTCTCAGTGTCTCTCTGGGTCTTCCTCTTTTCCTCTTACCTGTTGTTTCCCACATGAGGGCTTGTTTTGCTATTAGGTTATTATCTCTTCTCATCACATGTCCAACATATGACCATCGTCTTTTCTTGATTACTGAAGATATTAGTGGCTGATTGACGATTTCTCTAATTTCCTCGTTTATTTTGAATTTGTTCCACGCTATATCAAGTATTTTCCTTAGACATTTATTTTCAAATGCGTTCAACTTTGTTTCTATGTCTCTTGTTGTTTTCCAGCTTTCACATGCATATGTAAGGGTTGATAGTACATTTGATTTGAATAGTCTAAGTTTTGTATTTGTGCTGATGAGTTTTGATTTCCACAACTTTTCAAGGCTTCTGAAAGACATTACTGCTTTAGCTATTCTGATTCTAATTTCTTTGCTTGCATCCCCTTCTCGATTAATGTGACTTCCAAGATAGATAAAGTGATCAATCTCTTCCACTGGTTTGTTTTCCATGTAAATTTTGTTGTCTGTTGGAATTAAGCTTTTCATGACTTTAGTCTTTTCATGATTGATCTCAAGCCCAATTTTGCTGGCTATTGATGATAGTTCATTTGTGTTTTCCTGCATCATTTTTATCTGACTGCTGATAACTATGTCATCAGCAAAGTCGAGGTCCTCCGAATGGTCTCCTTGTATCCATTCTATGCCTTTATTACCAGTGCAGCATTTCTTCAGTGGTTATCTGCTTGAGTGGTATTGCTAGAGCAGAACAATATTATGGAAAAATGAAAGGAGTTGTCAACAAACACTGAACTGGCACAGTTAGCCACTGTGTGCTGATGAACATTTAGAGGATTCAATTGGAGCACCCAAGCATTGGATGTGCCTAGAGTGCAATGATGATTCTAATATAATGTAACAATATAATATCCTTATCACCTCACTCACTGCCTAATTTCTTTATATCTCCCTTTCACCATCTATTATGATCTTGCAACAAATAAAATATAGATTTTCAATAAAATGACAACTATTTTAAACAGCTTTTGATATCATACAACATACTGGTGTCAGGTGGAGACAATCATTTCCATCCATACATTCCTCCTAAACCTGCTCATTGAGACAGGAGATTAGAGAGCTTCTATTTGCAGATGATTAGACACTAATGCATGAAAAAAGAGAAGACCTACAAGAACATTTAAATAGGCTTAACACCACAGGCACTCAATACAACATGAAAATCAACAACACAGAAGTCGTGAATATCACAAAAAAAAAAAAAAGAAACAGAACATTAACATAATGATGGATCGCAGACAACTAAAATAAGTGATAATAATTTAAATATCTATGAAGTCTAGTGACAAAGACAATTCACAAGCAGTAGAAATAGACTCAAGATGCAACAAAGCATGTTAAATCATCAGACAACTATCACCACTATTGTCCAACATGAAAATAAGACTAGAGGTAAAACTGGCACTCTACAATACACTCTTCATCCAAAAGTTGTGCTACCAATGCCAGTCCTGGGCACTAGATGCAAGAACAATAAGAAAAATAACCTCCACTGAGATTAAATGCATTAGACGAATGACAGGAAATAGCCTGAGAGATTAGATCAGAAATGAAGAACAGACAAGAAAAAAGCTAGGAATAATTCCCACCATAGAGTACCTAAAGAAACAACAGATAAAATTGTTTGCCACATGATAAAGCAGATAGATCAAAGCACAACACAACAAGCCTTCAATAAACATTGCAAGAACACCAAATCCAAGGGCTGGCATCGAAAAAGATTGTTTAATGGAATATTAGAAACAACAGCAGTAAAGACCAATAGAAGAGCAAAAGATCGCAAATAATATTATATCCCCACTCGATGCTGAAAGGCAAATGAGGAAGGAGAGAAGAAGTATCATGCAATAACAGGACATTTCTCTTTGACTGAATTTCTCATGACTGTATGTGCTGTTTGTCTCTTTTGAGTGTAGTCCACAGGGAGTCATTGATGACTTGGTCACATTCTAGGTCTGCTCCTCTATTTTCCTGGAACTACATTCTCTGTTATTGTTCTTCAAAGCCATTATGGTGTTTGATATAACCTAAATCTGTCAGTTCTCTTTTCCTTTTTTCCACTTGCGAGCCTTTTTTAAATTTCATTTCTCTTATAACTTTTTTGTTTGTTCTTTTGTCTATCCAGAATACTTCTTGAATGATTCTTCTGTAGCATTTTATTTCAAATGATGATGATGATCTGGTTGACCTCTGTAGATGCCTGATTTTATATTTTGTTTTATTTAAGTTTTGCATCCATAAGTTGTAGTTGGAGGATTGTTTTAGCTTGATGTTGTTGTTGTTGTTGTTATGGATCCAGTGACCTTTGAGCTGATGCCCTTCGGCCCAAAGCCATGTAGTAGTATCTGCAGGTATTTTTAAGTTCTGCTGATGTTCCGTACAGAGTATTCCATTTGGAGGGCCTTTGAGGAAGTAGTGTTGTTCTGATGTCAGTGAGCTCTGGACATTGAAACAGGTGGTGTTCTACAGTTTCTTGTGGGTGATCACAGAGTGGACATACTGGGGTATGGTTTTGTTATATTCTATTAGTTTTAGCTTGATAAAACATTTGGTGTTTATCCACAGATGCTTTATTTCTGTCAGTTTAAGAGATATAAATTAATTAATCATGTGTGTGTGTTGCTTATGTCTGCTCTTGTATGTTCTGCTCCAGCTTCCACTGCTGATACAACCACACAGCCACCAGTTGAGAGTAAGTCATTTTCATTATCACTGTCATCTGTAGTCTGACTCTGTTCTCTAGAAGAACTACTCCCTTCATTCATTCCATTTCTCTTATCAGTTTATTCTTTCTTTCCTTTTCTCTCTCTCGCACTTCACTGTCTTTCTGTCTCTCCTAACCTCATCTCAGTCTTCTCATACCCATAACAGTCTATTCTTTCTTTGTCTTCATTTTCTCTCTACTGTTTCTTTTTTTCTAATTCCTTACCATTTTTCCTATTTGTTCCCTTTCTTTCTGTTTTCTGGGTATTTCTCACCCTGTCTCTCTCTTCCAATTTCCTTCCAGCTCTCTTTTTATTTTATTTATATAAGTTATCTAGGACTTACACCTCGCCTTTATCTCTTCTCATTCATTTTCTATCCCTTATCATTTCTACTCTCTGTCTCTCTCTCTTCTCTGTATATTTTCCTTTCACAATCTCTCATTAACTCCTCCTATATCTTTTTCCGTATAATCACCTTTCACAATCTCTCTTTAACTACTCCTATATCTTTTTCCGTATAATCACCTTTCACAATCTCTCTTTAACTACTCCTATATCTTTTTCCGTATAATCACCTTTCACTATATCTCATTAACTCCTCCTATATCTCTTTTCAGTATATTTTGATTTCATTATCTTCTCATGGTAATTTCCTAGTTTGATCAGATATATTATTTCAGTTTGGAAGAGTGATGTCCCCTAAAATATGTCTGCCAAAATACAGTGGTTCTACGCATTCTTGGCGTTGGGGTCATTACGCTGGCATGTGTCACTCACACTGGCGTTTGGGTCAGCGTGGCGTTCGGGTCAGCGTCTGCGTCCAAATCGAGATGTTAATTAATAATTGGCTGAACCCCTATCCTTTCTTATGCTTCTTCTTACTAATTATCCGCCTATATATATAGGCTAGTTTGTCTAATATTTAAAAACCAGCTAAGCAGTTCTGAGTTCACTTACTTGAATTTGGTACTACTGTATTTGCAAAATGACCGGGCGACCTAGAGCCCCAACTGAAGTTGTGAATGTTGGGCAGATCATGACTTTTCATGACATCATTGCAGAGGATAGATGGAATTTACTAACTCTGATTCCCGAGATTGCCACTAATAAATTGTGTATTCAGTGGTTAGCTAAGCGTAGACTAATAATAAATACGTGTCTATGCAACATTTGTCGTATGCCTGCGCGTTTAGTAGCCTACAGCAGAGGAGTAGATGGCTATCAGTGGTCATGTCAGGGGTGCAGTTTTGGAAAGTCCGTTCGTGATGGATCATTTTTCACAAAGAGCCATCTATCACTAAAACAAATTTTAATTATGATCTACTGTTGGAGCAGCGATTTTCCACAGAGCTTGATCCAGCATGAGGCAGGCGTCAATAAAAATACTGTAGTGGATTGGTGTAATTTTTTATGCGAGGAATGTGAGAAATACATGGTCAGACACTTCAGTCAAATTGGTGGTATGGACATTCTAGGCCAACCAATCGTTGTGGAAATTGACGAGTCCAAATATTTTCACCGAAAATATCACAGGGGACAATGGAATGAGGGTGACTGGGTGTTCGGTGGAATAGAAAGAATTTCAGGAAAATGCTTTCTAGTAGAAGTACCAGATCGCTCCGAGGCTACTTTAACAAAAGAGATAGTTGCCCATATTTTACCTGGAAGCCACATTATTTCTGACGGCTGGTCTGCATATGCCAATATCAGTCGAATTGCAAATGGTATTTATACCCATTGTTCAGTCATCCATCAAGAGAATTTTGTCGACCCAGATGATCCCGAAATTCACACACAGAATATTGAAAATATGTGGATGCGGGCCAAAAGGAAATTGAAGAGACAGTTCGGCACTAGGCGTACATTGTTCCCATCGTTTCTACACGAGTTCGCCTTCAGAAATGAAATCAGACAAGGAAACGTCCTAGGGACGCTAATTACAGGAATTGCAGAGAGTTATCCTGTGTAAAATCATCACATCCCTGCAAACTACTGTCCTTTTCAGGACAACATAAGATTGCTCCAAACCTGCCCACTTCACAACTGTCCTTTTCAGGACAACCAAACATTCACAATTAACTATTTTAGATTGCCTAGAGTTTTCACTATGGTCCTTTTCAGGACTTTCATCACACTCGTTGTTATTCTCAAGCTCCGCACCAGATTGCTAATTGCTGACAGGTAATTTGAGGTAATACAGATGTTGCATTGTGTTTCGTAAAGCTATTTCTAGATATTTTTTGTATTTATGTGTGTGTGTATGTGCATTTTAATTAATAGCCAACGTTTGACAATCTTCCAACATTTGGCAGTAAATTACGGCGATTGGTAATCAACCGCACAATTCCCTTCGATCAGAAGATCATAATTAGGCCGAGTGGCGTCGTTTTTGTCACGCGTTATAATATATTTATAAATATTTAACACTAAAGCTAAACCTAACCCCTGGACCCAACGCCCAATCAACAGATACTCCGAAATGATTACATGCCAGCGTAATGACCCCAACGCCAAGAATGCGTAGAACCACTGTATTTTGGCAGACATATTTTAGGGGACATCACTCTTCCAACTGAAATAATATATCTGATCAAACTAGGAAATTACCCTTCTCATTTTCTCTACCTCTTTTTCTTTTCTTTATATAACCTTTTCTCCATTTCTTATTTTTTTTTCTTCACAATCTCTCTCTCTCTACCTATTTTCTTTATATCTCCCTCCCACCATTTCTCCTTATCTCCTCCCACTCTCTACCTTTTTATAATTTACCTCTTACCCACTTTCTTGAGAATCTCTTTGAGAATTTCCTCGTTGGTCTTTTTAACTGTCCAGGGAACTTTCAACATTCTTCTGAGATATCCCATCTCTGTGGCCTCTAATCATCTTTTCATTTGTTTCTTTCCGGTCCATGATTTGTTTCCATTGATCAGAATTGACTATATATGACTGATGAACTCTCTTTCTCACTTCTATTAACAAAGATTAATTGCATAAGATGTTTTTCATTTTCTGAAATGCTATTTTGGCCTGAGCTATTCAGCTTTTTATTTCTGTGGTACATCTTCCATCTCATGTTATTATTGTGCCCCAGTATTTGAAACGTTGCACTTGTTTCAGATTTGTCCTGTTATTTTTATGCTGCATGATGGTGATGATTCTTTCTTCGATATGACCATTACGCTTATCTTGTACCCACCTCCCCATATTTTTAGAACCCTTCCTTTTTATTTCTCACCTGACTACATGGTCAGTGAGATATATAGTTGATCAACCCATCCACCTATTTTAGGTCAGTCAATGGCTAACCAAGCTTTGGACTGCAGGGAAGTCACCATTTCTTTCCTTTCTTGAGTAACTAGCATATTATTGCCATGTAGTTTAGATTTGTGTACATATCCTTATATATATTTTTATGTTGTTTATTGATCCAGCTGACGGCCTACTTGGCCGAAACGTTGACTTTTGTTTTGTTACTCATCTACATAAAGCTGTTACCACACCACTTTTTTTTCTTTTTTTTTAAATTGTCACACTGTCTTCCACTTTCTCCAGTGTCTCAAAGATTATATCCCTCACAGCAAATAAAATATAGATTTTCAATAAAAATAAAACATTTTTAAACCGCTTTTGATATCATTCAGGTGTCAGACCAACCGGTGGAGATAAGCATTTCCATCCACATATTTCTTCTGAACCCACTCATTGAGTCACTGAGAAAACATATGGATAAAATTTGATATTCCGATTGCTTACGATGAATGATATCGTATTAAGGGGAACAGATGACTGTGTTCACTTTCTGTGTGGTTTCTCCTTATGTCTTTAGGCATATACTGAGACTTCTATGATGGGGACTGCAGCTGCCTTTCTTTGTTTGGGAGATGAGATATTAATTCAGATGAAACCACTGGCACGGGCGGTTTAGCAGTTATGGATTTTAATTCGTTTGCAGTGATACCGGGGCATTCCATAACCATGTGGGTAAAGTCTGTATCTCCAGCTAAGCTATTGCTTTAGTTACTGCCATCACCTTTATAACTATGCTAGTTTTAGTCAAGACAAAACTACTGTTTTCTTCTTTTACAATTCTCATTTGTGTCAGAACAACAAAGCCAATAATTTGTCAGTGCCCAGGCTAAGTAATCTGTTCCCTGACCTGCATTTATAAAATGTAAACAATTTGCAATATGCGGATGACACAGTCTTAATAGCAGAGACATAGAATGAAAAACAAGAAATGATTGACATAATAGTAAAAGAAAGCAACAAGAAAGGTCTCAGTCTGAATAGTAAGAAAACAGAAGTAATGGTTATATCAAAGAAACAATCACCATCATACAGCATAAAAATAAACAGGACAAATCTGAAACAAGTGCAACGCCTCGAATACTTGGGCACAATAATTACATCAGATGGGAGAATCACCACAGAAATAGAAAACAGAATAGCTGAGACCAAATTAGCATTTCGGAAAATTAAAAACGTTTTATGCAACAAATTCTATGTCAATAGAAGTGAGAAAGAGAGTTCATTGTGTTATATAGAGCCAATTCTGATCTATGGAAGCGAATCATGGACAGTAAATAAACAAATGAAAAGGGGATTAGAGGCCACAGAAATGTGACTTCTCAGAAGATTGTTGAAAGTTCCCTGGACAGCTAAATAAACCAATGAGGAAATTCTCAGAGGCCAACGCAAAAAGGGAGCGCCTGAAAAACATCAGAAAGAATCAATCAACATTTTTCAGACACATCAAGAGAAGAGGAAAGTTGGAATACTTGGTTCTATTGACCTTTCGAGCCGTAACCGGCCCATATGGCGTAGACCAAGATACACCTTCTCCTATATGAATTTTTGTTCTAGCAGTTTTCTTTTAAAGATATTTTATCAAATCTCGCCATCTGTCTCTGTTCTGTGCAAGCAGTTCTATCTCATTTAGGGAGCCGACTCCTGCTGCTCTTGCCTCTCTCATCAATGTTCTTCTCAGTGTCTCCCTGGGTCTTCCTCTTTTTCTGTTACCTGTTGTTTCCCATATGAGGGCTTGCTTTGCTATTCGATTATTATTTCTTCTCATCACATGTCCAACGTATGACCATCGTCTTTTCTTTATTACTGAAGATATTAGTGGTTGATTGGCGATTTCTCTAATTTCCTCGTTTGTTTTGAATTCGTACTTAGTGAATATACTTAATGAATACTTGGTTACAACTGGAAAAATGCAATCAAAGAGATATCATGGACAGCAAAGAGAGAAAATACTAGAGAGCTTGGTGTCATGGCATGGAAAACAGTCAACAACAGAATTGATACGATGCATGGTAGATAGAAGATTGTGGAAGGACTTGATCACCTAAGCCAACTGGTATAGCACATGATGATGATGATTATAACTGCTTGTTCTTATTTCTGGTCCCCTAGGAATGTTGCACCCTGGCAACTGTCTTTCATGCCATCATCATGCTATGCCAATGCCATGAGTTCTGCCTATAATGAATAAAATGAATGTGAATAACATTAGAAGAGAAAAAGTAAAACCAACTAGAGCCTCATTTGATGAGCTGAATAATGTGGTGCATAATAGATATCATTGTTAAACTTCAGCTATTCTATAGGATGTAACAGATTTACCATCGTCAAGTCTCATGCACATCAGACTGTTACTCTTTGATTACCAGTCTGAATTTTTCTTGTTTTATGTATGTGTTGTTTGTCCTAGTGAGTGTAGTTCATAATTAGTCATTGATTACCTTGGTCTCCTCCTTCTCTAATTTCCAGGAACTACAACCTCCATTGTTGTTCTTCAAAATCATTATGATATTCAATATAGCCTAAATATGTCAGTTCTCTTTACTTGATTAAACTCACTTGCCAGGCTTTGTTTATTTTCATCATCACCATCATCAAGTACCGTGCCTGCTGGTGTAGGTGATCATGTCTCTCCACAAACTTTTGTTCTCGACAGTTATTTATCATTTCTGTTGTTGACCTTCTGCCAATCCATTCTCTTAAGCTGTCAGGAATCTTTTCTCTTAGCTTCCCTCTATCTCTTCGTCCCTCAATTTTTTCAGTTGTTACAATATATTCCACCTTTTATCTTCTCATTACATGGCCAAAAAATGATGATTGTTTCTTCCTAATATTGGAAATTAGCTCTCTCTTTGCTTTGGTCTCTTTTAGAACATTTTCATTACTCTTCTTAGCTATCCGTGGTATTCTCAACATTCTTCTGTAAAACTACATTTCTACGGCCTCCAGCAATTTTCTTGTCTGTTGTCCTTTTGTCCATGATTCACATCCATATGTTAAGACTGGCACTAAATAACATTTAAGAACTCGTTTTCTTGTTTCTATTGTCTAAAATGGGTTGCACAGTACCTTCCTCATTTTTTGGAAAGCTACTTTTGCTTGATCCATTCTGCATCTCACCTCTGTTGTACATTTAACATCTGAGGTTAACAATGTTCCCAGATATTTAAATTCATTTACCTGTTTTAATATTGTTCCACTTGTCTTTATTGTGTGCACTGCGGAATCGACTTTTTCTGTGTTGTTACCATTACTTCTGTCTTTTTGTTATTATGTCTGAGTCCTTTATTTTTGCTTTCTTTCACAACAATGTCTAACAATTCTTGTAACTCCTTTTCGCTCTTAGCGATTAAGACTGTATCATTAACATACCTTAGATTATTTATATTATGACCTCCGATTGTTATTCCAGGCATGCCCGTTATGGATCTTAAAATAACGTCACTATACAGTCATCACTCGCTACTTCGCAGTTCATTTATCGCGGTCTCAGAACATCGCAGATTGTTCATAAATTTAAAATTGAGGAATTCTGGCACGAAAGTTTTGCACACGCCAGTAGTCAGAGGTGAGTTACGGACCTTGTTATAAAGGAAAAGTTGTTATAAGAATAAAAGAGTTCTAAAAACATATTTACAATATGTGCACTTTGGTTATATCTACGTATGTTACACACACACATCATATTTATATCATTTATACATTATTTTATGTATGTTATTTATACTATTAATATTTTATTTACATGTTTGCTTGCTTGCTTGCGTATTTACATGTTTGAAACTATTGTTTAATGTTCTAATGATAACATATGCACTTATATAGTTTCATATACACTTATTGATATTATACATGCACAAAAAATGTACGTATGTTAAAAATGAGAGGGTGACACTACTTTGGGGTTTTTCATTTATTGCGGCTAGTTCTGGTCCCTATTAACCGCGATAACTGAGGGATTACTGTAGATATTAGACAAATCTGGTGATAGCACATAACCTTGCCTAACACGCTGTTTTATTTGTTGAGACATCCCCAATTGATTTCCAGTTCTTATGGCTGCTGTTTGTGCCAGTACATGTTCTTTATTATTCTTAGATCTTTGCTGTCTACATTTATGCTTTCTAAAATTTTGTTTATTTTAACTTCTCTTATAATGTTTTTGTTTGTTGTTTTGTTTATTCAAAATATTTGAAAGATTCTTCTGCAGCTTTTTATCTCAAATGATGAAATAAAAAAGTAAAAAAAGTAAAGTACCCCGTCACTCCAAGTGGCGTATAGGGAATATGGTGTTAGTGACCATAAATTTTACAGACCTTCAGCACGGGATTTTTGGGGTAATGCGGTTGGTATTATGCCTGTGCCGCTTCACTTTCCCAGAAAAAAATCCGGTACCCATTTAAGGCTGGGTGAACCCGGAAGCCGTCGGTTGGGATCGAACCCTACCTCTTGCCCTTTGTAGTCCAGTTCACTAACCACTGAGCTATCACGGCTCCAAATGATGAAATGATCTCCTTAAATGCCTGATTTTGTTTTTATTTTTGTTCAATTCTGGTGTCTGTAAGTTGTAGTTGAAAAAATGCAGGTCATGGGTTGTTTTGATAAAACATTTGGTGTTTATCCACAGATGCTTTATTTTTGTCAGTTTAAGAGATATAAATTAATTAATCGTGTGTGTGTGTTGCTTATGTCTGCTCTTGTATGTTCTGCTCCAGCTACCACTGCTGATACAACCACACAGCCACCAGTTGAGAGTAAGTCATTTTCATTATCACTGTCATCTGGAGTCTGACTCTATTCTCTAGAAGTATTACTCCCTATGTTTCTATCATTTTCCTCTCTTTTCCTTTGTTTACTGTGTCCTTCTGTCTCTCCTTATGTCTTCTCCCAACTTTCTCTTTATTTTATTTATTTAGGTTACCAAAACCTCACTTCTCTCCGTGGTCTGTCCTCTCCATTCACAGCCTTCCTCGTTTCTTTTTATCTCCCTCCTATTACCTTACAGTATCTTCTCTCCTCTTTTTTTCTATATATCACCCAATCTTCATCTCTTATTATCTTCTCTTCTCTTTATTTATTGCATATCTCCAACTATTTATCATTATGCCCTCTTTTCTTTATTTTTTCTATATATTTTGTTCTTGCTGTCTTTTCATTATCTTTTTCTTTCTCTGTTTTCTGTACATCTCCTATTTGCCATCTCATTAAGTGCTGGTAAAGTCTGTATCTCCAGCTAAGCTATTGCTTTAGTTACTGCCATCACCTTTATAGCTAGGCTAGTTTTAGTCAAGACAAAAGTACTGTTTTCTTCTTTTACAATTCTCATTTGTGTCTGAACAACAAAGCCAATAATTTGTCAGTGCCCAGGCCAAGTAATCTGTTCCCTGACCTGCATTTACAAATTGTATTATAACTGCTTTTTCTTATTTCTGGTCCCCTAGGAATGTTGCACCCTGGCACTGTCTTTCATGCAAGTACCATGCCTGCTGGCGTAGGTGATTATGTCTCTCCACAAACTTATGTTCTTCACAGTTATTTTCATTTCCTTTGTTGACCTTCTGCCAAGCCATTCTCTTAAGTTGTCAGGAATCTTTTCTCTTAGCTACCCTCTATCTTTTCATCCCTCAATTTTTCCAGTTTTTACAATATATTCCACCTGTTACCTTCTCATTACATGGCCAAAAAATGATGATTGTTTCTTCCTAATATTGGAAATTAGCTCTCTCCTTGCTTTGGCCTCTTTTAGGACATTTTCATTACTCTTCTTAGCTATCCATGGTATTCTCAACATTCTTCTGTAAAACTACATTTCTACGACCTCCAGCAATTTTCTTGTCTTTTTTCCATGATTCACATCCATATGTTAAGACTGGCTCTACATAACATTTAAGAACTCGTTTTCTTGTTTCTATTGTCAAAAATGGATTGCACATTATCTTCCTCATTTTTTGGAAAGCTACTTTTGCTTGATCCATTCTGCATCTCACCTCTGTTGTACATCTACCAACTGAGGTTAACAATGTTCCCAGATATTTAAATTCATTTACCTGTTTTAATATTGTTCCACTTGTCTTTATTGTGCACTGCAGAATTGCCTTTTTCTTTGTTGTTACCATTACTTCTATCTTTTTGTTATTATGGCTGAATCCTTTATATGTTGCTTTCTTTCACAACAATGTCTAACATTTATTGTAACTCCTTTTTGCTCTTAGCGATTAAGACTGTATCATTAACATACCTTAGATTATTTATATTATGACCTCCGATTGTTATTCCAGGCATACCCCTTGTGGATTTTAAAATAATGTCACTATATATATTAGTTCCTGTGTGTTACCGGGGCCTCATTATGAGGAAAGTAAAGAATAGTGACACTGTGACCTTCCAGGCATGTCGTAAGAGGCGACTAAGGAGGTTGATCGATGGCTTGACAAGCTGTCATTATAAAAAGTATTGTTATGGAAACACTCTGCAATATGTGCCATTTTGGCACACAAGGTTTCTGTTTTTGAGATTGTGGTTCTGCCCTATGTGCCGTCTTCGGCTCGAAAGGACAATAGATAGATAGATAGATATATTAGACAAATCTGGTGACAGCACATAACCTTGCCTAACACGCTGTTTTATTTGTTGAAACATCCCCAATTGATTACCAGTTATTATGGCTGCTGTTTGTGCCAGTACATGTTCTTTATTATTCTTAGATCTTTGCTGTCTACATTTATGCTTTCTAAAATTGTGTTTATTTTCACTTCACTTATAATGTTTTTGTTTGTTGTTTTGTTTATTCAAAATATTTGAAAGAATCTTCTGCAGCTTTTTATCTCAAATGATGAAATAAAAAAGTAAAAAAAGTAAAGTACCCCGCCACGCCAAGTGGCGTATAGGGAATATGGTGTTAGTGACCATAAATTTTACAGACCTTCAGCACGGGATTTTTGGGTAATGCGGTTGGTATTACGCCTGTGCCGCTTCACTTTCCCAGAAAAAAATCCAGTACCCATTTTAGGCTGGGTGAACCCGGAAGCCGTCGGTTGGGATCGAACCCTACCTCTTGTCCTTTGTAGTCCAGTTCACTAACCACTGAGCTATCATGGCTCCAAATGATCTCCTTAAATGCCTGATTTTGTTTTTATTTTTGTTCAATTCTGGTGTCTGTAAGTTGTAGTTGAAAAAATGCTGGTCACGGATTGTTTTAGCTTGATAAAACATTTGGTGTTAATCCACAGATGCTTTATTTTTGTCAGTTTAAGAGATATAAATTAATTAATCGTGTGTGTGTTGCTTATGTCTGCTCTTGTATGTTCTGCTCTAGCTTCCACTGCTGATACAACCACACAGCCACCAGTTGAGAGTAAGTCATTTTCATTATAACTATCATCTGGAGTCTGACTATGTTCTCTAGAAGTATTACTCCCTTTCGTCCTCTCTGTGTTTCTATCATTTTCCTCTTTTTTCCTTTGTTTACTATATCTTTCTGTCTCTCCTTATGTCTTCTCCAAACATTTTCTTTATTTTATTTATATAGGTTACCAAAAGCTCACCTCTCTCCATGGTCTCTCCTCTCCATTCACAACCTTCCTCGTTTCTTTATATCTCCAACTATTTATCATTATGCCCTCTTTTCTTTATTTTTTCTGTATATTTTGTTCTTGCTGTCTTTTCATTATCTTTTTCTTTCTCTGTTTTCTGTACATCTGCTATTTGCCATCTCATTATGTGCTGGTAAAGTCTGTATCTCCAGCTAAGCTATTGCTTTAGTTACTGCCATCACCTTTATAGCTAGGCTAGTTTTAGTCCAGACAAAACTACTGTTTTCTTCTTTTACAATTCTCATTCGTGTCTGAACAACAAAGCCAATAATTTGTCAGTGCCCAGGCCAAGTAATCTGTTCCCTGACCTGCATTTATAAAATGTATTATAACTGCTTTTTCTTATTTCTGGTCCCCTAGGAATGTTGCACCCTGGCAACTGTCTTTCATGCAAGTACCGTGCCTGCTGGCGTAGGTGATCATGACTCTTCACAAACTTATGTTCTTGACAGTTATTTTCATTTCCTTTGTTGACCTTCTGCCAAGCCATTCTCTTAAGCTGTCAGGAATCTTTTTCTTAGCTTCCTTCTATCTTTTCATCCCTCAATTTTTCCAGTTGTTACAATATATTCCACCTGTTCTCTTCTCATTACATGGCCAAAAAAATGATGATTGTTTTTTCCTAATATTGGAAATTAGCTCTCTCTTTGCTTTGGCCTCTTTTAGAACATTTTCATTACTCTTCTTAGCTATCCATGGTATTCTCAACATTCTTCTGTAAAACTACATTTCTACGACCTCCAGCAATTTTCTTGTCTTTTGTCCATGATTCACATCCATATGTTAATACTGGCACTACATAACATTTAAGAACTCGTTTTCTTGTTTCTATTGTCAAAAATGGATTGCACGCATCTTCCTCATTTTTTGGAAAGCTACTTTTGCCTGATCCATTCTGCATCTCACATCTGTTGTACATTTAACATCTGAAGTTAACAATGTTCCCAGATATTTAAATTCATTTACCTGTTTTAATATTGTTCCACTTGTCTTTATTGTGCACTGCGGAATTGACTTTTTCTTTGTTGTTACCATTACTTCTGTCTTTTTGCTATTAAGGCTGAGTCCTTTATTTTTGCTTTCTTTCACAACAATCTCTAACATTTATTGTAACTCCTTTTTACTTTTAGCGATTAAGACTATTTCATCACCATAGTAAAACAAAAGTAAAGTACCCCCGTCACACCAAGTGGCCTATAGGGAATATGGTGTTATTGACCATAAATTTTACAGACCTTCAGCACATAATTTTTGGGGTAATGTGGTCGGTATTAGGCCCAGAAAAAATCCAGTACCCATTTAAGGCTGGATGAAACCGTCAGTTGGGATCAAACCCTACCTCTTGTCCTTTGCAGTCAAGTTCACTAACCACTGAGCTATCACTGCTCCATTTCATCAACATACCTTAGATTATTTATATTATGACCTCCGATTGTTATTCCAGGCATGCCCCTTGTGGATCTTAAAATAATGTCAATATATATATTAGACAAATCTGGTGACAGCACATAACCTTGCCTAACACGCTGTTTTATTTGTTGAAACATCCCCAATTGATTTCCAGTTCTTATGGCTGCTGTTTGTGCCAGTACATGTTCTTTATTATTCTTAGATCTTTGCTGTCTACATTTATGCTTTCTAAAATTTTGTTTATTTTCACTTCTCTTATGATGTTTTTGTTTGTTGTTTTGTTTATTCAAAATATTTGAAAGATTCTTCTGCAGCTTTTTATCTCAAATGATGAAATAAAAAAGTAAAGTACCCCGTCACGCCAAGTGGCGTATAGGGAATATGGTGTTAGTGACCATAAATTTTACAGACCTTCAGCACGTGATTTTTGGGGTAATGCGGTCGGTATTATGCCTGTGCCGCTTCACTTTCCCAGAAAAAATCCGGTACCCATTTAAGGCTGGGTGAACCCGGAAGCCGTCGGTTGGGATCGAACCCTACCTCTTGTCCTTTGTAGTCCAGTTCACTAACCACTGAGCTATCACGGCTCCAAATGATGAAATGATCTCCTTAAATGCCTGATTTTGTTTTTATTTTTGTTCAATTCTGGTGTCTGTAAGTTGTAGTTGAAAAAATGCAGGTCATGGGTTGTTTTGATAAAACATTTGGTGTTTATCCACAGATGCTTTATTTTTGTCAGTTTAAGAGATATAAATTAATTAATCGTGTGTGTGTGTTGCTTATGTCTGCTCTTGTATGTTTTGCTCCAGCTACCACTGCTGATACAACCACACAGCCACCAGTTGAGAGTAAGTCATTTTCATTATCACTGTCATCTGGAGTCTGACTCTATTCTCTAGAAGTATTACTCCCTATGTTTCTATCATTTTCCTCTCTTTTCCTTTGTTTACTGTGTCCTTCTGTCTCTCCTTATGTCTTCTCCCAACTTTCTCTTTATTTTATTTATTTAGGTTACCAAAACCTCACTTCTCTCCATGGTCTGTCCTCTCCATTCACAGCCTTCCTCGTTTCTTTTTATCTCCCTCCTATTACCTTACAGTATCTTCTCTCCTCTTTTTTTCTATATATCACCCAATCTTCATCTCTTATTATCTTCTCTTCTCTTTATTTATTGCATATCTCCAACTATTTATCATTATGCCCTCTTTTGTTTATTTTTTTCTATATAT
Source organism: Megaustenia siamemsis (assembly GCA_032433765.1). Classification (NCBI taxonomy): domain Eukaryota; kingdom Metazoa; phylum Mollusca; class Gastropoda; order Stylommatophora; family Ariophantidae; genus Megaustenia; species Megaustenia siamemsis. The sequence continues at coordinate 22,146,065 of JAVIAB010000026.1, read as the reverse complement.
TTTGTTCTTGCTGTCTTTTCATTATCTTTTTCTTTCTCTGTTTTCTGTACATCTCCTATTTGCCATCTCATTAAGTGCTGGTAAAGTCTGTATCTCCAGCTAAGCTATTGCTTTAGTTACTGCCATCACCTTTATAGCTAGGCTAGTTTTAGTCAAGACAAAAGTACTGTTTTCTTCTTTTACAATTCTCATTTGTGTCTGAACAACAAAGCCAATAATTTGTCAGTGCCCAGGCCAAGTAATCTGTTCCCTGACCTGCATTTATAAAATGTATTATAACTGCTTTTTCTTATTTCTGGTCCCCTAGGAATGTTGCACCCTGGCACTGTCTTTCATGCAAGTACCATGCCTGCTGGCGTAGGTGATTATGTCTCTCCACAAACTTATGTTCTTCACAGTTATTTTCATTTCCTTTGTTGACCTTCTGCCAAGCCATTCTCTTAAGTTGTCAGGAATCTTTTCTCTTAGCTACCCTCTATCTTTTCATCCCTCAATTTTTCCAGTTTTTACAATATATTCCACCTGTTACCTTCTCATTACATGGCCAAAAAAATGATGATTGTTTCTTCCTAATATTGGAAATTAGCTCTCTCTTTGCTTTGGCCTCTTTTAGGACATTTTCATTACTCTTCTTAGCTATCCATGGTATTCTCAACATTCTTCTGTAAAACTACATTTCTACGACCTCCAGCAATTTTCTTGTCTTTTTTCCATGATTCACATCCATATGTTAAGACTGGCTCTACATAACATTTAAGAACTCGTTTTCTTGTTTCTATTGTCAAAAATGGATTGCACATTATCTTCCTCATTTTTTGGAAAGCTACTTTTGCTTGATCCATTCTGCATCTCACCTCTGTTGTACATCTACCAACTGAGGTTAACAATGTTCCCAGATATTTAAATTCATTTACCTGTTTTAATATTGTTCCACTTGTCTTTATTGTGCACTGCAGAATTGCCTTTTTCTTTGTTGTTACCATTACTTCTATCTTTTTGTTATTATGGCTGAATCCTTTATTTGTTGCTTTCTTTCACAACAATGTCTAACATTTATTGTAACTCCTTTTTGCTCTTAGCGATTAAGACTGTATCATTAACATACCTTAGATTATTTATATTATGACCTCCGATTGTTATTCCAGGCATACCCCTTGTGGATTTTAAAATAATGTCACTATATATATTAGTTCCTGTGTGTTACCGGGGCCTCATTATGAGGAAAGTAAAGAATAGTGACACTGTGACCTTCCAGGCATTTCGTAAGAGGCGACTAAGGAGGTTGATCGATGGCTTGACAAGCTGTCATTATAAAAAGTATTGTTATGGAAACACTCTGCAATATGTGCCATTTTGGCACACAAGGTTTCTGTTTTTGAGATTGTGGTTCTGCCCTATGTGCCGTCTTCGGCTCGAAAGGACAATAGATAGATAGATAGATATATTAGACAAATCTGGTGACAGCACATAACCTTGCCTAACACGCTGTTTTATTTGTTGAAACATCCCCAATTGATTACCAGTTATTATGGCTGCTGTTTGTGCCAGTACATGTTCTTTATTATTCTTAGATCTTTGCTGTCTACATTTATGCTTTCTAAAATTGTGTTTATTTTCACTTCACTTATAATGTTTTTGTTTGTTGTTTTGTTTATTCAAAATATTTGAAAGAATCTTCTGCAGCTTTTTATCTCAAATGATGAAATAAAAAAGTAAAAAAAGTAAAGTACCCCGCCACGCCAAGTGGCGTATAGGGAATATGGTGTTAGTGACCATAAATTTTACAGACCTTCAGCACGGGATTTTTGGGGTAATGCGGTTGGTATTACGCCTGTGCCGCTTCACTTTCCCAGAAAAAAATCCAGTACCCATTTTAGGCTGGGTGAACCCGGAAGCCGTCGGTTGGGATCGAACCCTACCTCTTGTCCTTTGTAGTCCAGTTCACTAACCACTGAGCTATCATGGCTCCAAATGATCTCCTTAAATGCCTGATTTTGTTTTTATTTTTGTTCAATTCTGGTGTCTGTAAGTTGTAGTTGAAAAAATGCTGGTCACGGATTGTTTTAGCTTGATAAAACATTTGGTGTTAATCCACAGATGCTTTATTTTTGTCAGTTTAAGAGATATAAATTAATTAATCGTGTGTGTGTGTTGCTTATGTCTGCTCTTGTATGTTCTGCTCTAGCTTCCACTGCTGATACAACCACACAGCCACCAGTTGAGAGTAAGTCATTTTCATTATAACTATCATCTGGAGTCTGACTCTGTTCTCTAGAAGTATTACTCCCTTTCGTCCTCTCTGTGTTTCTATCATTTTCCTCTTTTTTCCTTTGTTTACTATATCTTTCTGTCTCTCCTTATGTCTTCTCCAAACATTTTCTTTATTTTATTTATATAGGTTACCAAAAGCTCACCTCTCTCCATGGTCTCTCCTCTCCATTCACAACCTTCCTCGTTTCTTTATATCTCCAACTATTTATCATTATGCCCTCTTTTCTTTATTTTTTCTGTATATTTTGTTCTTGCTGTCTTTTCATTATCTTTTTCTTTCTCTGTTTTCTGTACATCTGCTATTTGCCATCTCATTATGTGCTGGTAAAGTCTGTATCTCCAGCTAAGCTATTGCTTTAGTTACTGCCATCACCTTTATAGCTAGGCTAGTTTTAGTCCAGACAAAACTACTGTTTTCTTCTTTTACAATTCTCATTCGTGTCTGAACAACAAAGCCAATAATTTGTCAGTGCCCAGGCCAAGTAATCTGTTCCCTGACCTGCATTTATAAAATGTATTATAACTGCTTTTTCTTATTTCTGGTCCCCTAGGAATGTTGCACCCTGGCAACTGTCTTTCATGCAAGTACCGTGCCTGCTGGCGTAGGTGATCATGACTCTTCACAAACTTATGTTCTTGACAGTTATTTTCATTTCCTTTGTTGACCTTCTGCCAAGCCATTCTCTTAAGCTGTCAGGAATCTTTTTTCTTAGCTTCCTTCTATCTTTTCATCCCTCAATTTTTCCAGTTGTTACAATATATTCCACCTGTTCTCTTCTCATTACATGGCCAAAAAAATGATGATTGTTTTTTCCTAATATTGGAAATTAGCTCTCTCTTTGCTTTGGCCTCTTTTAGAACATTTTCATTACTCTTCTTAGCTATCCATGGTATTCTCAACATTCTTCTGTAAAACTACATTTCTACGACCTCCAGCAATTTTCTTGTCTTTTGTCCATGATTCACATCCATATGTTAATACTGGCACTACATAACATTTAAGAACTCGTTTTCTTGTTTCTATTGTCAAAAATGGATTGCACGCATCTTCCTCATTTTTTGGAAAGCTACTTTTGCCTGATCCATTCTGCATCTCACATCTGTTGTACATTTAACATCTGAAGTTAACAATGTTCCCAGATATTTAAATTCATTTACCTGTTTTAATATTGTTCCACTTGTCTTTATTGTGCACTGCGGAATTGACTTTTTCTTTGTTGTTACCATTACTTCTGTCTTTTTGCTATTAAGGCTGAGTCCTTTATTTTTGCTTTCTTTCACAACAATCTCTAACATTTATTGTAACTCCTTTTTACTTTTAGCGATTAAGACTATTTCATCACCATAGTAAAACAAAAGTAAAGTACCCCCGTCACACCAAGTGGCCTATAGGGAATATGGTGTTATTGACCATAAATTTTACAGACCTTCAGCACATAATTTTTGGGGTAATGTGGTCGGTATTAGGCCCAGAAAAAATCCAGTACCCATTTAAGGCTGGATGAAACCGTCAGTTGGGATCAAACCCTACCTCTTGTCCTTTGCAGTCAAGTTCACTAACCACTGAGCTATCACTGCTCCATTTCATCAACATACCTTAGATTATTTATATTATGACCTCCGATTGTTATTCCAGGCATGCCCCTTGTGGATCTTAAAATAATGTCAATATATATATTAGACAAATCTGGTGACAGCACATAACCTTGCCTAACACGCTGTTTTATTTGTTGAAACATCCCCAATTGATTTCCAGTTCTTATGGCTGCTGTTTGTGCCAGTACATGTTCTTTATTATTCTTAGATCTTTGCTGTCTACATTTATGCTTTCTAAAATTTTGTTTATTTTCACTTCTCTTATGATGTTTTTGTTTGTTGTTTTGTTTATTCAAAATATTTGAAAGATTCTTCTGCAGCTTTTTATCTCAAATGATGAAATAAAAAAGTAAAGTACCCCGTCACGCCAAGTGGCGTATAGGGAATATAGTGTTAGTGACCATAAATTTTACAGACCTTCAGCACGTGATTTTTGGGGTAATGCGGTCGGTATTATGCCTGTGCCGCTTCACTTTCCCAGAAAAAAATCCGGTACCCATTTAAGGCTGGGTGAACCCGGAAGCCGTCGGTTGGGATCGAACCCTACCTCTTGTCCTTTGTAGTCCAGTTCACTAACCACTGAGCTATCACGGCTCCAAATGATGAAATGATCTCCTTAAATGCCTGATTTTGTTTTTATTTTTGTTCAATTCTGGTGTCTGTAAGTTGTAGTTGAAAAAATGCAGGTCATGGGTTGTTTTGATAAAACATTTGGTGTTTATCCACAGATGCTTTATTTTTGTCAGTTTAAGAGATATAAATTAATTAATCGTGTGTGTGTGTTGCTTATGTCTGCTCTTGTATGTTCTGCTCCAGCTACCACTGCTGATACAACCACACAGCCACCAGTTGAGAGTAAGTCATTTTCATTATCACTGTCATCTGGAGTCTGACTCTATTCTCTAGAAGTATTACTCCCTATGTTTCTATCATTTTCCTCTCTTTTCCTTTGTTTACTGTGTCCTTCTGTCTCTCCTTATGTCTTCTCCCAACTTTCTCTTTATTTTATTTATTTAGGTTACCAAAACCTCACTTCTCTCCATGGTCTGTCCTCTCCATTCACAGCCTTCCTCGTTTCTTTTTATCTCCCTCCTATTACCTTACAGTATCTTCTCTCCTCTTTTTTTCTATATATCACCCAATCTTCATCTCTTATTATCTTCTCTTCTCTTTATTTATTGTATATCTCCAACTATTTATCATTATGCCCTCTTTTCTTTATTTTTTTCTATATATTTTGTTCTTGCTATCTTTTCATTATCTTTTTCTTTCTCTGTTTTCTGTACATCTCCTATTTGCCATCTCATTAAGTGCTGGTAAAGTCTGTATCTCCAGCTAAGCTATTGTTTTAGTTACTGCCATCACCTTTATAGCTAGGCTAGTTTTAGTCAAGACAAAAGTACTGTTTTCTTCTTTTACAATTCTCATTTGTGTCTGAACAACAAAGCCAATAATTTGTCAGTGCCCAGGCCAAGTAATCTGTTCCCTGACCTGCATTTATAAAATGTATTATAACTGCTTTTTCTTATTTCTGGTCCCCTAGGAATGTTGCCCTTTGGAAGCCATCAAAGCAGATATTAACACCTCTACCAAGATGTTACAGGATCTATTGGATAAAATTTGGGAGAGGGAAGAAATACCTAAAGACTGGAGAGAAGGTTATATGATCAAACTACCAAAGAAAGGAAGTTTACAGGAGTGCACAAATTATAGGGGAATTATGCTACTATCAGTGCCAGGAAAAATATTAGGCAGAATCATTCTGGAGAGACTAAAAGAGGCTATAGAGAAACACTTGAGAGATGAACAAGCAGGTTTTAGGAAGAACAGATCATGTGCTGATCAAATAACTACCCTACGTATAATAGTTGAACAAAGTTTAGAACTAAAATCCCCACTATATATTGGATTCATAGATTACGAAAAGGCATTTGATAGTTTAGACAGAAGAATGCTTTGGAAGTTGCTGAGTCATTACGGAATCCCCATAAAGTTTATTAACCTGATAAAAACAATGTATGAAGGAACAAAATGTAGTGTGGTGCATGAAGGACAGCTTACAGAAGCATTTGAAATAAGAACAGGAGTAAGGCAAGGATGCCTCCTGTCTCCATTTCTCTTTCTACTGGCCATAGATTGGATTATGAAAATAACTCAAAACAACAGAAATGGGATCCAGTGGTCACTGACCAAACAACTTGATGATTTAGACTTTGCTGATGACATAGCTCTCCTATCACACAGCCATCAACAGATGCAGGATAAAATGAGTATATTAGATGAGAGATCACAACAGCTAGGACTAAAGATTAATAGAGATAAGACCAATATTATGAGAATTAATGCAGTTGGCAATAACCATATAAAACTAGGAGAAATACCTCTACTAGACGTACAATCTTATATATATCTGGGCAGTAATATAGATAAAGAGGGAGGAACAGAAAATGATACCAAAATAAGGATATCAAAAGCAAGAGGAGCTTTCATTGCACTGGGAAACATATGGAAATCCAAAGAAATTAGGCTAAATACAAAAATAAAAATTTTCAACTCAAATGTTAAGTCGGTCCTATTATATGGCTGTGAAACATGGAGAATGACAAAATTGACAATCACGAAAGTACAGACTTTCATTAATGGATGCTTGCGCAGAATAAAGGGATGGAAATGGCAGGACAAAGTCACTAACGTGGAATTATGGAAATGTACCGGTCAAATACCAGTGGATAAAGAGATACAGCGAAGACGATGGCGATGGATAGGACACACACTACGGAAGCCAACTGAGAGTATTACACAACAGGCCCTTTTTTGGAATCCCCAGGGGAAAAGACAAAGAGGAAGACCAAGGAATTCTTGGAGAAGACAGATAGAAGCAGAGATGAAGATGATGGGGAAGACATGGAATGATCTTAAAAGAATGGCAAAAAACAGAACGACTTGGAAAGTGTTTGTTGAAGACCTATGCTCCACCAGGAGCTAAAAGGTAAAAGAAGAAGAAGGAATGTTGCACCCTGGCAACTGTCTTTCATGCAAGTACCATGCCTGCTGGCGTAGGTGATTATGTCTCTCCACAAACTTATGTTCTTCACAGTTATTTTCATTTCCTTTGTTGACCTTCTGCCAAGCCATTCTCTTAAGTTGTCAGGAATCTTTTCTCTTAGCTACCCTCTATCTTTTCATCCCTCAATTTTTCCAGTTGTTACAATATATTCCACCTGTTACCTTCTCATTACATGGCCAAAAAAATGATGATTGTTTTTTCCTAATATTGGAAATTAGCTCTCTCTTTGCTTTGGCCTCTTTTAGGACATTTTCATTACTCTTCTTAGCTATCCATGGTATTCTCAACATTCTTCTGTAAAACTACATTTCTACGACCTCCAGCAATTTTCTTGTCTTTTGTCCATGATTCACATCCATATGTTAATACTGGCACTACATAACATTTAAGAACTCGTTTTCTTGTTTCTATTGTCAAAAATGGATTGCACATTATCTTCCTCATTTTTTGGAAAGCTACTTTTGCTTGATCCATTCTGCATCTCACCTCTGTTGTACATCTACCAACTGAGGTTAACAATGTTCCCAGATATTTAAATTCATTTACCTGTTTCAATATTGTTCCACTTGTCTTTATTGTGCACTGCAGAATTGCCTTTTTCTTTGTTGTTACCATTACTTCTATCTTTTTGTTATTATGGCTGAATCCTTTATTTGTTGCTTTCTTTCACAACAATGTCTAACATTTATTGTAACTCCTTTTTGCTCTTAGCGATTAAGACTGTATCATTAACATACCTTAGATTATTTATATTATGACCTCCGATTGTTATTCCAGGCATACCCCTTGTGGATTTTAAAATAATGTCACTATATATATTAGTTCCTGTGTGTTACCGGGGCCTCATTATGAGGAAGTAAAGAATAGTGACACTGTGACCTTCCAGGCATGTCGTAAGAGGCGACTAAGGAGGTTGATTGATGGCTTGACAAGCTGTCATTATAAAAAGTATTGTTATGGAAACACTCTGCAATATGTGCCATTTTGGCACACAAGGTTTCTGTTTTTGAGATTGTGGTTCTGCCCTATGTGCCGTCTTCGGCTCGAAAGGACAATAGATAGATAGATAGATATATTAGACAAATCTGGTGACAGCACATAACCTTGCCTAACACGCTGTTTTATTTGTTGAAACATCCCCAATTGATTACCAGTTATTATGGCTGCTGTTTGTGCCAGTACATGTTCTTTATTATTCTTAGATCTTTGCTGTCTACATTTATGCTTTCTAAAATTGTGTTTATTTTCACTTCACTTATAATGTTTTTGTTTGTTGTTTTGTTTATTCAAAATATTTGAAAGAATCTTCTGCAGCTTTTTATCTCAAATGATGAAATAAAAAAGTAAAAAAAGTAAAGTACCCCGCCACGCCAAGTGGCGTATAGGGAATATGGTGTTAGTGACCATAAATTTTACAGACCTTCAGCACGTGATTTTTGGGGTAATGCGGTTGGTATTACGCCTGTGCCGCTTCACTTTCCCAGAAAAAAATCCAGTACCTATTTTAGGCTGGGTGAACCCGGAAGCCGTCGGTTGGGATCGAACCCTACCTCTTGTCCTTTGTAGTCCAGTTCACTAACCACTGAGCTATCATGGCTCCAAATGATCTCCTTAAATGCCTGATTTTGTTTTTATTTTTGTTCAATTCTGGTGTCTGTAAGTTGTAGTTGAAAAAATGCTGGTCACGGATTGTTTTAGCTTGATAAAACATTTGGTGTTAATCCACAGATGCTTTATTTTTGTCAGTTTAAGAGATATAAATTAATTAATCGTGTGTGTGTGTTGCTTATGTCTGCTCTTGTATGTTCTGCTCCAGCTTCCACTGCTGATACAACCACACAGCCACCAGTTGAGAGTAAGTCATTTCATTATAACTATCATCTGGAGTCTGACTATGTTCTCTAGAAGTATTACTCCCTTTCGTCCTCTCTGTGTTTCTATCATTTTCCTCTTTTTTCCTTTGTTTACTATATCTTTCAGTCTCTCCTTATGTCTTCTCCAAACTTTTTCTTTATTTTATTTATATAGGTTACCAAAAGCTCACCTCTCTCCATGGTCTCTCCTCTCCATTCACAACCTTCCTCGTTTCTTTATATCTCCAACTATTTATCATTATGCCCTCTTTTCTTTATTTTTTCTGTATATTTTGTTCTTGCTGTCTTTTCATTATCTTTTTCTTTCTCTGTTTTCTGTACATCTGCTATTTGCCATCTCATTATGTGCTGGTAAAGTCTGTATCTCCAGCTAAGCTATTGCTTTAGTTACTGCCATCACCTTTATAGCTAGGCTAGTTTTAGTCCAGACAAAACTACTGTTTTCTTCTTTTACAATTCTCATTCGTGTCTGAACAACAAAGCCAATAATTTGTCAGTGCCCAGGCCATGTAATCTGTTCCCTGACCTGCATTTATAAAATGTATTATAACTGCTTTTTCTTATTTCTGGTCCCCTAGGAATGTTGCACCCTGGCAACTGTCTTTCATGCAAGTACCGTGCCTGCTGGCGTAGGTGATCATGACTCTTCACAAACTTATGTTCTTGACAGTTATTTTCATTTCCTTTGTTGACCTTCTGCCAAGCCATTCTCTTAAGCTGTCAGGAATCTTTTTTCTTAGCTTCCTTCTATCTTTTCATCCCTCAATTTTTCCAGTTGTTACAATATATTCCACCTGTTCTCTTCTCATTACATGGCCAAAAAAATGATGATTGTTTTTTCCTAATATTGGAAATTAGCTCTCTCTTTGCTTTGGCCTCTTTTAGAACATTTTCATTACTCTTCTTAGCTATCCATGGTATTCTCAACATTCTTCTGTAAAACTACATTTCTACGACCTCCAGCAATTTTCTTGTCTTTTGTCCATGATTCACATCCATATGTTAATACTGGCACTACATAACATTTAAGAACTCGTTTTCTTGTTTCTATTGTCAAAAATGGATTGCACGCATCTTCCTCATTTTTTGGAAAGCTACTTTTGCCTGATCCATTCTGCATCTCACATCTGTTGTACATTTAACATCTGAAGTTAACAATGTTCCCAGATATTTAAATTCATTTACCTGTTTTAATATTGTTCCACTTGTCTTTATTGTGCACTGCGGAATTGACTTTTTCTTTGTTGTTACCATTACTTCTGTCTTTTTGCTATTAAGGCTGAGTCCTTTATTTTTGCTTTCTTTCACAACAATCTCTAACATTTATTGTAACTCCTTTTTACTTTTAGCGATTAAGACTATTTCATCACCATAGTAAAACAAAAGTAAAGTACCCCCGTCACACCAAGTGGCCTATAGGGAATATGGTGTTATTGACCATAAATTTTACAGACCTTCAGCACATAATTTTTGGGGTAATGTGGTCGGTATTAGGCCCAGAAAAAATCCAGTACCCATTTAAGGCTGGATGAAACCGTCAGTTGGGATCAAACCCTACCTCTTGTCCTTTGCAGTCAAGTTCACTAACCACTGAGCTATCACTGCTCCATTTCATCAACATACCTTAGATTATTTATATTATGACCTCCGATTGTTATTCCAGGCATGCCCCTTGTGGATCTTAAAATAATGTCAATATATATATTAGACAAATCTGGTGACAGCACATAACCTTGCCTAACACGCTGTTTTATTTGTTGAAACATCCCCAATTGATTTCCAGTTCTTATGGCTGCTGTTTGTGCCAGTACATGTTCTTTATTATGCTTAGATCTTTGCTGTCTACATTTATGCTTTCTAAAATTTTGTTTATTTTCACTTCTCTTATGATGTTTTTGTTTGTTGTTTTGTTTATTCAAAATATTTGAAAGATTCTTCTGCAGCTTTTTATCTCAAATGATGAAATAAAAAAGTAAAAAAAGTAAAGTACCCCGTCACGCCAAGTGGCGTATAGGGAATATAGTGTTAGTGACCATAAATTTTACAGACCTTCAGCACGTGATTTTTGGGGTAATGCGGTCGGTATTATGCCTGTGCCGCTTCACTTTCCCAGAAAAAAATCCGGTACCCATTTAAGGCTGGGTGAACCCGGAAGCCGTCGGTTGGGATCGAACCCTACCTCTTGTCCTTTGTAGTCCAGTTCACTAACCACTGAGCTATCACGGCTCCAAATGATGAAATGATCTCCTTGAATGCCTGATTTTGTTTTTATTTTTGTTCAATTCTGGTGTCTGTAAGTTGTAGTTGAAAAAATGCAGGTCATGGGTTGTTTTGATAAAACATTTGGTGTTTATCCACAGATGCTTTATTTTTGTCAGTTTAAGAGATATAAATTAATTAATCGTGTGTGTGTGTTGCTTATGTCTGCTCTTGTATGTTCTGCTCCAGCTACCACTGCTGATACAACCACACAGCCACCAGTTGAGAGTAAGTCATTTTCATTATCACTGTCATCTGGAGTCTGACTCTATTCTCTAGAAGTATTACTCCCTATGTTTCTATCATTTTCCTCTCTTTTCCTTTGTTTACTGTGTCCTTCTGTCTCTCCTTATGTCTTCTCCCAACTTTCTCTTTATTTTATTTATTTAGGTTACCAAAACCTCACTTCTCTCCATGGTCTGTCCTCTCCATTCACAGCCTTCCTCGTTTCTTTTTATCTCCCTCCTATTACCTTACAGTATCTTCTCTCCTCTTTTTTTCTATATATCACCCAATCTTCATCTCTTATTATCTTCTCTTCTCTTTATTTATTGTATATCTCCAACTATTTATCATTATGCCCTCTTTTCTTTATTTTTTTCTATATATTTTGTTCTTGCTATCTTTTCATTATCTTTTTCTTTCTCTGTTTTCTGTACATCTCCTATTTGCCATCTCATTAAGTGCTGGTAAAGTCTGTATCTCCAGCTAAGCTATTGTTTTAGTTACTGCCATCACCTTTATAGCTAGGCTAGTTTTAGTCAAGACAAAAGTACTGTTTTCTTCTTTTACAATTCTCATTTGTGTCTGAACAACAAAGCCAATAATTTGTCAGTGCCCAGGCCAAGTAATCTGTTCCCTGACCTGCATTTATAAAATGTATTATAACTGCTTTTTCTTATTTCTGGTCCCCTAGGAATGTTGCCCTTCGGAAGCCATCAAAGCAGATATTAACACCTCTACCAAGAAGTTACAGGATCTATTGGATAAAATTTGGGAGAGGGAAGAAATACCTAAAGACTGGAGAGAAGGTTATATGATCAAACTACCAAAGAAAGGAAGTTTACAGGAGTGCACAAATTATAGGGGAATTATGCTACTATCAGTGCCAGGAAAAATATTAGGCAGAATCATTCTGGAGAGACTAAAAGAGGCTATAGAGAAACACTTGAGAGATGAACAAGCAGGTTTTAGGAAGAACAGATCATGTGCTGATCAAATAACTACCCTACGTATAATAGTTGAACAAAGTTTAGAACTAAAATCCCCACTATATATTGGATTCATAGATTACGAAAAGGCATTTGATAGTTTAGACAGAAGAATGCTTTGGAAGTTGCTGAGTCATTACGGAATCCCCATAAAGTTTATTAACCTGATAAAAACAATGTATGAAGGAACAAAATGTAGTGTGGTGCATGAAGGACAGCTTACAGAAGCATTTGAAATAAGAACAGGAGTAAGGCAAGGATGCCTCCTGTCTCCATTTCTCTTTCTACTGGCCATAGATTGGATTATGAAAATAACTCAAAACAACAGAAATGGGATCCAGTGGTCACTGACCAAACAACTTGATGATTTAGACTTTGCTGATGACATAGCTCTCCTATCACACAGCCATCAACAGATGCAGGATAAAATGAGTATATTAGATGAGAGATCACAACAGCTAGGACTAAAGATTAATAGAGATAAGACCAATATTATGAGAATTAATGCAGTTGGCAATAACCATATAAAACTAGGAGAAATACCTCTACTAGACGTACAATCTTATATATATCTGGGCAGTAATATAGATAAAGAGGGAGGAACAGAAAATGATACCAAAATAAGGATATCAAAAGCAAGAGGAGCTTTCATTGCACTGGGAAACATATGGAAATCCAAAGAAATTAGGCTAAATACAAAAATAAAAATTTTCAACTCAAATGTTAAGTCGGTCCTATTATATGGCTGTGAAACATGGAGAATGACAAAATTGACAATCACGAAAGTACAGACTTTCATTAATGGATGCTTGCGCAGAATAAAGGGATGGAAATGGTAGGACAAAGTCACTAACGTGGAATTATGGAAATGTACCGGTCAAATACCAGTGGATAAAGAGATACAGCGAAGACGATGGCGATGGATAGGACACACACTACGGAAGCCAACTGAGAGTATTACACAACAGGCCCTTTTTTGGAATCCCCAGGGGAAAAGACAAAGAGGAAGACCAAGGAATTCTTGGAGAAGACAGATGATGGGGAAGACATGGAATGATCTTAAAAGAATGGCAAAAAACAGAACGACTTGGAAAGTGTTTGTTGAAGACCTATGCTCCACCAGGAGCTAAAAGGTAAAAGAAGAAGAAGGAATGTTGCACCCTGGCAACTGTCTTTCATGCAAGTACCATGCCTGCTGGCGTAGGTGATTATGTCTCTCCACAAACTTATGTTCTTCACAGTTATTTTCATTTCCTTTGTTGACCTTCTGCCAAGCCATTCTCTTAAGTTGTCAGGAATCTTTTCTCTTAGCTACCCTCTATCTTTTCATCCCTCAATTTTTCCAGTTGTTACAATATATTCCACCTGTTACCTTCTCATTACATGGCCAAAAAAATGATGATTGTTTTTTCCTAATATTGGAAATTAGCTCTCTCTTTGCTTTGGCCTCTTTTAGGACATTTTCATTACTCTTCTTAGCTATCCATGGTATTCTCAACATTCTTCTGTAAAACTACATTTCTACGACCTCCAGCAATTTTCTTGTCTTTTTTCCATGATTCACATCCATATGTTAAGACTGGCTCTACATAACATTTAAGAACTCGTTTTCTTGTTTCTATTGTCAAAAATGGATTGCACATTATCTTCCTCATTTTTTGGAAAGCTACTTTTGCTTGATCCATTCTGCATCTCACCTCTGTTGTACATCTACCAACTGAGGTTAACAATGTTCCCAGATATTTAAATTCATTTACCTGTTTCAATATTGTTCCACTTGTCTTTATTGTGCACTGCAGAATTGCCTTTTTCTTTGTTGTTACCATTACTTCTATCTTTTTGTTATTATGGCTGAATCCTTTATTGTTGCTTTCTTTCACAACAATGTCTAACATTTATTGTAACTCCTTTTTGCTCTTAGCGATTAAGACTGTATCATTAACATACCTTAGATTATTTATATTATGACCTCCGATTGTTATTCCAGGCATACCCTTGTGGATTTTAAAATAATGTCACTATATATATTAGTTCCTGTGTGTTACCGGGGCCTCATTATGAAGAAGTAAAGAATAGTGACACTGTGACCTTCCAGGCATGTCGTAAGAGGCGACTAAGGAGGTTGATCGATGGCTTGACAAGCTGTCATTATAAAAAGTATTGTTATGGAAACACTCTGCAATATGTGCCATTTTGGCACACAAGGTTTCTGTTTTGAGATTGTGGTTCTGCCCTATGTGCCGTCTTCGGCTCGAAAGGACAATAGATAGATAGATAGATATATTAGACAAATCTGGTGACAGCACATAACCTTGCCTAACACGCTGTTTATTTGTTGAAACATCCCCAATTGATTACCAGTTATTATGGCTGCTGTTTGTGCCAGTACATGTTCTTTATTATTCTTAGATCTTTGCTGTCTACATTTATGCTTTCTAAAATTGTGTTTATTTTCACTTCACTTATAATGTTTTTGTTTGTTGTTTTGTTTATTCAAAATATTTGAAAGAATCTTCTGCAGCTTTTTATCTCAAATGATGAAATAAAAAAGTAAAAAAAGTAAAGTACCCCGCCACGCCAAGTGGCGTATAGGGAATATGGTGTTAGTGACCATAAATTTTACAGACCTTCAGCACGTGATTTTTGGGGTAATGCGGTTGGTATTACGCCTGTGCCGCTTCACTTCCCAGAAAAAAATCCAGTACCTATTTTAGGCTGGGTGAACCGGAAGCCGTCGGTTGGGATCGAACCCTACCTCTTGTCCTTTGTAGTCCAGTCACTAACCACTGAGCTATCATGGCTCCAATGATCTCCTTAAATGCCTGATTTTGTTTTATTTTTGTTCAATTCTGGTGTCTGTAAGTTGTAGTGAAAAAATGCTGGTCACGGATTGTTTTAGCTTGATAAAACATTGGTGTTAATCCACAGATGCTTTATTTTTGTCAGTTTAAGAGATATAAATTAATTAATCGTGTGTGTGTGTGCTTATGTCTGCTCTTGTATGTTCTGCTCCAGCTTCCACTGCTGATACAACCACACAGCCACCAGTTGAGAGTAAGTCATTTTCATTATAACTATCATCTGGAGTCTGACTATGTTCTCTAGAAGTATTACTCCCTTTGTCCTCTCTGTGTTTCTATCATTTTCCTCTTTTTTCCTTTGTTTACTATATCTTTCAGTCTCTCTTATGTCTTCTCCAAACTTTTTCTTTATTTTATTTATATAGGTTACCAAAAGCTCACCTCTCTCCATGGTCTCTCCTCTCCATTCACAACCTTCCTCGTTTCTTTATATCTCCAACTATTTATCATTATGCCCTCTTTTCTTTATTTTTTCTGTATATTTTGTTCTTGCTGTCTTTTCATTATCTTTTTCTTTCTCTGTTTTCTGTACATCTGCTATTTGCCATCTCATTATGTGCTGGTAAAGTCTGTATCTCAGCTAAGCTATTGCTTTAGTTACTGCCATCACCTTTATAGCTAGGCTAGTTTTAGTCCAGACAAAACTACTGTTTTCTTCTTTTACAATTCTCATTCGTGTCTGAACAACAAAGCCAATAATTTGTCAGTGCCCAGGCCAAGTAATCTGTTCCCTGACCTGCATTTATAAAATGTATTATAACTGCTTTTCTTATTTCTGGTCCCCTAGGAATGTTGCACCCTGGCAACTGTCTTTCATGCAAGTACCGTGCCTGCTGGCGTAGGTGATCATGACTCTTCACAAACTTATGTTCTTGACAGTTATTTTCATTTCCTTTGTTGACCTTCTGCCAAGCCATTCTCTTAAGCTGTCAGGAATCTTTTTCTTAGCTTCCTTCTATCTTTTCATCCCTCAATTTTTCCAGTTGTTACAATATATTCCACCTGTTCTCTTCTCATTACATGGCCAAAAAAATGATGATTGTTTTTTCCTAATATTGGAAATTAGCTCTCTCTTTGCTTTGGCCTCTTTTAGAACATTTTCATTACTCTTCTTAGCTATCCATGGTATTCTCAACATTCTTCTGTAAAACTACATTTCTACGACCTCCAGCAATTTTCTTGTCTTTTGTCCATGATTCACATCCATATGTTAAGACTGGCACTACATAACATTTAAGAACTCGTTTTCTTGTTTCTATTGTCAAAAATGGATTGCACGCATCTTCCTCATTTTTGGAAAGCTACTTTTGCCTGATCCATTCTGCATCTCACATCTGTTGTACATTTAACATCTGAAGTTAACAATGTTCCCAGATATTTAAATTCATTTACCTGTTTTAATATTGTTCCACTTGTCTTTATTGTGCACTGCGGAATTGACTTTTCTTTGTTGTTACCATTACTTCTGTCTTTTTGCTATTAAGGCTGAGTCCTTTATTTTTGCTTTCTTTCACAACAATCTCTAACATTTATTGTAACTCCTTTTTACTTTTAGCGATTAAGACTATTTCATCACCATAGTAAAACAAAAGTAAAGTACCCCCGTCACACCAAGTGGCCTATAGGGAATATGGTGTTATTGACCATAAATTTTACAGACCTTCAGCACATAATTTTGGGTAATGTGGTCGGTATTAGGCCCAGAAAAAATCCAGTACCCATTTAAGGGCTGGGTGAAACCGTCAGTTGGGATCAAACCCTACCCCTTGACCTTTGCAGTCAAGTTCACTAACCACTGAGCTATCACTGCTCCATTTCATCAGCATACCTTAGATTATTTATATTATGACCTCCGATTGTTATTCCAGGTATGCCCCTTGTGGATTTTAAAATAATGTCACTATATATAGTAGACAAATCTGGTGACAGCACATAACCTTGCCTAACATGCTGTTTTATTTGTTGAAACATCCCCAATTGATTTCCAGTTATTATGGCTGCTGTTTGTACTAGTACATGTTCTTTATTATTCTTAGATCTTTGCTGTCTACATTTATGCTTTCTAAAATTTTGTTTATTTTCACTTCTTTTATAATGTTTTGTTTGTTGTTTTGTTTATCCAAAATATTTGAAAGATTCTTCTGCAGCTTTTTATCTCAAATGATGAAATGATCTCCTTTAATGCCTGATTTTGTTTTTATTTTTGTTCAATTCTGGTGTCTGTAAGTTGTAGTTGAAAAAATGCAGGTCATGGGTTGTTTTGATAAAACATTTGGTGTTTATCCACAGATGCTTTATTTTTGTCAGTTTAAGAGATATAAATTAATTAATCGTGTGTGTGTGTTGCTTATGTCTGCTCTTGTATGTTCTGCTCCAGCTACCACTGCTGATACAACCACACAGCCACCAGTTGAGAGTAAGTCATTTTCATTATCACTGTCATCTGGAGTCTGACTCTATTCTCTGGAAGAATTACTCCCTTTCGTCCTCTCTGTGTTTCTATTAACATTTTCCTCTTTTTTCCTTTGTTTACTGTGTCTTTCTGTCTCTCCTTATGTCTTCTCCCAACTTTCTCTTTATTTTATTTATTTAGGTTACCAAAACCTCACTTCTCTCCATGGTCTGTCCTCTCCATTCACAGCCTTCCTCATTTCTTTATATCTCCCTCCTACTACCTTACAGTACCTTCTCTCCTCTTTTTTTTCTATATATCACCCAATCTTCATCTCTTATTATCTTCTCTTCTCTTCTCTTTATTTATTGTATATCTCCAACTATTTATCATTATGCCCTCTTTTCTTTATTTTTTCTATATATTTTGTTCTTGCTGTCTTTTCATTATCTTTTTCTTTCTCTGTTTTCTGTACATCTCCTACTTACCATCTCATTATGTGCTGATAAAGTCTGTATCTCCAGCTAAGCTATTGCTTTAGTTACTGCCATCACCTTTATAGCTATGCTATTTTTAGTCAAGACAAAACTACTGTTTTCTTCTTTTACAATTCTCATTTGTTTCTGAACAACAAAGCCAATAATTTGTCAGTGCCCAGGCCAAGTAATCTGTTCCCTGACCTGCATTTATAAAATGTATTATAACTGCTTTTTCTTATTTCTGGTCCCTAGGAATGTTGCGCCCTGGCAACTGTCTTTCATGCAAGTACCGTGCCTGCTGGCGTAGGTGATTATGTCTCTTTACAAACTGATGTTCTTGACAGTTATTTTCATTCCTTTGTTGACCTTCTGCCAAGCCATTCTCTTAAGCTGTCAGGAATCTTTTCTCTTAGCTTCCCTCTGTCTCTTCATCCCTCAATTTTTCCAGTTGTAACAATATATTCCAGTTGTTCTCTTCTCATTACATGGCCAAAAAATGATGATTGTTTCTTCCTAATATTGGAAATTAGCTCTCTCTTTGCTTTGGCCTCTTTTAGGACATTTTCATTACTCTTCTTAGCTATCCATGGTATTCTCAACATTCTTCTATAAAACTACATTTCTAAGACCTCCAGCAATTTTCTTGTCTGTTGTCCTTTTGTCCATGATTCACATCCATATGTTAATACTGGCACTACATAACATTTAAGAACTCGTTTTTGTTTCTATTGTCAAAAATGGATTGCACGCATCTTCCTCATTTTTTGGAAAGCTACTTTTGCCTGATCCATTCTGCATCTCACATCTGTTGTACATTTAACATCTGAAGTTAACAATGTTCCCAGATATTTAAATTCATTTACCTGTTTTAATATTGTTCCACTTGTCTTTATTGTGCACTGCAGAATTGCCTTTTTCTTTGTTGTTACCATTACTTCTGTCTTTTTGCTATTAGGCTGAGTCCTTTATTTTGCTTTCTTTCACAACAATCTCTAACATTTCTTGTAACTCCTTTTTACTTTTAGCGATTAAGACTATTTCATCACCATAGTAAAACAAAAGTAAAGTACCCCCGTCACACCAAGTGGCCTATAGGGAATATGGTGTTATTGACCATAAATTTTACAGACCTTCAGCACATAATTTTTGGGGTAATGTGGTCGGTATTAGGCCCAGAAAAAATCCAGTACCCATTTAAGGCTGGATGAAAACCGTCAGTTGGGATCAAACCCTACCTCTTGTCCTTTGCAGTCAAGTTCACTAACCACTGAGCTATCACTGCTCCATTTCATCAACATACCTTAGATTATTTATATTATGACCTCCGATTGTTATTCCAGGCATGCCCCTTGTGGATCTTAAAATAATGTCAATATATATATTAGACAAATCTGGTGACAGCACATAACCTTGCCTAACACGCTGTTTTATTTGTTGAAACATCCCCAATTGATTTCCAGTTCTTATGGCTGCTGTTTGTGCCAGTACATGTTCTTTATTATGCTTAGATCTTTGCTGTCTACATTTATGCTTTCTAAAATTTTGTTTATTTTCACTTCTCTTATGATGTTTTTGTTTGTTGTTTTGTTTATTCAAAATATTTGAAAGATTCTTCTGCAGCTTTTTATCTCAAATGATGAAATAAAAAAGTAAAAAAAGTAAAGTACCCCGTCACGCCAAGTGGCGTATAGGGAATATAGTGTTAGTGACCATAAATTTTACAGACCTTCAGCACGTGATTTTTGGGGTAATGCGGTCGGTATTATGCCTGTGCCGCTTCACTTTCCCAGAAAAAAATCCGGTACCCATTTAAGGCTGGGTGAACCCGGAAGCCGTCGGTTGGGATCGAACCCTACCTCTTGTCCTTTGTAGTCCAGTTCACTAACCACTGAGCTATCACGGCTCCAAATGATGAAATGATCTCCTTGAATGCCTGATTTTGTTTTTATTTTGTTCAATTCTGGTGTCTGTAAGTTGTAGTTGAAAAAATGCAGGTCATGGGTTGTTTGATAAAACATTTGGTGTTTATCCACAGATGCTTTATTTTTGTCAGTTTAAGAGATATAAATTAATTAATCGTGTGTGTGTGTTGCTTATGTCTGCTCTTGTATGTTCTGCTCCAGCTACCACTGCTGATACAACCACACAGCCACCAGTTGAGAGTAAGTCATTTTCATTATCACTGTCATCTGGAGTCTGACTCTATTCTCTAGAAGTATTACTCCCTATGTTTCTATCATTTTCCTCTCTTTCCTTTGTTTACTGTGTCCTTCTGTCTCTCCTTATGTCTTCTCCCAACTTTCTCTTTATTTTATTTATTTAGGTTACCAAAACCTCACTTCTCTCCATGGTCTGTCCTCTCCATTCACAGCCTTCCTCGTTTCTTTTTATCTCCCTCCTATTACCTTACAGTATCTTCTCTCCTCTTTTTTTCTATATATCACCCAATCTTCATCTCTTATTATCTTCTCTTCTCTTTATTTATTGTATATCTCCAACTATTTATCATTATGCCCTCTTTTCTTTATTTTTTTCTATATATTTTGTTCTTGCTATCTTTTCATTATCTTTTTCTTTCTCTGTTTTCTGTACATCTCCTATTTGCCATCTCATTAAGTGCTGGTAAAGTCTGTATCTCCAGCTAAGCTATTGTTTTAGTTACTGCCATCACCTTTATAGCTAGGCTAGTTTTAGTCAAGACAAAAGTACTGTTTTCTTCTTTTACAATTCTCATTTGTGTCTGAACAACAAAGCCAATAATTTGTCAGTGCCCAGGCCAAGTAATCTGTTCCCTGACCTGCATTTATAAAATGTATTATAACTGCTTTTTCTTATTTCTGGTCCCCTAGGAATGTTGCCCTTCGGAAGCCATCAAAGCAGATATTAACACCTCTACCAAGATGTTACAGGATCTATTGGATAAAATTTGGGAGAGGAAGAAATACCTAAAGACTGGAGAGAAGGTTATATGATCAAACTACCAAAGAAAGGAAGTTTACAGGAGTGCACAAATTATAGGGGAATTATGCTACTATCAGTGCCAGGAAAAATATTAGGCAGAATCATTCTGGAGAGACTAAAAGAGGCTATAGAGAAACACTTGAGAGATGAACAAGCAGGTTTTAGGAAGAACAGATCATGTGCTGATCAAATAACTACCCTACGTATAATAGTTGGACAAAGTTTAGAACTAAAATCCCCACTATATATTGGATTCATAGATTACGAAAAGGCATTTGATAGTTTAGACAGAAGAATGCTTTGGAAGTTGCTGAGTCATTACGGAATCCCCATAAAGTTTATTAACCTGATAAAAACAATGTATGAAGGAACAAAATGTAGTGTGGTGCATGAAGGACAGCTTACAGAAGCATTTGAAATAAGAACAGGAGTAAGGCAAGGATGCCTCCTGTCTCCATTTCTCTTTCTACTGGCCATAGATTGGATTATGAAAATAACTCAAAACAACAGAAATGGGATCCAGTGGTCACTGACCAAACAACTTGATGATTTAGACTTTGCTGATGACATAGCTCTCCTATCACACAGCCATCAACAGATGCAGGATAAAATGAGTATATTAGATGAGAGATCACAACAGCTAGGACTAAAGATTAATAGAGATAAGACCAATATTATGAGAATTAATGCAGTTGGCAATAACCATATAAAACTAGGAGAAATACCTCTACTAGACGTACAATCTTATATATATCTGGGCAGTAATATAGATAAAGAGGGAGGAACAGAAAATGATACCAAAATAAGGATATCAAAAGCAAGAGGAGCTTTCATTGCACTGGGAAACATATGGAAATCCAAAGAAATTAGGCTAAATACAAAAATAAAAATTTTCAACTCAAATGTTAAGTCGGTCCTATTATATGTCTGTGAAACATGGAGAATGACAAAATTGACAATCACGAAAGTACAGACTTTCATTAATGGATGCTTGCGCAGAATAAAGGGATGGAAATGGCAGGACAAAGTCACTAACGTGGAATTATGGAAATGTACCGGTCAAATACCAGTGGATAAAGAGATACAGCGAAGACGATGGCGATGGATAGGACACACACTACGGAAGCCAACTGAGAGTATTACACAACAGGCCCTTTTTTGGAATCCCCAGGGGAAAAGACAAAGAGGAAGACCAAGGAATTCTTGGAGAAGACAGATAGAAGCAGAGATGAAGATGATGGGGAAGACATGGAATGATCTTAAAAGAATGGCAAAAAACAGAACGACTTGGAAAGTGTTTGTTGAAGACCTATGCTCCACCAGGAGCTAAAAGGTAAAAGAAGAAGAAGGAATGTTGCACCCTGGCAACTGTCTTTCATGCAAGTACCATGCCTGCTGGCGTAGGTGATTATGTCTCTCCACAAACTTATGTTCTTCACAGTTATTTTCATTTCCTTTGTTGACCTTCTGCCAAGCCATTCTCTTAAGTTGTCAGGAATCTTTTCTCTTAGCTACCCTCTATCTTTTCATCCCTCAATTTTTCCAGTTGTTACAATATATTCCACCTGTTACCTTCTCATTACATGGCCAAAAAAATGATGATTGTTTTTTCCTAATATTGGAAATTAGCTCTCTCTTTGCTTTGGCCTCTTTTAGGACATTTTCATTACTCTTCTTAGCTATCCATGGTATTCTCAACATTCTTCTGTAAAACTACATTTCTACGACCTCCAGCAATTTTCTTGTCTTTTTCCATGATTCACATCCATATGTTAAGACTGGCTCTACATAACATTTAAGAACTCGTTTTCTTGTTTCTATTGTCAAAAATGGATTGCACATTATCTTCCTCATTTTTTGGAAAGCTACTTTTGCTTGATCCATTCTGCATCTCACCTCTGTTGTACATCTACCAACTGAGGTTAACAATGTTCCCAGATATTTAAATTCATTTACCTGTTTCAATATTGTTCCACTTGTCTTTATTGTGCACTGCAGAATTGCCTTTTTCTTTGTTGTTACCATTACTTCTATCTTTTTGTTATTATGGCTGAATCCTTTATTTGTTGCTTTCTTTCACAACAATGTCTAACATTTATTGTAACTCCTTTTTGCTCTTAGCGATTAAGACTGTATCATTAACATACCTTAGATTATTTATATTATGACCTCCGATTGTTATTCCAGGCATACCCCTTGTGGATTTTAAAATAATGTCACTATATATATTAGTTCCTGTGTGTTACCGGGGCCTCATTATGAGGAAGTAAAGAATAGTGACACTGTGACCTTCCAGGCATGTCGTAAGAGGCGACTAAGGAGGTTGATCGATGGCTTGACAAGCTGTCATTATAAAAAGTATTGTTATGGAAACACTCTGCAATATGTGCCATTTTGGCACACAAGGTTTCTGTTTTTGAGATTGTGGTTCTGCCCTATGTGCCGTCTTCGGCTCGAAAGGACAATAGATAGATAGATAGATATATTAGACAAATCTGGTGACAGCACATAACCTTGCCTAACACGCTGTTTTATTTGTTGAAACATCCCAATTGATTACCAGTTATTATGGCTGCTGTTTGTGCCAGTACATGTTCTTTATTATTCTTAGATCTTTGCTGTCTACATTTATGCTTTCTAAAATTGTGTTTATTTTCACTTCACTTATAATGTTTTTGTTTGTTGTTTTGTTTATTCAAAATATTTGAAAGAATCTTCTGCAGCTTTTTATCTCAAATGATGAAATAAAAAAGTAAAAAAAGTAAAGTACCCCGCCACGCCAAGTGGCGTATAGGGAATATGGTGTTAGTGACCATAAATTTTACAGACCTTCAGCACGTGATTTTTGGGGTAATGCGGTTGGTATTACGCCTGTGCCGCTTCACTTTCCCAGAAAAAAATCCAGTACCTATTTTAGGCTGGGTGAACCCGGAAGCCGTCGGTTGGGATCGAACCCTACCTCTTGTCCTTTGTAGTCCAGTTCACTAACCACTGAGCTATCATGGCTCCAAATGATCTCCTTAAATGCCTGATTTTGTTTTTATTTTTGTTCAATTCTGGTGTCTGTAAGTTGTAGTTGAAAAAATGCTGGTCACGGATTGTTTTAGCTTGATAAAACATTTGGTGTTAATCCACAGATGCTTTATTTTTGTCAGTTTAAGAGATATAAATTAATTAATCGTGTGTGTGTGTTGCTTATGTCTGCTCTTGTATGTTCTGCTCCAGCTTCCACTGCTGATACAACCACACAGCCACCAGTTGAGAGTAAGTCATTTTCATTATAACTATCATCTGGAGTCTGACTATGTTCTCTAGAAGTATTACTCCCTTTCGTCCTCTCTGTGTTTCTATCATTTTCCTCTTTTTTCCTTTGTTTACTATATCTTTCAGTCTCTCCTTATGTCTTCTCCAAACTTTTTCTTTATTTTATTTATATAGGTTACCAAAAGCTCACCTCTCTCCATGGTCTCTCCTCTCCATTCACAACCTTCCTCGTTTCTTTATATCTCCAACTATTTATCATTATGCCCTCTTTTCTTTATTTTTTCTGTATATTTTGTTCTTGCTGTCTTTTCATTATCTTTTTCTTTCTCTGTTTTCTGTACATCTGCTATTTGCCATCTCATTATGTGCTGGTAAAGTCTGTATCTCCAGCTAAGCTATTGCTTTAGTTACTGCCATCACCTTTATAGCTAGGCTAGTTTTAGTCCAGACAAAACTACTGTTTTCTTCTTTTACAATTCTCATTCGTGTCTGAACAACAAAGCCAATAATTTGTCAGTGCCCAGGCCAAGTAATCTGTTCCCTGACCTGCATTTATAAAATGTATTATAACTGCTTTTTCTTATTTCTGGTCCCCTAGGAATGTTGCACCCTGGCAACTGTCTTTCATGCAAGTACCGTGCCTGCTGGCGTAGGTGATCATGACTCTTCACAAACTTATGTTCTTGACAGTTATTTTCATTTCCTTTGTTGACCTTCTGCCAAGCCATTCTCTTAAGCTGTCAGGAATCTTTTTTCTTAGCTTCCTTCTATCTTTTCATCCCTCAATTTTTCCAGTTGTTACAATATATTCCACCTGTTCTCTTCTCATTACATGGCCAAAAAAATGATGATTGTTTTTTCCTAATATTGGAAATTAGCTCTCTCTTTGCTTTGGCCTCTTTTAGAACATTTTCATTACTCTTCTTAGCTATCCATGGTATTCTCAACATTCTTCTGTAAAACTACATTTCTACGACCTCCAGCAATTTTCTTGTCTTTTGTCCATGATTCACATCCATATGTTAAGACTGGCACTACATAACATTTAAGAACTCGTTTTCTTGTTTCTATTGTCAAAAATGGATTGCACGCATCTTCCTCATTTTTTGGAAAGCTACTTTTGCCTGATCCATTCTGCATCTCACATCTGTTGTACATTTAACATCTGAAGTTAACAATGTTCCCAGATATTTAAATTCATTTACCTGTTTTAATATTGTTCCACTTGTCTTTATTGTGCACTGCGGAATTGACTTTTTCTTTGTTGTTACCATTACTTCTGTCTTTTTGCTATTAAGGCTGAGTCCTTTATTTTTGCTTTCTTTCACAACAATCTCTAACATTTATTGTAACTCCTTTTTACTTTTAGCGATTAAGACTATTTCATCACCATAGTAAAACAAAAGTAAAGTACCCCCGTCACACCAAGTGGCCTATAGGGAATATGGTGTTATTGACCATAAATTTTACAGACCTTCAGCACATAATTTTTGGGGTAATGTGGTCGGTATTAGGCCCAGAAAAAATCCAGTACCCATTTAGGGCTGGGTGAAACCGTCAGTTGGGATCAAACCTACTACCCTTGACCTTTGCAGTCAAGTTCACTAACCACTGAGCTATCACTGCTCCATTTCATCAGCATACCTTAGATTATTTATATTATGACCTCCGATTGTTATTCCAGGTATGCCCCTTGTGGATTTTAAAATAATGTCACTATATATAGTAGACAAATCTGGTGACAGCACATAACCTTGCCTAACATGCTGTTTTATTTGTTGAAACATCCCCAATTGATTTCCAGTTATTATGGCTGCTGTTTGTACTAGTACATGTTCTTTATTATTCTTAGATCTTTGCTGTCTACATTTATGCTTTCTAAAATTTTGTTTATTTTCACTTCTTTTATAATGTTTTTGTTTGTTGTTTTGTTTATCCAAAATATTTGAAAGATTCTTCTGCAGCTTTTTATCTCAAATGATGAAATGATCTCCTTAAATGCCTGATTTTGTTTTTATTTTTGTTCAATTCTGGTGTCTGTAAGTTGTAGTTGAAAAAATGCAGGTCATGGGTTGTTTTGATAAAACATTTGGTGTTTATCCACAGATGCTTTATTTTTGTCAGTTTAAGAGATATAAATTAATTAATCGTGTGTGTGTGTTGCTTATGTCTGCTCTTGTATGTTCTGCTCCAGCTACCACTGCTGATACAACCACACAGCCACCAGTTGAGAGTAAGTCATTTTCATTATCACTGTCATCTGGAGTCTGACTCTATTCTCTGGAAGAATTACTCCCTTTCGTCCTCTCTGTGTTTCTATTAACATTTTCCTCTTTTTTCCTTGTTTACTGTGTCTTTCTGTCTCTCCTTATGTCTTCTCCCAACTTTCTCTTTATTTTATTTATTTAGGTTACCAAAACCTCACTTCTCTCCATGGTCTGTCCTCTCCATTCACAGCCTTCCTCATTTCTTTATATCTCCCTCCTACTACCTTACAGTACCTTCTCTCCTCTTTTTTTTCTATATATCACCCAATCTTCATCTCTTATTATCTTCTCTTCTCTTCTCTTTATTTATTGTATATCTCCAACTATTTATCATTATGCCCTCTTTTCTTTATTTTTTTCTATATATTTTGTTCTTGCTGTCTTTTCATTATCTTTTTCTTTCTCTGTTTTCTGTACATCTCCTACTTACCATCTCATTATGTGCTGATAAAGTATGTATCTCCAGCTAAGCTATTGCTTTAGTTACTGCCATCACCTTTATAGCTATGCTATTTTTAGTCAAGACAAAACTACTGTTTTCTTCTTTTACAATTCTCATTTGTTTCTGAACAACAAAGCCAATAATTTGTCAGTGCCCAGGCCAAGTAATCTGTTCCCTGACCTGCATTTATAAAATGTATTATAACTGCTTTTTCTTATTTCTGGTCCCCTAGGAATGTTGCGCCCTGGCAACTGTCTTTCATGCAAGTACCGTGCCTGCTGGCGTAGGTGATTATGTCTCTTTACAAACTGATGTTCTTGACAGTTATTTTCATTTCCTTTGTTGACCTTCTGCCAAGCCATTCTCTTAAGTTGTCAGGAATCTTTTCTCTTAGCTACCCTCTATCTTTTCATCCCTCAATTTTTCCAGTTGTTACAATATATTCCACCTGTTACCTTCTCATTACATGGCCAAAAAAATGATGATTGTTTTTTCCTAATATTGGAAATTAGCTCTCTCTTTGCTTTGGCCTCTTTTAGGACATTTTCATTACTCTTCTTAGCTATCCATGGTATTCTCAACATTCTTCTGTAAAACTACATTTCTACGACCTCCAGCAATTTTCTTGTCTTTTTTCCATGATTCACATCCATATGTTAAGACTGGCTCTACATAACATTTAAGAACTCGTTTTCTTGTTTCTATTGTCAAAAATGGATTGCACATTATCTTCCTCATTTTTTGGAAAGCTACTTTTGCTTGATCCATTCTGCATCTCACCTCTGTTGTACATCTACCAACTGAGGTTAACAATGTTCCCAGATATTTAAATTCATTTACCTGTTTCAATATTGTTCCACTTGTCTTTATTGTGCACTGCAGAATTGCCTTTTTCTTTGTTGTTACCATTACTTCTATCTTTTTGTTATTATGGCTGAATCCTTTATTTGTTGCTTTCTTTCACAACAATGTCTAACATTTATTGTAACTCCTTTTTGCTCTTAGCGATTAAGACTGTATCATTAACATACCTTAGATTATTTATATTATGACCTCCGATTGTTATTCCAGGCATACCCCTTGTGGATTTTAAAATAATGTCACTATATATATTAGTTCCTGTGTGTTACCGGGGCCTCATTATGAGGAAGTAAAGAATAGTGACACTGTGACCTTCCAGGCATGTCGTAAGAGGCGACTAAGGAGGTTGATCGATGGCTTGACAAGCTGTCATTATAAAAAGTATTGTTATGGAAACACTCTGCAATATGTGCCATTTTGGCACACAAGGTTTCTGTTTTTGAGATTGTGGTTCTGCCCTATGTGCCGTCTTCGGCTCGAAAGGACAATAGATAGATAGATAGATATATTAGACAAATCTGGTGACAGCACATAACCTTGCCTAACACGCTGTTTTATTTGTTGAAACATCCCCAATTGATTACCAGTTATTATGGCTGCTGTTTGTGCCAGTACATGTTCTTTATTATTCTTAGATCTTTGCTGTCTACATTTATGCTTTCTAAAATTGTGTTTATTTTCACTTCACTTATAATGTTTTTGTTTGTTGTTTTGTTTATTCAAAATATTTGAAAGAATCTTCTGCAGCTTTTTATCTCAAATGATGAAATAAAAAAGTAAAAAAAGTAAAGTACCCCGCCACGCCAAGTGGCGTATAGGGAATATGGTGTTAGTGACCATAAATTTTACAGACCTTCAGCACGTGATTTTTGGGGTAATGCGGTTGGTATTACGCCTGTGCCGCTTCACTTTCCCAGAAAAAAATCCAGTACCTATTTTAGGCTGGGTGAACCCGGAAGCCGTCGGTTGGGATCGAACCCTACCTCTTGTCCTTTGTAGTCCAGTTCACTAACCACTGAGCTATCATGGCTCCAAATGATCTCCTTAAATGCCTGATTTTGTTTTTATTTTTGTTCAATTCTGGTGTCTGTAAGTTGTAGTTGAAAAAATGCTGGTCACGGATTGTTTTAGCTTGATAAAACATTTGGTGTTAATCCACAGATGCTTTATTTTTGTCAGTTTAAGAGATATAAATTAATTAATCGTGTGTGTGTGTTGCTTATGTCTGCTCTTGTATGTTCTGCTCCAGCTTCCACTGCTGATACAACCACACAGCCACCAGTTGAGAGTAAGTCATTTTCATTATAACTATCATCTGGAGTCTGACTATGTTCTCTAGAAGTATTACTCCCTTTCGTCCTCTCTGTGTTTCTATCATTTTCCTCTTTTTTCCTTTGTTTACTATATCTTTCAGTCTCTCCTTATGTCTTCTCCAAACTTTTTCTTTATTTTATTTATATAGGTTACCAAAAGCTCACCTCTCTCCATGGTCTCTCCTCTCCATTCACAACCTTCCTCGTTTCTTTATATCTCCAACTATTTATCATTATGCCCTCTTTTCTTTATTTTTTTCTATATATTTTGTTCTTGCTGTCTTTTCATTATCTTTTTCTTTCTCTGTTTTCTGTACATCTCCTACTTACCATCTCATTATGTGCTGATAAAGTATGTATCTCCAGCTAAGCTATTGCTTTAGTTACTGCCATCACCTTTATAGCTATGCTATTTTTAGTCAAGACAAAACTACTGTTTTCTTCTTTTACAATTCTCATTTGTTTCTGAACAACAAAGCCAATAATTTGTCAGTGCCCAGGCCAAGTAATCTGTTCCCTGACCTGCATTTATAAAATGTATTATAACTGCTTTTTCTTATTTCTGGTCCCCTAGGAATGTTGCGCCCTGGCAACTGTCTTTCATGCAAGTACCGTGCCTGCTGGCGTAGGTGATTATGTCTCTTTACAAACTGATGTTCTTGACAGTTATTTTCATTTCCTTTGTTGACCTTCTGCCAAGCCATTCTCTTAAGCTGTCAGGAATCTTTTCTCTTAGCTTCCCTCTGTCTCTTCATCCCTCAATTTTTCCAGTTGTAACAATATATTCCAGTTGTTCTCTTCTCATTACATGGCCAAAAAATGATGATTGTTTCTTCCTAATATTGGAAATTAGCTCTCTCTTTGCTTTGGCCTCTTTTAGGACATTTTCATTACTCTTCTTAGCTATCCATGGTATTCTCAACATTCTTCTATAAAACTACATTTCTAAGACCTCCAGCAATTTTCTTGTCTGTTGTCCTTTTGTCCATGATTCACATCAATATGTTAAGACTGGCACTACATAACATTTAAGAACTCGTTTTCTTGTTTCTATTGTCAAAAATGGATTGCACGCATCTTCCTCATTTTTTGGAAAGCTACTTTTGCCTGATCCATTCTGCATCTCACATCTGTTGTACATTTAACATCTGAAGTTAACAATGTTCCCAGATATTTAAATTCATTTACCTGTTTTAATATTGTTCCACTTGTCTTTATTGTGCACTGCAGAATTGCCTTTTTCTTTGTTGTTACCATTACTTCTGTCTTTTTGCTATTAAGGCTGAGTCCTTTATTTTTGCTTTCTTTCACAACAATCTCTAACATTTCTTGTAACTCCTTTTTACTTTTAGCGATTAAGACTATTTCATCACCATAGTAAAACAAAAGTAAAGTACCCCCGTCACACCAAGTGGCCTATAGGTAATATGGTGTTATTGACCATAAATTTTACAGACCTTCAGCACATAATTTTTGGGGTAATGTGGTCGGTATTAGGCCCAGAAAAAATCCAGTACCCATTTAAGGCTGGATGAAACCGTCAGTTGGGATCAAACCCTACCTCTTGTCCTTTGCAGTCAAGTTCACTAACCACTGAGCTATCACTGCTCCATTTCATCAACATACCTTAGATTATTTATATTATGACCTCCGATTGTTATTCCAGGCATGCCCCTTGTGGATCTTAAAATAATGTCAATATATATAGTAGACAAATCTGGTGACAGCACATAACCTTGCCTAACATGCTGTTTTATTTGTTGAAACATCCCAATTGATTTCCAGTTATTTGGCTGCTGTTTGTGCCAGTACATGTTCTTTATTATTCTTAGATCTTTGCTGTCTACATTTATGCTTTCTAAAATTGTGTTTATTTTCACTTCTCTTATGATGTTTTTGTTTGTTGTTTTGTTTATTCAAAATATTTGAAAGATTCTTCTGCAGCTTTTTATCTCAAATGATGAAATAAAAAAGTAAAAAAAGTAAAGTACCCCGCCACGCCAAGTGGCGTATAGGGAATATGGTGTTAGTGACCATAAATTTTACAGACCTTCAGCACGTGATTTTTGGGGTAATGCGGTTGGTATTATGCCTGTGCCGCTTCACTTTCCCAGAAAAAAATCTGGTACCCATTTAAGGCTGGGTGAACCCGGAAGCCGTCGGTTGGGATCGAACCCTACCTCTTGTCCTTTGTAGTCCAGTTCACTAACCACTGAGCTATCACGGCTCCAAATGATGAAATGATCTCCTTAAATGCCTGATTTTGTTTTTATTTTTGTTCAATTCTGGTGTCTGTAAGTTGTAGTTGAAAAAATGCAGGTCATGGGTTGTTTTGATAAAACATATGGTGTTTATCCACAGATGCTTTATTTTTGTCAGTTTAAGAGATATAAATTAATTAATCGTGTGTGTGTGTTGCTTATGTCTGCTCTTGTATGTTCTGCTCCAGCTACCACTGCTGATACAACCACACAGCCACCAGTTGAGAGTAAGTCATTTTCATTATCACTGTCATCTGGAGTCTGACTCTATTCTCTAGAAGTATTACTCCCTATGTTTCTATCATTTTCCTCTCTTTTCCTTTGTTTACTGTGTCCTTCTGTCTCTCCTTATGTCTTCTCCCAACTTTCTCTTTATTTTATTTATTTAGGTTACCAAAACCTCACTTCTCTCCATGGTCTGTCCTCTCCATTCACAGCCTTCCTCGTTTCTTTTTATCTCCCTCCTATTACCTTACAGTATCTTCTCTCCTCTTTTTTTCTATATATCACCCAATCTTCATCTCTTATTATCTTCTCTTCTCTTTATTTATTGTATATCTCCAACTATTTATCATTATGCCCTATTTTCTTTATTTTTCTATATATTTTGTTCTTGCTGTCTTTTCATTATCTTTTTCTTTCTCTGTTTTCTGTACATCTCCTATTTGCCATCTCATTATGTGCTGGTAAAGTCTGTATCTCCAGCTAAGCTATTGCTTTAGTTACTGCCATCACCTTTATAGCTATGCTAGTTTTAGTCAAGACAAAAGTACTGTTTTCTTCTTTTACAATTCTCATTTGTGTCTGAACAACAAAGCCAATAATTTGTCAGTGCCCAGGCCAAGTAATCTGTTCCCTGACCTGCATTTATAAAATGTATTATAACTGCTTTTTCTTATTTCTGGTCCCCTAGGAATGTTGCACCCTGGCAACTGTCTTTCATGCAAGTACCATGCCTGCTGGCGTAGGTGATTATGTCTCTCCACAAACTTATGTTCTTCACAGTTATTTTCATTTCCTTTGTTGACCTTCTGCCAAGCCATTCTCTTAAGTTGTCAGGAATCTTTTCTCTTAGCTACCCTCTATCTTTTCATCCCTCAATTTTTCCAGTTGTTACAATATATTCCACCTGTTACCTTCTCATTACATGGCCAAAAAAATGATGATTGTTTCTTCCTAATATTGGAAATTAGCTCTCTCTTTGCTTTGGCCTCTTTTAGGACATTTTCATTACTCTTCTTAGCTATCCATGGTATTCTCAACATTCTTCTGTAAAACTACATTTCTACGACCTCCAGCAATTTTCTTGTCTTTTTTCCATGATTCACATCCATATGTTAAGACTGGCTCTACATAACATTTAAGAACTCGTTTTCTTGTTTCTATTGTCAAAAATGGATTGCACATTATCTTCCTCATTTTTTGGAAAGCTACTTTTGCTTGATCCATTCTGCATCTCACCTCTGTTGTACATCTACCAACTGAGGTTAACAATGTTCCCAGATATTTAAATTCATTTACCTGTTTTAATATTGTTCCACTTGTCTTTATTGTGCACTGCAGAATTGCCTTTTTCTTTGTTGTTACCATTACTTCTATCTTTTTGTTATTATGGCTGAATCCTTTATTTGTTGCCTTCTTTCACAACAATGTCTAACATTTATTGTAACTCCTTTTTGCTCTTAGCGATTAAGACTGTATCATTAACATACCTTAGATTATTTATATTATGACCTCCGATTGTTATTCCAGGCATACCCCTTGTGGATTTTAAAATAATGTCACTATATATATTAGTTCCTGTGTGTTACCGGGGCCTCATTATGAGGAAAGTAAAGAATAGTGACACTGTGACCTTCCAGGCATGTCGTAAGAGGCGACTAAGGAGGTTGATCGATGGCTTGACAAGCTGTCATTATAAAAAGTATTGTTATGGAAACACTCTGCAATATGTGCCATTTTGGCACACAAGGTTTCTGTTTTTGAGATTGTGGTTCTGCCCTATGTGCCGTCTTCGGCTCGAAAGGACAATAGATAGATAGATAGATATATTAGACAAATCTGGTGACAGCACATAACCTTGCCTAACACGCTGTTTTATTTGTTGAAACATCCCCAATTGATTACCAGTTATTATGGCTGCTGTTTGTGCCAGTACATGTTCTTTATTATTCTTAGATCTTTGCTGTCTACATTTATGCTTTCTAAAATTGTGTTTATTTTCACTTCACTTATAATGTTTTTGTTTGTTGTTTTGTTTATTCAAAATATTTGAAAGAATCTTCTGCAGCTTTTTATCTCAAATGATGAAATAAAAAAGTAAAAAAAGTAAAGTACCCCGCCACGCCAAGTGGCGTATAGGGAATATGGTGTTAGTGACCATAAATTTTACAGACCTTCAGCACGGGATTTTTGGGGTAATGCGGTTGGTATTACGCCTGTGCCGCTTCACTTTCCCAGAAAAAAATCCAGTACCCATTTAAGGCTGGGTGAACCCGGAAGCCGTCGGTTGGGATCGAACCCTACCTCTTGTCCTTTGTAGTCCAGTTCACTAACCACTGAGCTATCATGGCTCCAAATGATCTCCTTAAATGCCTGATTTTGTTTTTATTTTTGTTCAATTCTGGTGTCTGTAAGTTGTAGTTGAAAAAATGCTGGTCACGGATTGTTTTAGCTTGATAAAACATTTGGTGTTAATCCACAGATGCTTTATTTTTGTCAGTTTAAGAGATATAAATTAATTAATCGTGTGTGTGTGTTGCTTATGTCTGCTCTTGTATGTTCTGCTCCAGCTTCCACTGCTGATACAACCACACAGCCACCAGTTGAGAGTAAGTCATTTTCATTATAACTATCATCTGGAGTCTGACTATGTTCTCTAGAAGTATTACTCCCTTTCGTCCTCTCTGTGTTTCTATCATTTTCCTCTTTTTTCCTTTGTTTACTATATCTTTCAGTCTCTCCTTATGTCTTCTCCAAACTTTTTCTTTATTTTATTTATATAGGTTACCAAAAGCTCACCTCTCTCCATGGTCTCTCCTCTCCATTCACAACCTTCCTCGTTTCTTTATATCTCCAACTATTTATCATTATGCCCTCTTTTCTTTATTTTTTCTGTATATTTTGTTCTTGCTGTCTTTTCATTATCTTTTTCTTTCTCTGTTTTCTGCACATCTGCTATTTGCCATCTCATTATGTGCTGGTAAAGTCTGTATCTCCAGCTAAGCTATTTGCTTTAGTTACTGCCATCTCCTTTATAGCTATGCTAGTTTTAGTCCAGACAAAACTACTGTTTTCTTCTTTTACAATTCTCATTCGTGTCTGAACAACAAAGCCAATAATTTATCAGTGCCCAGGCCAAGTAATCTGTTCCCTGACCTGCATTTATAAAATGTATTATAACTGCTTTTTCTTATTTCTGGTCCCCTAGGAATGTTGCACCCTGGCAACTGTCTTTCATGCAAGTACCGTGCCTGCTGGCGTAGGTGATCATGACTCTTCACAAACTTATGTTCTTGACAGTTATTTTCATTTCCTTTGTTGACCTTCTGCCAAGCCATTCTCTTAAGCTGTCAGGAATCTTTTTTCTTAGCTTCCTTCTATCTTTTCATCCCTCAATTTTTCCAGTTGTTACAATATATTCCACCTGTTCTCTTCTCATTACATGGCCAAAAAAATGATGATTGTTTTTTCCTAATATTGGAAATTAGCTCTCTCTTTGCTTTGGCCTCTTTTAGAACATTTTCATTACTCTTCTTAGCTATCCATGGTATTCTCAACATTCTTCTGTAAAACTACATTTCTACGACCTCCAGCAATTTTCTTGTCTTTTGTCCATGATTCACATCCATATGTTAAGACTGGCACTACATAACATTTAAG
The DNA here is from genome assembly GCA_032433765.1 of Megaustenia siamemsis. Taxonomy (NCBI): domain Eukaryota; kingdom Metazoa; phylum Mollusca; class Gastropoda; order Stylommatophora; family Ariophantidae; genus Megaustenia; species Megaustenia siamemsis. The sequence continues at coordinate 22,110,804 of JAVIAB010000026.1, read as the reverse complement.
AACTCGTTTTCTTGTTTCTATTGTCAAAAATGGATTGCACGCATCTTCCTCATTTTTGGAAAGCTACTTTTGCCTGATCCATTCTGCATCTCACATCTGTTGTACATTTAACATCTGAAGTTAACAATGTTCCCAGATATTTAAATTCATTTACCTGTTTTAATATTGTTCCACTTGTCTTTATTGTGCACTGCGGAATTGACTTTTTCTTTGTTGTTACCATTACTTCTGTCTTTTTGCTATTAAGGCTGAGTCCTTTATTTTTGCTTTCTTTCACAACAATCTCTAACATTTCTTGTAACTCCTTTTTACTTTTAGCGATTAAGACTATTTCATCACCATAGTAAAACAAAAGTAAAGTACCCCCGTCACACCAAGTGGCCTATAGGTAATATGGTGTTATTGACCATAAATTTTACAGACCTTCAGCACATAATTTTTGGGGTAATGTGGTCGGTATTAGGCCCAGAAAAAATCCAGTACCCATTTAAGGCTGGATGAAACCGTCAGTTGGGATCAAACCCTACCTCTTGTCCTTTGCAGTCAAGTTCACTAACCACTGAGCTATCACTGCTCCATTTCATCAGCATACCTTAGATTATTTATTTTATGACCTCCGATTGTTATTCCAGGTATGCCCCTTGTGGATTTTAAAATAATGTCACTATATATAGTAGACAAATCTGGTGACAGCACATAACCTTGCCTAACATGCTGTTTTATTTTTTGAAACATCCCCAATTGATTTCCAGTTATTATGGCTGCTGTTTGTGCCAGTACATGTTCTTTATTATTCTTAGATCTTTGCTGTCTACATTTATGCTTTCTAAAATTTTGTTTATTTTCACTTCTCTTATGATGTTTTTGTTTGTTGTTTTGTTTATCCAAAATATTTGAAAGATTCTTCTGCAGCTTTTTATCTCAAATGATGATTTGATCTCCTTAAATGCCTGATTTTGTTTTTATTTTTGTTCAATTCTGGTGTCTGTAAGTTGTAGTTGAAAAAATGCAGGTCATGGGTTGTTTTGATAAAACATTTGGTGTTTATCCACAGATGCTTTATTTTTGTCAGTTTAAGAGATATAAATTAATTAATCGTGTGTGTGTGTTGCTTATGTCTGCTCTTGTATGTTCTGCTCCAGCTACCACTGCTGATACAACCACACAGCCACCAGTTGAGAGTAAGTCATTTTCATTATCACTGTCATATGTAGTCTGACTATGTTCTCTAAAAGAATTACTCCCTATGTTTCTATCATTTTCCTCTCTTTTCCTTTGTTTACTGTGTCTTTCTGTCTCTCCTTATGTCTTCTCCCAACTTTCTCTTTATTTTATTTATATAGGTTACCAAAACCTCACCTCTCTCCTTGTTCACAGCCTTCCTCACTTCTTTATATCTCCCTCTTATTACCTTACAGTACCTTCTGTCCTCTTTTTTTCTATATACTATATATCATCCAATCTTCATCTCTTATTATCTTCTCTTCTCTTTATTTATTGTATATCTCCAACTATTTATCATTATGCCCTCTTTTCTTTATTTTTCTATATATTTTGTTCTTGCTGTCTTTTCATTATCTTTTTCTTTCTCTGTTTTCTGTACATCTCCTATTTGCCATCTCATTATGTGCTGGTAAAGTCTGTATCTCCAGCTAAGCTATTGCTTTAGTTACTGCCATCACCTTTATAGCTATGCTAGTTTTAGTCCAGACAAAACTACTGTTTTATTCTTTTGCAATTCTCATTTGTGTCTGAACAACAAAGCCAATAATTTGTCAGTGCCCAGGCCAAATAATCTGTTCCCTGACCTGCATTTATAAAATGTATTATAACTGCTTTTTCTTATTTCTGGTCCCCTAGGAATGTTGCACCCTGGCAACTGTCTTTCATGCCATCCTCATGCTATGCCAATGCCATGAGTTCTGCCTATAATGAATTAAATGAATGTGAATAACATTAGAAGAGAAAAAGTAAAACCAACTAGAGCCTCATTTGATGAGCTGAATAATGTGGTGCATAATAGATATCATTTTTAAACTTCAGCTATTCTATAGGATGTAACAGATTTACCATCGTCAAGTCTCATGCACATCAGACCGTTACTCTTTGATTACCAGTCTGAATTTTTCTTCTTTTATGTATGTGTTGTTTGTCCTAGTGAGTGTAGTTCATAATTAGTCATTGATTACCTTGGTCTCCTCTAATTTCCAGGAACTACAACCTCCATTGTTGTTCTTCAAAATCATTATGATATTCGATATAGCCTAAATATGTCAGTTCTCTTTACTTGATTAAACTCACTTGCCAGGCTTTGTTTATTTTAACTTCTCTTATAATGTTTTTGTTATTTCTTTTGTTTATCAAAATAATTTGATAGATTCTTCTGCAGCTTTTTATCTTAAATGATGAAATGATCTCCTTAAATGCCTGATTTTGTTTTTATTTTTTGTTAAGTTCTGGTGTCTGTAAGTCATAGTTGAAAAAATGCAGGTAATGGGTTGTTTTGATAAAACATTTGGTGTTTATCCACAGATGCTTTATTTCTGTCAGTTTAAGAGATATAAATTAATTAATCGTGTGTGTGTGTGTGTTGCTTATGTCTGCTCTTGTATGTTCTGCTCCAGCTTCCACTGCTGATACAACCACACAGCCACCAGTTGAGAGTAAGTCATTTTCATTATCACTGTCATCTGTAGTCTGACTCTGTTCTCTAGAAGTATTACTCCCTTCATTCATTCCATTTCTCTTATCAGTTTATTCTTTCTTTCCTTTTCTCTCTCTCTTGCACTTCACTGTCTTTCTGTCTCTCCTAACCTCATCTCAGTCTTCTCATACCCATAACAGTCTATTCTTTCTTTGTCTTCATTTTCTCTCTACTCTTTCTTTTTTTTCTAATTCCTTACCATTTTTCCTATTTGTTCCCTTTCTTTCTGTTTTCTGGGTATTTCTCACCTTGTCTCTTTCTTCCAATTTCCTTCCAGCTCTATTTTTCTTTTATTTATATAGGTTATCTAATACTCACACCTCACCTTTATCTCTTCTCATTTATTTTCTATCCCTTATCATTTCTACTCTCTTCTCTGTATATTCTCCTTTCACTATCTCTCATTAACTACTCCTATCTCTTTTTTCTGTATATTTTGATTTCATTATCTTCTCACTTTCTCTGCATCTTTTTCTTTTCTTTATATTACCTTTTAGGGGACTGGTTGGTCTCGAGGCAAGACGCCGGCCTCGAGACAGAAAATTTTTTAGTTCAATTCCCGGCTGCACCATTTGGGATTTTTATTTATGACTTCTCTCTGCGGCAACCACCCCTGGTCTCAGCAGCAAGGCCTGGCTTGAAACATCAATTACTCCTGGACGAAAAAAATATGAGTACCTATGAAGTCAGAGTTATCTGCCTGTGCGGCGAGGGACCCCTGTGCATACGGCTGCCAGGGAAAGTGGATAAACATGCAAAATTCAGTTCCTAGACTCCAGGAACTTTGCCAGAGGTAAAAGCTGGCGAACGCAAAAAAAAAAAATCACCTTTTCTCCATTTCTCATTATCTTTTCCTCACAATCTCTCTTGCTCTCTCTCTCTCTCTCTCTCTCTCTCGCTCTCTCTCTCTCTCTCTCTCTCTCTCTCTCTCTCTCTCTCTCTCTCTCTCTCTCTCTCTCTCTACCTCTTTTCTTTATATCTCCCTCCCACCATTTCTTCTTATCTCCTCCCACTCTCTACCTTTTTATTTATACCTCCAACCCACCTTCTCCATATCCTTCTCTTGCTTGTCTATATTTTTTCATTTACCATCTCTCATTATCTTTTCCTCACTCTCTCTGTCTGATTCCTCATTCACTCTATCTCTTTTCTGCTCTTGAAATTAACCTAAATATTTACAATAACAAGACTCTTTATAACAATAACCAGATTCAACAACAATAAACAATAAAGATATAGAAAAACCTTCCATTAATTTGACAACCATCATAATGTGATTCCACACAAAACACCATGTATGAGGTGGACCAAACAGCACCTCTAATAACACTCCATTTCCCAACAGCAATGAAAGAAAATAGAAGCGTGTGGTTCAACCCTTCATTACCCGAGGGCCAAACACAACAACCTGCATGTATTTTCTGGTACCACCCTTACTCATGAATAAAAAAAAATGGTCGTCAGTCTTAACTACATCTTCATGTAGCAGTGGGTCAGGATGATGTAATGATGAGTGAATGAGAGGGGAGTCACGGGAAAGAGAGAAGAGTGAACTCTAGACAAAAACATAAGAGTCCCGTGTATGGGTGAGCGTTGATCAGAGAAAGGACAATTAATATAACAAATGATATGATGGGCTGATGGGAAAAGACATGCGCAAAAAATACAAAAAGACAAAGTGAGTTGAGCAGAGGACCTCAGTGAGGCAGGAAGCGTTAACCTGTACTTAATTAGGTTGAGCCATGTTTAGTAGTTAGTCCTGCTAGTAGTTGGACAGAGAATATTTCTCAGGAGTGAAAGTTTGTTGATAGAGGGTTTAACTGAACTGAGTTAAACCCAAGTAGACTTATAAAGTGAACCGTGAACTAGTTTCCTGCTAGAAGGGAGGCAGTGTTGAGCCTCCTCGGTGTTGAATTAGGAACCAACAAGTTATATCAAGTCAGTAGAGATCTAGGGAGTAAGATAGGAGTCGTCCAGTAGACAAGTCCAGAGCAAGTAGGCTTCAAGAGTGAAATTGTGCTAGAGATGTGAGAAGTTATTAGCGTGATTATGCAGAACGTTTACTGTGGCTGACATTTGAGTTGATAATGATTGTGAGCAGCCAAGAACTGTTATTGTGACTGTGGTATGTTGCTAATGCTGGTAAGACACTAATAACCATTTCATGTGGCTGAATGAATTATGTACTGCCCTGTGAATACGAAAGGGATTTCTATGAATAAACAGTGAGTAATTTTTATGTGGCGTTTGCCTCCAATCAATTTATTCCAGCAGTGGCCCTGTGTGCTAGTGGACTAGTGGCGAAAGACGCTGGGGCAAGTGGAGAATCTGGGCGTCAAACTTAACGAGACTGGAACGTTGAAAAACTAACGCAAAGTACTGATATTTAGCAAGTCACGGAGAAACACACGGTGTGTCTGGCCAGTTGCGAAGCAGACACATCTTCCAGCACAAACCGGTGGTCGCCTGGGGGTGACAGGTCTGTTCAGTGACATGGAAAGTTCCAGATTTAGTTCATCGCAATTAGGCAAGCTGCCTGATTGTTACATCAAGGGAGCAGACTTATTAAAGTGTTGGCGGCTGCTGACATAGCAGACGCACAAGAGTGACATCAGTCACATTTAACATATAGCAGTTATCATTATTTATTATGCGACGCTCACAGACAACCGGATAGGCTATCGGCGAGTAACCAGTGTACTCATATAAAACGTCTGGTTACATTCAGATAGGCCTCTCCCATTAATTTTATAGCTTTGTTCCATCATCGGACATTCTATTAAAAGCAGACGTCATATACCTTTTCTCATTGTCTTTGAAGCCTTCAAGATTCTGCCGTTGGTGTGGCTGATAGCTAAAATTTGTTCACATCTACCACCTCGCTGGAACATCAAGTCGTTGATATTTTCCACAACAATTTGAGAATTTGACACATACAGGCTCTGATTTGACCGACATGCACTGTAGTCTACATTCACACATGCACAAGAATAGCGTTACTGTACAGATTTTAAGATTTTATTGGAGAAATTGTTTTTAAAGCCTTTGAATCTCTAGTCTGGTTGTAAGTATTATCAACTGTCATATTTCTTGAAGCTGTGGCTACATTGTTAATGAATTTTGAGTATTTTGTGTCGAAGGAACTATAGAATCTGGAGAAAAGATTTACTTATTACTTATTTTCCTATTACCCAAAACTTAAAAACTATAGTATTGGTTTATCTTCTATTATTGAAAACCACAGAAGAGATCTGTGGGCCACACCTGAGTTGGGCCACACTGCAGTAGAGGATAGAGGAGAAGACAAGACTCTCCAGAGCAGTTAATCAGTTTCTGTGAGTGGAGCTAGATAGTTTCAGTAAGATCCCAAACAAGTCTAAATGATATCTCCCAGAAAATGTATAGAATAACAAAGCAAAATTGACATAAACTTTTATGATTTTTATTCTTAATTTTTCTCCCGTTAGGAGTGGCAGACATTGATGCTACCATATTATGTCTTCCACTTTCTCCAGTGTCTCCATGATTATATCTCTCACAGCAAATCAAATATGGATTTTCTATAAAATAACTTTTTAAACAGCTTCTGATATACAGAAAGGATTTTGGCCAGTATCAGATAGAATTCTGCTAGTAAAATTGAGAGGTAGACCAATGGATATCAACATAATTCAAGCTTATGCACCAACAAGTAATAGCGAAGAAGAAAACATTGACACTTTTTACAACGAGCTAGAGATGACCATCTATCTATCTATTGTCCTTTCGAGCCGAAGACGGCACATAGGGCAGAACCACAATCTCAAAAACAGAAACCTAGCGTGCCAAAATGGCACATATTGCAGAGATCACTGCTTCTAAAATCTATGGTCTGTTTCCATAACAATAGTTTTTACAATGACAGCTTGTCAAGCCATCGATCAACCTCCTTAGTCGCCTCTTACAACATGCTTGGAAGGTCACAGTGTCACTATTCTTTACTCATAATGAGACCCCGGTAACACACAGGAAGATGACCATGGAACAGTGTAAATCCCAAGAAATAACTATTAATTATATTAGGGGATTGCAAAGGTAGGAACAGCTAAAGTGCAAAATGTGACTGTGGGACATGGCTTTGGAGAGATGAATGACAGAGGGGATAGATTGATAGATTGGGCAAAGACAGATGAAATGATTATAGGTAACACCTGGTTCAAACAACACCCTAGGCGACTGGACATGGCAAAGCCCAGACAAAAAAGTACACAATCAAATTGATTTTATACAGGTACAGAGAAGATTCAGGAATTGGCTAACATCGGTTAAAACAAGGCCAGGAGCAGATTGCAATAGTGACCATGTACAAGTAGTTGGAAAGATAAGAATAAAACTGCGGAAGACACAGAAATCCTCAAGATATATAAAATTAGAACCAGATATGCTTAGAGTAGATAGACAGATGAGTGATAGGTACAGTACGATAGTACAAAATAGATATAATCTTCTCTTCCTCTACCTTTCAGGTCCCTGTGGAGCATAGGTCTTCAACAAACACTTTCCAAATCGTTCTGTTTCTTGCCATTCTTTTAAGATCATTCCATGTCTTCCCCATCATTTTCATCTCTGATTCTGTCTGTCTTCTCCAAGAATTTCTTGGTCTTCTTCTTTTGTCTTTTCCTCTGGGGATTCCAAAAAAGGGCCTGTTATGTAATACTCTCAGTTGGCTTCCGCAGTGTGTGTCCTATCCAGCGCCATCGTCTTCGCTGTATCTCTTTATCCACTGGTATTTGACTGGTACATTTCCATAATTCTATGTTAGTGATTTTGTCCTGCCATTTCCATCCTTTTAGTCTGCGTAAGCATCCATTAATGAAAGTCTGTATCTTCATGATTGTCAATTTTGTTGTTCTCCATGTTTCACAGCCATATAATAGGACTGATTTAACATTGGAGTCGAAAATTTTTATTTTTGTATTTAACCTAATTTCTTTGGACTTCATATGTTTCCCAGTGCAACGAAAGCTCCTCTCGCTTGTGATATCCTTATTTTGGTATCATTTTCTGTTCCTCCCTCTTTATCTATATTACTGCCCAGATATATGTAAGATTGTACGCCTAGTAGAAGTATTTCTCCTAATTTTATTTGGTTATTGCCAACAGCATTAATTCTCATAATGTTGGTTTATCTCTATTAATCTTCAGTCCTGGCTGTTGTGATCTCTCATCAAGTATGCTCATTTTATCGAATCAATTCAGAGGAAGAGGTATGTTTACAGCACTCGTAAAAAATTACAAATAATCAACAACAGAAAAAAATATGGACCAAAGCAGGATCGATCCCCGTACTCAGTGGCACAGCGCTTTGCCATGAAAAGCCCACGCTAGGGAACACTGCCACTCAGCTAACTAAAAAATTAGCTTCGTAGGCTTTGTCTTTTTGTCACAGCACGGAAATACTTTTCCTGTTCCCTGCTTTGGTCCATATTTTTTTCTGTTGTTGATTATTTGTAATTTTTTCCGAGTGCTGTAAACATACCTCTTCCTCTGAATTGATTCACTGATTATCACCTCGGAAGTTTCCCTCTATAATAATATTCATTTATTATTATTTGTCTCCAGTCTAAACCACTGGAAACTACTATTCGTGCTGTTTTGTCCTAAATGTTTGTCTGCAACGCAAGTATTCAGCCCTACCCTATCCGGGAGATACTTGTCTTAACAGGAAGAATATTTCCGAGCTGTGATTGCAACCTTATGCTATAGTCATGAGAAAACCTGCGTGAAAAAGACATTGCCTACGAAGCTAATTTTTTAGTTAGCTGAGTGGCAGTGTTCCCTAGCGTGGGCTTTTCGTGGCAAGGTGCTGTGCCACTGAGTACGGGTTTGATCCTGCTTTGGTCCATATTTTTTTCTGTTGTTGATTATTTGTAATTTTTTACGAGTGCTGTAAACATACCTCTTCCTCTGAATTGATTCGCTGATTATCGCCTCGGAGGTTTCCCTCTATAATAATATTCATTTATTATTATTTGTCTCCATGCTCATTTTATCCTGCACCTGTTGATGGATGTGTGATAGGAGAGCTATGTCATCAGCAAAGTCTAAATCATCAAGTTGTTTGGTCAGTGACCACTGGATTCCATTTCTGTTGTTTTGAGTTATTTTCATAATCCAATCTATTGCCAGTAGAAAGAGAAATGGAGACAGAAGGCATCCCTGTCTTACTCCTGTTCTTATTTCAAATGCTTCTGTAAGCTGCCCTTCATGCACCACACTACATTTCATTCCTTCATACATTGTTTTTATCAGGTTAATAAACTTTATAGGGAGTCCGTAATGACTCAGCAACTTCCAAAGCATTCTTCTGTCTAAACTATCAAATGCCTCTTCGTAATCTATGAATCCAATATAAAGTGGGGACTATAGTTCTAAACTTTGTTCAAATATTATACGTAGAGTAGTTATTTGATCAGCACATGATCTGTTCTTCCTAAAACCTGCTTGTTCATCTCTCAAATGTTTCTCTATGGCCTCTTTTAGTCTCTCCAGAATGATTCTGCTTAATATTTTTCCTGGCACTGATAGTAGCATAATTCCCCTATAATTTGTGCACTCCTGTAAACTTCCTTTCTTTGGTAGTTTGATCATATAACCTTCTTTCCACTCCTTAGGTACTTCTTCCCTCTCCCAAATTTTATCTAATAGATTATGTAACATCTTGGTAGAGGTGTTAATATCTGCTTTGATGGCTTCCGAAGGAATTTCATCTGGTCCTGTGGCTTTACCATCTTTTAATAGTTTGATGGCTTTCATTATTTCTTCTTTACTTGGTTTTCCACAGTTAACGTGTAACTCTTCTTCTGCTGGTAGTATATCTGGAGGATTATTTGTGCCGGGTCTATTCAAAAGTTCTTCAAAGTGCTCTTTCCATCTCTCTATTTGTTCCCTTATATTACTAAGCAGATTTCCTTTCTTATCTTTAATAAAGGCATTGATCTGTTTGTATTTTCCACTTCATTTCTTTGTGCTGTTGTACAGTTCTTTCATATTCCCTTTATTTGCTGCTTCTTCTGCCTCTTTAGCTAGTTCATCTATATATTTCCTCATATCCTTTTTAATGCATTTTCTCACTTCTTTGTTCACCTCTGTGTAAGCTTCCTGTGTCTTGGCTTTATTACTTCTTGTTTTGCTTTTATTTATGTCTGCTTTCTTGTTCTTTCTTTCTTTAATTTTATCCAGGGTCTCTGCTGTCATCCATGCCTTATTCTGGCGTTCTCTTTACCCCAGCGTTTCTTCACATGTCTCTTTCCATATATCCTTTACCTGTTTTCAATGATCTTCTATATTTATTGTATTTTCTAGTTGTTGGAGGACTTGGTATTTGTTTGATATTGTGACTGCGAATTTATCTTTAATTCCTTGTTCTTTAAGAAACCCTACATTGAATTACTTTCTACCCTTATTCGTTGTAGTATACCTTTTTAGTTTAAGCTTGGCTATCAGAAGATGATGATCTGAAGCTACATCTGCCCCTCTATATACTTTTACATCCTGTAAGGATGACTTAATTTGGTTATGGAAGGCCCCAGTATCACTGCAAACAAATTAAAATCCATAATTGCTCAACCGCCCATGCCAGCATAATCATCCATATTAATATCTCATCTCCCTAACAAAGAAAGGTAACTGTAGTCCCCATCATAGCAGTCTCAGCACACGCCAAAATACATAAGGTGAAACCGCGCAGAAAGTGAACACAGCCAACTGTTCCCTGTCATACGATATCATTCATCGTAAACAATTGGAATATCGAAACATGATCAACGCGGATGAGACACAGCTCATGGTGTGCACAGAGCACTTAGCTCAGTGGCTCCTGCAACAAGCCGGACTTGGAATATGAGGAAACTGCAACAAGGAACACTTTTCATGCACAGCCTTCAATGGTTCCTGCCGCCTATCCACCATATACCGGAAGTTCACATCCTCCTGAAAATGATGATCGTCATATTTTTTAAAAAATGTATAGTGCTTGATGATGTTAGACCATCGTTGTTGACTCCAATTCTAAACATATAAACACACAGTTAGTTGTCAGATATCCCCGTCACACATCAAACAACAGACAGTAAGATTAGCATGGGGCCGGTCTAGGGATATATGATGAGCCATTATGATGACGTAGCACTCACAATAATGTCACACACACAACAATGTCACACCCCTTAGATTCCTGCTTACTCTAGTGAATGCAGCCTACGACAAACAAAACACAGTGCAAATTCCCTAAAGAGATAAAACTGCGGCCGATGAAGCAGTTCACATTATTGAGTAACATGTAAATAACTTGCGTCAAGCAATTCCAACAACGGTCATGAACAGCACCAATGTGACGTAAAGCGCAGATCAAGTCTAGACGGTGGAAGGTCGCATTCACAACACTTGATTTGTCAAAAAGGGAATATTGCCAGCATACGACTCCACTTTATACGCGCAGATGTAATAAGTAGATCATCATTTCAACTTTAATACAGAAATGTGCAATGGAGAACCGAAATTATTTAGACCCCGAAGGCACTTTCTGCAGCGATTGAGAGAACGTGAACTAGATCCACCATCTTGAGAACGAAGTCCAGAGGTTTTGTCACTAAGTCTTTCTAGGTTTTCAGCATTTCCCTTTCTCTTTGAGTTCTAAATGAGAGCTTGTCTGATAATGCTTTTAGTTGACTTTCAAAGTATATGTCCTATCAATTCCCTCTGTCTTTTATTCTTCCACTGAGGACTGTTCTGTTTTTTGCCAGTAGGTCATAATTTCTAATGACGTCTGGCCATCTAACTGGAAGTATCATGTTTAAGTGCTAATATATATCTGCACTTTCCTCATATTCCTTGCTTTTGTCCATGTTCCTAATCCATATAGTAGGAATCATTCTTTACAGCTATTAGGCTTGATTGTTTTTGCACAGTGTTTTTACTCTTATTAATATTATACTCTTAATACAACAATTAATTTCTCTTACTGTAACAGATGGTAGAGCGAATTAAAACGTCTCATTTACTAATAGGGTGATGCGTGTTTGATTTCCAGAGGAGCCATAATGTTTGGTATTGAAAACTTGAGTTGCCAAATGGTAAAATAACTCTCAGCTGAAACCATGTGGCAACTGCACTGGACATGCATACTTTATTCTCCAGCTCCGTAGCAACAATACAAGTCTTCTGAAACATGATAAACATTGTAAAGATTTTTATTTTGTTATGTCCAGTATGTCATGAGAAGGAGAAAGATGTGGTATTTCTTTTGGATGTATCTCAAAGTGTCACCGAAGCTGGACTTGAAGAAATAAAGAAGTTTTGCAACTATCTCATTGACATTTTTGACATTGGTGCTAACAAGACTCGGGTGGCCGTAATCACCTTCAGGTAATCCATCATTACATAATAATTCCTAACTTTTTACATTGACACTCTTTATATAAATATCATTATGGTTATATGTTGTCATTTTTGGTCTAATCTCTTCCTGTGAATCAGTGACCCAAAGTTGATAGAGACCTCACATTACCTTTCCAAGAGGTCCTGGAAAACAGTTTTAGCTAAAACAGGATGGCCAAAGAGGTGAAGCCTGACTTAGTTTTCACAATAGTGGAGTCTTTTTTTATAGAAACCTGGCATTGCAGCACTCTAGAAGGGACAAGGTCCATCTTATCCAGCATGGTATGAGATATCAAGAAAACCAAAGCTATCCATCACATCAACTTTTGAGTCTAAAACTTACATCTTTTGTCAACTAAATGGCAGTAGATAATTATCATAATTTTCTTTGCTGCTTTTGTTGTTCACTACTAGGGCATAGGATATCATTCCAAACAACTCCTCAGTTGTTTTTTTTCCTTTACTGTCTCTTCTAATCTTCTCCACTTGTAATTTATTTTCGTTATTTCTAAGTAAAAATTTTGTTCCCGTGATTTTCCTTTCCTCTATCAGTTCCATGTGAATGCTTATCAAGTAATGCTTGTGGCAGGTTATAGAATTGTGTGTCCTATCTATATCTGTGGTTAGCATGGTAGAAGTATTCCTACCAAAGAGGGAGTAGGACATCCCCTTTCCTCCGCAGTCTGTGGGATACCCTTGGGCAAAGGGGAGTACCCATTTAGCCCTCCTTTTCCAATCAGGGTTACGTGATGCCATGAGAGCAGGTGGTATTATGGCAGGCAGAGGATCTCAATTGTAAAGACTAGCTGTGATCTCCGACAAGTACAGTCATGGCCAAGAAGGAAAGGAATAACAAACTACCTTCTTATATTGCTGAGAATAATCATGTCAATAAACGATACAATAGCAATAACTAATGATGTTCAAGGAGACTCTAAAGCAGCTATCTCATCCAGTAGGAATTGTCATGTATTAAAGGTGACACCCGATCATCATCAAGTCTCTGAATGCAAAATCAAAAATAGAGAGACTCTATCAATAGAAACTTTGATCATTAGACCAGTATTACAGGTTGGCAAGATAAAAAACATCAGTCAAGAGATGAAGAGAATAAAATTGAATGCCCTGGGACTATGTGAAATAAAATGGAAAGAAGCAGGATTATTACAGTGTAATAGTGGAAATGTAGATTACTCTGGAGGAACCACACGCAAAAGAAGAGAAATAATCATGTTAATTAGAGAAGTAAGTAAAGTAGTGAAAGGATTTCAGCCAGTCTCAGATATAATTCTGCTAGTAAAATTGAGAAATAGACCAATGGATATCAACATAATTCAAGATTATGCACCAAGTAACAATGAAGATAAAGATATTGAGACTTTTTACAACAAGCAAGAGATAGCCACGGAACAGTATAAATCCCAATAAATAACTATATTATATTAGGAAATTTAAATGCAAAGGTGGGTACAACAAAGGTGCGAAACATGACTGGAGGACATGGCCTAGGAGAGACTGGGCAATGACACATGATTATAGGTAACACCTATTCTGTCCATGGAATCAGTTTCATTATAGTTGAGGCATCCCTATATATGTGCCACTGCCCATTCCAGCATTTCTCAAAGCATATGCAGACTGACTGCTCCTGTAAGGTGATGAGTGTAGATACATCTGGTTTTCCCTAAAAGAACTCTGGATCGATCAGACCCCTTTTTCACCTTTAGACTCATCAGTCTCTCAATGTATACATCATTGTTCCAACCATTCGCCTCCTCTCCTCTTAAAGAGTGAAGAACAAACTTGGTGATGTCCTCTTTGTCCAGAGTCAGGCCAGTAAGCTTGTCGGCTACTTCATTGCCATATACATCAGCATGCCCTGGACAGTACACCCAGGTTAACGCGCTAACTGTAGAGTCATCCAAGGGCTGCATCCACTCCTGCCACAGACACTGCCTGTCAATCTTCTGTAGCATGTTTTGCCAGCCAGTCACCTAGACTGCATGAGCCATGTTCTGTGCCACCACCTTCGTTATCACTGCCATTGCTGCTTCAATCTATTCTCATGCTGGATGCACCAAAACAGCATGAGGTAACACCTGGTTCAAGCAATACCCGAGATGACTATGGACATGGCAAAGCCCAGACAACAACGGACACAATCAAATTGATTTTATACTGGTGCAAAGTAGAAACAGCATGTAGAGTGGAAGTCACAGTTATCCATAATTGACAATTTGCTGCTATTTCTTATTGGTCTTGGATGTTTCTTAGTCCCATGATTGAGCCTTCCCTAGTAATTGAATTGTTCTGCGTAGTGTTTCTTTTGGTCTTCCTTGTTTTCTTTTACCAGATAGTTTTCACAAATGCCTGGTGGGGAAGTCTTTCTTCATTCATTTTCAACACATGACCATTGTATTTCCAACACCATCTTGTAAAGCTTGACACATAATCTTGTTTAGTTTCATTTCTTATCAGTTGATTTGAAATGTATTCTCTCCAACTTATGTTTGAGATTCTACTGAGACATTTAGTTTCTAATCTAAAGTCTGGGTGGATTTCCAGGTTTCACATACATATGTTAACACTGATATCACACAGGAGTTTAACAATCTTAGTTTTGTACGTTACTGAGTAATTTGGATCTCCAGATGTTTATTATTTTATTGAAAGCATTTTATGCTAGTGCGATGCATGTCATGATTTCTGATTGTCTCCATCTCTGGATATTTTGCTGCTTAGGTAAGTAAAAATTGTAATCTTTTTTGTTACATTTCATTGATTACATGTTATTGAGTTATTTGTTGGTTATCATCATTGCACTCCAAAAATGTCTATAGGTGCTCAGATCCCCTCCTGAACATGTCCTGCAGCATTCAGCAACTGACTACTCCTATGTCATGCTATGTGTTCGTTGATAAGTCCCCTTCTGCTCCCACTAAACCCATCTTTACTCCCATCTCTTTCATAATGAGGTAGTGACTTGGACTCATTATTGAAATTCTGTGCTCTTCCTGCATCTCGAAGGGCATTAATGACGTCTATTTGATCCATTGGTTGACTGTCTTTAATGACGGCACAGCGAGCCAACCTATCCACTCTTTCATTTCTCCATACTCCTACATGTCCTGGGACATAGACAGGTGACTGCGCATCATTGACTTCTGTAATGACTTGATCCACTGTCTGTGTACAGAGCCCACCATATTATTGTTAAGTGTTATATCAGAGGCTATGTTAATGATGTGAGAGACTTTCATTTTGGTCAAGTGAACAGAAGGCTATTTGACTAGAAATGTTGTGGAGTCCATCTATTTTATTTCTTGAGCATCTTCATGTGTTAAGCTCAAGAGTGCCAAGTTATCTGTAAAGTTGAGATCTTCCAAGATTGTGTTATTAATCAACTTTGCAGAGTCCCAAAGAGTGACTGTAGATATTCTTCTTCTACTGTGAATGTAAAAGTGGGGAATGCATGGCAAAATTATTAGAGACTGGGATAGTGCAAAGCAGTGTGAACCGGTCATAAAGTGACGTTGCATGAAATGACGAAGGTTGTCAAGGGGATTTCGTCACAAGGGGGATAGAGAAAGTCAGTAGAGAGACAAGGCAGTGTGTTAACTCCTTTTGTTGAGTCAGTGAGAAGCACAACAAGTCTGAACATACTACAGTGAATGTAAACAGCACGAATGTAATCTCCTCTTGATGGGGCGCCGCCATCATTGTTACCAACTTGTGGATTTCTTGATCTGGTAACGGCCACTTGGAACATTGGCGCCCTGTTCCCTCTGCTGATTTCTGGGTCACTTGAGTACTGAACATGTCCTGGATCTGTTCTCTACGGTTGACCTGTCCTAGTGGCAGTCTAGTGGTGGTATCTCGCGTTGCTGTTGGTAGTGGCCACTCAGTCCTCTAATCTGTAGCCCTTTACATTCACTGTAGTACGTTCAGACTTGTGCTTCTCACTGACTCAACAAAAGGAGTTAACACACTGCCTTGTCTCTCTACTGACTTTCTCAATCCCCCTTGTGATGCCCCAACTGAAATTCCCTTGACAACCTTCGTCATTTCATGCAACGTCACTTTATGACCGGTCCGCACTGCTTTGCACTATCCCAGTCTCTAATCATTTTGCCGTGCATGCTCCACTTTTACATGTACATCTTTAGACGTCTGTATTAATAAGCTGAATGAAAGTGTTTGTCATCTCAAGTCTGGTGACATCTCCATACAGTTTGTCCAGGTATGGATACCAGATGTTCACAAGAGCCTCCTATGTTCATCAAATGTAGGGCATGATTGTAGCAGATGTTCAGCAGTCATTTTGCTGTGCCACAATAACAATCATCAGAGGTTCCTATCCTTAGGGTGTTGAAAAGATGGTTCTTCAATCTGTTGTGGCCTTTTTGAAGTCTAAAATTGTTACTTGTTCTTTTTTGTTGAGCTGGTAGTAATAATTATTCTGGTATCCCTAGTGTTCTGTATTCCATTTGTTCATGTATTTGTTCCAGACAAACCTCTTTGATTCCTCATAAGTTGAACTTGTATCTAACTGGTGTAATTTTGTCACCTTCATTTACCAAATTGTTTGCATCATCATTTCCAGGAATATTGCGGTGAGTTGGAAACCACTGAATCACAGTTTTACATCTCTTATAAAACTTGTGGGGTATTTCTCTTAGCTCTTTCAGGTCTTTTATTTCCATGACACCTCAATGCTGTATCTACTGATGGAGCATTTTGGAGGAATAATCATCATTATGTGCCATACCTGGTTGGCGTAGGCGATCATGTCCTTCCACAATCTTCTATCTACCGTGCATTGTTATCAGTTTTGTTGTTGACTGTTTTCCATGCCATGACACCAAGTTATCCACTATTTTCTCTCTTTGTCATCCACAATCTCTTTTTCCTTTTATTTTGCCAGTTGTAACCAAGTATTCTAACTTTCATGTTCTCATGATGTGCCCGAAAAATGTTGATTGTTTCTTTCTAATGTTTTTTAGGAGTTTCCTTTTTGTGTTGGCCTCTTTGAGAACTTCCTCATTGGTCTTTTTAGCTGTCCAGGGAACTTTCAACATTCTTCTGACAAATCCCATCTCTGTGGCCTCTAATCGTCTTGGAGTAATACTCTCCATTAAAGTTGCTTGGATATTTTCCTGTTTCAATTGAGAGTCTTTTCTGTATTCCATTTTGAAGGCATACTCGTATGAAAATCCCAGCTCCTCCATTTTCTGTTGCAATGGTTGCTGATCCATCTGTTGACATGTATTCAGGAGGAGTTTTGGTAGTGTTTTTCTATATATCTTCATGTTATTTTTTTCTTTGTTCTCCATTGTGGCTGTTTGTATTCACTATGTTGGCAATGCTTTCTATTAGAACTAGAAAGACACTTTTCTCCACAGTGGTTGTCCATAAGGTATTGTTAAATGGTTTAGCTGTCATCATAGAGTTTATTGGGTCTGCTTTCTGCATCATTTTTTTGTTGATTCCACAAAGTTGTTCCAATTTAGTATACCTTTTCCAAAACTATTTATTCTCTTCATTCTCCACCTTGTTGTTGGGTCCTGTTGTCTCTTCTGTCTTCCATTGGTTGCAAGTGTGTGATTTTGTTTTCCCAGTTCTATAATGGGTGTTGATCTTATACCACCAGTTATAATTCTCAAATGTTTGGTTTTGGAGTTTGTTTATCTTCACAAAATTTGTTTCTGTTTTGCCCTTGCTGCAATACCATGCTCTAGGACTGGTCTGACCCGTCCCATGACTGGTCTGACCCGTCCCATTTAGAGCTTTAGTACAATCTCTATTGAGTTATTTGCGGGTCATCATCATTGCACTCCGAACATGTCCATAGGTGCTCAGATCCCCTCCTCAGCAATTCCCTCAGTGTCCAGCGACTGACGACTCCAGTTCTATGTTGGTTGATAAGTCTTCTTACACGGCCACCAAGTTTCTCATTTCTGGCTGTGCCCATCTTAACTCCCATTTCGATCATCCGAAGAAGTGACGTTGATCTGTGTTTGTCGAAGTCCTGTGCTCTTCCCACATCTCGAAGGGCATTTATGATGTCCGCCCGATTCATCGGTTGCCCGTCCTCAACGACAGCGCAGCTAGCCAACCTGTCCACTCTCTCATTTCCCCGTACTCCCGCATGTCCAGGGACATAGACAAAGGTGACCTTACATATTTTGGATTTCTGCAACGACTCTACCCATTGCATGCGTACAAAGCCCGCCTCCACTTTTTTAATCATGCTCATCGAATCACTCAGTATACATGCGTGGATGTAGTCTTGTGACTCTAACCATTTGAATGCTTTGGTCACTGCCATCACCTCCATTGTCATGCTACTCGTGGT
Organism: Megaustenia siamemsis; assembly: GCA_032433765.1. Lineage (NCBI taxonomy): Eukaryota > Metazoa > Mollusca > Gastropoda > Stylommatophora > Ariophantidae > Megaustenia > Megaustenia siamemsis. The sequence continues at coordinate 22,092,328 of JAVIAB010000026.1, read as the reverse complement.
CATGGCGTATGCACCACTGTCTTCCTTGACTATTCTGCCTGCCGAGCATGCTGTAAATGCCCATGCACTTCTTTCGTGTCGTCTTACAGATCCGTCTGTATAGATGACTGCATCTTTCTCATCGGTGTTATCGCAGATGAGACCTTTGACCTCAGCATTAACCACGACCGGGTTCTGTTCCCTACTTTTCCTGTCGAGTGTGACAATACATGAGAAAGTCCCCTTGAATGACGTAGGCACCGGTATCCACTCCTCACCAACGCTGATATTGGTAAGCCCACAGACCTGTTTGATGACATCTTCTGCCCGGCCCACCCATGATTTGCCTCTTGTTAGCCTGGTAGTACAATCTCTTCTGCTTCCCAAGTTGTGGCAGATAATTTGTTTATGATTGCCTTCCTTTACCCTGCTCTTTGCCTTGTTCCTTCTATTTGAGTTTTCCATGCCTGTCACACAGTCAAATGTCATGCTCAGATATTTTGGGCTTTTGTCCAGCAGTATATTTTTACCATTCAGCTTTAGTTTGAAACACTGAGGTTTCTTTGAGGGGAGAATATTGCTGTGTGTTGTTTTTTCTTCATTTATTTTAACCAGCCAGTCAATTGTTTACTTTTTCAGTGAGGACAGTGCCTGCTGCATTCGGGTACTTGCTGGCACAGTGTGTTCTTTAGAGGTCTACTGGGCTAAGTTGTCTGCAAATATGGAGTTATAATTAATCTTGGGATGCTCTCTGTAACGGCATTTATGTGTAAAAGAAGCAATGTTAGTGGCAAAGCTCCTTCATGGGGAACACTTTGCTTCAGTGTTTGTGTTTTTATTCTCCTGGTCAGACCATTTACTTGTTCTCTGGCTGTTCTGTTTTCAAGATAGTGACTAATCCATTTGTACATTTTCCCATACATATTATTTCTTTGCATCTTGACCTTAATCCTTTCATATATTGTTTTTAATCAGGTTAATCAACTTTATGGGGGGATTCCATAATGACTCAGCAACTTCCAAAGCATTCTTTGTTTAAACTATCAAATACCTTTTAGTAATCTATGAATCTGTTATATAATGGGGACTGTAGTTCTAAGCTTTGTTCATTTATTATATGTACGGTAGTTATTTGATCAGCACATAAGCTTGGTGCTGAGATGGAGACTAGTTGCATGCCAAATATTTCTAAGTCTATTGAATGCCTGAGTTGACTTGCCAATTCTTGTAGATATCTCTCTCTCATTGTTACAATTTGATGAAATATCACTTCCTGGGTTTTTAAAGTGATTCACTTCTTCTAGTCCCATTCTTCAGAATGTAACTTTCTTTGTACTTTTGGCATTTATCCACTTAATTTTAGTTTTCTCTGCATCTATTTTCTGTCTTACAGTGTTAGCAACTGATCTACTATATCTGTTTTCTCTTGTATGTCTTGGTGGCAGCAATCCAACATCATATGCAAAGCCAGTATCATTAAGACCTTTGGTGAGACCCCGTGTTATTTGTCTTGATCAGTCATCAAACAACCCCATTCACATGATCCAGTCTATAGCCACAAAATACATCCTTGTCTAATTACGTTATGACTCTGAACCAAGTTGTCTGCTGTCCTTCTTGTCTTACACAGCCCAGGTTGCCATCATACATGTCCTTTATAATTATTCACAATTTTATATGGGAAGCCATATGCATATAGGATTTTCCAAAGCAATGTATGGTGGATGCTATCGAATGTCTTCTCAAAGTCTAAGAAGTTTATATATAAGGATAATTCTATTCCAGTGACCGTTCCACAATGGTTCGCTAGAGAAAGATATGATTAGTATATGATCTCCCACTTCTAAAGCCTGCCTGCTCTTTTCTGAGCTAAAGGTAAGGTAAAGGTAAAGTATGAGACTTGAACCGGCGTCTTAGAACGCGAGTTTACACCCATATGTGCTCGGCCGCCCATCCAGAAATGTTCGGATATTTCTGTATAGTGTCACCTTGAGCATCGAAACTCAGATGCGAAGCGACATTCCTCACCATCCCAGGGTAATACCCTGGTACCCATTTCTGCTAACAGCTAAGTCGACCGTGGGGCTATTTTTTTTTTCCAACCACGAGTACAATTCACACTGCTCCCAGCGAGAATCAAACATATGTTGTCCGAACTTCGGTAGTCCAGTCAGGTGGTTTTCCCAACTAGGCTACCGAGGCCCCCGCCTTTTTCTGAGCTTTCATTCCCTTATATTACTAAGCAGATTTCCTTTCTTATCTTTAGTAAAGGCATTGATCTGTTTGTATGTTCCACTTAATTTCTTTAAGCTGTTGTAGAGTTCTTTCAGGTTTTTTTTTGCTTGCCGTCTCTGCTTCTTTAACTAGTTCATCTATTTATATTTTTTAAATCCCTTTTAATGCATCTTCTCACTTCTTTGTTCACCTTCTGTGTAAGTTTCCTGTGCCTTGGCCCTAGTACTTCTCATTTTGCTTTTTTTTATGTCTGCTTTCTTATTCTTTTTTTTTTTTTTAATTTATCCAGGCTCTGCTGTCATCCATGCCTTATTCTGGCATTCTCTTTTCCCCAGCGTTTCTTCACATGTCTCTTTCCATATATCCTTAACCTGTTTCCAAATATCTTCTATATTTATTGTATTTTTTAGTTGTTGGAGGACTTGGTATTTGTTTGATACTGTGACTGTAAATTTATCTTTAATTCCTTGCTCTTTCAGAAACCCTACATTGAAATTCTGTCTACCTTTATGTGTTGTAGTATATCTTTTCTGTTTAAGTTTTGCTAACTGAATATGATTATCTGAAGCCATATCTGCTCCTCAATATACTTTCACATCATGTAAAGATGACTTAAACTTTAATATTACTACATATGTGATCAATTTGATTCTCCGTTCTATAATTGGTGACACCAATGAAGCTTTATGTATTCTTGTATGTTGAAATATTGTTCCTCGTAGGGTCATTTGATTAAAGCCTCAAAAGTTCACGAATATCTCTTAATTCTCATTTATTTCTCCAAATCCCATCTTATGGTTATGGTTATTCGAAGGCCCCGGTATCACTGCAAACGAATGGAAATCCATAATTGCTCAACCACCCGTGCCAGTGAAATCATCCGAATGAACATCTCATCGAATATCCAAACAAAGAAATGTATCCCATGGTCTCTTCAAAGCCGCAGTTGTCTGTTCCTACTTTTATGTTTAGATTTCCCATCAAGATTATAATATCTCTGTCTCATCTTCCATTCATCTGACTTTGTATCTGTTTATAGAATTCATCTTTAACTAAATCTTCCTTATCATTGGTTGGTGTATAGCGTTGGATAATATCTTTCTACCATTCTATCAGTACTTTCTGTGCTTCCCTTGATAACATTATAGCTACCCCTTCACTATGTTGTGCTCCAAGTCTCTGATGTCCTGATGATAAAATAATCTCTCCTGTGTTTAGTTATAACCTTTCTGCTCCTAACCATCACGTTTTGCATATTCTTAGAATATCTCTAGTTTGTAGTTTGTCAATTCTGCTGCTACTTGTGGTTGGTTCCCTTTCCACTAGATCTCTGGCTTCACACATTTTGTTCTCAAGCTCTTGCAGTTCTTCCATCCAGTATGATTTTGTAATTGTTCATTGTACCCCCGGGAATCAACTCAATCTTGATCTAGATCATTCCTGCGTTATCACATAGGGTTTGTAGTGTTGTTCGCCATCCATCTCTATTCTTGATGAGATGTTCAATCTTATCTAATGAGTCTATGCCTGCCAGCTTTGCTTTTCTTGTAAGTGTTCTTTTCAGTATCTCTCTATGTCTTCTTTTTTTCTGTATCCTGATGTTTCTCATAGAAGAGCATATTTTGAAATTCACTTTATGTCTCTTCTCAGCACATGTCCGAGATATCGCCATCATCTCTTTATAATTGTAGGGAAGATTGTTGGTTGCATGACCATTTCTATTATTCATATATAATAGTCTTGAATTCATTCCATTGTACACAGAGTATTCTCCTTTAGGCATTTGTCTTCAAAGGTGTTTTGTTTTCTCTGTCTCTGTTGTTGTTATTCAGCTTTCACATGCATAGGTAATGGTTGATAATTCATTTGATTTGAATATTCTAAGTTTGGTTTTCTTGCTTAGTATTTGTGATTTCCATATTTTGTCCTGGTTTTTAAAATGTGTTGCGCTTTTGCTATCCTGCTTCTGATCTCTTTCTGTGTTTCACCTTCTTGATCTATATTTACTACCAAGGTATATATAGCGGTATACCCTTTCCAATGCCTGGCTGATGATTGAGTTATGATTCAAAGGCTGCCTGCAAAATTATTTTATTGAGGCTTTCGATCATTGGTTTAATTTTATTGCTGTGCACACTGATGGCTTGTGGAGCTGCGATAGCTCAGTGGTTCGTGAACTGGACTACAACGGACGAAAGGTAGGGTTCGATCCCAACCAACGGCTTCAGGTTCACCCAGCCTTTAATGGGTACCGGATTTTTTTCTGGGAAAGTAAAGCGGCACAGGCGTAATACCGACCACATTACCCCAAAAATTATGTGCAGAGGGTCTGTAAAATTTATGGTCACTAACACCATATTCCCTATATGCCACTTGGCGTGACGGGAGTACTTTACTTTTTTTTATTTTACTTTCTTACATGGCTGAGAAGAAATATACCTCTAATTTGATAGCAGTCTCTTTTGCTACCTTTCTTTTTCCATATTGGTACGATGATTGCCTGTTGCCAGTCTTCTGGGGCTTGTTGTTGGTGCCATGCTGCATTAAATATTCTGTGCAGCCATGTCACTCCTGTTTCAGCTGCTGCTGCTGTTATTTCTATTGGTATGTTATCTATTCCCGGTGCTTTATTTCATGGTGCGTATTTGATTACTTCTTCAATTTCCTCTTTCATGATGTTGGTTTCAATATGCGTGAGTTCTAGCGTGGTTTTTGTTGTCAGAATAGAGATGGGTGGCTAAAAACACTATGAGCCCTATTCTAGCAGCACTGGAAGGATCAAAACGAGAAAACTGTAGAATATTTGTCAGAAGATCCAGCTTTTCCAGTAATATCTGGAAAAAAGAAAATCAATGCAGCTTGTCACATCATCGTTTTGTGTCCAAGAGCAAACAGCAACTGAGGTAGCCTATATCATCTTCAAAACCAGCAGCAGAAAAGCCCAATACACCAACCTTGTGAACTATAGACAAACGTAGACCATTATACAAAACAAATAATAAACAAGCTGGAAACAAAGGTTACAAATAATTAACAAACAAAACTCGTAATATCAGTAGCCAAGGCATCATCATTGCCACCTCAGAACAGGTCACTGCAGACTCCTAAGCCACCTCCACCAAATTGGACCACCCAGGCCAATGAATGTCATTGTGGAAGAGGGGCTTAGACCCAGAAACACTTTGTTCAGTAGTGCAACACCCATGTCAAATTTCAATGTCAATCCTGGCCCAACCTCAGAAGTATACAGCAAAAGTAAGAGAAATGACACAGCATCCAGCAATATCATCTATAAAACAAGAGAAGGTGGTCATATCTTGGCCATGTGATGAGAAGAGACAACAAGAGAAGGTGGTCATATGTTGGTCATGTAATGAGAAGAGACAACAAGAGAATCTCAAAGCAGGCCCTCAAAGGGGAACCAAAGGGTAAAAGAGGCCAACCTAAGGAGAGAAATACTAAAACTAAAAGGAACACTGAAGTGAGATGCAACAACAGTAAGCATCAGCTCCCTCACCATGATTGCGCAACTCACCCAGAACAGAGCCATGTGGCGAGATACAGTGCAGATCTTTGCAAGGTCTGACACTTGATAACAAACTGTCAGGCACAAAGAGTCTAGAATTTCTGCTCTATGTGCCATTTTTGACCCGAAAGAACAATGGATGAATGGGTGTACCAGGGCTTCCCTCCATAACATGTTAAGTGAAAGAGGAATGTAGTATTGGTTATATTTTTCAATGACCAGTGGCACATTTTTGGGTGATGTGGTCTGTCTCACATCAGACTGCCATTACTTCCTAGTAAAATATCTTGTAAAATACAAAATTACATTTTCAGAGCTTAGGTGAACAGTGTGTGTCTGAGAAACAAAAATATTGCTACATCAGGGAATTAAAAAAAGTACCCTTCTCTCTCTCTCTCTCTGCAATCAGGACTCAATCAGAGTAGGATTTCAGACTCTCACATGAAGACAGCTGTCTGTTTAAGTGAATTGATCAACCCCACAGACAGAACATCACAATTAGAGTCTGCCAGATCCACTCTGATTGAACACCCGTTAAAACGTTGCACTGTGTTCTGCGCCAGTGGCCCAGTGCATCCGATTTCAGCCAGCATTTTATTCAGGTTTGCTTTCCTTAGCCTTTGATTGTCCCCAATCTTCCTGCAAGGCAGCAGATTGTCTCTTCTGTAGGGGGATTCTGCCCTTAGATGGCCGGCCCTCCCAGGTTTACGAGCACCATCTGCTCGAGTCACTAGAGGTGACTAACACAGACATGCACACACAAAGATATGAAGCATGACTAACACTGACACACACCAAAATATGAGATATGACTAACACAGATACACACACTAAGATATGAGATATGACTAAACACAAACACACAAAGATATGAGACATGACTAACATAAACATGCACTCACAAAGGTATGAGATGTGACTAACATAGACATGCACACAAAGATATGAGAAATGATTAACATAGACATGCACACAAATATATAAGACATCACTAACATAGACATGCACACACAAAGATATGAGAAATGATTAACATAGACATGCACACAAAGATATGAGATATGACTAACACAGACATGCACACACAAAGATATGAGATTTGACTAACACTGACATGCACACAACGATATGAAGCATGACTAACACTGACACACACCAAAATATGAGATATGACTAACACAGATACACACACTAAGATATGAGATATGACTAACATAGACATGCACACAAAGATACGAGATATGACTAACATAGACATGCACACACAGATATGAGATATGACTAACATAGACATGCACACAAAGATATGAGATATGACTAACATAGACATGCACACAAAGATATGAGATATGACTAACATAGACATGCACACACAGATATGAGATATGACTAACACAGATACACACTAAGATATAAGATATGACTAAACACAGACACACACACCAAGAATTGGTTATTTTGGTACCCTTCTGATCAATAATGAACATACTAACAACTCTGCCACCATAGCTGCAAAAGAAAAACATAATAATTCTTGTAATCAATAGCTTCATAAACAAAGTTTAGTACCTATTGTATGAGTTTAGAAATATAAGGAATTCTCTTTCTTACAACCATTGGCTAAGTTAGTACCTATTGTATGAGTTTATAAATATAAGGAATTCTCTTTCTCACAAACATTGGCTAAGTTAGTACCTATTGTATGAGTTTAGAAATATAAGGAATTCTCTTTCTCACAAACATTGGCTAAGTTAGTACCTATTGTATGAGTTTATAAATATAAGGAATTCTCTTTCTCACAACTATTGGCTAAGTTAGTACCTATTGTATGAGTTTAGAAATATAAGGAATTCTCTTTCTCACAACTATTGGCTAAGTTAGTACCTATTGAATGAGTTTAGAATATAAAGAATTCTCTTTCTCACAACCATTGGCTAAGTTAGTACCTATTGAATGAGTTTAGAAATATAAGAATTCTCTTTCTTACAACCATTGGCTAAGTTAGTACCTATTGTATGAGTTTAGAAATATAAGAAATTCTCTTTCTTACAACCATTGGCTAAGTTAGTACCTATTGTATGAGTTTAGAAATATAAGGAATTCTCTTTCTTACAACCATTGGCTAAGTTAGTACCTATTGTATGAGTTTAGAAATATAAGGAATTCTCTTTCTTACAACCATTGGCTAAGTTAGTACCTATTGTATGAGTTTAGAAATATAAGGAATTCTCTTTCTTACAACTATTGGCTAAGTTAGTACCTATTGTATGAGTTTAGAAATATAAGGAATTCTCTTTCTTACAACCATTGGCTAAGTTAGTACCTATTGTATGAGTTTAGAAATATAAGGAATTCTCTTTCTTACAACTATTGGCTAAGTTAGTACCTATTGTATGAGTTTAGAAATATAAGGAATTCTCTTGCTTACAACCATTGGCTAAGACTTGCTCAAAACAATGTTTTGTTCTTATTTTCTGTAATGTTGGAATTAAATAGTTAATCAAGAAATAATCTTCTCCTCAACAGCAGAAATATTGTTGTGGAATACAACTTGAAATACCTTACTGACAAACAGACTTTGAAAAACATATCTCATATCAAAATGAGGAAAACACCAGGCCAAACGACATTGTTCCATGACGGCCTAAAAGAAGCTAGAGATACCTTCATTAAACATACAAACAGGTATGTCTAATAATAACAACAATTAGACTTGATGTTTCTAGAGATAAATCAATGTGTTATAGTAGGTACTCAAAGGCTAACACAGCAATAAGATGGTCTTTCCTGACAGCGCCAAAGTTAGTGGAGATTGTGTTGTCCAAACCTCAGAATTCCAATTTTTGTCTTGTTGGTTCATTCAATTTCAAAACAATTGTCCTACATTTTATACCAATCATGTCCAGAAGCCATCATGTTTTTCCACCTCTCTCTTATGCCGATGCTTATGATCAATATCACTGTTGATTTTATTTTACTAATGTTGTTAAACTATACCTTCTCTCGTTGCCATAATCTATCTTCTTTTCCCCCAATTTTCCGTTGCCACATTTTCCAGTTTTCCTATTACATTCACATGACCCAAAGAAATTGGGCTGTCTTTTTCTCAAAGATTTGCAAAGATTTCTTTCTGTTCTGACCTCTCTCAGGACTTCATTGATCGTTTTAGCTGCTCATGGTATTCTCAACATTCTTTTGCTCTGTAGCCTCCAAGTTCATTTTTGGTTATTTACTGATCACCCATAATTCACTTTGATATATCTCAAGCAACGCATCTCAGAAAAGTAACAAACAACGCAAGAAGAGATAGAATACCAAATGAAACCATAAGTAAAATAGTAGTAACAAAACCCTGCCAAGAATATATAGAACAACAACTAGAGGATGTTAACAAGCTTCTATTCACAGATGATCAGGCACTAATACACTGAACAATAGAAGAACTACAAGAACACCCACATGAACCAATACAACATGAAAATCAACACCAGCAAGGCAGAAGTCATGAACATTGCAAAAGAAAAACAGAACATCAGCATAATGATATACAGCAGACAATTAAAACAAAGTAGAGGAATTTTTTTTCATTCGCCAGCTTTTACCTCTGACGAAGTCCCTAGAGACTAGGAACTGAATTTTGTGCGTTAATCCATTTTTCCCTGGTAGCCATGTGCACAGGGGTCCCTCGCCGCACAGGCAGATAACTCCGTCTTTGGAGGTACTCATATTTTTTCCGTTGATAAGTAATTGACGTTTCAAGCCAGACCTCACTGCTGAGACCAGGGGCGGTTGCCGCAGAGAGAAATTATAAATAAAAATCCCAGCTAGCTAGGATTTAAACCCACAGCCTCTCCATCTCGAGGCCGGCGTCTTGCCTCGAGACCAACCAGTCCCCCAGAGTAATTTAATTACCTAGGAAGTCTGGTGATAGATGACAATTCACAAACAGCAGAAACAGACTCAAGATGCAACAAAGCTTGTCAAATCATTGGCCAGCTATCACCACTATTTAAGGAAATAATTCCAGAGGTAAAATGGACATCCTACAACACAATCTTCATTCCAACATTGTGCTACCAATGCTGGACCTGGACCATAAACTCATGAAATATTACCAATACAGAAATTAAATGTGTTAGACACATGATAAGAAAGAGCCTGACTTCCGTTTCCAACATGGTGGAACGTGGTTTATGTTCTCTGGACTGCTGCAGAAATTGCATTTGTGGACTGATTAGTTTCGGCTCTTCAATGCAATTTTCTGCGTTAAAGTCAATCTGATGATCCACTTAACAAATTTCGCCGATGACGCAGTCATACACACCTCTGTGCTCCTCTTTGTCAAGTCCAAGTTTATGAATGCGACCTTCCCCTGTCTAGAGTTGATATGCGGTTTACGTCAACACATGAGTGCTGTTCCAAGGCTATTGTTGGAATTATTTGACGCCAGGTATTTACATGTTACAACTCATTAATATGGACTGCTCTGCCAAGTCAATCGCAGTTTTCACTTTAGAGATTATGCATCATCTTTTCGTGTGTTGTTGGTTGCATTTATTAGAGTAATTGGGATTTTATGGGCGCAGTCATTGTTGTGTGTGCTACATCATCACAATGGCTGATTGTATATCCCTAAAATGGCCATACGCTAATAGTGAAAAAATGGTGTTTCATATATGACTTTGCAGACCCGGGGACACTCCTGGAGGTTCATGTTAGGAGGGAGGGATTCATAATTTCACAAATTCACATTGGAGGGAGATCTTAAAGTCTGTTGGTTTTTTTTTGTGCGACAGGGATAGTCCGATGACTAACTGTGTTTCATATGTTCGGATTTGGAGTCAAAAACGATGTCCTAGCATCATCAAGCGCTATACATTTTTTTTTTAAATGACGATCATCATTTTCAGGAGGACTTGAACTTCCGGTCAGTATGGTGGATAGGCGGCAGGACCATTAAAGGCTATGACTGAAACATGTTCCTTGTTGCAGTTTCCTCATATTCCAAGTCCAGCTTGTTGCAGGAGCTACTGAGTTAAGTGCTCTGTGCACACTGTGAGCTGTGCATTTCATCTGTTTTGATCGTGTTTCGATATTCCGATTGTTTATGATGAATAATGATATATGATGGAGAACAGTTGGCTGTGTTCACTTTCTGTGCAGTTTCACCTTATGTCTTTTGGCATGTGTTGAGACTGCAATGATGGGGACTACAGCAACCTTTCTTTGTTTGGGAGATGAGATAGTAATTCGGATGATTCCACTGGCACGGGCTGTTGAGCAATTATGGATTTTAATTCATTTGCAGTGATACCGGGGCCTTCCATATCCATAGCCTGAGAGATAAGACCAGAAATGAAGAACTGTGGAAAAACCTAGGAATAATTCACACCATAGAATACATAAAGAAACAACAGATAATATGGTTTTGCCACATGTTAAGACAGAAGGATCAATTAAAAAAAAAAACATAATAAGCCTTTAATAATTGTTATGAGAACACCGGAGTCAAGGTCTAACCATGAAAAAAATAGAATGATGGAATCTTAGTAACACTAGTAAAAACACCAGAGCAAGAGGCCAACAGAAAAGAGCAAAAGACTGCAAACTGTATCTCCCCTCAACACTGAAATGCAAGTAGAAAAGAAAGAAGACCAATATCACTCTGTCAAGAGATGGACCAATGCTATTTTGTCTAGAGATGGACCAATACCATTTTGTCTAAAGATGGTCCAATATCACTCTGTCAAAAGGATGACTAATACCATTCTGTCTAGAAATGGACAAATATCATTATGTCTAGAGGGTGACAAAACATCAATCATTCAAGAGATGGACCAATATCATTATGTCTAGAGGGTGACAAAACATCAATCATTCAAGATAGTGACCAGTACATTTTGTCTAAAGATGGACCAATATCACTCTGTCAAAAGGATGACCGATACCATTCTGTCTAGAGATGGACCAATATGTCTAGAGGGTGACAAACATCAATCATTCAAGAGAGTGACCATTACATTTTGTCTAAAGATGGACCAATATCATTATGTCTAGAGGGTGACCAGTAGCACATTTTGTCTAAAGATGGACCAATATCAATTATTTAGTGTTTCACAACAAAATGATTTATTCAAATTGATATTTGTGTCAACCTCTATTCAACTAAACTTATTTCACCTTTTTCATTTTCACAAAAACACTAGCATGGATGTGGTCAAAACTGTCATTCTCATATCTGATGGATTTGTTCAGAATATTAAACGAGCAAATCAGAGTGCCCTTGCTTTGAAAAAGGAAGGCGTCATCATATATGCCATTGGTAAGTTTTATTGTCAGCATCAACTGTGGTCACCATACTAAACTCAGAGATAACTCTCTGCTATCCTTTGTTCAGAGACTGAGTTATCTCTGATGCTGCTGGTCAGGGAACACAAATTGCTAGCCAACTATGTTTATGAATTGAACCGTTTTTTTTCTCTAGGTGTGCGAATGAACTCAAGATTTTGCATTTCAGTAGAGCTTGGTCAGTAAAGGTGTCTGTTCTGTTGTATATGCATTGTGTGTCCTGGAGATTGTCTACAAGGACATAGGTCAGTTTATCCAATTTTTATCATTCTGATATATTTCAAAGGGCCAGGCCCTATTTTGGAATCCCTAGGGTAAGATGCCTTTTGACTAGGGACAACCTGCACCATCAGAGCAAGAGACAGAGCAGAATGGCACTCCATGGTAGCCAACCTTCGTTGCAGAGATAGCACTCGATGATGAGGGTAAGATAGTGAAAGGCCATAATATGCTTATAAAGTACAGGTAGAAACAGATGAAGAAGATGATGAAATCTTTAAAGAATGGAAGTAAAAAGTAAAGTACTCCCGTCACGCCAAGTGGCGTATAGGGAAATATGGTGTTAGTGACCATATATTTTACAGACCTTCAGCACATGATTTTTTTGGGGTAATGTGGTCGATATTATGCCCGTGCTGCTTTACTTTCCCAGAAAAAAATCTGGTACCCATTTAAGGCTGGGTGAACCCGGAAGCCGTCGGTTGGGATCGAACCCTACCCCCTTGTCCATTGTAGTCCAGTACACTAACCACTGAGCTATCGCGGATGGTACAATTAATTTGGCTTGGAAGGTGCTTGTTAAAGATCTATACTCCACTGGGAGTTGAAAGATAAAAGAGGCACATAACTTGTTTGTTTTGTGACTCTATCTATATCTCTCTGCCTGTTTATAGTCAGAATACAGTAGTTTGTTCCTTTCTCAGGAGGGTACAGATAACATCACCTTTATGATGATCTGGGCGTACCTTTTTCCCTCTCATTTATTTTATTATGGTTTTTGTGGTAACAAAGTGTGCTTAGTTAGAAATGAAATCTGGTAACCAATTTGCTATCACTTTGCCACTCATGGGGGACAACTCCCCCAACAAAGAAATGATACAAACCAGTTTATGGAAGGACTCTGGTCTAGATTTCTTTTATAGCAGAAACAACTCTTGACTACACATGACTCCATCCATTTTAGGAATGCCAAGGAAAGTAGTGTGGACTGGAGAAAAATGCACTGGAGTACAAGGGGAAAATATAGCATGCACAATGTGAATGGAAAAGTTGAACAAGTTAAATTATTGTTACAGGAGCTACTGAGTTAGGTGCTCTGTGCACACCGTGAGCTGTGTGTTTCATCCGTTTTGATCATGTTTCGATATTCCAATTGTTTACGATGAATGATGATATCGTATGGCAGGGAACAGTTGGCTGTGTTTACTTTCTGTGCAGTTTCGCCTTATTTCTTTTGACGTGTGCTGAGACTGCTATGATGGGGACTACAGCTACCTTTCTTAGTTTGGGAGATGAGTTAGTAATTTGGATGATTCCACTGGCACGGGCGGTTAAGCAATTATGGATTTTAATTCGTTTGCAGTGATACGGGCCTTCCATAACCATAAGGAAGGCCATGGAAAGTAGTGTGGACTGGAGAAGAATGCACTGAGGTACAAGGGGACAATATAGCATGCACAATGTGAATGGAAAAGTTGAACAATTTCAATTATAAATGTATTATTTAAACAAAGTATTTTTACATAAATGGTGTACTATTATATCACAATTATAACTAATGATTTGTTTTTACGCTGAATTATCAGGTGTAAGTGGAGAAAGTAGCACCGTTAAAGAGAGTGAAAGAAGGAAGACAGACCTGATAGCAATAGCATCAACACCAGCCTCAAAATATGTTAAATTTTTACCGAGTTATAAAGAACTGGACACAATCAAGGAAGAGATTGCCTCATCGACATGCAAGCAGAAATAAATCAGGAATCTAATTTAAAGCTCATTATGATGTGTAGTTCTGTTACTGGTCATCAGTTGAAGAGAAAAGTTATTACATTTTTTTAGCTGATTTTTTTTCCATGAAATAGTCATGTTTTATTTGCTGTGATAACTGACGTTACATATGTACATGGGCAGCAAAACCACATATAGTTTATCAATTATAATTACCTGCAGAGTTAGAGCATAACATTATGACTGATCAAAGAAAAATGTCAAGTGATATGATCATGTCTCTGCAACTTTCTATCTCTATGTTTGTTGATCACTTCTGCTGCACTCTTCCCACAATGCCTTTCACTTTAGCTGTCTGATATTTAATTTCTTCTGTTTTCACTTATCTCTTTTCCCTTCAAATTCTCCAGTTGTCACAATATATCCATGTTCTCTACACAATTATATGACCCAATAAAAATGGTGCTTCTTTCTTCCGGAAGTTAACATATTCCCAAATACGTGAATCATTTGTTGCAATTGGCCTCACCCACCCCCACACACACACAAAAAAATGCTGGGCTAGCCTGTCAATCTCATCAAGGGAGCAGATAATCTCTCTATACAGATACCAGGTTCTGTCTGTTGAATCAATCTTTAATAATGTCTCTCAGAGATATGGGGATGACATCATGATAGACAAAGTTATAACTTCAACTGAGGGACATTTTTTTAATGACGTGTATCTCCAAGGCTGCCAACCTTTGATACAGTAATGTCACATAAATTAAGCTGTTCACTAACATGGACATTTACAAATAACAATGTTGATTACAAATTTTGGTCTGATTTTATTTCTTCTGTTGCTTTTAAATTATTGATCAGAAAATGTATTATTGTGTGGTTAGTGAACTGGACTACAAAGGACAAGAGCTAGGGTTCGATCCCAACCGACGGCTTCTGGTTCACCTAGCCTTTAATGGGTACCGGATTTTTTTCTGGGAAAGTAAAGTGGCACAGGCGTAATACTGACCACATTACCCAAAAATCATGTGCCAAAGGTCTGTAAAATGTATGGTCACTAACACCATATTCTCTATACGCCACTTGGCATGACGGGGGTACTTTACTTTTTATTTATTGTTCATTGTTGTTAGACATCACAACACTTTGAGAAAGGCCATGGGAGGTTGGGATGATACCAGTAGCTCTCTGTTTGTGCACATACCAAACACATATCCTTATTTGTTTGACATTGTATCCTAAATTGTCTCTGGGCAATATCATCACAGATAGCCATGTTGATTGCTAACAGACAGTTACTGCCAGCAACCAAGATGTTGCCATGTTCATCAAGCACACACATTTGAGGTCAGCTATTTCTTTACCATGAACCATCTCACCAAACCTGACAACACACACATACCTCCAAAATTATTCATTGATGAAGATTTAGAGTTCTATATGTGCCTTCCACATACAAATTAACACAGATCCTAACTTGTAATTATGAAAAGTCAAAAACAAAACAAAATCTGCAATGTTAATACAAACTCTTAAAAACAAAACAAAATCTGCAATGTTATCAACATTTATTTTTTTCTTTTTAATAACAGACAACAACAATAGATGAGTGGCTTCAAGTTTTCTTCTTCCTTTTTAATATTTTCTGAGGGCCAAGGATCTTAAAGGTTGTCCTGAGGGGGTAAAATAGAGCACGTCAGTTACTATCTTGAAAAGAAAATTGGACAACAGTAAAACTGACTACCAATAAAAGAAAGACAAGAATAATTCACAGACATTCTTCTTCTTCTTTCCTGCCTCATTTACCTTTCAGCGTCGAGGGGAGATATAATTTGCGGTCTTTTGCTCTTCTGTTCCTTTCTGCTGCTGTTATGTTTCCTAGTGTTATTCCAATATTCCATCCATCCATCTTTTTCGTGGTCGACCCTTGAGTCTGATGTTCTCGCAACGTTTATTGAGGGCTCATTGTGTTGTGTTTTGATCACTCTGCCTTGTCACGAGGCCAAACCATTTTATCTGTTGTTTTTTTATGTATTGTATGACGGGAGCTATTCCTAGCTTTTTTCTCAGTTCTTCATTTCTGATCTCATCTCTCAGGCTGTTTCCTGTCATTCGTCTAACACATTTCATCTCGGTAGAGGTTATTTTTTTTATTGTTCTTACATCTATTCACAGACATTGCTCGGTAATAAGTCATGGGTCTTAATCATCAGTCTCTTGGCTGGGTCAGGTTCGATCCTGATCGACGGCTTCCGGGTTCACCCAACCGTAAATGGGTACCGAATTTTTTTCTGGGAAAGTAAAGTGGCACGGGCGTAATACCAACCACATTACCCCAAAAATCATGTGCTGAAGGTCTGTAAAAATTATGGTCACTAACACCATATTCCCTATATGCCACTTGGCATGACAGGGGCTCTTTACTTACTTTTTTTAATAGAACCTTAACTGAACATTTTGATATACTCATACTCTACTCAAGTACCGGGCCTAGTGGTGTAGGTGATCATGTCTCTCCACAACTTTCGATCTCGGCAGCTATTTATCATTTCTGTTGTTGACCTTCTGCCAAGCCATTCTCTTAAGCTGTCTGTTATTTTTTCTCTGCTTCCCTCCATCTCTTCGTTCATCAATTTTTCCAGTTGTTACAATATATTCCAGTTGTTCTCTTCTCATTACATGGCCAAAAAATTATGATTGTCTCTTCCTAATATTGGAAACTAATTCTCTTTTTGCTGTGACCTCTTTCATAACTTTTTCATTACTCTTCTTAGCTGTCCATGCTTCTTCTTCTTTACCTTTTAGCTCATGGTGGAGCATAGGTCTTCAACAAACACTTTCCAAGTCGTTCTGTTTTTTGCAATTCTTTTAAGATCATTCCATGTCTTCCCCATCATCTTCATCTCTGCTTCAATCTGTCTTCTCCAAGAATTCCTTGGTCTTCCTCTTTGTCTTTTCCCCTGGGGATTCCAAAAAAGGGCCTGTTGTGTAATACTCTCAGTTGGTTTCCGTAGTGTGTGTCCTATCCATCGCCATCGTCTTCGCTGTATTTCTTTATCCACTGGTATTTGACCGGTACATTTCCATAATTCCACGTTTGTGACTTTGTCCTGCCATTTCCATCCCTTTATTCTGCGCAAGCATCCATTAATGAAAGTCTGTACCTTCGTGATTGTCAATTTTGTTATTCTCCATGTTTCACAGCCATATAATAGAACCGACTTAACATTGGAGTTGAAAATTTGTATTTTTGTATTTAGCCTAATTTCTTTGGATTTCCATATGTTTCCCAGTGCAATGAAAGCTCCTCTTGCTTTTGATATCCTTATTTTGGTATCGTTTTCTGTTCCTCCCTCTTTATCTATATTACTGCCCAGATATATATAAGATTGTACGTCTAGTAGAGGTATTTCTCCTAGTTTTATTTGGTTATTGCCAACTGCATTAATTCTCATAATGTTGGTCTTATCTCTATTAATCTTTAGTCCTAGCTGTTGTGATCTCTCATCTAATATACTCATTTTATCTTGCATCTGTTGGTGGCTGTGTGATAGGAGAGCTATGTCATCAGCAAAGTCTAAATCATCAAGTTGTTTGGTCAGTGACCACTGGATCCCATTTCTGTTGTTTTGAGTTATTTTCATAATCCAATCTATGGCCAGTAGAAAGAGAAATGGAGACAGAAGGCATCCTTGCCTTACTCCTGTTCTTATTTCAAATGCTTCTGTAAGCTGTCCTTCATGCACCACACTACATTTTGTTCCTTCATACATTGTTTTTATCAGGTTAATAAACTTTATGGGGATTCCATAATGACTCGGCAACTTCCAAAGCATTCTTCTGTCTAAACTATCAAATGCCTTTTCGTAATCTATGAATCCAATATAAAGTGGGGATTTTAGTTCTAAACTTTGTTCAACTATTATACGTAGAGTAGTTATTTGATCAGCACATGATCTGTTCTTCCTAAAACCTGCTTGTTCATCTCTCAAGTGTTTCTCTATAGCCTCTTTTAGTCTCTCCAGAATGATTCTGCCTAATATTTTTCCTGGCACTGATAGTAGCATAATTCCCCTATAATTTGTGCACTCCTGTAAACTTCCTTTCTTTGGTAGTTTGATCATATAACCTTCTCTCCAGTCTTTAGGTATTTCTTCCCTCTCCCAAATTTTATCCAATAGATTATGTAACATCTTGGTAGAGGTGATAATATCTGCTTTGATGGCTTCCGAAGGAATTTCATCTGGTCCTGTGGCTTTACCATCTTTTAACAGTTTGATGGCTTTCATTATTTCTTCTTTGCTTGGTTTTCCGCAGTTAACGTGTAATTCTTCTTCTGCTGGTAGTATATCTGGAGGATTATTTGAGCCAGGTCTGTTCAAAAGTTCTTCAAAGTGCTCCTTCCATCTCTCCATTTGTTCCTTTATATTACTAAGCAGATTTCCTTTCTTATCTTTGATAAAGGCGTTGATCTGTTTGTATTTTCCACCTAATTTCTTTGTGCTGTTGTACAGTTCTTTCATATTCCCTTTATTTGCTGCTTCTTCTGCCTCTTTAGCTAATTCATCTATATATTTCCTCTTATCCCTTTTAATGCATCTTCTCACTTCTTTGTTCACCTCTGTGTAAGCTTCCTGTGTCTTGGCTTTATTACTTCTTGTTTTGCTTTTATTTATGTCTGCTTTCTTGTTCTTTCTTTCTTTAATTTTATCCAGGGTCTCTGCTGTCATCCATGCCTTATTCTGGCGTTCTCTTTTCCCCAGTGTTTCTTCGCATGTCTCTTTCCATATATTTTTTACCCGTTTCCAATGATCTTCTATATTTATTGTATTTTCTAGTTGTTGGAGGACTTGGTATTTGTTTGATATTGTGACTGCGAATTTATCTTTAATTCCTTGTTCTTTAAGAAACCCTACATTGAAATACGTTCTGCCCTTATTCGTTGTAGTATACCTTTTTAATTTAATTTTAAGTTTGGCTAACAGCAGATGATGATCAGAAGCTATATCTGCCCCTCTATATACTTTTACATCCTGTAAGGATGACTTAAACTTATTATTAATACATATGTGATCAATTTGATTTTCCGTTCTATGATCTGGTGACACCCATGTAGCTTTGTGTATTCTTTTATGTTGGAATATTGTTCCTCCTAGGCTCATTTGATTAAGGGCGCAGAAATTCACAAATATCTCTCCATTCTCGTTTATATCTCCAAGTCCATGTTTTCCCATAACCTCTTCAAAGCCTCTGTTGTCCATGCTACTGTCAACATTTTTCTGTAAAACCACATTTCTACAGACTCCAGTGATTTTCTTGTCTGTTGTCCTATTGTCCATGACTCGCATCCATATGTTAAGACTGGCTCTACATAACATTTAAGAACTCTTTTTCTGGTTTCTATTGTCAAAAATGGATTGCATAATATCTTCCTCATTTTTTGGAAGGCTGCTTTTGCCTGAGCCATTCTGCATCTCACCTCTTTTGTACATCTTCCATCCATTTTGATATATGCTACTTTACTAAACAATGACAAACAGCAGCTACATCGCTACATTTCTTGGAACTGTTATTTGTAAAAAATAGGGTTGCACTGCGTTTTAGTCTGGTGTCTATCTATCTATTGTCCTTTCGAGCCAAAGACATTACATAGGGCAGAACCACAATCTCAAAAACAGAAACCTTGCGTGCCAAAATGACAAATATTGCAGAGATCACTGCTTCTAAAATCTATGACTCTGTTTCCATAACTTTTTACAAAGGCAGCTTGTCAAGCCATCGATCAATCTCCTTAGTCACCTCTTACGACATGCCTATAAGGTCACAGTGTCACTGGTGCCTACTAAGGGCTAAATTAGATCATCTGCACAATCCTGTCCCAGTTAAAGTGCACTACCAGCTGTTGTTGTTAGGATCATCATCATCGCATACAAGATGAATCCATAGGTGCTTCGATATCCCCCTTGAGGGAATCCTGACCCACATGCACGACCTGGGCTCAATGGTGTGGGTAGGTTTCTACTGACAGTTTTCCCCAGACAGTGGACAGGTTTATGGGCTACTTTTTTCTATTTGAACTGCCTAGGGTTCTCTAATGTGCGCGAGTGCACATGGAACCTCCTGTTTATTGTCGTTATCTGAGGAGACTAGACATTGAATCTCACTACACAAGAGATCAGGGGAGGGTAACGCATAAAGAAACACAGATTAATTTTTTCCTATTTTTGAAATATCACAACTGTTATTAGGTCAAGTTGCCATCAGGTTTCTATGATATTGTTTCTCCACATCACTGCTGGTTATTCTTGCAAACTGACCTAAGAACGTTAGTTGTGACAAGTTTACAGTGCTTGATAAAGGCTCTATTCTCTTGAGATGACCCAACCATTTTGCTTATTTTTTGTTCTCCTCTATTTCAACTTCCACGTTCAATTCTTGTGATCATGTGAACTAGACTCACAAATTAGAATGTTGAGCTTGTTTTTATACACAAAAGTTCAGATTGTTGTAGAATTGAAGACAATCGTGTGCGCACACAAACACACATTTGCTGTAAGACAGAGAATCTCTCTTACTTTTATGATTTTTTTTTTTAAAATAAAGTTTTAGAAAAGCACATTCTTCTTCTCCCAGAAAATTCAGTTTCTAGATCAGAAAATTCAGTTTCTAGATCAGAAAATTCAGTTTCTAGATCAGAAAATTCAGTTTCTAGATCAGAAAATTCAGTTTCTAGATCAGAAAATTCAGTTTTTAGATCAGAAAATTCAGTTTTTAGATCAGAAAATTCAGTTTCTAGATCAGAAAATTCAGTTTCTAGATCAGAAAATTCAGTTTTTAGATCAGAAAATTCAGTTTCTAGTCTCTAGGGACTTTGTCAGAGGTAAAAGCTGGCAGAATAAAAAAAAGCAAATCTATCCATCTATGCCAAAGATGTAAGTGTTGGGGTGAAAGGCATGGATATCATGGCTATGCCATAAACTAGCAACACAATGCATCCACACAATGCGTGAACACAAAGAAGATGACACAAAATGAGCTGGTCATATGGTCAGTACTCACAAAAGTGTGTGAGTGTTCTCATTTTTCCCCCTAGTCCTACACCATGGCTGAAGGACTCTGCCTTTGGCAAAATGGATCTTGATTTGTTGTAGTTGTCCATCTTATAGGGTGAATGTCATCCAGGGTTGTTGAGCCATTTGTCTGGGTGTTCTGCCTTGCCTTTTCCTGAAGACAATTGCTAATCAGCAGTGGTTTAGTTGATGAAGTTTCTATGCCTCGTGTATAGTTCTGAATGTGGCTCTTACTAACATGGCTTCCACCCCCATTCTCCAATTGAACAGTCGAGGTTTTTTTCTGGTGGTGCAACACTACCATCGGTTGCAGCCACCTGGTCTTGGTAAGAGAATCAATTCAGAGGAAGAGGTATGTTTACAGCACTCGGGAAAAAATGACAAATAATCAACAACAGAAAAAAAACAAAGAATAACATATGGTCCTAAGCAGGATCGAACCCGTATTCCTTGACACAGTACCTTGCCATGAAAAGCCAAACACTATGAAACACTGCCAACTCAGCTGACTAAAAAATTAGCCATCATTGGTGATGTCTTTCACGCAGGTGTTCTCATGACTATAGTATAGGGCTACGATCACAGCTCGGAAATAAATTCTGTATCTGTATTTTTCCTATTAAGACAAATATCTCCTGGATAATAGGGTAGGGCTGAATACTTACGTTGTAGACAAACATTTAGGACGAAACAGCACGAATAGTAGTTTCCAGTGGTTTAGACTGGAGACAAATAATAATAAATGAATATTATTATAGAAGGAAACTTCCGAGCTCTTCCTCTGAATTGATTGGCTGATTATCACCTCGGAAGTTTCTCCTCCATAATAATATTCATTTATTATTATTAGTCTCTGGTCTAGGTAAGAGAAGCTTTCCATCTGGTCTTTAGCTCACAGGATCTACCCATTTCATTCCAAATGAAAACAGAGAAGAAAAAAAAAGAATCCTATCAATGTCCATGATGTTGGTGCTCATATTTTTCTCTTACCTACAACACATTTGTTGGTAACATGGTCAGCATTACTCCAGTGCTCTATTCCCCCCCCCCCTCCCAAATGATCTAATTTTGATTTAAAACTAGGTGAAGCTAGAAGACATTAACCATGAACAAACCTGACCTTTTGTCATCAGAAAGCCACTACACTACCCACTTCTCTACCTTATCTTCCATTCAATATAACTTACACTTCCACATATTCACTGATGACATTTTTCATTATTTTGTCTTCATGTAACATAGACCTTTTAATTACTTGGGGGGGGGGGGGGGGGGGGGGGGGGGGGGCGGCAAAAAGAAAAAGTTTGTAAAAAGATGGCCACAAACTCAAGCACATAACTGAAAGTCTAAATGATACGTTCTTTTAGTGTGTTTATTTAAAGACAAAAAGGATTGCCACAAACTCAAGCACATAACTGATACTCTAAATGATAGCTTCTTTTAGAGTGATTATTTAAAGGAAAAAAAAGATTGCCATAAAACTCAAGACTGATACTCTAAATGATAGCTTCTTTTAGAGTGATTATTTAAAGGAAAAAAAAGATTGCCATAAAACTCAAGACTGATAGTCTAAATGATAGCTTCTTTTAGTGTGTTTATTTAAAGACAAAAAAAACCCTTAAGTTGGTTTTAAACACGCATGGAGCAGTTATCTTGACAAACACTCAGTTTGTCTAAAAGGTTCAATATCAATACATCTCCAGCATAAGTGGATGTTGAAGTCTGAGATTTGAACAACTTGCATGGATACAATGTTGTACTACTTATTAAACATCATATGTTGTCATCTAAGGTAATGGAGACAGTTGTGGACAATGGCAATGTAGCAAACATGGACAATGTAGTCAACAAGAGGACAAGTTACTTACTGGCATGTTGAACAGATGGGACTGAAGGTGCAGTAAACTGTGGACACAGAGACATTAACATCAGACTTTACAGTAACACTAGCAGAGTTGAACAAAACATATCAGCTAAATTATTGTAATAATGAACTAATATACCAGAGTTGAACAAAACATATGAGCTAAATTATTGTAATAATGAACATACCAGAGTTGAACAAAACATATCAGCTAAATTATTGTAATAATGAACTAATATACCAGAGTTGAACAAAACATATGAGCTAAATTATTGTAATAATGAACATACCAGAGTTGAACAAAACATATGAGCTAAATTATTGTAATAATGAACATACCAGAGTTGAACAAAACATATGAGCTAAATTATTGTAATAATGAACATACCAGAGTTGAACAAAACATATCAGCTAAATTATTGTAATAATGAACTAATATACCAGAGTTGAACAAAACATATGAGCTAAATTATTGTAATAATGAACATACCAGAGTTGAACAAAACATATCAGCTAAATTATTGTAATAATGAACGAATATACCAGAGTTGAACAAAACATATGAGCTAAATTATTGTAATAATGAACATACCAGAATTGAACAAAACATATGGGCTAAATTATTTTAATAATGAACATACCAGAATTGAACAAAACATATGAGTTAAATTATTGTAATAATGAACTAATATACCAGAGTTGAACAAAACATATTAGCTAAATTATTGTAATAATGAACATACCAGAGTTGAACAAAACATATGAGCTAAATTATTGTAATAATGAACATACCAGAATTGAACAAAACATATCAGCTAAATTATTGCAATAATTAACTAATGTACTAAAATAACAGGAGGGCCAAGATGCCAATCCAGCAACTGAACTGAATGTGGTCAAGATCAGCAAACAACAGAGCTATCAAGACCCTGTTCCACCTCCCAGTGGTGCTCCAGGAAACAAACTATCCAGTCTGGCCAGGCAAGTAGAGATGAAAGGAGAACGACAACCCAGTACTTAAAAGTGCTGTACTGAAGTCAGATGATTGTACCGTCAGTACTTAAAAGTGCTGTACAGAAGTCAGATGATTGTACCGTCAGTACTTAAAAGTGCTGTACAGAAGTCAGATGTATTGGACCGTCAGTACTTAAAAGTGCTGTACTGAAGTCAGATGTATTGGACCTTCAGTACTTAAAAGTGCTGTACTGAAGTCAGATGATTGGACCGTCAGTACTTAAAAGTGCTGTACTGAAGTCAGATGATTGTACCGTCAGTACTTAAAAGTGCTGTACAGAAGTCAGATGATTGGACCGTCAGTACTTAAAAGTGCTGTACAGAAGTCAGATGTATTGGACCGTCAGTACTTAAAAGTGCTGTACTGAAGTCAGATGATTGGACCGTCAGTACTTAAAAGTGCTGTACAGAAGTCAGATGTATTGGACCGTCAGTAATTAAAAGTGCTGTACTGAAGTCAGATGATTGGACCGTCAGGCACAAATAGACCACAATGCAATGCATCAACATCCACTTATTGTTTTTTTAAGGGCGAATGGCAAAGTGGTTTATCCATTCCATTAGCAGCCATCAAGGGAACACCAGAGAAAGAAAGACTGAACCTTTTACGTAGCATCTTAGCTTGCTGCACATTTATTGTGGTCAGCACTTTACCAAGCTGTCTTCATCCTCATGAAAAATGTCAGCTCTACAGCTGGATGAATCTAAAAGCTGGTTGGTCGGGTGGAATAACCTCAAGTTTGTGGTCACCATGGACAAGTTCACAGCTGTACTACAAGAAACAAACACAAAGACTTTTGCAAACAAGAACTGAGTGAGTGTGTGGGACTTTTACTGGCAAGAGTGGATGGGACGGAGCCCAAGAAACCAAGAGGAAAGTGGATAGACAACATTACAGATATCTTTTTGAAATGTTTAAACCAACCTGGGAAGTGGCATACAGCCTAACATTACTTATTTTTCAGTTAGCTAGGGTTAAATCTTGTCATGAGACTTTTTTTTTTAAAATTGTTCCTTGCTTTAACATCATCATCATCATCATGTGCCGTATCCGGTTGGCGTTGGCAATCATGTCCTTCCACAATCTCCTATCCACAGTGCATCATATGAGTTCTGCTGTTCACTGTTTTCCATGCCATGACACCAAGCTATCCAGTATTTTCTCTCTTTGTCATCCGCAATCTCTCTTTCCTTTTATTTTGTCAGTTGTAACCAAGTATTCCAACTTTCCACTTCTCATGATGTGCCCAAAAATGTTGATTGCTTCTTTCTGATGTTTTTTAAGAGCTCCCTTTTTGTGTTGGCCTCTTTGAGAATTTCCTTGTTAGTCTTTTTAACTGTCCAGGGAACTTTCAACATTCTTCTGAGGAATCCCATCTCTGTGGCCTCTAATCATCTTTTCATTTGTTTGTCTATTCTCCATGATTCGCTTCCATAGGTCAGAATTGGTTTTGTACACAAAGGCATTCTCATGGCTATAGCATAGGGTTACGTAACGATAATAGGGAATATGCAGAAATACAATTTATTTCCGATCTGTGATCGTAACCCTATGCTATAGTCATGAGAACACCTTCGCGTAAGACACTGCTCACAATAGCTAATTTCTTTATTAGCTGAGTGGCAGTGTACCAAGCGTTCGGCTTCTCATTGCAAGGCGCAGTGCCAGGGAGTACGGGTTCGATCCTGCTTCGGACCATATATTGTTCTTTGTTTTTTTCTGTTGTTTATTTGTAATTTTTTCTGAGTGCTAACACATACCTCTTCCTTCTATTATTCCCTAGTTTTTGCTTGTATTTAATGATGCTGCATTCAGTTTGGTCTCCTACATTATATTCATTCATTAATGATTTCACTGTTTGGCCATTTTCAGATTTATTAATTATTTATATTTTCTACATTACCAAAATAATAACTCTTTTATGTTTCGACATTATAATGGTAACACGTTTTAACAAGTTTTAAAACATTATTTTCAAATGTCTTAAATATCAGGAGCGCTGAGGAAACGTCTCCTCGAATCTTAATTCAAAAAACACATCTTGTGAGCTCATGTGCTATCACATGAACTTACATCATGGGCAACATTGCATTTTAATGTACATGTATATCAGAAACACACTGTAGTCACTTCGCTAACTTCAGATGTGATATGTACATATATATATATATATATATAACAATTTTATTTTCTCAAAAATTAAATCTTTGGTAGACATGAGCTCATAGATTAGTTTCTGTTTGATGAATTTATTTTTAAAAGGAGGATTTTTATTTTCAGTTTTTGGCGAAGGTGTCCCAGATAATCCGCTCCCTACTAATCGAGAGCCTGCTGTATAAATTTACACTTTAGCTCCTTTTGAGACGAAGACAGCACATAAGCCACAAAAAAAAACCTCTCCATGTCCGATGACTTGTTATCCTGCCAGTGTTGTCTGACAATGATCCAGTGTATCACCACAAGTCCCTGCTCTTGGCAAGCCTCTCAGCATGGCAGCTGATGCCACATGCAGTTGACCCTCATATCAGTGTCTTCCTTAAGCTTCCTTTTCTTTTTCCTAGTGTTTCCCATGTGAGGGCTTGCTTTGTGATTTTCCTGTTAACTCTTCTTATTTTTAGCAGACATATGCCCCTCCCCGATCATAGATGGAGATTGTTGCATGACCATTTTTCTTATTTCTTCACTAGTCTTGAATTCTGTCCATGGTATACAAAGTATTTTCCTGAAAAATGTCTTTTTTAATGTGTCTCATTTACTTTCTGTTTACAAAAATGTTGTCCATATTTACACACAGTCCACACAACTTACTGGACAAACAGACAGAGCAGACATAGCCAATGTCAATGAGATTTCTGTGACAGAAGCAGGCCGCACGGTAGTCCACCTGGGCTCGTGGGGGGAGAGCCATTTTGGATCTAGCACTTGGGTCAGGTAGAAACACCCACTGGGTAGAGACAGAAATAATCACTATCATCAAGCTATTTATACAAAACAAATCTCTTCTACGTCTGATCATCAGTTTTAACAATATTCTAGTGCAGCATTTCTCATACTGTGGGGTCTGCAGTGCCATCACATCTTGATTGAATATCAAGGCTTGAAAAATTCTATGATATTTTGTAGTTAAATGCATTCATAGGAGAGAGAGAGATCACATTTAAATCTGACATTTATTAAGTGTTTCACATAAAATGGTTGATGCACTTTTGGACTTTAAATCTTGAGTTGAAGTTGAATCCTGAAGGTCTGCAACTACAAAACATAATGGGAGTCTGCGGTCAAGGAAAGTTTCAGGTTTGCTGTTCTAGTGTCTTTCAAGAAGCACTGGCCTTTAACACAACAACCCTTTTTCCTTCATCTTCAGCATGTACTGCTCCCTTCAACGCTTACCCTCAAAAGGTCACATTCGCTACGAAGGGGTTTAACACACTATGGTCACACTGTTTTTCACAATTTTTTTTTATTTGAAACAACAGCGAGAAAATTAATTAAAATTGATCTAAAATATGCATTTTGTTGGAATAATTTACTCGGAAAATGAGTGCACGTCACTCCTTCGGATGAAAGAGATGGGAGTTAAGATGGGCACAGCCAGAAATGAGAAACTTAGTGGTCGTGTAAGAAGACTTATCAACCAACACAGAACTGAAGTCGTCAGTTGCTGGACACTGCGAGACTTGCTGAGGAGGGGATCTGAGCACCTATGGACATGTTCGGAGTGCAATGATGATGATGACCCGCTAATAACTGAGAAAAATAATAAGATAATTGCACAGTTTTAGCAGAAATAATTGTGAAAACATTGATAAATTAAAAGCCACAGGTCACTGCTTTTAGGCTCAGCACTGCAGCTTACTAGAGCCACATTTGGCCTCTTATGTTACGGAACATGTTAAAATGAGCATGGATGCATTGCGTTATCATTTACAGGAAGATGCAATGTTTAGTGCTCTTCAGCCTAAGACATCTGGCAATGTTTAGTGCCCTTCAACCTAAGACATCTGGCAATGTTTAGTGCCCTTCAGACTAACATATCTGACAATGTTTAGTGCCCTTCAGACTAAGACATCTGGCAATGTTTAGTGCCCTTCAGACTAACATATCTGACAATGTTTAGTGCCCTTCATCTAAGACATCTGGCAATGTTTAGTGCCCTTCATCCTAAGACATCTGGCAATGTTTAGTGCCCTTCAGCCTAAGACATCTGGCAATGTGCCCTTAGCCTAAGACATCTGGCCCTTCAGCCTAAGACATCTGGCAATGTTTAGTGCCCTTCAGCCTAATGACAGCCTAAGACAACTGACTTCAAGAAGACATTTTTGAGTATTAAGTTGTCTCCCCTCGCTGATCAGACTGGTTCCTCTATGACTTCTACAATATCAACATTAATTACACTGCACTGTTACATTAGGCATGTAGCCCAGTGCATCCACTGGTTCAGCTATGGGTCACACTGGCTTCTCTACCATCACAAGGTGGAGAAACGATACAGAAGCAGATTTGTACAGATGCTCCCAATGGTCAGATTTTAAGACATCAAATCTAACTTTATAGAGCAGCATCTACTGGACTGTAATGTTGTATGAGGTCAAATCTGATTGGTCATGGGAGAGGCTGTCAGAGCTAGTTCATGCCATCATTACTCTGTAAATCAGGCAGCCGCAATGGCTCAGTGGTTAGTGAACTGGACTACAAAGGACATAGGGTAGGGTTCGATCCCAACCGACAACTTCTGGGTTCACCCAGCCTTACATGGGTACCAGATTTTTTTCTGGGAAAGTGAAGCAGCACGGGCGTAATACCGACCACATTACCCCAAAAATCCTGTGCTGAAGGTCTGTAAAATGTATGGTCACTAACACCATATTCCCTATATGCCACTTGGCGTGACGGGGGTATTTTACTTTTTTAAACTCTGTACAACAAAACTATACTTTCTATTAACAGTTAGCTCCAACCAAATATGGAGGAAGCCATATCTCCTACAATTAACAATTTGCTGCTGGTTTTCTTCTTGGTCTTGGTTGTTTCTTAGTCCCATGATTGAGCCTTCCCTAGTAACTGAATTGTTCTGCGTAGTGTTTCTTTTGGTCTTCCTTGTTTTCTTTTACCAGATGGTTTCCACATGAATGCCTGATGGGGAAGTCTTTCTTCATCCATTCTCATTCATTCATGACTGATGTATTACAAACGCCATCTTCCTATCATTCTCATTCATTCATGACTGATGTATTACAAACGCCATCTTCCTATCATTCTCATTCATTCATGACTGATGTATTACAAACGCCATCTTCCTATCATTCTCATTCATTCATGACTGATGTATTACAAACGCCATCTTCCTATAAAGCTTGATACATATTGTTGTCTAGTTTTGTCTGTTGGAATATATTCTCTCCAGCTTATATTTGAGATTCTTCTCAAGACATTTGTTTTCTAAACCATTTTGTTGCCCAAGAACTGGGTGGATGTTCAGCTTTCACATATAACTCACAATCTTCACCATAAATACTCTAGCCACTGTGCTAGACATTTATCAAACCTCGGTAGTTAGTGCACTAGCTATTGATCAGAAAGAGTCTGGATTCAAACCTCAGATGTCCCCATCAAGGCCAGCTCCTTGTCGTGGGGATGGGGCTTAACAGTCACCAGGGACTGAAAACCAAGACTGGCCAGGCCTTCCTACACCCGTGCAAGACCACAGTCTGCTCTAGCAATTTTAAGTGCTGAAGTCGGAGGCAACCAGCCAAAAGGCGCACTACAAAAATCAGGATGCCACGCACTCACGCCAATGGGAAGCATGCCTATAACTGCAAATCGATATGGCACTCGCCCTGTGATGGACACTCAGGCAGGTGCAGCGCCGGGCCCTCAGCCTCGAAAGGGCCCAACCTATATTACTGGATGTCCTTCTCAATCGCTCTGTGGAGTCAGGGGGCGAGAGAATAGAGTTACTGGCCAACCCAAAATAAGACCACTCAAAATAATGCACTGGAATGCTGAAGGCATCAACAGCAAAAGAGATGGGTACAGTAAAAAGATAGAATTAGAAAATATCCTGCATGAAGAACAAGTAAGCATATGCTGTTTGCAGGAAACCCATCTAAACAACGACATAGCCTTGAAGATTAGGGGATACCAGTGCTACCGATCTGACAGGAAAAACAGACAAAAGGGCGGAATACTGACTCTTGTAAGGAACAACATTAATGCATGTCAGATTGAAGTGTATATGGATGGGGCGGAATATCAAATACTGCACCTCAGGACAGGAAATACAGACTTCCATCTACTAAACTACTACTGTCCGAGTGACCGCCCACTAGCACTAGACACAATTACATTAAAAGAAAGAATAATTGTATGTGGAGACTTTAACAGCCATTCACAGAGCTGGGGCTATGAAGATATGGACAAGAGAGGTGAAGAACTTGAAAATTGGCAGGATGACAATGGGCTTATACTATTAAACCAGGCAACAGATCCACCAACATTCTATTCCAGATCATGGCATACCACATCTACACCAGACCTTGCTTTCCATTCACCAGACCTGGATTGGAATATCACACGTATTGTTGGGAAACAACTTGGAGGCAGCGACCACCGACCTGTCTTTTTAGTGGTGCAAAATGAGGCCGTCAGGGAGAGCAGCACTCTCTCCAGATGGAATTACAAAAAGGCAGACTGGAAAATGTATCAACATTACACCAGTGTACTGACTAAAGATCTAAATACAGACAGAGACATCAACAAAATAGTTGATGAATTCAGTAGACTAATAATACAAGCTGCCAGTGAAACAATACCCAGAGGGGCACGGAAACACTACAAACCATACTGGAATAGTGAACTAGAGCAACTGCACAATGACATGGAAACATCTCGAAAACAAGCAGAAAATAACCCCTGCCAGGAACACCACAATAACTATCAGCATGCTAAAGCCAAATTTCAATGGGCTAAACTACAAGCCAGACGGAGAAGTTGGAAAGAGAAAACAGAGTACATGAATCTAGAACGAGACACAAGAAAAGTGTGGAAGCTTGTAAAACAGCTGAATGATGAGGGTACAGAAGGGAACACAAAAATTACACTGAAGAAGGATGGAAACATTCTAACAGGTAAACATGCAGCAAATCACTTTGCAGACTCCTTTGCAAATGACAACAATATTGAAATTAGCCTAGAGAAACGTCAAGAGACCCGTCTAAAACAACAAAATGCAAGACAAGAAGAGACTGCACATGAAGTCATGGAAATACCCATTACACAAAGAGAGCTAGAGCTGGCAATATCCAAATTAAAAATGAAAAAGTCACCAGGTAGTGATGGAGTGTCTAATGAAATGATTAAGAACTTGGGAACTGCAGCTAAAGCAAAACTACTGCAGATCTACAACATTTGCTGGATCACAGGTAAAGTGCCACAGGCATGGAGAGAAGCAATTATGATACCATTACTAAAGCCAGGAAAAGATGGTTCAATGACATCCAGCTATAGACCAATCAGCCTTACAAGCTGTTTGTGTAAAACAATGGAACGTATAATCAATCTCAGACTGCAGTGGTACCTGGAAAGTGAAAATCTCCTTGTCCCACAACAAGCAGGCTTTAGACAGTGTTACTCTACCGAAGATCAGGCAACCTATCTTTCCCAGGAAATTGAGGATGCGTTTCAAGAAAAGAAACTGGTACTAGCAGCATGGATAGACCTAAAGAAAGCATTTGATAAGGTATGGAAGGAAGGGCTTTTGAAGAAACTGAGAAATTATGGAGTAAATGGCAGGATGTACAAATGGGTCAAAGCATACCTGCATAACAGGAGAGCCAGAGTGCAACTGGATGGTCTTAAGAGTAAGAAGGTCTTACTGCGCCAGGGCGTTCCACAGGGAGGGGTACTATCTCCAACACTTTTTCTGATCTACATCAATGACCTAGTTACTGAACTACCACATGGTATCAAAGTGGCAATGTATGCAGATGACTTGGTAATGTGGTGCACAGAGGAGTATGCAACAGTGGCCTCCAAATTGTTACAAAGAGCTATGAATGCACTGAATTCATGGACAAATAGATGGTGTATCAGCATCAATACAGACAAATGCAGTACTACACTTTTCACTCTTTCCCCAAAACAAAAAGCAGGAGCCATCTATATAAACAATGAGCCTGTGAAAGAAGACATACAGGCTACGTATCTCGGAGTTACATTTGATAACAAACTATCTTGGAAACAGCAGATAAATAAGGCAACCCAAAAAGCAAGGAGAAAATTGGCTATTCTAAGAAAGCTGTGTGGAACTACGTGGGGTGCGAGTGGGAAAATACTCAGTAAAGTTTACCAACAGAGTATACGCCCACATTTAGAATATGGATCATCTGCATGGTGTTCAGCATCAAACACCACACTTCAAGAACTGGATAAAGTACAAAACCAGGCACTTAGGGTCATCACAGGAGCAATGAAATCAACACCAATATTAGAGATGGAGAAATTGTGGAGGATACCAGCACTGAGAGAACGGAGGGACACAAAGGTGCTGATACAGGCAGAAAAATTTGCTTGCATGCCGAGACATCCAATGAAGGACCGATTCCAAAATCTTGCATTGGGACGACTTAAGAGAAGCAGTTTTATCCACCAAGCCAAGCGTATTAGTAGACAAACACCAGACATGCCAAGAGCTGTTAACCCCCTACTGCCCATACCAGAACAGACTCCCTGGACAGAGGAATCTGGATTATCAGTTCAAATACGGACAGAAGTGAAAGGAATAGTTGATAAAGAGGAACAGAATAGTCTACAGCGAAAAACAATAACTCTCAGTTTCCTGGATGAAGAATACCCACAAGACCTATGGATTCGTGTGTATACAGATGGATCAGCACAGAATGCAGTAAAAAATGGGGGAGCAGGTGCATATATAGAATACCCAAATAACACTAGGGATATGAATAAAATAGCAACAGGGAAATATTGTCACAATTATGATGCAGAAATACAAGCAATAAAGTTAGCAATAGAAAAACTGCTGAACATTAATCTTAGCCCGCAGCCTGTAGTGTTTTTGACAGATGCAAGATCAGTACTCCAGGCACTACAATCCAGAAAATTACCACATCTGCAGACCTTATTGACTGAACTCTGCAAGCACCACAGGGTTGCCCTGCAGTGGATCCCATCTCACTGTGGAATACCAGGAAATGAGAAAGCAGATCAGTTGGCAAAGGAAGGTTCAACAGGCACACAACTAGATACACCTGTTACATACCATCATAAGAAACAGATAATCAAATCAATCAGAGGACCACAAGCCCCAAATCAGGATGCCTTTTATAATATGAATAGATATGAACAAGTTATCATTATACGTCTCAGAACAGGACACAATCGACTCCATAGTCACATGTATACAAAATTCAAGATCGGCACCTCAACTACTTGTACATGTGGACAGGCGCCCCAGACTGCTGAACACATACTTCAAGACTGCACTGAATATAGTAGACTGAGGAAAATCCATTGGCCCATAGATACAACACTACAGACAAAACTATATGGGCCACTGCAAGAATTACAAAAGACAGTAACATTTATACAGGAAACGACATTGCAGATATAGACAATGCTTCAGGCGAACGAAAGATAGATAGATAGAAACCTCAGATGTGGCTAAGATTTTTTTTTGTAATGACAACAATGTTTCAGCGTTCACCAGCTCCTGAGAATGGGTACCAACAATTTCTCTGGGAAGTAAAGGCCACCCTGGCTTGATACCAACCACATCACCCACAAATGTGCAACAGTCATGGGAAATAAGGTTACTAATATCATATTCCCCATACACTTGGCAACCCATGTAGGAAGCCTTAACAGGTTTTATAACCAATCTAAAACTACATATGACACTTCTACACATAAAAATCTCTCATTCCGTAGCCACAAGCATCAATGATTAAACTACCATGAGGTACTGCAGGAGACCCTGGACTTGGGGGATCTTCAGGTAAATGCCACCAGTAATGTCACATGCCTGGAACAAACAAGGTTTTACATTTACTACACAATGTCACATGCCTAGAACAAACAAGGTTTTACATTTACTACACAATGTCACATGCCTGGAACAGTTTTACATTTACTACACAATGTCACATGCCTGGAACAAACAAGGTTTTACATTTACTACACAATGTCACATGCCTGGAACAAACAAGGTTTTACATTTATTACACAATGTCACATGCCTGGAACAGTTTTACAATTACTACACAATGTCACATGCCTGGAACAGTTTTACATTTACTACACAATGTTCCAAGTCTGGAACAGTTTTACATTTACTACACAATGTTCCATGCTTGAAATAAACAAAGTTTAAGTTGTACATTTACAACAGTAAACACGCTGATCACCAAGTGACAGAACCAACACCATCATCAATCACCAGGCTACATGTCCTTCGAAGAACATTACATTCACCACAGCCCGTCTGAAAGAATCTGTTTCTAGCCAGATCTCCCACAGAACATTGCATTCACCACAGTCCATCTGAAAGAATCTTTGTCTCTAGCCAGATCTCCCACAGAAAATTGCATTCACCATGGCCCATCTGAAAGAATCTCTGTCTCTAGCCAGATCTCCCACAGAACATTGCATTCACCACAGCCTGTCTGAAAGAATCTCTGTCTCTAGCCAGATCTCCCACAGAACATTACATTCACCACAGCCTGTCTGAAAGATTCTCTGTCTCTAGCCAGATCTCCCACAGAACATTACATTCACCACAGCCTGTCTGAAAGAATCTCTGTCTCTAGCCAGATCTCCCACAGAACATTGCATTCACCACAGCCTGTCTGAAAGATTCTCTGTCTCTAGCCAGATCTCCCACAGAACGTTACATTCACCACAGCCCGTCTGAAAGAATCTCTGTCTCTAGCCAGATCTCCCACAGAACGTTACATTCACCACAGCCTGTCTGAAAGAATCTCTGTCTCTAGCCAGATCTCCCACAGAACATTGCATTCACCACAGCCTGTCTGAAAGATTCTCTGTCTCTAGCCAGATCTCCCACAGAACATTACATTCACCACAGCCTGTCTGAAAGAATCTCTGTCTCTAGCCAGATCTCCCACAGAACATTACATTCACCACAGCCTGTCTGAAAGAATCTCTGTCTCTAGCCAGATTTCCCACAAAACATTACATTCACCACAGCCTGTCTGAAAGAATCTCTGTCTCTAGCCAGATCTCCCACAGAACATTACATTCACCACAGTCCATCTGAAAGAATCTTTGTCTCTAGCCAGATTTCCCACAAAACATTGCATTCACCACAGTCCATCTGAAAGAATCTTTGTCTCTAGCCAGATCTCCCATTTCTTCTGTTGTCATGTTGAAGGTCTCCTTGAGGTCTTGAATTAAATAACCATCTTTTTAAAATGACCTATGGGACCTATACTGGAGCTATGGAGTCTGTAAACTATAATGTGGCCTTTCTGAGAGATCAGAATGCTAATGGAGCTTCCTGAGTATCATGATGATGGTACTAAGATATAGCCTAACACAAGAGTCAGAGAGATGGTAGCTCAATGTGCCAGATTGAGGACAAGAGGTATGGTTCAATCACATATAATGGCTCCTTGGTTCAGCCAGCCTTGGCAGTTAAAAAGTCTAAGAGAATAGACCAAAATGACTGCTGTCCTGGTTGGGGGAGCAGAAGCGCCTGCGATCGCAGGGTCAGCGCACCATCAGCTGACCAAGACCTAGCAGTTCTACCTCCTCGTGGTCTCCCCTGGTAACAGTCTACATAATACCAGACTGGCTAACAGAAGCTAGGATCGCCGTGTTCCCTGTAGTGGTGGCTGTTACTGATATAGAAGACCCAGTATCGCAGCACCTCTAGGCTGGACTAGTAGTTTCCCAGCATAGCCTGTGATAGACAAACTCCAACTTCTCCCGTAAGAGCCGGGAATGTCAAGAAAGCCATTATGACCCACCCCATCAATGAGTCAAAGGGCACCCTGCCTGCATCAACTCGTGGCATTACGTCAACAACAACTGCTGTCCTGATAACATTGTTCAGCAAATCTACCTGGGCTGAAGACACAGGTGTTGGGCCAACAGGTGCAAATATTGTGGCTTGCTGTAAACTTGGGACACATCCACACTGACTTAAAGGGTGAACGCTGAAGAGGTAGAAGACACCTTGAGGTTTGAAGGAGAATCTTTACCTCATTTTATTTTTACTTAACTCTTTCTGAACCACTAACCGACACAGTGGCTCCACTTATGAAGGTACCATCGGACCAAAAACAACACATCGGCTTGGAGTAAAGTTGAATATTTTAAAGCAAAGTAATGATTCTCTATATATATTCACCATTACTGGTATTCGATATCTAAAAGAAGTCTGAAGTTCAAATATCAGACATTTGCTGCTATGACTTCATCAGCCAATAATTGTCAATTTAATCTCAAACTTGTCTTCTCTTCAGTCAAAGGTTTAAGAATTCATCAAAGATTGTATAAATAAATCCAGAAGACTATTTTGAGATTATTTCTTCTTTCCTTCCTCATTTAGCTTTCAGCATCAAGGGAAGATGTAACTTGCTCTCCTTTACTCTTCTGTTGACCTCTAAAGCTGTTATGTTTTCTAGTGTTTCTAATATTCCATTGGCCATCTTTTTTGTGGTCCACCCTTGAATCTGGTGTTCTCATAATGTTCATTAAAGGGTCATATATCATGAGGTCTCACTTCTCTCTATTCTTTCATTTTTGAATGCTGTGTCACTATTCTACAAGCACTAAGATCTTCTGCCAATTTTTCTCTCCACATTCTTCACCAAATGAATAATTCTCTCCTAGATACAGGCAGTTTCTTTGTTTCTCACTTTAAAACTACTCACAGATTACTTTTCTTTCGTTAGTTCTAATACATTATTTCTTGCACAAAATCAAGAACCTGGTAAAGATTTTTTTAAAAAAGCAAGTAAAAAAAGACACACACATAACTCTGGTTTTAAAAATGTATCTGCCTACAACAAACCAACAACTTGTATTACCTGTTGTAACAAGCCAGACTCTGTGTCAAGGATACAGGCATCGATGACGATGTTCTGGGGAAGAAATAAGAGGAAAGTCATCTACCAATCAAGTGGTTTTCATTTTTAAGAAACCAGGTTAGGTAAGTTGCATTTTCTGGAATACAACCCAGTGTAATAGTATACCAGCTAGAGTGTCTATGGGAGAGGAAACTGTGCGGGGTGTGAGGAATCAGATCATTTTAGAAAATAGGTCCATGAATGTGTCCAAGGTTGAAAGTTCAAGGCTGAGGGATCTGGAAGTTGGGGGGGGGGGGGGGGGGGGGGGGCTGTGACGTATTGTTTTGGCAAATAGGAGACAAAGGATGTTTAGAGAGGCAAAATTTGATTGCAATTTGAGGGAAATATAAAAAACTTAGTCAAGCTCAGTCTCTCTCTCTCTTGTTAGTAAAAGCATAGTCAAGCTCGGTCTCTCTCTCTCTCTCTCGAAAGTCCAGTTAGTTCACTCAGGCAGTTGGTCCAGCTCAATCACCTAGAGATAGTGAAGATACTGATATTGTTCAGCACCAGGTTTTATGGAATAAACCCATTGTTGTTTTTATGACGACTGTTGTTGTTCCACTTAGCTGACTGCGAGGGACAGATCTTGTTGTGTGCTGACATGATGTCAAGATCATTTTGAAGATATACTGATATTGTTCAGTGCCAGGTTTGATAGAATAAACCCATTGTTGTTTTTATGAC
The DNA here is from genome assembly GCA_032433765.1 of Megaustenia siamemsis. Lineage (NCBI taxonomy): Eukaryota > Metazoa > Mollusca > Gastropoda > Stylommatophora > Ariophantidae > Megaustenia > Megaustenia siamemsis. Next base: position 22,054,548 of record JAVIAB010000026.1, on the reverse strand, counting down.
GACTGTTGTTGCTCCACTTAGCTGACTACGAGGGACAGATCTTGTTGTGTGCTGACATGATGTCAAGATCATTTTGAAGATATACTGATATTGTTCAGTGCCAGGTTTGGTAGAATAAACTCATTCCTGTATTTATGACGACTGTTGTTGCTCCACTTAGCTAAGTACGAGAGAAAGATGTTGAAGTGTGATGACACTGTAACACCAGATCCTTCTGATCAAGACGAGAGATCTCTAGCCACTCAGCCAGCAAGATCTGCTATAGTGCTTGTGTTTGTTTTAAAATGTCTTAAAAGAGTCTGTTGTTAGAATGATTCCTATTAAATTAAACTTACGCCAGGTTTATATCAATAGCTAAGTCCCAGGAGACAGAATTTTGCATGAATATAACTTTTCCCTATTTTTCATATCAGCAGATATTTGCTCAGGTGTCCCCTGCCATACAGGCAGGCATTCTCTGACTTCAGAGGGGCTCTCTTATTTTTATCATCAAGCGTTTTAACGTTTTGTGTACATTTTTTTCCTATTAATTTTGCCCAGACAGCAGCCATTTTAGCCTACTATTTTCAATCTCCAGCTACCAAGGGTTCATTAATGTGTGAATGCACACAGGACCTCCTGTTTTTCGCCATTTTCCTAGAGGACTTGACATCAGGTCTCATTATCCTGTTTTTCGCCATTTTCCTAGAGGACTTGACATCAGGTCTCATTATCTAGAGACCAGGAACATAAAGTCACAGATTCAATTTTTTCCCTTCTATTATTCTTTTTTCATTCTCCACCACTCGTGATGGTGATCAAACCCAGTACCTTCTTGTATAGAGACCGGCGTCTTACTTTCAAACCACCCAGCCCCTAAAATAGTCAAGTGTTATCACCAAAGTGATTTTTTAAAAATAAAGTAATAATACTCTTTACTGGCAGCTAAAATCTCACCTGTTTCTGAGCTGTGAAAACTGCATTCATGAAATTCATGTACTGAGATGGGCAGTCTTCTGATCCTTTCACAATCTGTGAGAGAAACACCAAGCTAATAAAATACCTTCCATATTTTTTTATAAAGCCAAGCATGTACACCAGACCAAAAAAAGTACTAACAAATGGGACAAAATCTGGCATGTCCATTCTCTCTACCTCAGATTTTAATAGCATGCCTGGTTGGTCTAGGGTTTGTTGCCTTCTTGGTCAGATACAATCAGCTCAGTCCCACAGATCCTGGTAGCATGCCTGGTTGGTCTAGGGTTTGTTGCCTTCTTGGTCAGATACAATCAGCTCAGTCCCACAGATCCTGGTAGCATGCCTGGTTGGTCTAGGGTTTGTTGCCTTCTTGGTCAGATACAATCAGCTCAGTCCCACAGATCCTGGTAGCATGCCTGGTTGGTCTAGGGTTTGTTGCCTTCTTGGTCAGATACAATCAGCTCAGTCCCACAGATCCTGGTAGCATGCCTGGTTGGTCTAGGGTTTGTTGCCTTCTTGGTCAGATACAATCAGCCCAGTCCCACAGATCCTGGTAGTATGCCTGGTTGGTCTTGGGGTTTTGCCTTCTTGGTCAGATACAATCAGTTCAGTCCCACAGATCCTGGTAGCATGCCTGGTTGGTCTAGGGTTTGTTGCCTTCTTGGTCAGATACAATCAGCTCAGTCCCACAGATCCTGGTAGCATGCCTGGTTGGTCTAGGGTTTGTTGCCTTCTTGGTCAGATACAATCAGTTCAGTCCCACAGACCCTGGTAGCATGCCTGGTTGGTCTTGGGGTTTTACCTTCTTGGTGAGGCACAATCAGCTCAGTCCCACAGATCCTGGTAGCATGCCTGGCTGGTCTTGGGGTTTTACCTTCTTGGTCAGATACAATCAGCTCAGTCCCACAGATCCTGGTAGCATGCCTGGTTGGTCTAGGGTTTGTTGCCTTCTTGGTCAGATACAATCAGTTCAGTCCCACAGACCCTGGTAGCATGCCTGGTTGGTCTTGGGTTTTACCTTCTTGGTGAGGCACAATCAGCCCAGTCCCACAGATCCTGGTAGCATGCCTGGTTGGTCTTGGGGTTTTACCTTCTTGGTGAGGCACAATCAGCCCAGTCCCACAGATCCTGGTAGCATGCCTGGTTGGTCTTGGGGTTTTGCCTTCTTGGTCAGATACAATCAGTTCAGTCCCACAGACCCTGGTAGCATGCCTGGTTGGTCTTGGGGTTTTACCTTCTTGGTGAGGCACAATCAGCCCAGTCCCACAGATCCTGGTAGCATGCCTGGTTGGTCTTGGGGTTTTGCCTTCTTGGTCAGATACAATCAGTTCAGTCCCACAGACCCTGGTAGCATGCCTGGTTGGTCTTGGGGTTTTACCTTCTTGGTGAGGCACAATCAGCCCAGTCCCACAGATCCTGGTAGCATGCCTGGTTGGTCTTGGGGTTTTACCTTCTTGGTGAGGCACAATCAGCCCAGTCCCACAGATCCTGGTAGCATGCCTGGTTGGTCTTGGGGTTTTGCCTTCTTGGTGAGGCACAATCAGCCCAGTCCCACAGATCCTGGTAGCATGCCTGGTTGGTCTTGGGGTTTTACCTTCTTGGTGAGGCACAATCAGCTCAGTCCCACAGATCCTGGTAGCATGCCTGGTTGGTCTTGGGGTTTTGCCTTCTTCTTGGTGAGGCACAATCAGTTCACCCACTGACTACATCTTCTAAATTATACTAGACTACAGTGGCCGCTAACAAATTTTGGTTAAAACTACATTTTTATTGGTTATGTGTGTTCATGTACCATAGTTGATTGACCGTGTTATTTACAGTCCATTTAAAGTGTAGATCTATTATGATTTGATTGGCTAGCATTTGCATAAGCAGAGCTATTTTTAAACAACTACATATACATTTAAATAGAAAAATATATAGAAAGTCACACAAATGTTTCCCCTATAAATCACAAGTCCATTTTTTTTTAAATTAAAAACCTTACAAATTAAGGGAAAAGCTTAGAATTTGGAAAGTATGCTATACTGTTACGGTCAGACCATAAGGTAAATGCCAGTAAATGTTCAAACCAAACAATATGGTCAAGATGGTACAAAAGTTCACACATAAGGCCACCAATATATTTTTAAAAAAAAGAAAGATCATAAGAACATTAAGGGAGGCTTAGATGAGTAGTTAGTAAACTGAGGACAAGTGGTCGGGTTATATCCCCAACTGATGGCTTCTAGGTTCACCCAGCCTTAGAGAGGGGCACTAGATTTTTATAGGAAAGAAAGATGACATAATGCTGATCTCATCACTCAAAAAATGTATAGATGAAAAAAAAATAGGGACACTAATACCATATTTACTATATATCACTGAATGTGATGGGGTTCTTTCGTCTTATTCTTTATATAAGAGAGAACATCGATATCACAATAACAAAAAAGCATTAACAGGTCTAAAAGATCACAGGTAGATCATAAGAACAATAATGTCACACAAGAAATGACATCATCACCAAGTACCGGGCCTACAGACATAAGTGATCATGTCTCTCCACAACTTTCAATCTCGACAGTTCTTTATCATTTCTGTAGTTGACTTTCTGCCAAGCCATTCTCTTAAGCTGTCTGGTATTTACTCTCTTTGCTTCCCTCTATCTCTTCGTCCCTCAATTTTTCCAGTTGTTACAATATATTCCAGTTGTTCCCTTCTCATTACATGGCCAAAATAAATGATGTCTGTTTTTCCTAATATTGGAAATTAGCTCTCTTTTTGCTTTGACCAATTTCAGAACATTTTCATTACTCTTCTTAGCTGTCCATGGTATTCTCAACATTCTTCTGAAAAACCACATTTCTACAGACTCCAGTGATTTTCTTGTCTGTTGTCCTATTGTCCATGATTCACATCCGTATGTTAAGACTGGCTCTACATAACATTTAAGAACTCTTTTTCTTGTTTCTATTGTCAAAAATGGATTGCATAGTAAAGAAATGGCAAACAGGTCTAAAAGATCACAGGTAGATCATCAGAACAATAATGTCACACAAGAAATGACAAACAGGTCTGAAAGATCATAATGCAAGTCAAAAAGAAAAACAATAAAGTCACCAAAAAATTACAGATAATCCATATTATCACAGGCATATCATAAGAGTAATATCACCAAAATAAATCAGACAGGTCAAAAGATCACAACAGATCATAACAATAATAATAACACCAAAAACATTACAAGCAGGCCTAAGAACAATATCATCACAAATAAGCAGACAGCCCAAAAGATCACAGTGCAGCCCATAAGATCAATATCATCACAAATAAGCATAGACAGCCCAAAAGATCACAGTGCAGCCCATAAGAACAATATCATCACAAATAAGCAGACAGCCCAAAAGATCACAGTGCAGCCCATAAGATCAATATCATCACAAATAAGCATAAACAGCCCAAAAGATCACAGTGCAGCCCATAAGAACAATATCATCACAAATAAGCAGACAGCCCAAAAGATCACAGTGCAGCCCATAAGATCAATATCATCACAAATAAGCATAAACAGCCCAAAAGATCACAGAGCAGCCCATAAGATCAATATCATCACAAATAAGCATAGACAGCCCAAAAGATCACAGTGCAGCCCATAAGATCAATATCATCACAAATAAGCATAGACAGCCCAAAAGATCACAGTGCAGCCCATAAGATCAATATCATCACAAATAAGCATAGACAGCCCAAAAGATCACAGTGCAGCCCATAAGATCAATATCATCACAAATAAGCATAGACAGCCCAAAAGATCACAGTGCAGCCCATAAGATCAATATCATCACAAATAAGCATAGACAGCCCATAAGATCACAGTGCAACCCAGCCCATAAGAACAATATCATCACAAATAAGCATAGACAGCCCAAAAGATCACAGTGCAGCCCATAAGAACAATATCATCACCAAAAAGAAAAAAAAAATCACAGACAAGTAATAGCAAACAATAACATAACATATTTTTTGGAAATTTACGGTAAGACTTACAAGGATACGAGTTGTAAGACTCTCTCCAACTGGGCATTCTTTTTCCATTCTGTGAGCATCTGTCTAATGTTGAGGTTCATTTTCTTGATGTCGATTTCTATAAAGTCAAATTTAACAAAAACAGTAACTTTAACATAAAGAGCGTTTCAAAACAATTGCCTAAGGGAAATCTTCTGTATGGAATAGAATGAATTCAAGACTTGCAGAAATAAGGTAAATGGCTACTCAATAACCAACAACCTCATTCATAGTCTGGAAGAGAAGATGGGAATATATCATTGGTCATGTGATGTGAGGAAATAACCAAAGAATCACAAAGCAAGCCCTCAAATAAGAAACAACAGTTAAAAGAAAAAGACCACCCTTAAGAGACACTAAAATGAAAGGAAATGATAGTAGGCATTGACAATTATTCTATTGACCTTTCGAGCCGTAGCCGGCCCATAGGGCGTAGACCAAGATACTCCATCTCTTATCTGAATTTTTGTTCTAGCAGTTTTCAATTCTTTTAAAGACCTTTTATCAAATCTCGCCATTTGTCTCTGTTCTGTGCAAGCAGCTCTATCTCATTGAGGGAGCCGAATCCTGCTACTCGTGCCTCTCTCATCAATGTTCTTCTCAGTGTCTCTCTGATTGACAATTATACTGAGATTAAAAAGCGTGTCCATAGAATGGGCACTACAGTGTGTAGTGGGTGTAGTAAAGGCTGCAATGTCATCATCGGTACTTGTCACGGCTACTGTTCACATGGGATCTATGGACACGACTGTTCCGGGTCTTGTCTCAGTGTCTGTCCTTTATTTGAGGAAAAATCTGGAAAATGCCTACATTGTAAACATCTTGGCTATACCTGTAATGACACTTGTCCAGATGGTAATTTTGGGCTACAGTGCGAACAGATGTGTTCTGATGGCTGTGACATCATATGTACTCTCAAATGTCCGGACAACTGTTTCAACGACACCTGTCAACAGTCGATCGGGAATCTGTACATGCAAGAGAACGTTCTATGGGTCAGACTGCACTCTCAAAACTCCGAACAACTGTTTAACGAAACCTGTGATTCCCACGTTCAGAAGAGTCTGCCGACTACAACAAGCCCAAGCATATGGACACTTTAATGTGTTTCTGTGCTAGACATGGTTCATTTCTTGGTGTTTTTTAGTGAAACCATGGCTCATATCTTGCTGTGTTTCTGTCCTAGCCATGGCTCATATCTTAGCTTGTGTGTGCTGGCCATGGCTCATATCTTGGTGTGTGTCATGTTAGTCATATCTCATATCTCGGTGTGTCCGTGTTAATCATGTCTCATATCTTTATGTGTGTCTGTGTTTAGTCGTATCTCATATCTTAGTGTGTACCAGTGTTAGTCATATGTCATATCTTTGTGTGTGCATGTCTGGGTTAGTGATATCTCATATCTTTGTGTGCATGTTTATGTTAGTCATATCTCATATCCTTGTGTGTGCATGGCTATGTTAGTCCCATCTAATATCTTTGTGTGTGCATATCTATGTTAGTCATATCTCTTATCTTTGTGTGCATGTCTATGTTAGGCATGTGTCATATCTTTGTGTGTGCATGTTAATGTCATTTATATCTCATATCTTTATGTGCATGTTTATGTTAGTCATGTATCTTGATGTGTGTCAGTGTTAGTCATGCCTCGTATCGCTGTGTGCATGTCTGTATTAGTCACATCTCACATCTGTGTGTGTGTATGTCTGTGTTAGTCACATCTCACATCTTTGTGTGTCCGTATCTGTGTTAGTCACCTCTAGTGACTCGGGCAGATGGTGCTCGTAAACCTGGGAGGGCCTACCATCTAAGGGCAGAATCCCCCTACAGAAAAGATCATCTGCTGCCTTGCAGGAAGATTGGGGACAATCAAAGGCTAGGGAAAGCAAACCCGAATAAAATGCTGGCTGAAATCGGATGCACTGGGCCACTGGCGCAGAACACAGTGCAACGTATTAACGGGTGTTCAGTCAGAGTGGATCTGACAGACTCTAATTGTGATGTTCTGTCTGTGGGGGCGATCAACACACTTAGCCTGACAGCTGACCTCATATGAGAGTCTGGAATCCTTACTCTGATTGAGTCCTGAACGCAGAGAGAGAGAAGAGAGAGAGAGAGAATGGGCCTTTGAACCATTTCCCACCTGATGCTATTGTTATGAGAATGAGGATGCAAGTCACAATCACTAGTTACTACATTTTTTTTTAAAAAGCCAAAAAAATACAAGAAAAATGATGGAAATAAAATAAGCAAGAAAAGTCATGGCAATAATTATTGGTTACGTCCCGTACATAATCAACTATGATTTCTTACAGAGACTTCTGTATTCCTTGTGGGTTGATAGTGATGGTTTTCCATGGGCAAAAATATACAAGGGCAGAAGTGAAGGGATTAAGATAGTGTCTTTGATATTGTGCTATGGTTATCACTTCAGGTACCCTCAATGTTCACTCAATACTGTTGGTCTCTGAGTGACCTTTAGACCCAATTATGTTCTTGAAAGTACAAGATCTTCAAATGTCCCAACTTCTCATAACATTGTCACACATTCTGAAACCTAAGAAACACTGATGAGAGCATCGAAGGGGTCTCAGAAAGCCAACTTGAGAAGCAACTTCCACTCATGTGATGGACAGCACAGAGAAGCAACTTCCACTCATGTGATGGGCAGCACTAGATGCAACTTCCACTCATGTGATGGACAGCACAGAGAAGCAACTTCCACTCATGTGATGGGCAGCACTAGATGCAACTTCCACTCATGTGATGGACAGCACTGAGAAGCAACTTCCACTCATGTGATGGGCAGCACTAAAAGTAACTTCCACTCATGTGATGGACAGCACTGAGAAGCAACTTCCACTCATGTGATGGACAGCACAGAGAAGCAACTTCCACTCATGTGATGGACAGCACTGAGAAGCAACTTCCACTCATGTGATGGACAGCACAGAGAAGCAACTTCCACTCATGTGATGGACAGCACAGAGAAGCAACTTCCACTCATGTGATGGACAGCACTGAGAAGCAACTTCCATTCATTTGATGGGCAGCACTGAGAGGCAACTTCCACTCATGTGATGGACAGCACAGAGAAGCAACTTCCACTCATGTGATGGGCAGCACAGAGAAGCAACTTCCACTCATTTTATGGGCAGCACTGAGAAGCAACTTCCACTCATGTGATGGACAGCACTGAGAAGCAACTTCCACTCATTTGATGGGCAGCACTGAGAAGCAACTTCCACTCATGTGATGGACAGCACTGAGAAACAACTTCCACTCATGTGATGGGCAGCACAGAGAAGCAACTTCCACTCATGTGATGGACAACACTAGAAGCAACTTCCACTCATGTGATGGACAGCACTGAGTAGCAACTTCCACTCATGTGATGGACAGCACTGAGAAGCAACTTCCACTCATGTGATGGACAGCACTAGAAGCAACTTCCACTCATGTGATGAGCAGCACTGAGAAGCAACTTCCACTCATGTGATGGACAGCACTGAGAAGCAACTTCCACTCATGTGATGAACAGCACTGAGAAGCAACTTCCACTCATGTGATGGACAGCACAGAGAAGCAACTTCCACTCATGTGATGAGCAGCACTAAGAAGCAACTTCCACTCATGTGATGGACAGCACAGAGAAGCAACTTCCACTCATGTGATGGACAGCACTGAGAAGCAACTTCCACTCATGTGATGGGCAGCACAGAGAAGCAACTTCCACTCATTTTTTGGGAAGCACTGAGAAGCAACTTCCACTCATGTGATGGACAGCACTGAGAAGCAACTTCCACTCATTTGATGGGCAGCACTGAGAAGCAACTTCCACTCATGTGATGGACAGCACTGAGAAACAACTTCCACTCATGTGATGGGCAGCACAGAGAAGCAAAAGAAACTTCCACTCATGTGATGGACAGCACTGAGAAGTAACTTCCACTCATGTGATGGACAGCACTGAGAAGTAACTTCCACTCATGTGATGGGCAGCACTGAGAAGCAACTTCCACTCAAATTTTGCATGATTATATCATTTTTTCTTATTTTTTTTACACCAGATGCTATGTGCTTAGGTAGTCCCTCACCATAGAGGCAGATATCTTCTAACTCCAGAGGTGCTCTCATTTTTATCTTCAATAGTTTTATTGCTATTTTTTGGTGGTGGTGGTGGAGTGTTATGATTTCTTTCCTATTAATGTTGCCATGGCAATCAACCACTAATATCTTCAGTAATAAAGAAAAGACAATGATCATATGTTGGACATGTGATGAGGAGAGATAATAACCGAATAGCAAAGCAAGCCCTCATGTGGGAAACAACAGGTAAGAGGAAAAGAGGAAGACCCAGAGAGACACTGAGAAGAACATTGATGAGAGAGGCAAGAGCAACAGGAATCGGCTCCCTCAATGAGTTAGAGCTGCTTGCACAGAACAGAGACAAATGGTGAGATTTGATAAAATATCTTTAAAAGAATTTAAAACTGCTAGAACAAAAATTCAGATAAGAGAAGGAATATCTTGGTCTGCGCCCTATAGGCCGGCTACGGCTCAAAAGGCCAATAGATAGATAGTGGCAAATTTTGTTAGTCTATTCTTTTCAACTTTCAAACTGCCAAGGGTTCTTTAATGTGTTACAGTGCATACAGGACCTAATGTTTTTTTTCACAGTTATTCAAGAGGACTAGACATAGAATCTCACTACCCAGAGAGGACTAGACATTGAATTTCACTATCCAAAGAGGACTAGACATTGAATCTCACTATTTAGAGAGGACTAGACATAGGATCTCACTATCCAGAGAGGACTAGAGATTGAATCTCACTATTCAGAGAGGACTAGACATTGAATCTCACTATTTAGAGAGGACTAGACATTGAATCTCACTATTCAGAGAGGACTAGACATAGTATCTCACTACCCAGAGAGGTCAAGGCATTGAATCTCACTATTCAGAGAGCACTAGACATAGTATCTCACTACCCAGAGAGGTCAAGGCATTGAATCTCACTATTCAGAGAGCACTAGACATTGAATCTCACAACCCAGAGAGGTCAAGGCACTGAATCTCACTATTCAGAGAGGACTAGACATTGAATCTCACTATCCAGAGAGGACTAGACATAGGATCTCACCACCCAGAGAGGTCAAGGCATTGAATCTCACTATTCAGAGAGGTCAAGGCATTGAATCTCACCATTCAGAGAGGTCAAGGCATTGAATCTCACCATTCAGAGAGGACTGGACATAGGATCATACTACCAGAGAGGTCAAGGCATTGAATCTCACAACCTAGAGAGGACTAGACATAGGCTCTCTTTATTTTTATTTTCCACCACCTGTTGTGGAAATCAAACCTGGGACCTTCTTGCCCAGAGGCCAACGTCTAACCTCTGGACCACCCAGCCCCCTGAAAGTATATATAACTTGAAGAGCTCTGATATGGAATCAATATTTTCCTTGTCCCTCACAGATGTAGAAGATCACTCATTTCATCTGCTTGTTAGCCTAGTTTGTGTGTGTCAGTGCCAGTGTTAAGCCTGGAATCCACATGAAGAAATGAACACAAAAATGGAAGCAGAATGAAAGGATACAGCAAAGGGCCATGCACATAGCTCCAGCAATGAGAGAGTCACTGGGCAGTTCATCTACCTCAAACATTTCTTCCATCTTCTCTTTATCTGAAAGAATAAATAAATAAAACTAACATTATACCTACATGGGGAAGAAAACAGAAAGTAAACAAATTCATTTTAAAAGCCCAAATTGTTATTTCAAACACACAAAAATTATCATCAAGTACCGTGCCTGCTGGCATAGGTGATCATGTCTCTCCACAACTTTCGATCTCGACAGTTACTTATCATTTCCGTTGTTGACCCTCTGCAAAGCCATTTTCTTAAGCTGTCTGGTATCTTTTCTTTTTGCTCCCTTCTATCAGTTTGTCCCTCGATTTTTCCAGTTGTTACAATATATTCCAGCTGTTCCCTTCTCATTGCATGGCCAAGAAATGATGATTGTTTCTTCCTAATATTGGAAATTAGTTCTCTTTGTTTTGGCCTCTTTCAGAATGTTTTCATTACTTTGTATTACTCACACAAAAATACCACCTCAAAATTTCTTAAATAAATCACAAGTGGAGTTTCTCTATTTATTTTTGTCCAGTAACGGAGCCGCGATAGCTCAGTGGTTAGTGAACTGGACTACAAAGGACAAGGGGTAGGATTCCCAACCGACGGCTTCCAGGTTCACCCAGCCTTAGATGGGTACCGGATTTTTTTCTGGGAAAGTAAAGCAGCATGGGCGTAATACCGACCACATTACCCCAAAAATCATGTGCTGAAGGTCTGTAAAATATAGGCTCACTAACACCATATTTCCCTATACGCCACTTGCCGTGACGGGGGTACTTTACTTTTTTTTACTTTTTTGTCCAGTAACTCCTGTAAGACATGTTAAAACACAATCAAGAACTAGCTTATAAATAACACATTACAGGGGAAATTACAATACTGTGGCAATAGTATTCTAGTCTTCAAGACACCAAAGGGACCTTGAACTTGGCAACAGTAGAAATGAGAGATCTGGTTAGAGACTGAGATTCTTTCAGATGGGTTGTGATGAATGCAGCATTCTATGGGAGAATCAATTCAGAGGAAGAGGTATGTTTACAGCACCTGGAAAAAAATTATATATAATCAACAACAGAAAAAAAAAAAAAACAAAGAACAATATATGGTCCGAAGCAGGATCAAAGCCATACTCCTTGGCACAGCCACAAGAAGCCAAACGCTAGGGAACACTGCCAACTCAGCTAACTAAAGTGCAGTGCCAAGGAGTAATCCTGTTTTGAACCATATATTGTTCTTTTTTTTTTTCTGTTGATTATTTGTCGTTTTTTTCCAAGTGCTGTAACCATACCTCTTCCTCTGAAGTGATTCGCTGATTATCGCCTCTGAAGTTTCCCTCTATAATAATATTCATTTATTATTATTTATCTCCGTTCTATGGGAAACCTGGCTAGAGATAAAGATCTTTCAGATGGACTGTTATGAAAGCAACATTCTGAGATCTTACTAGAGACAAATATTCTTTCCAACCGCCTTTGATGAAAGCAATATTCTGCATAGGTTGTGCAATCCAATGATGAACTCCTGATTTCAAAGGTGGATCGATTATTCAGTAAAGAAAGGAAATGGATTCCAACATGGTCTCCAAGATGGCGGATCTAGTCCACGTCCTCTCGATCGCTGCAGAAAATGCACCCAGGGTCTGATTAATTTTGGATCTTCATTGCACTTTTCTGCGTTAAAGTCAAAATGATGATATGCTTGATACATCTGTGTCGCTAAAGCGAGGTCGTAGGCCGACAACAGTCTGTTTTTGGCGAATCAAGTGTTGTGAGTGAGACCTTCCACCGCCTAGACTTGATCTGCGCTTTATGTCACATAACATTGGTGCTGTTCATGACCGTTGTTGAAATTCTTTGACGCAAGTTATTTCCATGTTACACGTTAATGTAAACTTCTTCATCAGCCGTAGATTTGTCTCTTTGGGGAATTTACTTCGTGTTTTATTCGTCGTAGGCTGCTTATAATTGGGTAATCAGACAGAAATCTAAAGGGATCGAGATTATTTGTTCGGCGACATTGGTGTGTGCACCGTCATCGTAATGGTTCCCTAAACCGGCCGTGCGCAAATCTTACGGTCTGCTGTTTGATGTGCGACGGGGAAAATTTGACGTCTGACTGTGTGTCTATATGATCGGAATTGAAGTCCTCAACGATGGCCTAACATCATCAAGTGCTACGACGATCATTATTTTTAAGAGGACGTGACTTACCGGTATATGGGGATAGGCGGCGGGAACAGTTGGAGGCTGTGCATGAAAAGTGTTCCTAGTTGCAGTTTCCTCGTATTACAAGTCGCATGTCTGTGTTAGTCACCTCTAGTGACTCGGGCAGATGGTGCTCGTAAACCTGGGAAGGCCAACCATCTAATGGCAGAATCCCCCTACAGAAAAGATCATCTGCTGCCTTGCAGGAAGATTGGGAACAAACAAAGGCTAAGGAAAGCAAACCTGAACAAAATGCTGGCTGAAATCGGATGCACTGGGCCACTGGCGCAGAACACAGTGCAACGTTTTAACAGGTATTCAATCGGAGTGGATCTAACAGGCCTAAACAGACAGCTGTCTTCGTGCGAGAGTCTGGAGTCCTACTTTGATTGAGTCCTGATCGCAGAAGGGGGGGGGGGGGGGGGATTCCAACATGTCCCGTGGCATACAGGAAATTTGGTATTACTGCCAACATTTCTTGACCAGCAGCACAATTTTAGGATAATGTGGTCTGTACTACACCAGTGCCCAACCTCTTGCCCTCAGTAGACCACCACATTACCACAGCTCTCTTTTCTTTTTCCCTATGAGTATGTGGTTAATTAATATTTCTTGACTTCCTTTAGCTTTAGATGACATTAATCACTTGGTGCGGTCACAATAATGTCTTTCTTCAATTGTTTCCCTGACCCTTGACTTCCCAGTAGCATTTTTCTTGTAAACCAGAATGTGGTTTCTGGGAAGAATATAATAGTATACAAAAATAATAGGCTTCTACTTAATATTACATTCACAAATAAAATTGTAATAAAAACCTTTTCGGAAAGAACTGCCCAAATACCAATAGGAACCGAGATAAAAAAAAAAGAAAGGAAATGGGGATGGATTGGCCACACATTGCAAAGGTCACCAAGCAATATTGCAAGACAGTCAAACTGGAATTACAAGAAATTTGAAAAAGTGAAAAGCTCAAACAGACCAGGATAAGAATTGGAGAAACAGAAGCAAAGGCTGTAGAATGAAAGTAGACTCAGAGAATATAGCATAGAAATTTGTCCTTTGGCAGAGTGTGGTTGTAGCCCTATGCTCCATAAGGAGCTGCAAGACTACCAGCATAATAGCTTTGTGATAAATGATTTTTTTTATTATTAATATATGATAAATGAGTTTTTTTTTATTAATTTATGATGAATTTTTTAAACATTAATTTATGATAAATGAATTGTTTTTTAATTAATTTATGATAAATGAATTGTTTTTTAATTAATTTATGATAAATGAATTGTTTTTTAATTAATTTATGATAAATGAATTGTTTTTTAATTAATTTATGATAAATGACAAAGGCATAATTTTATACAGTAAATTATCATAACAAAAAGCCAAAATCCTGTTTTTTTTAAAATAAAAATCTACCTTTGGCAATCAACTTGGAGAGTTGATATTTAATCTGACCTTCAATTCGTCTAAAGACATCATACTGACCATCGTCTGGTAACTTAGTTGTGTTCATTTTTTCTGATACAGGTCTTGGGTACAGGAAAAGGCTAGAGAAAGAAAGAAGAATTTAAAACAATAATTGGTAGGTAAGATGATATTATAATATAATCATTACCAAGTACCGGGCCTGCTGGCGTAGGTGAGCATGTATCTCCACAATTTTCGATCTCGATAGTTATTTATGATTTATGTTGTTGACCTTCTGCCAAGCCATTCTCTTAAGCTGTCTGGTATTTTTTCTCTTTGTTTCCCTCTATCTCTTCGTCCCTCAATTTTCCCAGTTGTTACAATATATTCCAGTTGTTCTCTTCTCATTACATGGCCAAAAAATGATAATTGTTTCTTCCTAATATTAAAAATTTGCTCTCTTTTTGCTTTGACCTCTTTCAGAACATTTTCATTACTCTCCTTAGCTGTCCATGGTATTCTCAACATTCTTCTGTAAAACCACATTTCTACAGACTCCAGTGATTTTCTTGTTTGTTGTCCTATTGTCCATGATTCACATCCATATGTTAATACTGACTCTACATAACATTTAAGAACTCTTTTTCTTGTTTCAAATGTCAAAAATGGATTGCATAGTATCTTCCTCATTTTTTTAAAAGCTGCTTTTGCCTGAGCAATACTGCATCTCACCTCTTTTGTACATCTTTCGTCTGAGGCTAACTTAGCTCCCAAATATTTCAATTCATTTACCTGTTTTAATATAATAATAGCACTAAAAAGATAATTGTGGAGGGCAGATTCAGGTAAAGATGAGAGACAGAAAGATCAATAAGGTGAGTGCAAGATATCACAGATGAGCTGGGATTGACTGCTGCAGATGCTGGATATCTCACACGGGGCAGAGGAAATGATAGAGTAGCTATCATGGAAGCCATGTTCAAACAAGGACTAACCAGATGATTGTGTAGTCACAAAATAGAATGTACCTATTGTTATAAAAAGTAAATTCAAATGTGGGAAGTGCTCAAGGAATGTTCTGCATAGCAAATGCAATAACATCAGCACTCACAGAATGTTCTACGTAGCAAATGCAATAACATCAGCACTCACAGAATGTTCTACATAGCAAATACAATAACATCAGCACTCACAGAATGTTTTACATAGCAAATACAATAATATCAGCACTCACAGAATGTTTTGCATAGCAAATACAATAACATCAGCACTCACAGAATGTTCTACATAGCAAATACAATAACATCAGCACTCACAGAATGTTTTGCATAGCAAATACAATATAACACTCACAGAATGTTCTACATAGCAAATACAATAACATCAGCACTCACAGAATGTTCTATATAGCAAATGCAATAACATCAAAACTCACAGAATGCTCTATGTAACAAATGCAATAACATCAAAACTCAAAGAATGCTCTATATAACAAATGCAATAACATCAAAACTCAAAGAATGCTCTATGTAACAAATGCAATAACATCAAAACTCACAGAATGCTCTATGTAATAAATGCAATAACATCAAAACTCACAGAATGCTCTATGTAACAAATGCAATAACATTAAAACTCACAGAATGCTCTATGTAACAAATGCAATAACATCAAAACTCACAGAATGCTCTATGTAACAAATGCAATAACATCAAAACTCACAGAATGCTCTATGTAACAAATGCAATAACATCAAAACTCACAGAATGCTCTATGTAATAAATGCAATAACATCAAAACTCACAGAATGCTCTATGTAACAAATGCAATAACATCAAAACTCACAGAATGCTCTATGTAACAAATGCAATAACATCAAAACTCACAGAATGCTCTATGTAACAAATGCAATAACATCAAATCTCACAGAATGCTCTATGTAACAAATACAATAACATCAAAACTCACAGAATGATCTATGTAACAAATGCAATAACATCAAAACTCACAGAATGATCTATGTAACAAATACAATAACATCAAAACTCACAGAATGATCTATGTAACAAATACAATAACATCAAAACTCACAGAATGATCTATGTAACAAATACAATAACATCAAAACTCACAGAATGATCTATGTAACAATTACTAGGGAAGGCTCAACCATGGACTAAAAGAAAAAGCAAGACCTACAAGTACTAACAGAAAACTGCCAATAGTGGAGAACTATGACTTCCACATGCTGTGCCATCTTTAGCTCATGAAGAAAATGAATGAGACAACAGCAAAAATGTTCCAGGTACTGGTTTGTCTTCCCTCTTCAATCCCTACTCATTTGGCCAGACCAGTTAGTCTGTTTCCAGAGCCACCTCTGGGAATTGGAATAGAATCTTGATCAGCTCTTGTTCACCAATCATGATGCAGGCTATAAGAACTGATTGCTTTCAACTCAGGTGATGATGGTTGTTTGTGCCCCATTCATCTACAATGAAAGTCTGCATTTTCATAAATCCCATTTTAATTAGTTACATTAAAGTGATCATGAATTTGCTACCTACTCAGCAGCTAATGTAGAAACCTGCCACAAATAATGCCAGAATGTTGGGGGTACTACCTGAGGTCTGTATGTGCAGCAATGACAGCGAGCTGATTCCCATGAGCAAGCATCAGGTGTGAATTGGCCAGGATAGTCACACTGTCAACACAGTGAGTAAGACTTAGCTGTTGAGGACAGGAAATTAAAGCAAAGTTATTCTTAGACTTTCCATGATATCCAGTAAGAGAAATAAAACATAGTTAGCCGTCAGATTATCATTGCACATCAAACTGTCCATAGGCGCTCAGATCTCTCACCAGCAAACCCAACTGAGTGAAATGATAAAACTGGTTCAGAAATCCTCCCCTGTTCTTGTAGCTCTCCTGAATTTAGGAAATATTCCTCTTGACAAAAAATGAAAACCCTGGAGTCGTATCAGGGCTGCAGCTTTATTATCTCCCCTGTTCTTGTATTTAAAAAAATAAAAAAAAAAAAGGTATAGGGAATATGGTGTTAGTGACCATAAATTTTACAGACCTTTAGCACAGCACATGATTTTTGGGTAATGTGGTCGGTATTACGCCCGTGCCGCTTTAATTTCCCAGAAAAAATCCGGTACCCATGTAAGGCTGGGTGAACCTGGAAGCCGTCGGTTGGGATTGAACCCTACCCCTTGTCCTTCATAGTCCAGTTCACTAAACCACTGAGCTATCGCAGCTCCCTGTTCTTGTAGCTCTCCTGAATTTAGGAAATATTCCTCTTGACTAAAATTAAAATCCTGGAGTCATATCAGGGCTGCAGAATTACGAACTACAACAAATTCTTTATTATCTCGCCCTTCCTTTTCACCAACATAGCAGAGCTTATGATCGTCCATCTTTATGATGTAGCCCACACAATATTTAAAAAATGGATGCACCCACAAAGCATGATTCACTTCAAAGAATGCAGCCAAGACACAAGAACACCATAGTGCCTACACAGAATCCTTAAAGCAGAACCTTAGTTGACTTGGCACAACAATCCAGATGAAGGAACTGAAAGTAATTGGCACTGAACATATTCAACAGTGGTTGTTGAGCAGCTCACAATGTCATGATGTGAAATGCATATCACCTTCATGGCAAAGAAAATCATATTCTATCAAAATATATCATCGATATATCCTTCTGATTGAATGCTAGGTGTACTATTATATTTGATTGAGAATGTGCAGCCTTTTTGTCCACCCATTTCTATACCACAGAAGACATGTATGTATGTTAAACATTTAAC
This sequence comes from Megaustenia siamemsis, assembly GCA_032433765.1. Classification (NCBI taxonomy): domain Eukaryota; kingdom Metazoa; phylum Mollusca; class Gastropoda; order Stylommatophora; family Ariophantidae; genus Megaustenia; species Megaustenia siamemsis. Next base: position 22,036,473 of record JAVIAB010000026.1, on the reverse strand, counting down.
TAGAGAAGATCAGAAAGATTCAATACTATTTTGTGCTTGATGAGCATTTATTTGTAACTGTCAAGGATTACAATTTAAGCATGGGATTATGTCTTACTGCCCACTCAGATAGAACTAGGAAATCAAATCTCATCTTTACAAAGATTAGGGTGAGGACACGATTTTCCTCCCTCCATCGTTGGAATAAGTATTTTTGTGCCTTAAATAATTCTTATGCAATTAATTGTTATGCTTGTTTCCTGTTGCTTTGAGTTCTCTAAAGATTTTGGTCAAAACAGTCCGTTTTATTTCAGCTTTTTTTTTATTACCTGCAAAGCTGCAACTATAAACTGTTATCTCATTATTGTCACTCCCTGGACAATTTACAAATTGTGGTAGATGTTAACTGTAATAGATTACAAGTTGTTGAGAGTTACCTGATCATTTACTGCTCTCTTCTTGGCCCACCAGATGGGGTTTGTGTCGACAATTATGATCAACAAACAACTGGATGATCTTTCTGTTAAATAAATTAGTTTACATTTTAAAGCAAGTTTCAAAATTCTACTGTCTGCTAAATGCACAAAAACTAGAAACAGTTGATAATTTTCAAGTATGTCGGGTCATTGAGGAAAGATCACTATGGACTATGACTCATTTAGCAGAAATAATTAGGGACACTAAACTAGATCTTTCATCTTTACCTAAGAAAATAAAATAAAACGAAGCAGAAAATTAACAAAGTTTACAAAGCTAAGTATTAGTAGTACTTAAAGTAAGTAAAGAGTAAAGTACCCCGTCACGCCAAGTGGCGTATAGGGAAATATGGTGTTAGTGACCCTATATTTTACAGACCTTCAGCACATGATTTTTGGGGTAATGTGGTCAGTATTACGCCCGTGCTGATTTACTTTCCCAGAAAAAAATCCGGTACCCATTTAAGGCTGGGTGAACCCGGAAGCCGTCGGTTGGGATCGAACCCTACCCCTTGTCCGTGGTAGTCCAGTTCACTAACCACTGAGCTATCGCGGCTCCCAGTACTTAAAGTACTGTTACTTTATTAGTCTAGTCTACTCACTGGTTAGTAAAATAAGTAGTGTTTTGTTTACTATACTATATACTACTAACTATACACTTCTATCTATCTATCTATTGACCTTTCGAGCCGTAACCGGCCCATAAGGCGTAGACCAAGATACACCTTCTCCTATATGAATTTTTGTTCTAGCAGTTTTCTTTTAAAGATATTTTATCAAATCTCGCCATCTGTCTCTGTTCTGTGCAAGCAGTTCTATCTCATTGAGGGAGCCGATTCCTGCTGCTCTTGCCTCTCTCATCAATGTTCTTCTCAGTGTCTCCCTGGGTCTTCCTCTTTTTCTTTTACCTGTTGTTTCCCATATGAGGGCTTGCTTTGCTATTCGATTATTATCTCTTCTCATCACATGTCCAACGTATGACCATCGTCTTTTCTTTATTACTGAAGATATTAGTGGTTGATTGGCGATTTCTCTAATTTCCTCGTTTGTTTTGAATTCGTTCCATTCTATACCAAGTATTTTCCTTAGACATTTATTTTCGAATGCGTTCAACTTTGTTTCTATATCTCTTGTTGTTTTCCAGCTTTCACACGCATACGTAAGGGTTGATAGTACATTTGATTTGAATAGCCTAAGTTTTGTGTTTGTGCTAATGATTTTTTATTTCCACAACTTTTCAAGGCTTCTGAAAGACATTGCTGCTTTAGCCAGTCTGATTCTAATTTCTTTGCTCGTATCCCCTTCTCGATCAATGTGACTTCCAAGATAGATAAAGTGATCGATCTCTTCTACTGGTTTGTTTTCCATGTATATTTTGTCACTTGTTGGAATTAAACTTTTCATGACTTTAGTCTTTTCATTTTTCATGATTGACCTCAAGCCCAATTTTGCTGGCTATTGATGATAGTTCATTTGTGTTTTCCTGCATCGTTTTTATCTGACTGCTGATGAGAACTATGTCATCAGCAAAGTCGAGGTCCTCCAAATGGTCTCCTCCATGTTTTGTTTTGTATCGTGTTCGTATCAGACGGCTGTTTACCGGTTCCCATTCTAATAAACTTCTTGCAGCTTTGTCTGTCATCATTATGCCTACTCCTTCACGGTGTTTTCCATCTTCCCTTCCAGAAAAAACTACTATTTTATTATCAATAGATCTCCTACCTGTTCCAAGCCAGCGCATTTCGCTTAATCCTAAAATATCTAGGTCTAGATCGTATCTGTCCATCTCGCTCGCGACCTGTGCATGTTTCGTCGGAGCGGCCATTGTCACTTGTGATTGTTCGCACATAATTCCAGAATCCTACACTTCTATACAGACTATTATCTATTATGTATGTAATGTATGTGGTATAATGAATGATGATATGATGACTATCCTCTACTCTAAAATCTAATAATTTATAAATAATAATAATAAGTTATTAAAGAGAGTAGAGAGAATAATACAGATACACATGTAATTATAATTTATAATTATAAAGTAATCTTCAAATTTTGTTATAAGTAAAGTAACAAAGCCACCACCTGTCATTTTTGGACAACTAGATCTTGTCTATGGAAGGAAACAGATGTATGTCTTTACAAACAGTATAACATGCTCATCTCGTATGACAAGCATTGCCCTTCCAGATTCTCCTCTGAGGTATCGTCTCTTGTTTAGTTTGGTGCCTTTAACGGCCGGAACTGAATATGGTTCTAATTAATCATTTCGCTTTTATAAATCGTAGCTATTTATTTCGTTTCCATTATATATTTCATTTATTTGTCCTTTTCAAGTGGTGTCAATATGCGTTCCTATTGAAGTCGTGTTTACTTTCCGTTTTGCGTGGACCGTAAAACTGACAACCTTACTCAGAGACTTGTTATGGGGGCAATCGTAGGCGGGCATGCATGTTGTGGAAGCTCGCATGTCGAGTCATGACTGAAAATGGAGGAGAATAAATGGGTTGATGTTAATTTTTTTCATAATTTTTGTCTAGGCAGCGTCCATTGAGTTATTAGCGGGTCATCATCATTGCACTCCGAACATGTCCATAGGGCTCAGATCCCCTCCTCAGTTACTGAGTTATTAGCGGGTCATTATCATTGCACTGCGAAAATGTCCATAGGTGCTCAGATCCCCTCCTCAGTTAGTGAGTTATTAGCGAGTCATCATCATTGCAATGCGAACATGTTCATAGGACAATAAATCACGTGATAACGACAAGTAGTGTTATTAGATGCTGCGTTCAAATCCGATGGTGTGGAGATTTTTTTTTTTTTTCGGACCGACACGTATTCGAGATTCGTCCAGTCTCTGAAGCTGGGTTGTGGAGGCTTTTATTTCCTTTTGAAAATAATACATCAATATCACCTCTGGCGTGGTACATCAATATCACCTCTGGCGTGGTACATCAATATCACCTCTGGCGTGGTACATCAATATTACCTCTGGCGTGGTACATCAATATTATCTCTGGCGTGGTACATCAATATCACCCCTGGCGTGGTACATCAATATTACCTCTGGCGTGGTACATCAATATTACCTCTGGCGTGGTACATCAATATTACCTCTGGCGTGGTACATCAATATCACCCCTGGCGTGGTACATCAATATCACCCCTGGCGTGGTACATCAATATCACCCCTGGCGTGGTACATCAATATCACCTCTGGCGTGGTACATCAATATCACTCCTGGCGTGGTACATCAATATTACCTCTGGCGTGGTACATCAATATCACCCCTGACGTGGTACATCAATATCACCCCTGGCGTGGTACATCAATATCACCCCTGACGTGGTACATCAATATTACCTCTGGCGTGGTACATCAATATCACCTCTGGCGTGGTACATCAATATCACCCCTGGCGTGGTACATCAATATCACCCTGACGTGGTACATCAATATCACCCCTGGCGTGGTACATCAATATCACCCCTGACGTGGTACATCAATATTACCTCTGGCGTGGTACATCAATATCACTCCTGGCGTGGTACATCAATATCACCTCTGGCGTGGTACATCAATATCACCCCTGGCGTGGTACATCAATATCACCCCTGGCGTGGTACATCAATATTACCTCTGGCGTGGTACATCAATATTACCTCTGGCGTGGTACATCAATATTACCTCTGGCGTGGTACATCAATATCACCTCTGGCGTGGTACATCAATATCACCCCTGACGTGGTACATCAATATCACCCCTGGCGTGGTACATCAATATCACCCCTGGCGTGGTACATCAATATCACCCCTGGCGTGGTACATCAATATCACCTCTGGCGTGGTACATCAATATCACCTCTGGCGTGGTACATCAATATCACCCCTGGTGTGGTACATCAATATCACCCCTGGCGTGGTACATCAATATCACCTCTGGCGTGGTACATCAATATTGCCCCTGGCATGGTACATCAATATCACCTCTGGCGTGGTACGTCAATATCACTTCTGGCGTGGTACATCAATATCACCTCTGGCGTGGTACATCAATATCACCTCCGGCGTGGTACATCAATATCACCCCTGGCGTGGTACAGCAATATCATCAAATAATAATAATCATTTTCATCAAGTACCGTGCCTACTGGCGTAGGTGATCATGTCTCTCCACAACTTTCGACCTACACAGTTATTTATTATTTCTGTTGTTGACCTTCTGCCAAGCCATTCTCTTAAGTTGTCTGGTATTTTTTCTCTTTGCTTCCCTCTATCTCTTCGTCCCTCGATTTTTCCAGTTGTTACAATATATTCCATCTGTTCCCTTCTCATTTCATGGCCAAAAAATGATGATTGTTTCTTTCTAATACTGGAAATTAGCTCTCTTTTTACTTTGGCCTCTTTAATATTGGCCGCGATAGCTCAGTGGTTAGTGAACTGGACTACAAAAGACAAGGGGTAGGGTTCGATCCCAACCAACGGCTTCCGGGTTCACCCAGCCTTAAATGGGTACCGGATTTTTTTTTCTGGGAAAGTAAAGCGGCACGGACGTAATACTGACCACATTACCCCAAAAATCATGTGCTGAAAGTCTGTAAAATATAGGGTCACTAACACCATATTTCCCTATGCGCCACTTGGCGTGACGGGGGTACTTTACTTACTTTTACTCATTAATATTAATAAAATAATATATAAAATATATATCATTCTAAATATTCTTTATAAAATAATGAAGTGAGTTTTTGTGATGATTTTCTCGTTCATGATGTGGCCCAACTGTGGCAATTTATCTTTCGCCATACTCAAAGTTAGTACATGTATGACCAGACCTATGACTGTTCTGTCCTTTCAGACAAAGCATTTCTTTGATTATATTTTACTGCGTGCCTGGAATAACAATTACATGACATAATATAAATAATCTAAGGTATGCTGATGATACAGTCTTAATCTATCTATCTATTGACCTTTCGAGCCGTAACCGGCCCATAGGGCGTAGACCAAGATACACTTTCTCCTATATGAATTTTTGTTCTAGCAGTTTTCTTTTAAAGATATTTTATCAAATCTCGCCATCTGTCTCTGTTCTGTGCAAGCAGTTCTATCTCATTGAGTGAGCCGATTTTAATCGCTAAGACTGAAAATTAGTTACAAGAAATGTTGGACATTATAGTGAAAGAAAGCAAAAAATAAAGGACTCGGCCTTAATAGCAAAAGGACAGAAGTAATGGTAACAACAAAGAAAAAGACATCACCTCAGTGCAAAATAAAGACAAGTGGAACAATATTAAAACAGGTAAATTAATTTAAATATTTGGGAACTTTGTTAACCTCAGATTGAACATGTACAAAAGAGGTGAGATGCAGAATAGCTCAGGCAAAAGCAGCTTTCCAAAAAATAAGGAAGATACTATGCAATCCATTTTTGACATTTGAAACAAGAAAAAGAGTTCTTAAATGTTATGTAGAGTCAGTCTTAACATATGGATGTGAATCATGGACAATAGGACAACAGACAAGAAAATCACTGAGTCTGTAGAAATGCGGTTTTACAGAAAAATGTTGAGAATACCATGGACAGCTAAGAAGAGTAATGAAAATGTTCTGAAAGAGGTCAAAGCAAAAAGAGAGCTAATTTCCAATATTAGGAAGAAACAATCATCATTTTTTGGCCATGTAATGACAAGAGAACAACTGTGAAAATTGAGGGACGAAGAGATAGAGTGGAGCAGGAAAAAATACCAGACAGTTTAAGAGAATGGCTTGGCAGAAGGTCAACAACAGAAATGATAAATAACTGTCGAGATCGAAAGTTGTGGAGAGACATGATCACCAACGCCAGTATGCCCGGTGCTTGATGATGATGACTTTCCTGCGAATCATCTAGGCCTACCTATAGAAATGTTAGTCTGTGACGTTGTGTGGGTTGCCTGAGCTCGGAGCAAGGCAAATATTTGAGGCGCCAGCGCGCTGAACATGCAACATGTATTGCAACCCCAACCTATGTTGTTTTTTTTTCTATTATTACTTGTTCTATTTACTTTTAAAAATTAGGAATCTTGTGGTTAGACAACCGCATATAGACACCGTCCACTAATCGCCCCTGACTGTAGGGAGAGAACAATATCAGAAGAAAAGCATGAAGATAATGCTCTCTCTCTCTCTCTCTCTCTCTCTCTCTCTCTCTCTCTCTCTCTCTCTCTCTCTCTCTCTCTCTCTCTCTCTCTCTCTCTCTCTCTCTCTCTCTCTCTCTCTCTCTGAACAAGTAGGATTCCAGACACTCACATGAAGACAGCTGTCTGTTTAAATGAATTGATCGACCCCACAGACAGAACATCATAATTAGTGTATGTTAGATCCACTCTGATTGAGTACCTGTTAAAACGTTGCACTGTGTTCTGCGCCAGTGGCCCAGTGCATCCGATTTCAGCCAGCATTTTAATAAGGTTTGCTGTCCTTATGTTACCAAAATGAGATGCAGTAATAGTAGTGTCCTATCAGTGTTTAGAGACAGTGGATTTATTTCCATTGTAAATGTTTTAGACAGGCAGCGTTTATCTCCCTTTGTGTACATCTAGTGTCTGCAACTTCTCTGCTTGAATTCGTCTGAGTTCATGGAAGTAATTACTGTTTGATACCAGTTGGGTATTTCTTTAGCAAGCTTTACTCGGTCAGTTATATTCATATCAATGGCCTTCATGCCACGTTAACAGACATCTTTGTATCGTAGTAGGGGTCTTTCTATTCTCTGTGTGTATGTTTTTTTTTTTAAACTGAAGTTTGTATGAGTATCTGCATCTCTATATTGGATGTCTTTAGGAATTCGTCAATCCTGCATTCGACAAAAGTGGTCAAGTCCAGACAACTATGTCAACTATCTTGACGATACATAGTACAATACAGCGTGTATATATAATGTATGTATGTGTAGCGTATATATTACCCTTCTGTTCCAGGGACTAGTCCTCGCACCAATCGAGTATGCCCTGGCAATTCTTACTGTCAGTACGACGCAAATTGACAAGCTGGAGAAAATACAGAATATAACTAAACGCATTATCTCCGCCACAGAGAGTGTTTAGAGGCCACAGAGAGTGGTTAGAGGCCACAGAGAGTGGTTAGAAGCCACAGAGAGTGGTTAGAGGCCACAGAGAGTGGTTAGAAGCCACAGAGAGTGGTTAGAGGCCACAGAGAGTGGTTAGAAGCCACCGAGAGTGGTTAGAGGCCACAGAGAGTGGTTAGATGCCACAGAGAGTGGTTAGAAGCCACAGAGAGTGGTTAGAGGCCACAGAGAGTGGTTAGAAGCCACAGAGAGTGGTTAGAGGCCACAGAGATGGGATTTTTCAGAAGAATGTTGAAAGTTCCCTGGACAGATAAAAAGACCAATGAGGGAGTTCTCAAAGAGGCCAACACAAAAAGGGAGCTCTTAAAAAAACATCAGAAAGAAGCAATCAACATTTTTTGGGCACATCATGAGAAGAGGAACGTTGGAATACTTGGTTACAACTGGCAAAATAAAAGGAAAGAGAGATCGCAGACGACAAAGAGAGAAAATACTGGATAGCTTGGTGTCATGGCATGGAAAACAGTCAACAACAGAACTGATACGATGCACTGTAGATAGAAGATTGTGGAGGGACATGATCGCCTACGCCAACCGGCAGGGTACATGATGATGATGATTATCTCCGCATTGCCAACGACTGAGTTCTGTTCCTTACATTTCCTGTCGAGTGTGATAATACACGAGAGTCATTGCAGATACATGCATTACATACACATACAGATGCATACAATTGAGCTGTGTGCTTCATCCAGATGGTGTTTATATATCCCGATTCTTCTTCTTCTACCTTTTAGCTCCCAGTGGAGCATAGGTCTTCAACAAACACTTTCCAAGTCGTTCTGTTTTTTGCAATTCTTTTAAGATCATTCCATGTCTTCCCCATCATCTTCATCTCTGCTTCAATCTGTCTTCTCCAAGAATTCCTTGGTCTTCCTCTTTGTCTTTTCCCCTGGGGATTCCAAAAAAGGGCCTGTTGTGTAATACTCTCAGTTGGTTTCCGTAGTGTGTGTCCTATCCATCGCCATCGTCTTCGCTGTATTTCTTTATCCACTGGTATCCGACCGGTACATTTCCATAATTCCACGTTAGTGACTTTGCCCTGCCACCTCCATCCCTTTACTCTGCGCAAGCATCCATTAATGAAAGTCTGTACCTTCGTGATTGTCAATTTGTTATTCTCCATGTTTCACAGCCATACAATAGAACCGACTTAACATTGGAGTTGAAAATTTGTATTTTTGTATTTAATATATCCCGATTGCTTACGATGAATGTTGACATCGTATGACGAAGGACAGTTCAAATGCGTTCAATTCGGTGCAGAAACACCTTATGTCTTTTGACGTGTGCTGTATCTGCTACGATGAGGACTGCAATTGACTTTCTTTGTTTGGACATTCGATTCACTGGCACGGGCGGTTGAGCAATTATGGATTTCCATTCGTTTACAGTGATACCGGGGCCTTCGAAGAACCGTAACTATAACAAGTGCCACTACTGGTGTATGTCGGGGGGCACACGATAGAACCAGAGGTATAAAGGCCGCTTGTTCAAAGCAGTGGTCCCGACGTGTGAGAACCAGGATTTTTATTTCACCCCTGATAGAAAAAAAGGCCTTTCTGTCTACCGCGGGTTTCCACCACCGTACGCCGGCTTTTCAGCCATGGAAACAGTGGGTTTAGTCGCACCGCCACGCGCATGTAAACACAGTATGAAAAAAAAAAACACTTTAAAAACGAGACGTATTGAATAAACTATTCTCTTGCAACTGGTAAATATTTATTTTTAAAAATAAAAATAAAAACGAAGATAAACTTTCCCGTCAGACGAGAACACTCCCTTCCACTTGTGACAGATAACCTATAAAAATTAGCATATTCAAGACAGAAATTATAAATGATAAGTAGGTCATTCGAGCCACTTCAATTCATGTGAACTGTAATAAGTTTACTTCTGACGGGTGGATGGACTGTGAACTTTACCGATATTTAAGTGGATTATGATTTATTCCTCCTTTGTGTCGTGTGTTCGCGGTTCGATAGGCAAGCACATGGTTCGACAACAATGGCGCCGGCATTGGGTGTGTTCAACCCATATGTGAAAAGTCTGACGGTGGATGGGGCGGAAGAATTAGAAATAATCAACGGCCCAGAAAGCGAAAACAGCAAAGTGTGTGGTACACATGAGGCATATTCAGAACACGAAATACGAATGTTGCAGACCACCGTGAAAGAGATTGGAGCATCATCACGTAACACTCCAAAGAAAGCCAAAACACAATTAGAGCAAGACAGATTACATTTGTGGGTCATGTTAAAAGACACAACAGCCTAATAAAAGTAATATTCGAAGGGAAAATACAAGGTAAAAGAGGCAGAGGCAGACCAAGACTAACATGGACGAGTAACATCAAAAGATGGACAAGTCAGTCTATGACAATTTGCACCATCAAAGCAAGAGACAGAGTGGAATGGCGCTTCATGGTAGCCAACCTTCGATGCGGAGACGGCACTCGATGATGATGATGATGTATTAAGTTAAATAGGCCAAATGTTTCAGGTACCTGGGTAAGGTTTTACCAATGCACGGAAGATGCGAAGGAAAAAGTGTGAACAAGAATGTAATAGTAAGTTCTCTGTCAACTGACGTCATTGTTCAAACAACCAATCGAAAAAGCAAAATGGTGGCAAGGGAAGCAAACGAAGAAGGGAGAAGTAGAAGAAGATTGGAGAAGGAGAAGCAGAAAAAAAGGAGAGGGAGAGACAAAAGAAGGAGGAATAAAGAGGAGAAGCAGCAGCAGTAGAAGAAGAAAATGCAAAAGAAGGAATGAGAAGAAGAATGTACAAGGAGAAGTAGCAGAAGATGAAGAAGAAAACAAACGACAAATAAAAGATATTCTTTCGCTAGGAAGAGAAGGAGGAGAAGAACAAGAAGAATTGAGATTATGGGTGAAGATGAGACACATAAGAAGAAGGAGAAGAACAAGAAGAATGGAGATTATGGGTGAAGATGAGACACATAAGAAGAAGGAGAAGACAAGAAGAATGGAGATTATGGGTGAAGATGAGACACATAAGAAGAAGGAGAAGAACAAGGAGAAGAAAATATACAGAAAACAACAAACTAATAATAATAATATTATATTCTTGGACCAAACATCAAATGCGTTGAGAGCGGCCAGTTACTCAAGGCTGACTGTGGGTCAATGAACTATAATTGTGATCTTACTTTGACTTTCGTGGTAGACATTAAGGCGGATTAGCCAATCTGGCATAGACTAGAGACAAATAATAATGAATGAACATTATTATAAGGTGAAACTTCCGAGGTGATAATCAGCGAATCAATTCCACTCTATCTCTTGCTTTGATGGTGCAGGTTGTCATAGGCTGGTTTGTCCATCTTTTTATGTTACTCGTCCATGTTAGTCCTCGTCTGCCTCTGCCTCTTTTACCTTGTATTTTCCCCTCCAGGATTACTTTTAGTAGGCTGTTGTGTCTTTTAACATGTCCCAGCAATCGCATTTGTCTTGTTTGAATTGTGCTTAGTAGTTCTCTTTTCATTTTTAGTTGTTTTAAGACTTCATTGTTTGTTTTCTTTTCCTTCCATCCAATTCTACCTATTCTTCTATATATCCACATTTCAAAGGCTTCAATTCTCTGTTCTGTGTTCATGTCTAATGTCCATGTTTCTGCACCATATAGGAATAATGAGAACATAATGATGTAACATTTTGCTATTCTTAGTTTTAGCCCTGGTGTTATTTGTTTTGATGTTAGTATGCTCTTCATGACCACTAATATCTTCAGTAATAAAGAAAAGACGATGGTCATACGTTGGACATGTGATGAGAAGAGATAATAATCGAATAGCAAAGCAAGCCCTCATATGGGAAACAACAGGTAAAAGAAAAAGAGGAAGACCCAGGGAGACACTGAGAAGAACATTGATGAGAGAGGCAAGAGCAGCAGGAATCGGCTCCCTCAATGAGATAGAACTGCTTGCACAGAACAGAGACAGATGGCGAGATTTGATAAAATATCTTTAAAAGAAAATTGCTAGAACAAAAAATGCATATAGGAGAAGGTGTATCTTGGTCTACGCCCTATGGGCTGGTTACGGCTCGAAAGGTCAATAGATAGATAGATAGATGCTCTTCATGACATTAAAATTACTTTTCACCATTCCATTTCTTTTGTTTATTTCACTTGTACATTTTCCATCACTGGTTATAGTATGTCCGAGGTAGTTGTAGTTCTGAACTGTCTCCAGGTCTATTCCTTCAATTTTGATATCCACTTGTGGGTTTTGAGTATTTTCTTTGTTCATGATCATAGTTTTAGTCTTTTTGATATTCATATCTAGTCCATATTATTTGCTTGTCATGTTTATTTCATTATGTCCTACCGAAGTCAAATGTATTGTGAGACGAGAGGCGGAGATATCGAAACTTGCTATCCACAACAAAACAAATCCATGTTTATTTCAGTCACTTTTTTTTTTTTTTTTTTTTTAAAGGACAAAAAGATGAAGCTGATTAGCCGTTGGGTAAAAGAAGAAAATAAAAGAAGTATTTTTATTGACATTCTTCTGTTATCACCGGGGGGGGGGGGGGGGGGAATATGCGGTCATGTCTAAAGTACAAAAGAGTATAAGCTAAAATATGATATGAGGTGATAATCAGGGTCGCCGCAAAAAAATATCTGACGCCCATCGACAAAGCACGCGTGGGCGTACCTTTGCAAAATAAAATTGTATATGGTCTATATATATACCGCATTGTTGTTAACCTCAGACGGAAGATGTACAAAAGAGGTGAGATGCAGAATGGCTCAGGCAAAAGCAGCTTTCCAAAAAATAAGGAAGATACTATGCAATCCATTTTTGACAATAGAAACAAGAAAAAGAGTTCTTAAATGTTATTACTCTTAACATATGGATGCGAATCATGGACAATAGGACAACAGACAAGAAAATCACTGGAGTCTGTAGAAATGTGGTTTTACAGAAGAATGTTGAGAATACCATGGACAACAAGGAAAAGAAATGAAAACGTTCTGAGAGAGGTCAAAGCAAAAAGAGAGCTAATTTCCAATATTAGGAAGAAACAGTCATCATTTTTTGACCATGTAATGAGAAGAGAACAACTGGAATATATTGTGACAACTGGGAAAATTAAGAGACGGCGATATAGAGGGCAGCAAAGAGAAAAGACACCAGACAGCTTAAGAGAACGGCTTGGCAGAGGGTTAACAACAGAAATGATAAATAACTGTCTAGAGTCTAGATAGAAAGTTGCGCAGAGACATGATCACCTACATCAGCAGGCATAGTACTTGATGATGATGCTGATGATAATATCCTCTTTGGCCTCTTAATATAATTATAATAATAATTTGGCCTCTTTCAGAACGTTTTCATTAAAACATGTTTATTTCTAACTGTGACGTCAAGTTGAAGAGAACATGCACAAATAGCCCCTATTTCAAAAAGTTAAGTTACGAGATGCTCAAGAAAGTCATGAATGTGGCCAGAAGTGACAGAATTAGACATGTCAGGGAAATGTCATCACCCATCACCAAGCACATCGGAAAATGAAGTGGTTCTGTCACGTCAGGAAAATGAAACATAACCAATTAAGACTAAGTGAGATTGTGCGTAAAAGCGCCTGGAAATCTTTCAGAGCAGCGGCAAACCTGTTGTAGATCTTCTGGGCCGAAACGTTGGATGGAAGCGTTGGGACTGGCACTAGTGTCTGGGATAAAAGTGATGGGCGACTCATTGCTCACTGTACGCGTCAGGGTCGGGAACAACAGAGTTCATTCAAGCCCTACTCCACCCACCAGTGGTGTTCCCGGAAACTAACCAGTTTAGCCAAACGAGTGGGAATCTAAAAGGGAAGGCAGCCCAGTATTAGAAAATATTATTCCAAGACGGATGTATCGGGCTGAATGACAGAAAGAGTAAACTAGCAGCACAAAATATCTGCGCAAGGCGACCTCTTTAACGGTACGACGGTGAAGAAACATACTCATCGGGCAAACTCGGAAAAAGAAAAAAGAAATGTTGGTGGTTTGTCTAGTCCCGTTTAACTCCACACGGGTCTAACATGTAATTTCTATATTTGTTTCCATATAACTAGTACTAACTGTGTAGTATATTATTCTTCTGCTACCTTCCAGCTCCCTGTGGAGCATAGGTCTTCAACTGACACTTTCCAAGCCGTTCTGTTTCTTGCCATTCTTTTAAGATCATTCCATGTCTTCCCCATGATCTTCATCTCTGCTTCCATCTGTCTTCCCCAAAAATATTTTGGGCTTGCTCTTTGCATTTTTCCTTGGGGGTTCCACAAAGGGCATGTTACGTAATACTCTCAGTTGGTTTCGGTAGTGTGTGTCCTATCCAGCGCCATCGTCTTCGCTATATCTCTTTACCAACATGTATTTGACTGGTACATTTCCATAATTCTATGCTAGTGATTTTGTGGAGTATATAATTGCAGGTACACGAATTTAAATATCTGGGAACATTGTTAACCTCAGATGGTAGAGGTACAACTGATGTGAGATGCAGAATAACTCAGGCAAAAGCGGCTTTCCAAAAATGAGGAAGATACTATGCAATCCATTTTTGACAAAAGAAACAAGAAAAAGAGTTCTTAAATGTTATGTAAGCCAGTCTAAACATATGGATGCGAATCATGGACAATAGGACAACAGACAAGAAAATCACTGGAGTCTGTAGAAATATGGTTTTACACAAGAATGTTGAGAATACCATGGACAACTAAGAAAAGAAATGAAAACGTTCTGAGAGAGGTCAAACCAAAAAGAGAGTTCATTTCCAATATTAGGAAGAAACAATCATCATTTTTTGGCCATGTAATGACAAGAGAACAGCTGGAATATATTGTAACAACTGGGAAAATTGAGGGACGAAGAGATAGAGGAAAGCAAAGAGAAAAGATACCAGACAGCTTAAGAGAATGGCTTGGCAGAAGGCCAACAACAGAAATGATAAATAACTGTCGAGATCGAAAGTTGTGGAGAGACATGACTTACGCCAGCAGACCCGGTACTTGATGACGATGATGATGATGATCATAATGATGATGATGATAGTTACAGGGCACGAGAAGACTATAGACTTAGATGAATAGACACTTTCACCAAAATCCTGTGTAAGCTAACGGCTGTCGATGTATGACACTTAACCTGAATCTCCCCACGAAGATGTTGAGGCATGTGTGATAAGATAAATCATTGCGGGCACCCCACTCACATGACGTACTTTGCTTTCTTTTTTGACAACTCTCTCTCTCTCAGGAAAGAATAAACAACCCAAGGTAGCATTAATGACGTTACCCAAGAATGTGCCAGTGATAAACAAAAATATATATAGCATTATCATCATGTTCCCTGTATGCTAGAGGGCCTCCTGTTGCCTGGTTTTTTTGTCAAATAAAAAAGGAAGATTATCTATTTTTGTCAGGAAAAAAATGAAAGATTTTTTTAAACAGGAAAAAATGCAAGATTATCACGACTTATCGTAGACATTTTATGGTATTTTATGTTATAGTGCTGGCACTACAGGGAGCCGTGATAGCTCAGCGGTTAGTGAACTGGACTACAAAGGACAAGAGGTAGGGTTCGATCCCAACCGACAGGCTTCCGGTTCACCCAGCCTTCAATGGGCACCGGATTTTTTCTGGGGAAGTAAAACGGCACGGGCGTGATACCGACCACATTACCCCAAAAGTCATGTGCTGAATGTCTGTAAAATTTATGGTGGCTAACACCAAATTCTCTATACGCCACTTGTTGTGACAGGAGCACTTTACTTTTTTTTTTTTTACTGGTACTACACGTCGTATGCAAACTACTAGTACTGCTACTACTACTTCTACTACTACTACTACAACTACTAATACAACTACTGCTGCTACTGCTATTACTACTACTACTACTACTACTACTAAAAATAGCACGGGCGTAATACCGACCACATTACCCCAAAAATCATGTGCTGAAGGTCTGTAAAATATAGGGTCACTAACACCATATTTCCCTATACGCCACTTGGCGTGACGGGGGGTACTTTACTTTTTTTTTTTTACTACTACTACTACTACTACTACTACTACTACAACTACTAATACAACTACTACTGCTGCTACTGCTATTACTACTACTACTACTACTACAACTACTAATACAACTACTACTGCTGCTACTGCTATTACTACTACTACTACTACTACAACTACTAATACAACTACTACTGCTGCTACTGCTATTACTACTACTACTACTACTACAACTACTAATACAACTACTACTGCTGCTACTGCTATTACTACTACTACTACTACTACTACAACTACTAATACAACTACTACTGCTGCTACTGCTATTACTACTACTACTACTACTACTACAACTACTAATACAACTACTACTGCTGCTACTGCTATTACTACTACTACTACTACTACTACTACAACTACTAATACAACTACTACTGCTGCTACTGCTATTACTACTACTGTACTACTACTACTACTACTACAACTACTAATACAACTACTACTGCTGCTACTGCTATTACTACTACTACTACTACTACTACTACTACAACTACTAATACAACTACTACTGCTGCTACTGCTATTACTACTACTACTACTGCTACTACTACTACTACTACTACTACTACTACTACTACTATTACTCCTACTACCACTCCCACATTAATAACTAACTAATTCAGGCTATCCGCAACCAGATCCTATAGAAACTTATCAAAACAGACATTGTTTAAAATATGCACCTTCTAATTTGGTAGATATGAACAGAGCATGGACAATTGTAGAGAGTATGTTTATAAAGTCGCTGTGCAATGACTAGAACAAATATTTGTAAAGTTGTGTCACCGATAGATAACATTTAGGTCATGATATTCTGTGTCCACAATCCCGTCTGCAGCATAACACAATAAGCCGTTGTTGAATTCATGGTTTCATTGCTGAAAGGAAATGGTGTTAAACAGTGAAAACTGGGTATTTTTGGTTGAACATGTCTTCCGTAATGGGGGTAAATATACTGAAGAAGTAATTCAACAACTTGTGCTGACATTTCCAGATTCACAAGTGCCCCGCAGTAATGAGGCTATGAATTTGATCAACAAGTTTCGAGCTACTGATAGTGTGGTTAGATGCATACCGTCTGGAAGGTCTTCAACTTCAGAAGACACAGTGTTTGATATTCAGACCAGAATGAGCCCTAATAAATCTTAAGGCGGTTGGTGGTTGGTTGTGTTCGCCCGATGACTAAAGTATTCTAGAATATCGTAGTAGACTAGAATATTCCTCTTTATCATCCGCCCTTACAAGGACGTAGTGGACGTGTCTGCGTTGTGTTGTGGTTTGCAGTATAACTGTTATATTTGCGCCTTTCGGCCCAACACATCCGACTTCAGCACACTTAAGGCGGTTGTCTCAACAGGTAAATTAACCAGAGAGTACCGTCCACAAGTTGTGAAGAGTGCGCTGCACTTTCGTCCTTACAGATTAACTGAATCGTCCCAACTCCATGAAAGAGATTGCCAATCCCGATTGAACTGCTGCATGAGGTTTGAGAACCTTATTTCTGAACAAGGTGGTCCTTGACGTGACTTTCTTCACTGATGAGGCATGGGTTCATCTCTCCGGTTACGTCAGCAGTCAGAACAATCTTGTATTGGGCAGTGAAACCCACCATGAATTACATCAAGTGCCGCTTAACGATAAGAAACGTGGAGTGTGTTGCGCCGTAAGTCGTTGGCGGAAAATTAGGCCAATAACTTTTCAATGCAACAATCAACGCAGAACGTTACCGTACTTTAATCCTGGAACCATTCATAGCCCACCTTACAGTGCGGGGAATTAAAGAAGTCTGGTTTCAGCAGGATGAGGTAACAGCACACACAGCTGCAACATCACTTATTTATTTAGAAAGCATATTTGCAAATCGCAATTATCTATCTTTTGTTCGCCTGAAGTATTGTCTATACCTGCCATGTCGTTTCCTGTATACATTTTACTGTCTTTTGTAATTCTTGCAGTAGTCCATATAGTTTTGTCTGTAGTGTTGTATCAATGGGCCAATGGATTCTCCTCAGTCTACTATATTCAGTGCAGCCATGGGGTACGTGTTCAGCAGCCTGGGACGCCTGTCCACATGTACATTTAGTTGAGGTGCCGATCTTGAATTTGGTATACATGTGACTGTGGGGTCGATTATGTCATGTTCTGAATCGTATAATGATAACTTGTTCACATCTATTCATATTATGAAAGGCATCCTGATTTGGGGTTTGCGGTCCTCTGATTGATTTAATTATCTGTTTCTTTTGATGGTTTGTAACTTGTGCCCCTGGTTGTGTGCCTGTTTCGTCTTCCTTTGCCAGCTGATCTGCTCTCTCGTTTCCTGGTATTCCACAGTGAGATGGGATCCACTGTAGGGAGACCATTTGGTGCTTGCAGAGTTCAGTCAATAAGGTCTGCAGATGTGGCGAATTTCTGGATTTTAGGGCCTGGAGTACTGATCTTGCATTTGTCAAAAACACTACAGGCTGTGGACTAAGATTACTGTTCAGCAGTTTTTCTATGCCAAATATTTTAGAGCAGTGATCTCTGCAATATGTGTCATTTTGGCACGCAAGGTTTCTGTTTTTGAGATTGTGGTTCTGCCCTATGTGCCGTCTTCGACTCGAAAGGACAATAGATAGATAGTTTTTCTATTGCCAACTTTATTGCTTGGATTTCTGCATCGTAATTGTGACAATATTTCCCTGTTGTTATTTTATTCATATCCCTAGTGTTATTTGGGTACTCTGTGTATGCACTTGCTCCCCCATTCTTTCCTGCATTCTGTGCTGATCCATCTGTGTACACACGAATCCATAGGTCTTGTGGGTATTCTTTATCCAAGAAACTGAGAGTTATTGTTTTTCGCTGTAGACTATTCTGTTCCTCCTTGTTAAGTATTCCTTTCACTTCTGTCCATATTTGGATTGACAATCCTGATTCCTCTGTCCAGGGAGTCTGTTCTAGTATGGGCAGTCAGGGGCTGACAACTCTTGGTATGTCTGGTGTGTGTCAATAAATTCGCTTGGCTTGGTGGATACAACTGCTTCTCTTAAGCCGTTCCAAAGCAAGATTTTTGAATCGGTCCTTCATTGGATGTCTCGGCATGCACGATAATTTGTCTACCTATATCAGCACCTTTGTGTCCGTCCATTCTCTCAGTGCTGGTATCCTCCACAATTTCTCCATCTCCAATATTGGTGTTGATTTCATTGCTCCTGTGATTACCCTAAGTGCCTGGTTTTGTACTTCATCCAGTTCTTCCAGTGGTTGATGCTGGGCACCATGTGATTGATCCATGTTCTAAATGTGGGCGTATACTCTGTTGGTAAACTTGACTTAGTATTTTCCCATTCGCACCCCACGTGGTTCCACACACTTTCTTAGAATAGCCAACTTCCTCCTTGCTTGACTTATTTATCTGGTGTTTCCAAGATTGTTTTGTTGTCATTCAGATCGCAATTTTTCACGTGTAATCTGGCTTGCTTGTTGACTAGATCTATCCCTCTCTGGCTATTTTCTGTTGGGGTGCGCTGAAGGGAAAAGTTGATCTAAATAATCCGCAAACAGTTAATGACCTTAAGGGAGAAATCGCCACTCAGACGAATATCCAACAAATATTATTTCTGGTCACAAAAATAAAAATGTTCAACTCTAATGTTAAGTCAGTTCTATTATATGGTTGTGAAACATGGAGAACAACAAAATTGACAATCATGAATATACAGACTTTCATTAATGGATGCTTACGCAGAATAAAGGGATGGAAATGGCAGGACAAAATCACTAACATAGAATTAAGGAAATGTACCGGTCAAATACCTGTGGATAAAGAGATACAGCGAAGACGATGGCGCTGGATACGACACACACTGTGGAAGCTAACTGAGCGTATTACACAACAGGCCCTTTTTGGAATCCCCAGAGGAAAAGACAAAGAGGAAGACCAATGAATTCTTGGAGAAGACAGATAGAAGCAGAGATGAAAATGATGGGGAAGACATGGAATGATCTTAAAAGAATGGCAAGAAACAGAACGACTTGGAAAGTGTTTGTTGAAGACCTGTGCTCCACAGGGAGCTGAAAGTGTTTGTTGAGGACCTATGCTCCACAGGGAGCTGAAAGTGTTTGTTGAGCACCTATGCTCCACAGGGAGTGAAAGGTAGAAGAGGAAGAAGAAGAAGACTATTTCTGGTCATTCTCTAGAAGGTTTTCGAAAATATGAAGATACGAGCCAGCAAATGTCTTGAGGCCCGTAGTAGACATTTTGAACACATTCTGTAGACACAATTTCATCGTGTGAACATCCACTTTACCCAATACAAGCCAGCCAAGAGCAGTAGTATCTAGATGAATAATACAAATGTGCGTTACAATTTCCCGTAATTTCGCAAAATATTTCCACTGTACAACGAATGCATAAACACCCCGTATTGATTATATGTCGTTTCTTATTATTGTTAAAAATGAATAAAACATTATCAGTCATTAGCAAAAGTGATGTAGCATCTTCAATTTCCTGGGAATTTAACAAAAATATTAACCAATAATAAAATGGGGAAAAAAACTGTCAAAATATGTTTACAGGAAAAAAGAAAAACGAAAGTCGAAAAAATATCTTCTTCCTCTTTCCTTCCTCATCTGCCTTTCAGCGTCAAGGGGAGATATAATTTGCGGTCTTTTACTCTTCTGTTCGCCTCTGTTGCTGTTATGTTTCCTAGTGCTTCTAATATTCCATCAATCCATCTCTTTCGTGGGGACCATTGGGTCTGGTGTTCTCACAACGTTTGCTGAAGGCTCGTTGTGTTGTGTTTTGATCTTTCTGCCTTGTCAGTAAAAATATCAAATATAAATATATATTATTATATATATTTTCTTACTGAAAAATACGTAAAACCTGACAACCATGCTCAAGGTAATGTGAGGTTGTTTATTTATATTTCCCAAAGTTTAATCTGGTAGTCAACTCAAAGATAAAAATGATGAATTCTAATCAGCATCTAGCGATGTTTGCAACTTTTGGCGCTAAAGTTGTAACAAAGATGAAACGAGACCTGATAATCTCAAAGCAGGCCCACGAATGGGAACCGGCACAGAGGCCGAGCAAGAGAAAGACTGAAATGGACACCGAGGCGATAAGCAACAGTAACAGGCATCAACTCATTTGCCGAGATTGAAAGGGTCGCCCAGAACATGGATTTATGGCGAGATACACTGCGGATCTGTGCATGGTCTGACACTTGATGATAGAGATCATCGGACATGGAGAGTCTGGAATGTATGAATTAGACAGACAGATAGACAGAGATGCAGGCATGCAGGCAAGCAGGCAGGCAGGCAAGAAGGCAGACAGGCAGGCAGGCAGGCAGACAGGCAGATAGGCAGGCAGGCAGACAGGCAGGCAGGCAGACAGGCAAGCAAACAGGCATACAGACAGGCAGAAAAACAGGCAGGCAGGCAAGCAGACAGAAAGATAGGCAGGCAGACAGACAGACAGGCAGGCAGAAAGACAGACAGGCAGGCAGGCAGGCAGGCAAACAGAGAGACAGACAGGCAGGCAGTCAGACAGGCAAGCAAACAGGCATACAGACAGGCAGAAAAACAGGCAGGCAGGCAAGCAGACAGAAAGATAGGCAGGCAGACAGACAGACAGACAGGCAGGCAGAAAGACAGACAGGCAGGCAGGCAAGCAGGCAGACAGGCAAACAGAGAGACAGACAGGCAGGCAGGCAAGCAGGCAGGCAAACAGAAAGACAGACAGGCAGGCAGGCAGACAGACAGACAGGTACGCAGGCAGGCAAACAGAAAGACAGACAGACAGGCAGGTACGCAGGCAGGCAAACAGAAAGACAGACAGACAGGTACGCAGGCAGGCAAACAGAAAGACAGACAGGCAAGCAAACAGGCAGACAGACAGGCATACAGACAGACATACAGTCAGACAGGCAGAAAAACAGGCAGGCAGACAGAAAGATAGGCAGGCAGGCAAGCAGACAGAGAGACAGGCAGGCAGGCAAACAGAAGGACAGGCAGGCAGGCAGGCAGGCAAACGGAAAGACAGACAGACAGGCAGGCAGGCAAAGACAGGCAGACAGACAGACAGACAGACAGACAGACAGACAGACAGACAGACAGACAGACAGACAGACAGACAGACAGACAGACAGACAGACAGACATTCCTCAAAACGCGCGCTATCTAACGGTTTCGTGTAGACACAGAAACATGTCTCATTTTTGCTCACCACGTGACCTACACGTCACAGTGAAAATAGCAAGTTAAAATGTTTCTCTGGACAAACCCTGACAGCCTGGATTTATACGGCAGATAACAATAATTGGTTACCATGACAACAAACGCGGAAATACAAACACAAATTGACTCAAAAGTATGTAACACCCTAGACAATGTTGAAAACTTCAGTGAAATTTAAATGATCCAACGATGGGACAATTAAAATATTTAACTAACGCATTTAGCGACCAATAATTGGAGTTGAATATAAATACGAGTCGCTTTAATGTTCACCACGGAGACAAATAAAAAAAAACTAAAGTACCCCCGTCACGCCAAGTGCCGTATAGGGAATATGGTGTTAGTGACCATAAATTTTACAGACCTTCAGCACATGATTTTTGGGGTAATGTGGTCAGTATTACGCCCATGTCGCTTTACTTTCCCAGCAAAAAAAATCCTTTGTCTACTGTGACACTTCATATATGGAGCAACGCCTTTTTTTTCTTAAATGCCTTGTGCATCAATGAAGGTCTATTTTGGAACACTTGTTCGCAGGGATTGCTTTAAAAAAATAACTTTTAAAAAAAAATAACTTTAAAAAAAATAACTTTAAAAAAAAATAACTTTTAAAAAAATAAATAAAAAGCTATCTGACCTCTCAGGTCTTTGTTATTTTTTTCCTTTCCTCTAGCCAAGTGATGTACCTCTTTTCTTCACCTCTTTGTGCCTTTCTCTCTCTCTCTCTCTCTCTCTCTCTCTCTCTCTCTCTCTCTTTCTCTCTGCGATCAGGACTCAATCAGAGTAGGATTCCAGACTCTCACATGGAGTCAGCTGTCAGGTTAAGTGTGTTGATCGCCCCCACAGACAGAACATCACAATTAGAGTCTGCCAGATCCACTCTGATTGAACACCCGTTAAAACGTTGCACTGTATTCTGCGCCATTGGCCCAGTACATCCGATTTCAGCCAGCACTTTATTCAGGTTTGCTTTCCTTAGCCTTTGATTGCCCCCAGTCTTCCTGCAAGGCAGCAGATTGTCTTTTCTATAGGGGGATTCTGCCTTTAGATGGTCTGCCCTCCCAGTTTTACGAGCACCATCTGCCCGAGTCACTAGAGGTGACTAACACAGACATGCACACACAAAGATATGAGATGTGACTAACACAGACATGCATACAGCGATACGAGGTATGACTAACACTGAGTGACACACATCAAGATATGAGATATGACTAACACAGACATACACACAAAGATATGACACATGCCTAACATAGACATGCACACAAAGATATGAGATGTGACTAACATAAACATGCACACAGAGATATGAGATATCACTAACCCAGACCTGCACACACAAAGATATGACACATGACTAACACAGATACACACTAAGATATGAGATATGACTAAACACAGACACACACACAGATATGAGACATGATTAACACGGATACACCAAGATATGAGATATGACTAACATGACACACACCAAGATATGAGCCATGACTAGCATACACACACACACACACACACAAGCTAAGATATGAGCCATAGCTAGCACAGAAACACACTAAGATATGAGCCATAGCTAATTCAGAAACACATTAAGATATGAGCCATGGCTTCACGGAAACACACCAAGATATGAACCATGTTTAGGCACAGAAACACCTTAAGATATGAGCCATGACTAGCCCGGAAATACACTAAGATATGAACCATGGTCAGCACAGACACACACTAAGATATGAATCATGGCCAGCCCACACACACACTAAGATATGAGCCATGGCCAGCGCATACACCCACCAAGATATCAGCCATGGCTATCGCAGACACCCACTAAGATATGAGCTACGACTAGCACGGATATACACTGAGAATTGAGCCATGGCTCAATTCAAGAGAAGCAGAAGAGGAGGTAGAAGAGCAGCGATCGCGAAAGGTATCCATATGCTTGGGTTTGTTGTAGTTAGCAAACTCTTCTTAACGTGGGAATCATCGACATACG
This sequence comes from Megaustenia siamemsis, assembly GCA_032433765.1. Classification (NCBI taxonomy): domain Eukaryota; kingdom Metazoa; phylum Mollusca; class Gastropoda; order Stylommatophora; family Ariophantidae; genus Megaustenia; species Megaustenia siamemsis. The sequence continues at coordinate 22,012,566 of JAVIAB010000026.1, read as the reverse complement.
AGACGCAGGTCACGGTTAACTATTCACAGGTTCCGTTCAAACAGATGTCCGGAGATTTGAGAGTGCAGTCTGACCCGTAGAACGTTCCCTTGCTTGTATAGTTCCCGGTTGACTGTTCACAGGTGTCGTTGAAACAGTTGTCCGGACATTTGAGAGTGCAGTCTGACCCGTAGTACGTTTCCTTGCACGTACAGTCTGCACCTTCCTGGTCACATATGATGTCACAGCCATCAGAACACGTCTGTTCGCACTGTATCCCAAAATTACCATCGGGACAAGTGTCATTACAGGTATAGCCAGGAAGTTTACATTGTAGGCATTTTCCGGATTTTTTCTCACATAAAGGACACATTGAGACAAGACCTGGAGCAGTCGTGTCCATAGATCCCATGTGAACAGTTGTGGTAACACGCACCGATGATGACGTTGCAGCCTTTGCTACACCCACTACACACTTCACAAAACGACCCAGAATGCCCGTCCAGACAATAGGTGTCTGTAAATGTTTGCACCTCACACACCGTCAGTGCACTGTCGGCCTGCGAAATGGTCGGTGAGAACTCTATCTTAATGTGTACCATTGGCGTTTGTGTGGTGACTACAATAGTGTTCACAGAAACATTAGGGTTTGATATATCATTATACTGGAACACTACGCCGCCACTGTCAGAGAAAGCCTTTAGAGTGGCATTCTTTACCCGAATCATAGTGCTAGCTCGATGATAGATTCGAACGGTGTGAATCTTCTGGGGCGTGACAAAGTTCAGATACCAGTAAACAGGATTGTTCCACTTCTCAATGTTGTGTGTGTGCAGTCATTGTCATAGAGATTGGTCTTTGTTTTGCCATTAACTGCGGCCTCTGGTCCACATCCGTCTCCTGTATAACAAGCATTAAATGTGTCGATCTGGTTCGTGTTCTGTTTGAGAGCCACATTCCGACCCCCGCCAATGTAGATGAAGCAGATATTTGCAACTATCGCCCCTTCAATCCGTAACTTGTTGATCAGACCAGCCCAAGAGCAAAAGACATCAATCTCGTGCTGACTAACTACAAACCTTGATTCATTGTTACATGAGGCAGAACCATTTAGTTTTACCGTGAAACTGTCCGGATGTGTTAAGTCATTCACATAAATCTTAAACTAGGAGAACGGCAAGGATTGATTGAGAGTTGCCTCAACTGATGTATAATCTGCGTCCGGATTACATGTGGTGTCGTTGTTATCAAACAGGAAAGTGGGTTCAGATTTTTGGTCGTATTTGTACACGAGATCCAAGTACTGACACTGGGGTCCGAAATATTTGTGCTGACAACTGTCATTGTTTGGGCATGTCCCTGTAGTTTTGTCACAAACTGAGTCACTATAGCAGTGACATTGTAACGTACTATTTGCCCCAAGCCAAACATCTGCACAAGTTAAGTCATTAGCTTCCAAGGCCACGAACGAAGCCAGCAGAATAAAGACTTGATCTACAGCGATGGTCAACGAACTGTGTACAAACATTTTTTGTCTTTGAAATATCCACAATTGTCGTGAACTTGTCAAAATATTCCATGACTCTACGTCCACGTGTAGATCTTACAAACGAAGTGCTGGACTCGACGTAGTGCGGAGATTGGAAATAAGTTTTTCTTCTCTTAGATGGTCTGCCTTGCATGGCTGACATGTCACGTCTATCTGTGGGTAGTTACACTATATCACTATAAAGAGTTTGTGTGAAGGATATCTACATGTGGGTAGTCAACTTATAACACTATGAAGAGCTGGTGGGAAGGATATCTACCTGTGGGTAGTTACACTATAACACTATAAAGAGCAGGCATGAAGGATATCTACCTGTGGGTAGTCAAATTATAACATTATAAAGAGCTGGTGTGAAGGATATCTACCTTTGTGTAGTTACACTATAACATTATAAAGAGCAGGCGTGAAGTATGTCTACCTGTGTGTAGTTACACTATAACACTATAAAGAGCAGGCGTGAAAGATATATCTGTGTAGTCAAATTGTAACACTATACAGAGCTGGTGCGAAGGATATCTACCTGAGGGTAGTTACACTATAACATTATAAAGAGCTTGTGTGAAGGATATCTACCTGTGGGTAGTCAAATTATAACACTATAAAGAGCTGGTTTTTGTGTGTAGTCAAATTATAACACTATAAAGAGCTGGTGTGAAGGATATATATCTGTGTGTAGTCAAATTATAACACTATAAAGAGCAGGTGTGAAGGATATATATCTGTGTGTAGTCAAATTATAACACTATAAAAAGCTGGTATGAAGGATACGATATATGTAAATGAAGCTGTGAGAGTAGTCTACACAAGTGACAAGTCGCTGGGAACCACAATAATAAACCAACATTCATATGAGTACAACTATGAGAGATATTAACAACATACGGAGTAAGTCAACATCAAACCGATTAAAAGTCTCTACGTCAACATCGGCAGGATACACTGACTACTTTGAAATTAGATCAGGAGTAAAACAGGGGTGCTTACAATCCCCTATATTGTTTATAACCTACATGGACTATATATGCAAGTTAGCCAACCCATCGGAGACGGAAGATCAACGAGCTTCTATTTACAGGCGATCAGACACTAATACAAGAAAAAAGTAGAATACCAACAAGAACATTTAGAAAGACTTAACATCACAGACACAAAATACAACGTGAAAATCAACATCAACAAAACAGAAGTCATGAATATCACAAAAGAGAAACAGAACGTACGACTTAACTTATACGGCAGACAACTAAAACCAATAGAGGTATTTAAAAATATTTAGGACGTCTAGTGACAAATGGCAAACCACAAACAGGAGAAGACTCAAGATGCAACAAAGCTTGTCAAATCATTGGACAGCTATCACCACTATTGTCCAACAAGGAAATAACTCTAGAAGAAAAACGGACACTATACAATACAATCTTCATCCCAACGTTGTGCTACCAATGGCAGACCTGGACCCTAGATGCAACAAAGCTTGTCAAATCATTGGACAGCTATCACCACTATTGTCCAACAAGGAAATAACTCTAGAAGCAAAACGGACACTATACAATACAATCTTCATCCCAACGTTGTGCTACCAATGGCAGACCTGGACCCTAGATGCAACAAAGCTGGTCAAATCATTGGACAGCTATCACCACTATTGTCCAACAAGGACATAACTCTAGAGGCAAAACGGGCACTCTACAATACAATCTTCATCCCAACGTTGTGCTACCAATGCCAGACCTAGACCCTAGATGCAAGAACAATAAGGAAAAAATAACTACTAAAAAGAGATATAATAGACGAATAACAGACAACAGCCTGAGAGATAAGATCAGAGATGAAGAACTGAGAAAAAAGGCTAGGAATAGTCGGCGCCATAGAATATATAAAGAAAATACAGATAAAATGCTTTGGCAACGTGACAAGGCAGTGATCAAAACATCACACAACGAACGTTCAATAACACTTGCGAGAACACCAGATCCAAGGGCCAACCACGAAAAAGATGGATTGACGGAATATTAGAAACACTAGGAAACATCAAAATTGAAGGAATATACCTGGAGACAGTTCAGAACTACAACTACCTTGGACATACTATAACCAGTGATGGAAAATGTACAACTGAAATAAACAAAAGAATAGCAATGGCAAAAGTAATTTTAATGTCATGGAAAATATACTAACATGAAAACAAACAACACCAGGGCTAAAACTAAGAATAGCAAAATGTTATATCTTCTCAACATTCCTGTATGGTGCAGAATCATGGACATTAGACAAGAAAACAGAAGAGTGACTGAAGCCTTTGAAATGTGGATATATAGAAGAATAGGTAGAATTGCATGGAAGGAAAAAAAAACAAACAATGAAGTCTTAAAACAACTAAAAATGAAAAGAGAACTACTAAATACAATTCAAACAAGACAAATTAGATTTTTGGGCCATGTTAAAAGACACAACAGCCTACTAAAAGTAATATTGGAATGGAAAATACAAGGTAAAAGAGGCAGACCAAGACTAACAAGGACGAGTAACATCAAAAGATGGAGAAATCGGCCTATGACAACCTGCACCATCAAAGCAAGAGACAGAGCAGAATGGCGCTCCATGGTAGCCAACCTTCATTGCGGAGATGGCACTCGATGATGATGAGGACACATAACAGCAGCAGAGACAAACAGAAGAGCAAAGGACTGCAACAAATTACATCTCCCCTCGACGCTCAGAGGAACTGAGGAAGGAAATAAAAGAACATTTAACTACACCCTAACCAGCAATCTTTTTGTTGTTGGTCACATGGTCATGTAACAACGTTTTCATTGGCTGGCCCTGATCCTTGTGACTATATATAGCGAGACAATAACAACCTGATCATGTGATACAGTTGGACAAGATGGCGAGTGCTAACAATTCTCTGAGGTACAAAGATCGAGTTACTATAGTTACAGGTGGAGCAGCAGGAATTGGGCATGGAATCGTCAAAACATTTGGTATCACGAATATGTAGTTTTGTATAATTGTAACTTGAAGCTCTGAATAATAAATTTGGGGTTTTCTGAGTTTCTTTTTTTTTTTTTTTAATATAAATAAAACAGTTCTCTGTGTTCTCTCAATCTCTCGGTCGGCGGTCGGAAAACTAAACACTTACACTAAAGTTACACTTACACTGACTCTCTCACTCTCAGACTGAGACTCTGTTGTCTGTCTGTTAACTCTCTGATCTGTGTCTGAAAACAGGAAAATAAAATTAACATTACAATTTTAAATAATATAAATAATAATATGAAAAATATAAATTATTATGATTTTTTTTTTTTTTTTTTTTTTTTTACTTTTTAATAAAAAGTTAAAAAAAAAACAACTTCCTTTTAATGAAATCTTATCTAATATCTATCTATCTACTATCTTTCGTTCGCTCGAAGTAGTATAGTATTGTCTATAATATCAGCAATGTCGTTTCCTGTATGAATTTTACTGTCTTTTGTAATTCTTGCAGTGGCCCATATAGTTTTGTATTTTAATGAAATATAATCGACAGAGAAAGTCAGAGTGAGAGTAACAAGCTGGTCAGTACACAGTACACTAACTACTAACTGTTACTAACTGAATAAGTCTGAATAAGTAGTGGAATGTAACCGTAGGGAAATAAAAAAACTGGTTGGTACAACTCGTTGACGGCCAGACTATTAATAAAATGAAAAAATAGTTATACACCAACCACACCATTCTCTCTCTCCCCCCTCTCTCTCTCTCTCTCTCTGCAATCAAGACTCAAACAGAGTAGGATTCCAGACTCTCTCATGAAGTCAGCTGTCTGTTTAAGCATTCGATTGTCCCATATAGTTTCTCTTCCAGGAAGGTGGGCGTGTACCACATTGCTCTTCTCAGGTCTGTGTACTGGGGGCAATCCTGTAGATAGTTTCTTCCTAATATTGGATTTTAGCTCTCTTTTGTTACCATTCACAACTTGAAATCAGTTCTAGAGATAGTTATAGTATGTGGTATTCGCCACTATTCCATTATTATTATAGATATCCTCCTATGGCGACATAACTATATGATATAAGGAAATGCTAACTGGAAATTAAAAATAGTAATCTTTGCAATTAAATAAAATGATAGCATAAACAATTATTAAATTGTTTCACCTTTCCTGCAAAATTTAATTACAGAATATTTGTTGCGACTTATTTATCAAATTTATGATGATAATGAATAGAACACATTAAAAAAATTTAATGATGATATAATTTATCAAATGTCTTATGAATCTTCTACTTCTGTTGGGTTTGGCCCAGCTCGGATGACTTCACATTTTTGTCTTTTTTTTTTTTTTTGGTCCACATGTGACATGGAGTCTTTTTTTTCTAACAAATAGTATATATTTATATCATCATCATCATGTGCCATACCGGTTGGCGTAGGCGATCATGTCCTTCCACAATCTTCTATCTCTACAGTGCATCGTATCAGTTCTGTTGTTGACTGTTTTCCATGCCATGACACCAAGCTATATCCAGTATTTTCTCTCTTTGTCATCCGCGCTCTCTTTTTCCTTTTATTTTGCCACTTGCAACCAAGTATTCCAACTTTCCTCTTCTCATGATGTGCCCGAAAAATGTTGATTGTTTCTTTCTGATGTTTTTTTAGGAGCTGCCCTTTTGTGTTAGCCTCTTTGAGAACTTCCTCATTGGTCTTTTTATCTGTCCAGGGAACTTTCAACATTCTTCTGAGAAATCCCATCTCTGTGTCCTCTAATCGTCTTTTCATTTGTTTGTCTACTGTCCATGATTCGCTTTCATAGGTCAGAATTGGTTCTATATAGCACTGATGAATTCTCTTTCTCATTTCTATTGACATAGATTTGTTGCATAAGATATTCTTCATTTTCTGAAATGCTATTTTGGCTTGAGCTATTCTGCTTTTTATTTCTGTGGTGCATCTTCCATCTGATGTTATTATTGTGCCCAGTGATTTGTCATGATTAGTCTAGGCAATATAAGAAGGTAGTTTGCCATTCCTTTCCTTCTTGGCAGTGACTGTACTAGTCGGATATCCCAGCCATTGTCTCTATACATGAGATCATCTGCCTTCCATCGCGGTGTGGGGACCATAATTGGCACTACTTGTTGGCTGCTCCCACTACACCATCCACCACCTGCTCCAAAGGCTTCACATAACCCTGATAGGGGGGCTAAATGGGAGCTCCACCTTGCCCAAGGGTGTCCCAAAGACTAGCGGAGGAAAGGAGACATCTTATTCCTCCTTTGGTAGGGCAGAACTCTACCCTGCTAACCCTTCAGAATAGTACAAAAACATTTTTAAAAATGGGGAGCCACGATAGCTCAGTGGTTAGTGAACTGGACTACAAAGGACAAGGGGTAGGGTTCGATCCCAATCGACGGCTTCCAGGTTCACCCAGCGTTTAATGGGTACCTGATTTTTTTTCTGGGAAAGTAAAGCGGCACAGGCATAATACTGACCTCATTACCCCAAAAATCATGTGCCGAAGGTCTGTAAAATTTATGGTCACTAACACCATATTACCTATACGCCACTTGGCATGACGGGGGCACTTTACATTTTTTTTTTTACTATTTTAAAAAATATAACCATTCTAGACCAGGATTCAAACTTTGGCACAACACAGCAGCCATATGGCAACAGTTATACAATGCTGATTAACAAAACCACTGTTACCACCGAAAATAAAATACTAATTTTGCTCGCGTCCAAATAGTAAAGTGACTGTAAAATTGTATTCAGTGTTTTATTCTAACTATAAAACTGATTAAACAAAACACAATGACTTTGCTGAAAGACAACAAAATGTATGTCTGTAAATTAATTCACTTATCAAGTGTTTGGCATCTATCTTTTTCTTCTTTCCTTTCTCATTTGCCTTTCAGCATCGAGGGGAGATATAATTTGCGGTCTTTTGCTCTTCTGTTCGCCTCTGCTGTTGTTATGTTTCTTAGTGCTTCTAGTATTCCGTCGATCTGTCTTTTTCGTGGTCGACCCTTGGGTCTGGTATTCTCGCAACATTTATTGAAGGCTCGTTGTGTTGTGTTTTGATCTTTCTGCCGTCAAACGTGGCCAAACCATTTTATCTGTTGTTTCCTTATATATTCTATGGCGGGGCTATTCCTAGCTTTTTTTTCAGTTCTTCATTTCTGAACTTTTCTCTCAGACTGTTTCCTTATATATTCTATGGTGGGGGCTATTCCTAGCTTTTTTCTCAGTTCTTCATTTCTGATCTTATCTCTTAAACTTGAGTTGGCCTCTGTGCTGCTTAGAAATTTCAGACAGAACGAAGTCTGCAGCAAGCTAGTGGAACTGGAAGGCGATCATGATAAACTGGTTGGGACATCTTCTTGAAACAGATCATCATCAATTACCATGTCTGTTGGCATAGGTGATCATGTCTCTTCACAACTTTCAGTCTCGATAGTTATTTATTTTCTGTTGTTATTTTCTGTCGATCCCCAGCAGTGGTGGATTTTTTTTTTGATTGACAAGGCTCCCAGGTTCACCCAGCCTCTAAAATGGTACCAGAGATTTTTCTGGGAAGTAAAGGTGGCCTTGCATGATACCGCAACATCACCCAAAAATGTGCCGTGGTCATAGAAAAATATGGTCACTAACACTATATTCTCCATACACTTAGCAAGGCAGGGGGAGGGAACCGCTACTTACTATACACGGCTGCCTGAGAAAAAGTTGTATTTACACAAAATTCAGTCCCTCTGGACTTTACTAAGGTAAAGCTCATATACACATAAAACAAACAACAACTTGTATAACTTTTTACATGTCATTGCTTGGTGTGTAATTAACTCTTTCAGTATGGAAGGTTTTAATCAATTTAGTGGTAGAGATTTCAGAGACAAAATTGTTTATGGTTTTAAATATCAATCTACATGTTTATATTTATCTAACACTTAACATATTAGATATGAATTTGGAGATAATTAAACAAGGAATTTGATTTCATTAATACCAAGATGATACAAGACATGTAAAAAGAATATGGTTTGACGACAGTTTACACTAATCAAATTAAGAGTGACGCACTGTGCAGCTAAACATACATGACTGAAATCGGCATGGCGCTAATGCGTCGAAACGTACGGAAAGAGTTAATGTTGAACATTGCCTACACAGTTATGTATAACTTTTTACATGTCATTGCTTGGTGTGTAATTAATGTTGGACATTGCATACACTGTTATGTATAACTTTTTAATCTTCTTTCCTTCATCAGTTCAAAATGGCGCAAAAGTTGTTTTCTGTGATCTTGACGGTAAGTGTTTGGTGTGTTATTTGTTTATTTTTTTTCCCCTTCATTTCTCTTGAATATCTTCTACCTTTCAGCTCACTGTAGAGCATAATTCTTTAACAAACACTTCCAAGCCATCTTGTTTGGTGCTATTCTCCTAAACTCTTAACTTCCAGTTGGTGTGGTGGGCCAAGAGGGCCATAGAGTGTCAGAACTAGTGCCATTTTTGCTGCAATGTTTTAAATGATTTTTTCTGGTCTGGATTTTCATTTGTGTAGACAGCAGTAGTCCAGTTGCATTCACCTGACCACATAGTTTTGGTGCCAGTTTACGGAGATTCATGCAAATGACAACCGTTGATTGAACTGCGATGGTACCTGGCCCTAACTTTGTTCTGAGATCGGATGTCTTATCTGTGTTCAACTCCAAATTTGTGACCAGCTTGACTACAGCCGGGTCATTCACCAAGGTGGAAGCCTGACTTAATATGTTGAGACAGCATTTCTTGGGGTACAACCACTGACCAATTTGATTTGACACTGGTGCATGAAGATTGTGCTGCCGACAATGACTATTACAATGACTGTGAAGTGTGCATCATGAGCTGCTCACCTTTTTACAAAATGCATCACGTTCAACAGAGCAGTATGAATGATCAGGGTGAACACTTTGTTGGCTGCTGAAATCAGGCGTAGCAGATATAGGAATGTCCCACTTGAAATGATGCTGGGAATGTCCTGCCTGTAGTGATGCTAATCTGCTCTAAAGTCTAAAAAGTCTTAACTCTTTCCGTACGTTTCGCCGCACTGTACGCCATGCCGAATTTGGCCGCGTATGTCTCGCCTCATAGTGCATCACTCTCAATTTGATTAGTGTGAACCATCATCAAACCGTATTCTTTTTACATGTCTTGTATCATCTTGGTATTGGTGAAATCTAATACCTGGTTCAATTATCTAAAAATTCATATATAATATGTTATATGTTAGATAAATATATATATATATATAGATAGATTAATTCTTAAAACCATTAACAATTTTGTCTCTGAAATCTCTTTCATTGCATCAATAAAAAGCTTCCGTACGGAAAGAGTTAAGGTCGTTCCATGTCTTCTCCGTCTTCTTCATCTCTGCTTCCACCTGTTTTATCATATCTCCTAGTCAGAGAGTATCTGTCCTGGATGGCGGGATTGCTTTTTTCCCCTTCTTTGACTTTTCCATTTGTTGTATTTTTTATGAAGTTTTATGATGTTGAAATTCAATTTATTTTGTTACAGTCCAGGATAGCCATGTCTAACCCTCCTTAGTCACCTCTTATGACATGCCTGGTAGTGAACAGTGCCACAATTCATTACAACCTTTTCTTTCATGCCCCGGCACAGAATGGATGTCTTCTTTATATATCGCCTTTGATTAAATTACATGAGAGTTTATAGCAAGCTGTAAATTTTTTTTTTTTTATTAATCACTATTATATTTTCCTATTGGGCTTGAGATCAATCATGAAAAGACTAAAGTCATGAAAAGGTTAATTCCAACAGATGACAGAATATACATGGAAAACAAACCAGTGGAAGAGATCGATCACTTTATCTATCTTGGAAGTCACATTGATCGAGAAGGGGATACAAGCAAAGAAATTAGAATCAGAATAGCTAAAGCAGCAATGTCTTTCAGAAGCCTTGAAAAGTTGTGGAAATCAAAACTCATCAGCACAAACACAAAACTTAGACTATTCAAATCAAATGTACTATCAACCCTTACATATGCGTGTGAGAGCTGGAAAACAACAAGAGATATAGAACAAAGTTGAATGCATTCGAAAAATAAATGTCTAAGGAAAATACTTGGTATAGCGTGGAACGAATTCAAAACAAACGAGGAAATTAGAGAAATCGTCAATCAGCCACTAATATCTTCAGTAATAAAGAAAAGACGATGGTCATATGTTGGACATGTGATGAGAAGAGATAATAACCGAATAGCAAAGCAAGCCCTCCTCATGTGGGAAACAACAGGTAAGAGGAAAAGAGGAAGACCCAAAGAGACACTGAGAAGAACATTGATGAGAGAGGCAAGAGCAGCAGGAATCGGTTCCCTCAATGAGATAGAGCTGCTTGCACAGAACAGAGACAAATGGCGAGATTTTATAAAATATCTTTAAAAGAATTAAAAACTGCTAGAACAAAAATTTAGATTAGAGAAGGAGTATCTTGGTCTACGCCCTATAGGCCAGCTATGACTCAAAAGGCATGTGTATATTTTTCTAATAGACATCACTTTGTCAATATTCACAATTATTGCTTCATTGCTGTTAGAATAAACATCACAACACTCTTCAAACCAGATGTTCACTCACCTTCAAAATGATGCCCAAGTGTGTGCACATTGATGATTTCAGTAGCTCGCTGGTTGTGCACACACACCTGATTCAGTCATTTCATTCAGTGATTGCACGTACCTGGTCTTTATAGTTTCAAGACTTATCCTGAGAGTAATGTGGATCTTTGGTATACAGTCTTTGTGTCACAATTATATCTATCTATCTATCTATTGATCTTTTGAGCCATAGCAGGCATCACATTTATATTTTTCATGACAGATGCAATTATTTTTTTTTAACACATTCCTTACCATGAGCCACAAATCATGGCTTTTATAGCTAGTTTGCCAAGCCCAAAAGTCACGTTTTGCTGCTTTTAATTTATCAACGTTTTCACAATTATTCTCGCTAAAACCTTGTCATTCTTTTATTACCCGCTTTTCTGACTTCGTGAATAAATTGCCCCAACAAAATGTGTGTTTTCGATCAATTTTAATTTATTTTTCCGCTCTTATTTTATTAGTTTAAAAAAGAAATACTGAAAAATGGCATGGACACAGTGTGTAAAACCCCTTGGTACTAAATGTGTTAATAAACAGAATTTTTTTTTTTTTTTTTTTTTTTTTTTTTTTTACCCCCATCTCACCAAGTGGGGTATAGGGAATGTGGTGTTAGTGACCATAAAGTTTACAGACCTTCGGCACATGATTGGGGTAATGTGGTCGGTATTACGCTCGTGCCGCTTCACTTTCCCAGAAAAAAATCAGGTACCCATTAAAGGCTGGGTGAACCCAGAAGCCGTCGGTTGGGATCGAACCCTACCCCTTGTCCTTTGTAGTCCAGTTCACTAACCATTGAGCTATCGCGGCTCCCTTTTCTTTTTTTTTTTATTAGCCGCATCCATTTTTAAAAATTGATACACACAATTATATCATTCCCTTAGTCACATTTATATTTTTCCTGACAGATACGATTATTTTTTCATTAACCAGTTATACTTTTGTCTAAAAGACAGACATTTTTTTCCCCAAGAATCACAATTATATTGACAGTTACATTGCAGTTTGGAGAACAGGTGGCGATACAGTAACTTGTCATGCTCCAAGCTAGTAGAACGCAAGTTTGAACCATGGGTAAAAAGTATTTTCTGACACGGCTGAAATAAGAACTCAGACTCAAACAGCCTCGTGGCGACTGCTCTTGGGACAAGTGGCTTTTGTTCTCCAGTCCTATAAGTCCCCCTGGCAAACTTCAAAAACGGAATGATGCCGTAAAGATATTTTTTAAAACAGCTATATTTTCATAAAAGAGGTAATTATTTCTTATATTGGTTACAATTACATTTTTTTTTCTAATAGACACTTATTTTTTAAAATCCTGAAACAGTTTGGTTATAATTATGGTTATGGAAGGCCCCTGTATCACTGCAAATGAATTAAAATCCATAATTGCTCAACCGCCTTTACCAGCGTAATCATCCAAATGACTAACTCATCTCCCAAACAAAGAAAGGTAGCTGTAGTCCTCATCATAGCAGTCACAGCACATACCAAAAAACATAAGGCAAAACAGCACAGAAACTGAACACAGCCATCTGTTCCCATCATACGATATCATCATTCATCGTAAGCAATCGGAATATCAGTTTTGTTATTCTCACGTTATTATTTGCTCCAAAGACGCATTTATATTTATCTTTAGAAACACAATTTTATTTTTCCTTATGGCCAGAGTAATATTTTTCTTATTTTTATATGTTAGCCAAGACGCCGGCCTTGAGACAGAGAGGTTGTGAGTTCAAATCTCGGCGGAACCAGTTGGGATTTTTATTTATAATTTCTCTCTGCGGCAACCACCCTGGTCTCAGCAGCGAGACCCGACTTTGAAACGTCAATTACTCATCAACGAAAAAAATATGAGTACCTCCGAAGACGGAGTTATCTGCCTGTACGGCGAGGGACCCCTGTGCACACAGCTGCCAGGGAAAAATGTATTAACACGCAAAGTTCAGTTCCTAGTCTCTAGGGACTTCGCCAGAAGTGAAGTGAACAACAACAACAACAAAAATATGTAAGCCAAACATATCTTCTTCTTCTACCTTTTTAGCTCCCTGTGGAGAATAGGTCTTCAACAAACACTTTCAGCTCCCTGTGGAGCATAGGTCTTCAACAAACGCTTTCCAAGTCGTTCTGTTTTTTGCAATTCTCTTAAGATCATTCCATGTCTTCCCCATCATCTTCATCTCTGCTTCGATCTGTCTTCTCCAAGAATTCCTTGGTCTTCCTCTTTGTCTTTTCCCCTGGGGATTCCAAAAAAGGGCCTGTTGTGTAATACTCTCAGTTGGCTTCCATAGTGTGTGTCCTATCCATCGCCATCGTCTTCACTGTATCTCTTTATCCACTGGTATTTGACCGGTACATTTCCATAATTCCACGTTAGTGACTTTGTCCTGCCATTTCCATCCCTTTATTCTGCGTAAGCATCCATTAATGAAAGTCTGTATCTTCGTGATTGTCAATTTTGTTATTCTCCATGTTTCACAGCCATATAATAGGACCGACTTAACATTTGAGTTGAAAATTTTTATTAAGCCAAACATATAGACCATGTTTTTCTTTCACAGAAAATGCTGGTATAGAAGTAGAACAAACACTGAATGCTGAGGGACCTGGCGAATGCAAGTTTATTTTCTGTGATGTCAGAGAAGAAGAGAAAGTTAAGGTATAATGGGTATTATTTACATTATTTCATTAAAATTAAGTACATTGCATGAGCTGTCCTTGTTTTTCTAAATATCATCTTTTAATATTGAAGTATGTTTGTTTGTTTTCTGTATGTCAGATATTTATTTAACGAAGTCCCAAGGAACTGAATTCTTACTTGAATATAATTTTTTCCTATTTTTCACACCAGCAGCCATGTGCTCAGGTGTCCCCCGCCATACAGGCAGATATTCTTTGATTTCACGGGTACTCTAATTTTTTTATCATCGAGAGTTTTGACGTTTTTGGTAGTTTATTTTTTTCTTTTCAATTTTGTACAGACAGCGGAAATTTTTTGGTCTACTCTTTATTTATTTCAAACTGCTAAGGGTTCTTTAATGAGACTTCCTGTTTTTTTGTTATTATCTGAGATGGATAGACATCGCTACGCAGTGACTGGTAAAGAATAAAGCTACGAAGAAGCTACAGAATTAAAGTGGAAAAGTCTCCATTGCCTGTGGTGGGATTCGAACCCAGGACATTTTTGTCCAGAGGCTGATGTCATACTTTTATACCACCTATCCCATATTTAAGAGTTCTTAAATGTTATGTAGAGCCAGACTTAACATATGGATGTGAATCATGGATAATAGGACAACAGACAAGAAAATCACTGGAGTCTGTAGAAATGTGGTTTTACAGAAGAATGTTGAGAATACCATGGACAGCTAAGAGAGTAATGAAAATGTTCTGAAAGAGGTCAAAGCAAAAAGAGAGCTAATTTCCAATATTAGGAAGAAACAATCATCATTTTTTGGTCATGTAATGAGAAGGTAACAACTGGAATATATTGTAATAACTGGGAAAATTGAGGGACAAAGAGATAGAGTAAAGCAAAGAGAAAAAATACCAGACAGCTTAAGAGAATGGTTTGGCAGAAGGTCAACAACAGAAATGATAACTAACTGTTGAGATCAAAAGTTGTGGAGTGACATGATCACGCCAGCAGGCCTGGTACTTGATGATGATCCCATATTTGAGTATAGATTAACAAACTGCAGTGCTTTTACTTTCTCTCTGATTATCGGAAAATGAAATATGTCCTCTTGTTGACTCGGTTACAAAAAAAAAATTGGTACCTTATCTTTGGTCAGGTAAGAATGGCATCCAAGCAAAGGGTGCAGATGTGCTCAAGAAGAGTGTCAGCTCTATACTCAGTTGTTCACAAGTAATAATGCTACAGGATATTTTTAAAAAGTAAAGGCTTCCCTCCATATCTTTATGTAACAGGCGGTCCAAAGTGCATCATTTGTAACAAGGACATTTAACATTTGTAACAAGGACATTTAACATTTGTAACAAGGACATTTAACATTTGTAGCATGGACATTTAACATTTGTAACAGGGACATTTAACATTTGTAACAAGGACATTTAACATTTGTAGCATGGATATTTAACATTTGCAGCATGGACATTTAACAATTATAATAGGTACTTTAGATCATGTGTTGATCAAATAGCTATCTTACGTATAATTAATATAATAAGTTCAAAAACGCTTAGAACTACAGTCCCCATTTTATATTGATTCATAGATTACGAAAAGGCATTTGATAGTTTAGACAGAAGAATGCTTTGGAAGTTGCTGAGTCATTACGAAATCCCCATAAAGTTTATTAACCTGATAAAAACAATGTATGAAGGAACGAAATGTAGTGTGGTGCATGAAGGACAGCTTACAGAAGCATTTGAAATAAGAACAGGAGTAAGGCAGGGATGTCTTCTGTCCCCATTTCTCTTTCTACTGGCCATAGATCAGATTATGAAAATAACTCAGAACAACAGAAATGGAATCCAGTGGTCACTGACCAAGAAACTTAATGACTTAGACTTTGCTGATGACACAGCTCATCTATCAGGTAATCATTAACAGATGCAAGATAAAATGAGCATACTTGATGAGAGATCACAATAGCTGAGACTAAAAGTAAACACAGATAAGACTAAAATTATGAGAATTAATGCAGTTAACAATACCCAAAAAATAAAATGAGAGATACCTCTATCTATCTATCTATTGACCTTTCGAGCCGTAACCGGCCCATAGGGCGTAGACCAAGATACACCTTCACCTATATGAATTTTTGTTCTAGCAGTTTTCTTTTAAAGATATTTTATCAAATCTCGCCATCTGTCTCTGTTCTGTGCAAGCAGTTCTATCTCATTGAGGGAGCCGATTCCTGCTGCTCTTGCCTCTCTCATCAATGTTCTTCTCAGTGTCTCCCTGGGTCTTCCTCTTTTTCTTTTACCTGTTGTTTCCCATATGAGGGCTTGCTTTGCTATTCGATTATTATCTCTTCTCATCACATGTCCAACGTATGACCATCGTCTTTTCTTTATTACTGAAGATATTAGTGGTTGATTGGCGATTTCTCTAATTTCCTCGTTTGTTTTGAATTCGTTCCATTCTATACCAAGTATTTTCCTTAGACATTTATTTTCGAATGCGTTCAACTTTGTTTCTATATCTCTTGTTGTTTTCCAGCTTTCACACGCATACGTAAGGGTTGATAGTACATTTGATTTGAATAGCCTAAGTTTTGTGTTTGTGCTAATGAGTTTTGATTTCCACAACTTTTCAAGGCTTCTGAAAGACATTGCTGCTTTAGCCAGTCTGATTCTAATTTCTTTGCTCGTATCCCCTTCTCGATCAATGTGACTTCCAAGATAGATGAAGTGATCGATCTCTTCTACTGGTTTGTTTTCCATGTATATTTTGTCACTTGTTGGAATTAAACTTTTCATGACTTTAGTCTTTTCATGATTGACCTCAAGCCCAATTTTGCTGGCTATTGATGATAGTTCATTTGTGTTTTCCTGCATCGTTTTTATCTGATTGCTGATGAGAACTATGTCATCAGCAAAGTCCAGGTCCTCCAAATGGTCTCCTTGTATCCATTCGATGCCTTTATTACCAGTGCAGCATTTCTTCATTATGAAGTCCATAACAATTCCAAATAACAAGGGCGATAAAATACATCCTTGTTTAACCCCAGTTTCTATTGGGAAACATTCGCTCAGTCCTTCCTCTGTTCGAACTGCACATGTGTAACCATCATACATGTCTTTGATAATATTTATGATTTTTGATGGTAAGCCATATTGCTTCAGAATTTTCCACAAAGAATCTCTATGAATACTATCAAATGCTTTTTTGAAGTCGATGAAGTTAAGTACAAAAGGTTTTTGCTTTTCAATGTGTTCCTCCAATATAAGTCGTAGAGTGAAAATGTGGTCAAGACAGCTTCTCCCTTTTCTAAACCCAGCCTGTTCTTCACGCATTACTGTATCTATTGAATCCTTTATTCTATTTAGGATGATTTTACAGAATAATTTTGAGGCAACTGACAAAAGTGTCACGCCTCTCCAATTGTTACAATCTCTAAGATTGCCCTTTTTTGGGATCTTAACAATGATTCCTTTTTTCCATTTATGAGGCGTCTTCTCTGTTTTCCAAATGATGTTGAACATTTTTTGGAGATGTATTAAATTATGGCTATCAATTGCCTTGAGGATCTCAGCTGTTAACTTATCCTCTCCAGCAGCCTTGTTATTGGTCATTAGCTTTAAGGTGGTTTCTATTTCACTCAAGGTGAAGTCATCTAAATTTACATTTAATTCTGCTGCTGGTGTTTCAGTTTCAAAATCTATTAAACTGTGGGGTAGTGGACGGTTAAGAATTTCTTTGAAGTGTTCCGCCCAACGGGCTTTTATGTCTGCGCTTGTTGTTAGCATTAATCCAGATTTGTCTAGAATTGGTGTTCCACTGGATGTATAGGTGTTTGTCAGCATCTTTTGTACAGTATAAAGAGTTCTGCTGTCTCCTGTAATTGCAGCTGTCTCTGCTTTCTCTGCCAAGTTGTCTATATAAGCTCTTGTATCTCTTCTTGCCGAACTTTTCACTTTGTTGTCTAATTCTTTGTATGTTGCTTTTGCCAGAACCTTTCCAAGATCTGTCTTTACATTAGTCATGGCTCTCTTCGCTTCTCTTCTTTCTTTGATGTATTTCCATGTGGTGTCTGAGATCCAAGCTCGTTTTTCCATTTTCTTCAGTCCAGCACTTGCTTCTGCTGCTGTCATTAGTATTTTGCTCTGTGAGTCCCACATTTCATTGATATCTAAGATACCTCTACTAGACGTAAAATCTTACATATATCTGGATAGTAATATAGATAAAGAGGGAGGAACTGAGAATGAGACCAAAATAAAGATATCAAAAGCAAGTCGTTGCAGTGGGAAACATGGAAATCCAAAGAAATTGGGTTAGAAAAAATATTCATTGGTGTGACTGAAGTCAAGTGAATGTGTCCATTACCTCAATTCCCACCAGCTACAACCCTTTGTGAAACCGTTACCACCACACTTAAACACTCTTTTCCATGATATTGTTTGTTTCTCGCTCATACTCTGTTTACAATCTTTTTAAAATCTTAACTGCTTTAACATTTTCTTTCACAACAAATTTCGTGCTGAAGTCGGATGTGTTGGGCCGAAAGGCGCAAATATCACAGTTATACTGTAAACCACATCACAACACAGACACACCCACTTAACGTTTTTTAAGGGCGGATGATGAAGAGTAATTCTGTAGTCTACTAGAATACTCTAGAATACTTTAGTCATCGGGCGAACGTAAGCGAGCACAACAAATTTGACTACACAACATTCCATGGTAGCAGACAAACTACTGGCCACCATGTTTGCTGTAATTGTATATGCAATAAATAATGCTGGATGCAGAATTGCTCCAGAAAGATTACAGTTTTCCCGCCTGCTTTATCAGTCCCCCATTATTCATTTATTATTTATGTATTCAAGTCTTGATCAACCTTGAATAAATCTTATAATAATTTGTTTCATTTACTTGTTGACCTTGCATCATTAAATTTTGTGTTTTTTTTTTTTTAACTTCTCTTTAGAATGTGATTGAGGTTGCTGTTCAGACATATGGAAGATTAGATTGCCTTATCAATAACGCTGGAGTTCGTAAGCTTTTGTTGTGTTTCCTGTTTAAAGATGAAATAGTCTATCTAATCTATCTATCTATTGACCTTTCGAGCCATAGCCGGCCCATAGGGCATAGACCCAGATACTCTTTTTTCTTATCTAAATTTTTATTCTAGCAGTTTTCAATCCTTGTAAAGATCTTTTATCAAATCTTGCCATTTGTCTGAATATTTTTAGTTATTTTAGAAAAACTGACCTCATTATTGCATTTGGGATAAACCCCAAAGTTTTTCAGTTTTCCCCCAACTTCCTTTTATTTTTTTTTTGTCCTTCTTATTGACAGATGTAGTACACAGATAGATGATTCTAGTTGTAGTTGTAGTTAATTAAAGGCCATGCATCACTGCAAACGATTAAAATCCATAATTGCTCAACCGCCCAGGCCAGTGGAATCATCTGAATTAACATCTCATCTCAGTGAAGGATCCAAACAAAGAAAGGCAGCTGCAGTCCCCATCATAGCAGCTACGGCACATGCCAAAAGACATAGATAGATGTCTATTTACAGACATAGAGTCTGTAGCCACACCGAAAGTGAATGCAAATGAACTGTACTTTATTATATATCATCATTCATCATAAGCACTTGGAATATGGGAACATGATCTGGATGAAAAACACAGCTCACGCTGTGCACAGAGCACTAAACTCAGTAGCTCCAGCAGCAAGCCAGAGACATGATTCTAGTAGTTTAGTTTAGTCGATGGATCATCTGCATTGCACATCAGACATGTCCATAAGTGCTCAGATCTCCTCCCCAGTATGTCCCTCAGCATATGAAGGCTGATGACTCCAGTTCTGTGTTGATTTGTTATTCTGTGTCTCCCCACATAGCACTCATTTCTGGCATTCCCACTTTGACCTGACCTTCATGCAGTCTGAACATGGTTGTAAATTCAAGACTCTAATATCTATCTATCTATTGACCTTTCGAGCCATAGCCAGCCCATAGGGCATAGACCCAGATATTCTTTCTCGTATCTAAATTTTTATTTCTAGCAGTTTTTAATCCTTCTAAAGATATTTTATCAAATCTCGAAACTCCAATAGCTTTCAGGTTAATGCTCCACCAAATTATGCCTCTTTTTACTCATGCTACAGCTAACTTCAAGTACCTGCTCTCAGCAGATTTCTGGTGCCATCATCTTGTTAGCAATTGTTCATAGACCTGAGATAATCTTCAATGTCTGCCATGAATGTCCAAACTTTAGGAATTTGTGAACCAGCCAATCATCTGTCTAATTCCTCAGGACTTCAGTTAACCAGAAAGTATGTCAACTTGAGTCTTCGAAGATTTTAAACTTCAGATTAATTTTATCCACGAATTTCTCAGTCTGTATTTTTTTTTAACCACAAATGAATAATTTCACATAACAACTGCCATACTCTTTTATTTAAAAAAAAAATTAAGTTTGCTCTTTATAATTGAATTGTATGCAGGTATCATCGTATTGCTATAGGTGCCAATCAAGCCTAATGCATTTCAAAAGAGCAATTCTGGGGTTGAGATTAGAGGCATTTATCTTTGATCCTTCTTCAAATGTTTCCTGTTGTTCATCAGTTCAGCTGAACTTCTTATTTTGCTGTTTACAATAGATGTTTGATTCTTTACAATAGATGTTTGATTGTTTACAATAGACGTTTGATTGTTTACAATAGACGTTTGACTGTTTACAATAGATGTTTGATTGTTTACAATAGATGTATGATTGTTTACAATAGACGTTTGATTGTTTACAATAGATGTTTGATTATTTACAATAGATGTTTCATTATTTACAATAGATGTTTGATTATTTACAATAGATGTTTCATTCTTTACAATAGATGTTTGATTATTTACAATATATGTTTGACTGTTTACAATAGATGTTTCACTGTTTACAATAGATGTTTGATTGTTTACAATACATGTTTGATTATTTACAATCGATGTTTGATTGTTTACAATCGATGTTTGATTGTTTATAAAGTTGTTGGTGTGGGCCAAAAACTGCAACAGTAAAAGCCTTGCAGAGATGACTTCAGAGATGACTTCAGAGAGGAGAGATGACTTCAGAGATGACTTCAGAGATAACTTCAGAGATGACTTCAGAGAGGACTTCAGAGATGACTTCAGAGATGACTTCAGAGATGACTTCAGAGAGGACTTCAGAGATAACTTCAAAGATGACTTCAGAGAGGACTTCAGAGAGGACTTCAGAGATGACTTCAGAGATGACTTCAAAGAGGACTTCAGAGATGACTTCAGAGATGACTTCAGAGAGGACTTCAGCGATGACTTCAGAGATGACTTCAGAGATAACTTCAGAGATAACTTCAGAGAGAACTTCAGAGATGACTTCAGAGAGGACTTCAGAGATGACTTCAGAGATGACTTCAGAGATAACTTCAAAGAGGACTTCAGAGATGACTTCAGAGATGACTTCAGAGATGACTTCAGAGAGGACTTCAGAGAGGACTTCAGAGATGACTTCAGAGAGGAGAGATGACTTCAGAGAGGACTTCAGAGATGACTTCAGAGAGGAGAGAGGACTTCAGAGATGACTTCAGAGATGACTTCAGAGATGACTTGAGAGAGGACTTCAGAGATGACTTCAGGGATGACTACAGAGATGACTTCAGAGATGACTTCACAGATGACTTTGCTGTTAATGCTGGGGATGATGTTGACCTTTATGCATGCCATAGTCTGCTACATGAGTGGCAATTGTGAACAAATGTATTGGCAACAATGACATAGTTGGTTGGACAAAATACTTATAACATAATCATTATGATGGACTTGCAAAGTGTGCTATGGAATGTTTTTATGCAGTCTCTGCAGCAGGAGTGGACACAGTTCCTAGATGGCTATAAAGTGAGTACATTAACCTGGGTGTACTGTCCAGGGCGTGCTGCTGTACATGACAATGAAATAATTTATAAGCTCGCTGGCAGTTTATGGCGCTGAGTGTGGCCTGACACTAAACAAGGAGGACATTGCCAAATTTGTCCTGCATTCCTGTATAAAAGAGGAGGAGATGGGAGGGACAATGATGTGTACATTGAGAGACTGATGAGTCTAGAGTAGGAACAATGATGTGTACATTGAGAGACTGATGAGTCTAGAGTAGGAACAATGATGTGTACATTGAGAGACCGATGAGTCTAGAAGAGGGACACTGATGTGTAGATTGAGAGACCAATGAGTCTAGAGGTGGGACAATGATGTGTACATTGAGAGACCAATGAGTCTAGAAGAGGGACAATGATGTGTACATTGAGAGACCGATGAGTCTAGAGGTGGGACAATGATGTGTACATTGAGAGACCGATGAGTCTAGAAGAGGGACAATGATGTGTACATTGAGAGACCGATGAGTCTAGAAGAGGGACACTGATGTGTACATTGAGAGACCGATGAGTCTAGAGGTGGGACAATGATGTGTACATTGAGAGACCGATGAGTCTAGAAGAGGGACAATGATGTGTACATTGAGAGACCGATGGGTCTAGAGTAGGGACAATGATGTGTATATTGAGAGACTGATGGGTCTAGAGGTGGGACAAAGATGTATATATTGAGAGACTGATGGGTCTAGAAGAGGGACAATGATGTATATATTGAGAGACTGATGGGTCTAGAGTAGGGACAATGATGTGTACATTGAGAGACCGATGAGTCTAAAAGAGGGACAATGATGTATATAGTAAGAGACTGATGAGTCTAGAGGTAGGACAATGATGTGTACATTGAGAGACTGATGAGTCTAGAGTAGGGACAATGATGTGTACATTGAGAGACTGATGAGTCTAGAAGAGGGACAATGATGTGTACATTGAAAGACTGATGAGTCTAGAGTAGGAACAATGATGTGTACATTGAGAGACCGATGAGTCTAGAAGAGGGACAATGATGTATATATTGAGAAACTGATGAGTCTAGAGTAGGGACAATGATGTGTACATTGAGAGACTGATGAGTCTAGAAGAGGGACAATGATGTGTACACTGAAAGACTGATGAGTCTAGAGTAGGGACAATGATGTGTAGTACATTGAGAGACTGATGGGTCTAGAGTAGGGACAATGATGTGTACATCATTGAGAGACCGATGAGTCTAGAGTAGGAACAATGATGTGTACATTGAGAGACTGATGAGTCTAGAGTAGGGACAATGATGTGTACATCATTGAGAGACTGATGAGTCTAAAGTTGGAAAAGGGGTCTGGTTGATCTTGAGTGCTCGGTGGGAAAACCAGGTGTATCTACAATCAGCACCTTACAGGAACAATTAGTCTGCACACGCTTCGAGAATTGCTGGGATGGGTGATGGAGCGGATATGGGAATACCCTGACTGCAATGAACCTGATTATAGGACTTCAGAGATGCAAACGAGAGGCAAATTAAGGATAAACTGGCAGGAAACAGTGAAAGTAGAGATTAAAAGTGTAGGTCACATTTGGCACATGGTGGCTGCTGACCATGCCAGGTAAAAGAAAAGGATTGATGCCCTAGAGGAAGCATAAGGCATGTTGATATGGTCCGCTATTTTGGTCTGTGACAAGAAATTAAAAATAATCAATTGAACACCATTCAACCACAATATACTCTAGCATGCCTTCAATGTCTACATCCTTATCAAACTGTTCACACTGCTTTTTTTGAGTGGTTAGTGATTCTATCTATCTATTGACCTTTCGAGCCGTAGCCGGCCCATAGGGCGTAGACCAAGATACTCCCTCTCTTATCTAAATTTGTTGTTCTAGCAGTTTTCAATTCTTTTAAAGATATTTTATCAAATTTCGCCATTTGTCTCTGTTTTGTGCAAGCAGCTGTATCTCATTGAGGGAGCCGATTCCTGCTGCTCTTGCCTCTCTCATCAATGTTCTTCTCAGTGTCTCTCTGGGTCTTCCTCTTTTCCTCTTACCTGTTGATTCCCACATGAGGGCTTGCTTTGCTATTCGATTATTATCTCTTCTCATCACATGTCCAACATATGACCATCGTCTTTTCTTTATTACAAAGATATTAGTGGTTGATTGGTGATTTCTCTAATTTCCTCGTTTGTTTTGAATTCGTTCCACGCTATACCAAGTATTTCCTTAGACATTTATTTTCGAATGCGTTCAACTTTGTTTCTATATCTCTTGTTGTTTTCCAGCTTTCACACGCATACGTAAGGGTTGATAGTACATTTGATTTGAATAGTCTAAGTTTTGTGTTTGTGCTGATGAGTTTTGATTTCCACAACTTTTCAAGGCTTCTGAAAGACATTGCTGCTTTAGCTATTCTGATTCTAATTTCTTGGTTAGTGATTAATGATGTTAAAATTATTTTATCTGAGTTTGCTTAAATTTAAAATAACAGTTCATAAGCAGAGTACAATCTACACAACAAACTGTGGAGAACTCATGAAAACTTTCTTGTACTGTTTGTGGCCCTTGCCAGACTAAATATACGTTTAAAGTTGATCACTAAAGATGGCTAATTGAACCAATAACTAACAAATCTATATGACTCTTTGAAATATAATTAAATCTTTGTGTATTCAACAGATCCACCGCACAAACCGATAGATGATTTCTCTGTTGATGACTTTCGAAAACTTATTGAGATTAATATTCTTGCATTGTTTGTCACATCCAAAGTAAGTTTCTAAATAGCACTTTTACTTACATTCAATTTATTTCCTAGGAACTGAAATTTATGTGTTAATCCATTTTTCCTGGACAGCCATGTGCACAGGGGTCCCTTGCCACACAGGCAGATAACTCCGATTTTGGAGGTACTCATATTTTTTCCGTGGATGAGTAATTGATGTTTCAAGCCGGGCCTCGCTGCTGAGACCAGGGGTAGTTGCCACAGAGAGAAATCATAAATAAAAATTCAAACCGGTGTAGCCAGGATTTGAACCCACAGCCTCTCTGTCTCAAGGCTGGCGTCTTGCCTTGAGACTAACCAGTCCCCTTTCAGTTCCTTGTCTCTAGGGACTTCGTTAGAGGTAAAAAGCTGGTGAATGAAAAAAAAAATTATTTCCACTTATTTGTCATCATTATCATCAGATGGTGTGTCCCTTGTAGATGTTGCATTCATCACAACCCTGAAAGAATCTATCTCTTTTGTTGTCATGTTCAAGGTCTCTTTGATGTCTTGAGATCACCTTTTTCTTGGTCTGCCCCTGTCAGGTATTCCTGGATCCATATCTTCCATTATTTTTTCACGCCCACTACATCTTTTGACATGCGATGAATTTTAATTTCCTCTTTAAGATGACGTTTATAAGGCAGTTCTATGATGATGTTTATAAGGCAGTACTAAGATGATGTTTATAAGGCAGTTCTATGATGATGTCCGAAAAAGTCGTTTCCGGTTGTTTCCAAAATGGAGGAATTATTTTTCTCCGGCTTGGTATATAACCGTTGATCAGAGGTTTAACAAGCCGCTATCGTAAAAACGATGTTGTTAATGAAACGTAGACCTGATACAGAATGTGTAAATTAGCAGTAGATAGTTGTGATAGTTTTTTCGGCCCTAAAACAACAACAAAAATAGGATTCTGGAATGTTCGAACAATGGCCGCTCCGACGAAACATGCACAGGTCGCGAGCGAGATGGATAGATACGATCTAGATATTTTAGGATTAAGCGAAATGCGCTGGCTTGGAACAGGTAGGAGATCTGTTGATAATAAAATAGTAGTTTTTTCTGGAAGGGAAGATGGAAAACACCGTGAAGGAGTAGGCATAATGATGACAGACATAGCTGCAAGAAGTTTATTAGAATGGGAACCGGTAAATAGCCGTCTGATACGAACACGCTACAAAACAAAACATGGAAGACTTTCAATTATTCAATGTTATGCGCCTACTAACGAAGCTGATGATGAAGTTAAGGACGATTTTTATAACCAACTGCAACAACTTATAAACAAAATACCAAAACACGATCTTTTAATTGTAATGGGAGACTTCAACGCCAAAGTAGGACAAGATAACGCAGGAGTGGAACATGTGATGGGGAGAGAAGGCTGTGATAATACTAGTCAGAATGGAGAAAGATTAATAGAATTATGTTTAATAGAAAATTTAGTTATAGGTGGGACATTATTTCCACACAAAAATATTCACAAAACAACATGGATATCTCCTGATGATAGAACCTCCAATCAAATTGACCACCTATGTATTAAACAACAATTCAGATCATCATTAATAGATGTAAGAGCTTACAGAGGTGCTGATGTTAATAGTGACCACAACCTGTGCATTGGGAAAATAAGATTAAAATTTAGAAACCAACAGAAGAGGTCAATTACACATAAAATTGATAGTCATAAACTGAAAGATGAAGCCATAAAGGAAAAGTTTAACATAGAGCTAAGTAATTGTTATACAGCACTCGGTGAAATAGACTTAGATATCAATGAGATGTGGGACTCACAGAGCAAAATACTAATGACAGCAGCAGAAGCAAGTGCTGGACTGAAGAAAATGGAAAAACGAGCTTGGATCTCAGACACCACGTGGAAATACATCAAAGAAAGAAGAGAAGCGAAGAGAGCCATGACTAATGTAAAGACAGATCTTGGAAAGGTTCTGGCAAAAGCAACATACAAAGAATTAGACAACAAAGTGAAAAGTTCAGCAAGAAGAGATACAAGAGCTTATATAGACAATTTGGCAGAGAAAGCAGAAACAGCTGCAATTACAGGAGACAGCAGAACTCTTTATACTGTGCAAAAGATGCTGACAAACACCTATACATCCAGTGGAACACCAATTCTAGACAAATCTGGATCAATGCTAACAACAAGCGCAGACATAAAAGCCCGTTGGGCGGAACACTTCAAAGAAATTCTTAACCGTCCACTACCCCACAGTTTAATAGATTTTGAAACTGAAACACCAGCAGCAGAATTAAATGTAAATTTAGATGACTTCACCTTGAGTGAAATAGAAACCACCTTAAAGCTTATGACCAATAACAAGGCTGCTGGAGAGGATAAGTTAACAGCTGAGATCCTCAAGGCAATTGATAGCCATAATCTAATACATCTCCAAAAAATGTTCAACATCATTTGGAAAACAGAGAAGACGCCTCATAAATGGAAAAAAGGAATCATTGTTAAGATCCCAAAAAAGGGCAATCTTAGAGATTGTAACAACTGGAGAGGCGTGACACTTTTGTCAGTTGCCTCAAAGTTATTCTGCAAAATCATCCTAAATAGAATACAGGATTCAATAGATACAGTAATGCGTGAAGAACAGGCTGGGTTTAGAAAAGGGAGAAGCTGTATTGACCACATTTTCACTCTACGACTTATATTGGAGGAACACATTGAAAAGCAAAAACCTTTTGTACTTAACTTCATCGACTTCAAAAAAGCATTTGATAGTATTCATAGAGATTCTTTGTGGAAAATTCTGAAGCAATATGATTTACCATCAAAAATCATAAATATTATCAAAGACATGTATGATGGTTACACATGTGCAGTTCGAACAGAGGAAGGACTGAGCGAATGTTTCCCAATAGAAACTGGGGTTAAACAAGGATGTATTTTATCGCCCTTGTTATTTGGAATTGTTATGGACTTCATAATGAAGAAATGCTGCACTGGTAATAAAGGCATCGAATGGATACAAGGAGACCATTTGGAGGACCTCGACTTTGCTGATGACATAGTCCTCATCAGCAGTCAGATAAAAACGATGCAGGAAAACACAAATGAACTATCATCAATAGCCAGCAAAATTGGGCTTGAGATCAATCATGAAAAGACTAAAGTCATGACTAGTTTAATTCCAACAGGTGACAAAATATACATGGAAAACAAACCAGTAGAAGAGATCGATCACTTTATCTATCTTGGAAGTCACATTGATCGAGAAGGGGATACGAGCAAAGAAATTAAAATCAGAATAGCTAAAGCAGCAATGTCTTTCAGAAGCCTTGAAAAGTTGTGGAAATCAAAACTTATCAGCACAAACACAAAACTTAGGCTATTCAAATCAAATGTACTATCAACCCTTACGTATGCGTGTGAAAGCTGGAAAACAACAAGAGATATAGAAACAAAGTTGAACGCATTCGAAAATAAATGTCTAAGGAAAATACTTGGTATAGCATGGAACGAATTCAAAACAAATGAGGAAATTAGAGAAATCGCCAATCAACCACTAATATCTTCAGTAATAAAGAAAAGACGATGGTCATACGTTGGACATGTGATGAGAAGAGATAATAACCGAATAGCAAAGCAAGCCCTCATATGGGAAACAACAGGTAAAAGAAAAAGAGGAAGACCCAGGGAGACACTGAGAAGAACATTGATGAGAGAGGCAAGAGCAGCAGGAGTCGGCTCCCTCAATGAGATAGAACTGCTTGCACAGAACAGAGACAGATGGCGAGATTTGATAAAATATCTTTAAAAGAAAACTGCTAGAACAAAAAAATCCATATAGGAGAAGGTGTATCTTGGTCTACGCCCTATGGGCCGGTTACGGCTCGAAAGGTCAATAGATAGATAGATGATGATGTTTATAAGGCAGTTCTATGATGATGTTTATAAGGCAGTTCTATGATGATGTTTATAAGGCAGTTCTATGATGATGTTTATAAGGCAGTTCTATGATGATGTTTATAAGGCAGTACTATGATGATGTTTATAAGGCAGTTCTAAGATGATGTTTATAAGGCAGTTCTATGATGACGTTTATAAGGCAGTTCTATGATGATGTTTATAAGGCAGTTCTAAGATGATGTTTATAAGGCAGTTCTATGATGATGTTTATAAGGCAGTTCTATGATGATGTTTATAAGGCAGTACTAAGATGATGTTTATAAGGCAGTTCTAAGATGATGTTTAAAAGGCAGTACTAAGATGATGTTTATAAGGCAGTTCTAAGATGATGTTTATAAGGCAGTTCTATGATGATGTTTATAAGGCAGTTCTAAGATGACGTTTATAAGGCAGTTCTATGATGATGTTTATAAGGCAGTTCTATGACAATGTTTATAAGGCAGTACTAAGATGATGTTTATAAGGCAGTTCTAAGATGACGTTTATAAGGCAGTTCTATAATGATGTTTATTGGCAGTTCTAAGATGACGTTTATAAGGCAGTTCTAAGATGATGTTTATAAGGCAGTACTATGATGATGTTTATTGGCAGTTCTAAGATGATGTTTATAAGGCAGTTCTATGATGATGTTTATAAGGCAGTTCTAAGATGATGTTTATAAGGCAGTTCTATGATGATGTTTATAAGGCAGTTCTATGATGATGTTTATAAGGCAGTTCTATGATGATGTTTATAAGGCAGTTCTATGATGATGTTTATAAGGCAGTTCTATGATGATGTTTATAAGGCAGTACTAAGATGACGTTTATAAGGCAGTTCTATGATGACGTTTATAAGGCAGTACTATGATGATGTTTATAAGGCAGTTCTATGATGATGTTTATAAGGCAGTTCTATGATGATGTTTATAAGGCAGTACTATGATGATGTTTATAAGGCAGTTCTATGATGACGTTTATAAGGCAGTACTATGATGATGTTTATAAGGCAGTTCTAAGATGACGTTTATAAGGCAGTTCTATGATGATGTTTATAAGGCAGTTCTATGATGACGTTTATAAGGCAGTTCTATGATGATGTTTATAAGGCAGTTCTATGATGACGTTTATAAGGCAGTTCTATGATGACGTTTATAAGGCAGTTCTAAGATGACGTTTATAAGGCAGTTCTAAGATGATGTTTATAAGGCAGTTCTATGATGACGTTTATAAGGCAGTACTATGATGATGTTTATAAGGCAGTTCTGATGACGTTTATAAGGCAGTTCTATGATGATGTTTATAAGGCAGTTCTATGATGATGTTTATAAGGCAGTTCTATGATGACGTTTATAAGGCAGTTCTATGATGATGTTTATAAGGCAGTTCTATGATGATGTTTATAAGGCAGTTCTAAGATGACGTTTATAAGGCAGTTCTAAGATAATGTTTATAAGGCAGTTCTAAGATGACATTTATAAGGCAGTTCTAAGATGATGTTTATAAGGCAGTACTATGATGATGTTTATAAGGCAGCTCTAAGATGACATTTATAAGGCAGTTCTAAGATGATGTTTATAAGGCAGTTCTAAGATGACATTTATAAGGCAGTTCTAAGATGACATTTATAAGGCAGTTCTAAGATGATGTTTATAAGGCAGTTCTATGATGACGTTTATAAGGCAGTACTATGATGATGTTTATAAGGCAGTTCTATGATGATGTTTATAAGGCAGTTCTAAGATGATGTTTATAAGGCAGTACTAAGATGACGTTTATAAGGCAGTTCTAAGATGATGTTTATAAGGCAGTTCTAAGATGACGTTTATAAGGCAGTTCTAAGATGATGTTTATAAGGCAGTTCTATGATGACGTTTATAAGGCAGTACTATGATGATGTTTATAAGGCAGTACTATGATGATGTTTATAAGGCAGTTCTATGATGATGTTTATAAGGCAGTTCTATGATGATGTTTATAAGGCAGTTCTATGATGATGTTTATAAGGCAGTTCTATGATGATGTTTATAAGGCAGTTCTATGATGATGTTTATAAGGCAGTTCTATGATGATGTTTATAAGGCAGTTCTATGATGATGTTTATAAGGCAGTTCTATGATGATGTTTATAAGGCAGTACTATGATGATGTTTATAAGGCAGTTCTATGATGATGTTTATAAGGCAGTTCTATGATGATGTTTATAAGGCAGTTCTATGATGATGTTTATAAGGCAGTTCTATAATGATGTTTATAAGGCACTTCTATGATGATGTTTATAAGGCAGTTCTAAGATGATGTTTATAAGGCAGTTCTATGATGATGTTTATAAGGCAGTTCTATGATGATGTTTATAAGGCAGTTCTATGATGATGTTTATAAGGCAGTTCTATGATGATGTTTATAAGGCAGTTCTATGATGATGTTTATAAGGCAGTTCTATGATGATGTTTATAAGGCAGTTCTATGATGATGTTTATAAGGCAGTTCTAAGATGATGTTTATAAGGCAGTTCTATGATGATGTTTATAAGGCAGTTCTATGATGATGTTTATAAGGCAGTTCTATGATGATGTTTATAAGGCAGTTCTATGATGATGTTTATAAGGCAGTTCTAAGATGATGTTTATAAGGCAGTTCTAAGATGATGTTTATAAGGCAGTTCTATGATGATGTTTATAAGGCAGTTCTATGATGATGTTTATAAGGCAGTTCTATGATGATGTTTATAAGGCAGTTCTATGATGATGTTTATAAGGCAGTTCTATGATGATGTTTATAAGGCAGTTCTAAGACGATGTTTATAAGGCAGTTCTAAGATGATGTTTATAAGGCAGTTCTATGATGATGTTTATAAGGCAGTTCTAAGATGATGTTTATAAGGCAGTTCTAAGATGACGTTTATAAGGCAGTACTAAGATGATGTTTTAAGGCAGTTCTATGATGATGTTTATAAGGCAGTTCTAAGATGATGTTTATAAGGCAGTTCTATGATGACGTTTATAAGGCAGTTCTATGATGATGTTTATAAGGCAGTACTATGATGATGTTTATAAGGCAGTACTAAGATGATGTTTATAAGGCAGTTCTAAGATGATGTTTATAAGGCAGTACTAAGATGATGTTTATAAGGCAGTACTAAGATGATGTTTATAAGGCAGTTCTATGATGACGTTTATAAGGCAGTTCTAAGATGACGTTTATAAGGCAGTTCTATGATGATGTTTATAAGGCAGTTCTATGATGATGTTTATAAGGCAGTACTAAGATGATGTTTATAAGGCAGTTCTAAGATGACGTTTATAAGGCAGTTCTATAATGATGTTTATTGGCAGTTCTAAGATGACGTTTATAAGGCTGTTCTAAGATGATGTTTATAAGGCAGTTCTATGATGATGTTTATAAGGCAGTTCTATGATGATGTTTATAAGGCAGTTCTATGATGATGTTTATAAGGCAGTTCTATGATGATGTTTATAAGGCAGTACTAAGATGACGTTTATAAGGCAGTTCTATGATGATGTTTATAAGGCAGTACTATGATGATGTTTATAAGGCAGTACTATGATGATGTTTATAAGGCAGTTCTATGATGACGTTTATAAGGCAGTACTATGATGATGTTTATAAGGCAGTACTATGATGATGTTTATAAGGCAGTACTATGATGATGTTTATAAGGCAGTTCTATGATGATGTTTATAAGGCAGTACTAAGATGACGTTTATAAGGCAGTTCTATGATGACGTTTATAAGGCAGTTCTAAGATGACGTTTATAAGGCAGTTCTATGATGATGTTTATAAGGCAGTACTATGATGATGTTTATAAGGCAGTTCTATGATGACGTTTATAAGGCAGTACTATGATGATGTTTATAAGGCAGTACTATGATGATGTTTATAAGGCAGTACTATGATGATGTTTATAAGGCAGTTCTATGATGATGTTTATAAGGCAGTTCTATGATGATGTTTATAAGGCAGTTCTATGATGATGTTTATAAGGCAGTTCTATGATGATGTTTATAAGGCAGTTCTATGATGATGTTTATAAGGCAGTACTATGATGATGTTTATAAGGCAGTTCTAAGATGACGTTTATAAGGCAGTACTATGATGATGTTTATAAGGCAGTTCTAAGATGATGTTTATAAGGCAGTACTATGATGATGTTTATAAGGCAGTTCTATGATGATGTTTATAAGGCAGTACTAAGATGACGTTTATAAGGCAGTTCTATGATGACGTTTATAAGGCAGTTCTAAGATGACGTTTATAAGGCAGTTCTAAGATAATGTTTATAAGGCAGTTCTAAGATGACATTTATAAGGCAGTTCTAAGATGACATTGATAAGGCAGTTCTAAGATGATGTTTATAAGGCAGTACTATGATGATGTTTATAAGGCAGTTCTAAGATGACATTTATAAGGCAGTTCTAAGATGACATTGATAAGGCAGTTCTATATGATGTTTATAAGGCAGTTCTAAGATGACTATAAGGCAGTTCTAAGATGACATTTATAAGGCAGTTCTAAGATGATGTTTATAAGGCAGTTCTATGATGACGTTTATAAGGCAGTTCTATGATGATGTTTATAAGGCAGTTCTATGATGACGTTTATAAGGCAGTTCTAAGATGATGTTTATAAGGCAGTTCTATGATGACGTTTATAAGGCAGTTCTAAGATGATGTTTATAAGGCAGTTCTATGATGACGTTTATAAGGCAGTTCTATGATGACGTTTATAAGGCAGTTCTATGATGATGTTTATAAGGCAGTACTATGATGATGTTTATAAGGCAGTTCTAAGATGATGTTTATAAGGCAGTTCTATGATGATGTTTATAAGGCAGTTCTATGATGACGTTTATAAGGCAGTTCTATGATGATGTTTATAAGGCAGTTCTAAGATGATGTTTATAAGGCAGTTCTATGATGATGTTTATAAGGCAGTTCTATGATGATGTTTATAAGGCAGTTCTATGATGATGTTTATAAGGCAGTTCTAAGATGATGTTTATAAGGCAGTTCTATGATGATGTTTATAAGGCAGTTCTATGATGATGTTTATAAGGCAGTTCTATGATGATGTTTATAAGGCAGTTCTATGATGATGTTTATAAGGCAGTTCTATGATGATGTTTATAAGGCAGTTCTATGATGATGTTTATAAGGCAGTTCTATGATGATGTTTATAAGGCAGTTCTATGATGATGTTTATAAGGCAGTTCTATGATGATGTTTATAAGGCAGTTCTATGATGATGTTTATAAGGCAGTTCTATGATGATGTTTATAAGGCAGTTCTAAGATGATGTTTATAAGGCAGTTCTATGATGATGTTTATAAGGCAGTTCTATGATGATGTTTATAAGGCAGTTCTATGATGATGTTTATAAGGCAGTTCTAAGATGATGTTTATAAGGCAGTTCTATGATGACGTTTATAAGGCAGTTCTATGATGATGTTTATAAGGCAGTTCTATGATGATGTTTATAAGGCAGTTCTAAGATGATGTTTATAAGGCAGTACTAAGATGACGTTTATAAGGCAGTTCTAAGATGATGTTTATAAGGCAGTTCTAAGATGACGTTTATAAGGCAGTTCTAAGATGATGTTTATAAGGCAGTTCTATGATGACGTTTATAAGGCAGTACTATGATGATGTTTATAAGGCAGTACTATGATGATGTTTATAAGGCAGTTCTATGATGATGTTTATAAGGCAGTTCTATGATGATGTTTATAAGGCAGTACTATCTTCTTCTTCTTCTTTCCTTCCTCATCTGCCTTTCAGCGTCGAGGGGAGATATAATTTGCGGTCTTTTGCTCTTCTGTTCGCCTCTGCTGCTGTTATGTTTCCTAGTGCTTCTAATATTCCATCGATCCATCTTTTTCGTGGTCGACCCTTGGGTCTGTTGTTCTCACAACGTTTGTTGAAGGCTCGTTGTGTTGTGTTTTGTTCTTTCTGCCTTGTCACGTGGCCGAACCATTTTATCTGTTGTTTCCTTATATATTCTATGGCTGGGGCTATTCCTAGCTTTTTTCTCAGTTCTACATTTCTGATCTTATCTCTCAGACTGTTTCCTGTCATTCGTCTAACACATTTCATCTCTGTAGAGGTTATTTTTCTTATTGTTCTTGCATCTAGAGTCCAGGTCTGGCATTGGTAGCACAACGTTGGAATGAAGATTGTATTGTATAGTGCTCGTTTTGCCTCCAGAGTTATTTCCTTGTTGGACAATAGTGGTGATAACTGTCCGATGATTTGACAAGCTTTGTTGCATCTTGATTCTATCTCTGCTGTTTGGGAATTGTCGTTTGTCATTAGACTTCCTAGGTATTTGAATTCCTCTACTTGTTTTAGTTGTCTGCCTTCTATAGTTATGTTGATGTTCTGTTTATTTTTGGCGACATTCATGACTTCTGTTTTGTTGATGTTGATTTTCATGTTGTATTTTGTTCCTAAGATGTTGAGTTTGTTTAAGTGTTCTTGTAGGTCTTCTATTGTTTCATGTATTAGTGCCTGGTCGTCTGCAAATAGAAGCTCGTTGATCTCCTCTGTCTCTGATGGGTTGGCTAGCTTGCATATATGGTCCATGTATGTAATAAACAGTAGGGGGGATAGTACGCACCCCTGTCTTACACCTGATCTAACTTCGAAGTGGTCTGTGTAGCCTGTTGCTGTTCTGACCCTGCAGCTGCTGTTGGCGTAGAGACTTTTAATAATGTTGGTTAGATGTTGGCTTACTCCGTATGTTGTTAGTATCTCCCACAGTTGTTCTCTGTTTACTCTGTCGAATGCTTTTTCCTGGTCAATGAAGGCTATGTATAAGTTTTGGTTGTGTTCGTGGCAGTACTATGATGATGTTTATAAGGCAGTTCTATGATGATGTTTATAAGGCAGTACTATGATGATGTTTATAAGGCAGTACTATGATGATGTTTATAAGGCAGTACTATGATGATGTTTATAAGGCAGTACTAAGATGACGTTTATAAGGCAGTACTATGATGATGTTTATAAGGCAGTTCTATGATGACATTTATAAGGCAGTTCTATGATGATGTTTATAAGACAGTTCTATGATGATGTTTATAAGGCAGTTCTATGATGATGTTTATAAGGCAGTTCTAAGATGATGTTTATTGGCAGTTCTAAGATGATGTTTATAAGGCAGTACTATGATGATGTTTATAAGGCAGTACTATGATGATGTTTATATGGCAGTTCTAAGATGATGTTTATAAGGCAGTTCTAAGATGATGTTTATTGGCAGTTCTAAGATGACATTTATAAGGCAGTTCTATGATGACGTTTATAAGGCAGTTCTAAGATGATGTTTATTGGCAGTTCTAAGATGACATTTATAAGGCAGTTCTATGATAATGTTTATTGGAAGTTCTAAGATAATGTTTATAAACCAGTTCTAAGATAATGTTTATAAACCAGTTTTAAGATGATGTTTATTGGAAGTTCTAAGATAATGTTTATAAACCAGTTCTAAGATAATGTTTATAAACCAGTTCTAAGATGATGTTTATTGGCAGTTCTAAGAAGATGCTGCCTTTGATTGGAAGGAAATATAGAAATTATTTGATACTAAAGAAGGATAAAGAGACTGTGACCTGAGTGAAAGGAAATATAGAAATTATTTGAATGAACATACTTGATGAAAGATCACAACAGCTAGGAATGAAAATTAATAGAAATAAGGCCAACATTATGAGAATTAATGAAGTTGGCAATAGCCAAATCAAATTTGGAGAAATACCTCTACTAGATGTACAATCTTACATATATCTGGGTAGTAATATAGATATAGATGGAGGAACAGAAAATGATACCAAAATAAGGATATCAAAAGCAAGAGGTGCTTTCGTTGCACTGGGAAACATATGGAAGTCCAAAGAAATTAGGTTAAATACAAAAATAAAAATGTTTTAACTCCAATGTTAAGTCAGTCCTATTATATGGCTGTGAAACATGGAGAACAACAAAATTGACATTCATGAAGATACAGACTTTCATTAATGGATGCAGACGCAGAATAAAAGGATGGAAATGGCAGGACAAAATCACTAACATAGAATTATGGAAATGTACCAGTCAAATACCAGTGGATAAAAAGATACAGCGAAGATGATGGCGCTTGATAGGACACACACTACAGAAGCCAACTGAGAGTATTACAGAGTTAATCCCCAGGGGAAAAGACAAAGAGGAAGACCAGGGAATTCTTGGAAAAGACAGATAGAAGCAGAGATGAAGATGAGGGGAAGACATGGAATGATCTTAAAAAATTGGCAAGAGACAGAACGACTTGGAAAGTTTTTGTTGAAGACCTATGCTCCACTGGGAGCTGAAAGTGTTTGTTGAAGACCTATGCTCCACTTGGAGCTGAAAGTGTTTATTGAAGACCTATGCTCCACTGGGAGCTGAAAGTGTTTGTTGAAGACCTATGCTCCACAGGGAGCTGAAAGTGTTTGTTGAAGACCTATGCTCCACTGGGAGCTAAAAGTGTTTGTTGAAGACCTATGCTCCACTGGGAGCTAAAAAGGTAGAAGAAGAAGAAGAATTCTCATGTGACAGGTGCTGCAAATGAAGAAGAGTCCGCTTAATTAAAACATCAGTCACTTCGTGATAAGGGCTCTGGCTTGACAATAAAGGCAAGCCTACAATCCTAGCTTATCACTTTCCAGTCAACCTAACTAAAAAAATGTACACCTGACTAGTTGAATTCAGAAAATTATTAATAGCAAGAAATTGAACTAATTCTTTTACCTTCAAATGATGGAGCTAAGTACAGTGAATACATCATTAATATGTCACTCCCCAGCTACATAATCATATGTGGGATATCTCTGACCTTTACTAACACTCTATTCCTCATATGCTCAACGTCTCCTTACTTTGCTTAACTTAATTTCAAGTCCCCTAACTCCTGTATGTAAATTGACTTGTTTTTTTAAATCTTTGAGACATATAATAAATGAATATTAAAATGGAGTGTAACTTCCGAGGCGTTAAATCAATGAATCATTTAGGGGAGGAGGTATGTTGTCAACACTCAGAAAAAAATTACAAATAATCAACAGGAAAAAACAAAGAACAACAGATTGTTTGAAGCAGAATCGAACCCATACTCCTTGGCACAGCACCTTGCCACGAGAACCAAATGCTAGAGCACACAGCCACCTCAGCTACCTAAAATGATAACTATCATTGGCGATGTCTTTCACAATTGTGTACTCATGACTATAGCATAAGGTAACGAACACAACTTGGGAATAAATTGGATATCTGTATTTTCCTATTATAGAGAGATCAGCATCATCATCATCGAGTGCCGTCTCCTCAATGAAGGTTGGCTACCATGAGCGCCATTCTGCTCTGTCTCTTGCTTTGATGGTGCAGGTTGTCATAAGCTGATTTGTCCATTTTTTTTATGTTACTCGTCCATGTTAGTCTTGGTCTGCCTCTGCCTCTTTTACCTAGTATTTTCCCCTCCAGGATTACTTTAAGTAGGCTGTTGTGTCTTTTAATATGGCCCAAGAATCACATTTGTCTTGTTCTAATAGTGTTTAGTAGTTCTCTTTTCATTTTTAGTTGTTTTAAGATTTCATCGTTTGTTTTCTTTTCCTTCCATCCAATTCTACCTATTCTTCTATATATCCACATTTCAAAGGCTTCAATTCTCTGTTTTGTTTTCTTGTCTAATGTCCATGTTTCTGCACCATATAGGAATATTGAGAAGATGTAACATATTCCTATATGGTGCTGAAAGATACTTGTCTTAATAGGAAAATACAGATATACAATTTATTCCTGAGTTGTGTTCATACTATTGTCATGAGTAAACATGCATGAAAGCCATAGCCAATGATAACTATCTTTTTAAGTAGCTGAGTTAGCCATGTGCTGTAGCGTTTAGTTCTCGTGGCTAGGTGCAATGCCGAGGAATATGGGTTCGATCCTGCTTTGAACCATCTATTGTTCTTTGTTTTTTTTCTGTTGTTGATTATTTGTGATTTTTTTCTAAGTGTTGTAAAGACACTTATTATGGAAAAATAAAAGGAAAGAGACATCGTGGACGACAAAGAGAGAAAATACTGGATAGCTTGGTGTCATGGCATGGAAAACAGCCAACAACAGAACTGATACGATGTACTGTGGATAGAAGATTGTGGAGGGACATGATCGCCTATGCCAACCGGTATGGCACATGATGATGATGTAAAGACACCTCTTCCTCTGAAAGGATTTGCCCATTTTAAATCTTGCCTTTTTTACCTTTTAGTGGGGCATAAGCCATCAACACAATCTCTCCAATCCTTTCTGTCTTTTACTATTTCTTCCAGTCTTATCCAGGTCTAAATAATCTTTAAGATCTCTGTCTCAAGTTCTCTGTATGTTTATGTAAGTCTTCCTCATTTCTTAATATGTAATTTACATTTTTGTTTTTATCTGGGTTTTTTTTCTTCAAAATACCTGTCTATCCGATTAATCTTATCTTTATTTATATCTGTCTGTTGTCTTTATGTCAATGGAATCAGTATCATTTCATTCCATTCAGGCATTCACAAATCCATCTTGGCATCTCTCAAAGTATTTTTTGACTGATCATCTCATTTTCGTTCTTTCATTTTAATCTTTGTTTTTTGTCATTACTTATAATGTATCCATCATATTTTTGTTCCAGTTACTTTGTTTTTTTCCATTACTTATAATGTACCCATCATATTTTTGTTTCAGTTACTTTTTGCCATTACTTATAATGTACCCAACAAGTGACCAAGGCATTCAAATGGTTAGAGTCACAAGACTACACCCACGCATGTATACTGAGTGATTCGATGAGCATGATAAAAAAAGTGGAGGCGGGCTCTGTATGCATGCAATGGGTAGAGTCATTGCAGAAATCCAAAATACGTAAGGTCACCTTTGTCTATGTCCCTGGACATGCGGGAGTATGGGGAAATGAAAGGGCGGACAGGTTGGCTAGCTGCGCTGTCGTTGAGGACGGGCAACCAATGGATCGGGCGGACATCATCAATGCCCTCCGAGCTGAGGGAAGAGCACAGGACTTCGACAAACACAGATCCACGTCACTTCTTCGGATGATGGAAATGGGAGTTAAGTTGGGCACAGCCAGAAATGAGACACTTAGTGGCCATGTAAGAAGACTTATCAACCAACATAGAACTGGAGTCGTCAGTCGCTGGACACTGAGGGAATTGCTGAGGAGGGGATCTGAGCACCTATGGACATGTTCGGAGTGCAATGATGATGACCCGCAAATAAATCAATAACTCAATGTACCCATCATATTTTTGTTCCAGTTACTTTTTGCCATTACTTATAATGTACCCATCATTTTTTTGTTCCAGTTACTTTTTGCCATTACTTATAATGTACCCATCATATTTTTGTTCCAGTTACTTTTTGCCATTACTTATAATGTGTCAATCATATTTTTGTTCCAGTATTCATTACCCCACCTACGTAAAACTCAGGGAAACATAATCAACAACTGTAGTCTTGTGGCTTACATTGGACAACCTGGCGCTGTGACTTATGTTGCTACTAAGGTACTCAACGTGGTTCTTTCAGCAAATGATGTTGTTGTGTTGGGTGGTCAGTTTACATTGGAGAACACCCTTTTATTAGGGAAGTTAACTCTTTCCATACAGAAGCTTATTATCAATGCAATGGAAGAGATTTCAGAAACAACATTTTTCAGGGTTTTCTCTCTCTCTCTCTCTCTCTCTCTGCGATCAGGACTCAATCAGAGTAGGATTCCAGACTCTCACATGAAGTCAGCTGTCAGTGTGTTGATCGCCCCCACAGACAGAACATCACAATTAGAGTCTGCCAGATCCACTCTGATTGAACACCGGTTAAAACGTTGCACTGTGTTCTGCGCCAGTGGCCCAGTGCATCTGATTTCAGCCAGCATTTTATTCAGGTTTGCTTTCCTTAGCCTTTGATTGTCCCCAATCTTCCTGCAAGGCAGCAGATTGTCTTTTCTGTAGGGGGATTCTGCCCTTAGATGGTCAGCACTCCCGGGTTTACGAGCACCATCTGCCAGAGTCACTAGAGGTGACTAACACAGACATGCACACACAAAGATATGAGATGTGACTAACACAGACATGCACACAGCGATACGAGGCATGTCTAACACTGACACACATCAAGATATATGACACATGACTAACATAAACATGCACATAAAGATATGAGAAATGACTGACATAGACATGCACACACAAAGATATGACACATGTCTAACATAGACATGCACATAAAGATATGAGATATGACTAACATAGACATGCACTCACAAAGATATGAGATGTGACTAACATAGCCATGCACACACAATGATATGAGATGTGACAATCACAGACATGCACACAAAAAGATATGAGATATGACTAATAAACATGCACACAAAAATATGAGATATCACTAACCCAGACATGCACACACAAAAAGATATGACACATGACTAACACAGATACACAGTAAGATATGAGATATGACTAAACACAGACACACATAAAGATATGAGACAAGATTAACACGGACACACTAAGATATGAGATATGACTAACATGACACACACCAAGATATGAGCCATGGCTAGCACACACACACACAAGCTAAGATATGAGCCATGGCTAGCCCAGAAACACATTAAGGTATCCATATGCTTGGGTTTGTTGTAGTTGGCAGACTCTTCTTAACGTGGGAATCATCGACATACAAGACACAGGCTCCGGTTAACTATTCACAGGTTCCGTTCAAACAGTTGTCCGGAGATTTGAGAGTGCAGTCTGACCCGTAGAACGTTCCCTTGCATGTACAGTTCCCGGTTGACTGTTCACAGGTGTCGTTGAAACAGTTGTCCGGACATTTGAGAGTGCAGTCTGACCCGTAGTACGTTTCCTTGCACATACAGTCTGCACTTTCCAGGTCACATATGATGTCACAGCCATCAGAACACGTCCATTAATAAAATTCCAACACGAAAATTACCATCGGGACAAGTGTCATTACAGGTATAGCCAGGATGTTTACATTGTAGGCATTTTCCGGATTTTTTCTCACATAAAGGACAGACACTGAGACAAGACCTGGAGCAGTCGTGTCCATAGATCCCATGTGAACAGTTGCC
The DNA here is from genome assembly GCA_032433765.1 of Megaustenia siamemsis. Taxonomy (NCBI): domain Eukaryota; kingdom Metazoa; phylum Mollusca; class Gastropoda; order Stylommatophora; family Ariophantidae; genus Megaustenia; species Megaustenia siamemsis. The sequence continues at coordinate 21,970,936 of JAVIAB010000026.1, read as the reverse complement.
ATGACACGTACCAATGATGACGTTGCAGCCTTTGCTACACCCACTACACACTGCACAAAATGACCAAGAATGCCCGTCCAGACAATAGGTGTCTGTAAATGTTAGCACCTCACACACCATCAGTGCACTGTCGGCCTGTGAAATGCTCGGTGAGAACTCAATCTTGATGTGTGCCATTGGCGTTTGTGTGGTGACTACAATAGTGTTCACAGAAACATTAGGGTATGATATATCATTATACTGGAACACTACACCGCCACTGTCAGAGTAAGCCTTTAGAGTGGCATTCTTTACCCGAATCATAGTGCTAGCTCGATGATCAATTCGAATGGTGTGAAGCTTCTGGGGCGTGGCAAAGTTCAGATACCAGTAAACAGGATTGTTCCACTTCTCAATTTTGTTTGTGTGCAGTCATTGTCATAGAGATTGGTCTTTGTTTTGCCATTAACTGCGGCCTCTGGTCCACATCCGTCTCCTGTATAACAAGCATGAAATGTGTTGGTCTGGTTTGTGTTCTGTTTGAGAGCCACATTCCGACCTCTGCCAATGTAGATGGAGCAGATATTTGCAACTATCGCCCCTTCAATCCGTAACTTGTTGATCAGACCAGCCCCAGAGCAAAAGGCATCAATCTCGTGCGGACTAACTACAAACCTTGATTCATTGTTACATAAGGCAGAACCATTTAGTTTTACAGTGAAACTGTCCGGATCTGTTAAGTCATTCACATAAATCCTAAACCAGGAGAACGGCAAAGATTGATTGAGAATTGCCTCAACTGATGTAGAATCTGTGTCCGGATTACATGTGGTGTCGTTGTTATCAAACAGAAAAGTAGGTTCAGATTTTTGGTCGTATTTGTACACGAGATCCAAGTACTGACACCAGGGTCCGAAATATTTGTGCTGACAACTGTCTTTGTTTGGGCATGTCCCTGTAGTTTTGTCACAAACTGAGTCATTATAGCAGTGATATTGTAATGTACAATTTGCCCCAAACCAACCGTCTGCACAAGTTAGGTCATTAGCTTCTAAGGCCGCGAACGAAGCCAGCAGAATAAAGACTTGATCTACATCGATGGTTAATGAACTGTGTGCAAACATTTATTATCAAACCCTTGATTACATTTCTAAAAATCTGCCAACTCGCTGTGATAACAGATAGCGCGATGTTCAAAGTCAACATTGTTTACGCCATGGCTGGGACGCAAACAAGCTTCCATTTTCATGGTTTTAAGAATCAATCTACATATTTATATTTATCTAACATATAACATATTATATATGAGTATTTAGATAATTGATCACGGAATTAGATTTCACCAATGCAAAAATAATAAAAGAGGTGTAAAAAGAATATGGTTTGATAACGTGACACACTATCAAATTGAAAGTGGCGCACTATGCGGCGAAATATATGTAGCCGAAATCAGCATGGCGCACAGTGCGGCTAAATGTAAGGAAAGAGTTAAAAAACATTTTCAGTTTATTAAAGGTTGAAGAAATCAATTAAAAATCAAGAATAAAAATAGTAGTCCCCCCTATATAAAAAGTGAGTGTGAGACCAAATCTCAGTTAATGCAGAAACAACAAATGAAATGATTTGGAGATATTCTTCAACTACCCATAAATGGCATCCCCAATAAACGATGAGCATGATAAAAAAAGTGGAGGCGGGCTCTGTACGCATGCAATGGGTAGAGTCATTGCAGAAATCCAAAATATGGAAGGTCACTTTGTCTATGTCCCTGGACATGCAGGAGTACGGGGAAATGAAAGGGCGGACAGGTTGGCTAGCTGCGCTGTCGTTGAGGACGGGCAACCAATGGATCGGGCGGACATCATCAATGCTTTCTGAGATGTGGGAAGAGCACATGAGCACATGACTTTGAAAAACACAGATCCACGTCACTTCTTCGGATGAAAGAGATGGGAGTTAAGTTGGTCACAGCCAGAAATGAGAAACTTAGTGGCCGTGAAAAAAGACTTATCAACCAACATAGAACTGGAGTCGTCAGTCGCTGGACACTGAGGGAATTGCTGAGGAGGGGATCTGAGCACCTATGGACATGTTCGGAGTGCAAGGATGATGACCCACAAATAACTCAATAACTCAAGTAGATGTAATCACAACTGAGAGCGCAGAAAACCCCCCCAAAAGGTGCATTAATGAAATTTCAAGACTCCTTCTGTCTTTGCCTCTCTGATCAATGTTCTTCTCAGTGTCTCTCTGTCTATTTTACTTTAGTCCACTTTAAATGTTCGTATTCATCCAACAGGGGGCAGTTGTGTCAATGACTAAAGCTTTGGCTATTGATGAGTCGAAATACAATGTCAGAGTAAATTCGTGAGTAATCTATTTCAATATTCTTTCCAACTGGCTTATGATAACAATGTAATGTTGCTATTTATATAATAAAGTCATACAAACTGGAAAATAAGATTGCCATATTTTTGCTTTTCTAATATGTAAAAAAATATTTTGCTTATTTTTTGTTGTTCCTTTGTCTTTGTTGTTCAGCCTTATTCAAACACCATTCCACCTCCCAGTTGTGGTTCTGGAAACAGTCTGGCCAAGCAACTCTGGATCAATGAGCAAAGCCATAAATTAGTAACACACTGAATCTGTGACTAGCAACACACTGAATCTGTGACTAGCAACACACTGAATCTGTGACTAGCAACACACTGAATCTGTGACTAGCAACACACTGAATCTGTGACTAGCAACACACTGAATCTGTGACTAGCAACACACTGAATCTGTGACTAGCAACACACTGAATCTGTGACTAGCAACACACTGAATCTGTGACTAGCAACACACTGAATCTGTGACTAGCAACACACTGAATCTGTGACAATCTAGAGTCCTTAAAAAGGATAGATGATAAAGAGGAGTAATTGTCAGTCGAATAAAGAAGGAAGGAGTGTCTTGATCTTCTTCTACCTTTTTAGCTCCCAGTGGAGCATAGGTCTTCAACAAACACTTTCAGCTCCCAGTGGAGCATAGGTCTTCAACAAACACTTTCAGCTCCCAGTGGAGCATAGGTCTTCAACAAACACTTTCAGCTCCCAGTGGAGAATAGGTCTTCAACAAACACTTTCAGCTCACTGTGGAGCATAGGTCTTCAACAAACACTTTCAGCTCCCAGTGGAGAATAGGTCTTCAACAAACACTTTCAGCTCCAAGTGGAGCATAGGTCTTCAACAAACACTTTCAGCTCCCAGTGGAGCATAGGTCTTCAACAAACACTTTCAGCTCCCAGTGGAGAATAGGTCTTCAACAAACACTTTCAGCTCACTGTGGAGCATAGGTCTTCAACAAACACTTTCAGCTCCCAGTGGAGCATAGGTCTTCAACAAACACTTTCAGCTCTCTGTGGAGCATAGGTCTTCAACAAACACTTTCCAAGTCGTTCTGTCTCTTGCCATTCTTTTAAGATCATTCCATGTCTTCCCCCTCATCTTCATCTCTGCTTCTATCTGTCTTTTCCAAGAATTCCTCGGTCTTCCTCTTTGTCTTTTCCCCTGGGGATTCCAAAAAAGGGCCTGTTGTGTAATACTCTCAGTTGGCTTCTGTAGTGTGTGTCCTATCAAGCGCCATCATCTTCGCTGTATCTTTTTATCCACTGGTATTTGACTGGTACATTTCCATAATTCTATGTTAGTGATTTTGTCCTGCCATTTCCATCCTTTTATTCTGCGTAAGCATCCATTAATGAAAGTCTGTATCTTCGTGATTGTCAATTTTGTTGTTCTCCATGTTTCACAGCCATATAATAGAACCGACTTAACATTTGAGTTAAAAATTTTTATTTTAGTATTTAACCTAATTTCTTTGGATTTCCATATGTTTCCCAGTGGACTGCACTATTGAACACATAAAAAAATGGCGGTTTGTTTACGCCGTTCTGTCGTCAAGGACGAGTAATTCAATTAATTTGTGGAAGGCTCACAGTGTATCCGCGTGCTGTTGAGTTATTTACTGGAGTTGGCCAGTTTATAACGTGGAAACGGGTTCTGGACCGTGCTACTGAGTAAGTGCACATGAGTCTGGACCATCCAAAGCATCAACGTTCAGCGACGTTCATCAAAGATGATCAATGCCCTCCGAGATGTGGGAAGAGCACATGACTTTGACAAACACAGATCCACGTCACTTCTTCCGATGAAAGAGATGGGAGTTAAGATGGCCACAGCCAGAAATGAGAAACTTAGTGGCCGTGTAAGAAGACTTATCAACCAACATAGGACTGGAGTCGTCAGTCACTGGACACTGAGGGAATTGCTGAGGAGGGGATCTGAGCACCTATGGACATGTTCGGAGTGCAATGATGATGATCTGCAAATAATTCAATAACTCAATGTTTCCCAGTGCATAGAAAGCTCCTCTTGCTTTTGATATCCTTATTTTGGTATCATTTTCTGCTCCTCCCTCTTTATCTATATTACTACCCAAATATATGTAAGATTGTACATCTAATAGAGGTATTTCTCTTAGTCTTATTGCCAACATTATGAGAATTAATACAGTTGGCAATAACCAAATAAAACTAGGAGTGTCTTGATAGTGCTTCTTATTGTGTTTCATGCATAATAATTTGTGTGGCATTTTCTGTTTAGTTCATCCATCTTTTGAGGGGACTTTTTTTCCTTACCTTCTTGCACCATCTGTTTGTTGTTTGGTGTTGCTCTCTTCTAACATCCTACCAGTGTCATCAGCTGTCTCACAAGGGCTCACAGGTATCTCACAATAAGTCCCTGTTCTAGGCTAGCTTCAATCTGAGATGGGAGCCAATGACTGCCATCTTGACCTCTCTTGTCAGTGTTCTTCTCACTGTCACTCGAAGTCAGCCTCTTTTTTCTTGATGATTCAAGGGCTTCTTTGCTGCTGTTCTCTGGTAATTTCTTCTCATCACATAATGATTGATGTGTGTCTACATTTCTTTTCTTGATTATAGATAAGACTTGGTAATTTATCTGATTTCTGCACAACAAACTTTGATAAGACTTGGTAATTTATCTGATTTCTGCACAACAAACTTTGATAAGACTTGGTAATTTATCTGATTTCTGCACAACAAACTTTGATAAGACTTGGTAATTTATCAAATTTGTGCACAACAAACTTTGATAAGACTTGGTAATTTATCAAATTTGTGCACAACAAACTTTGATAAGATGCAATAACAGAAAAGGTAGAAGATAATTCTCAAGAGATAGACTATAACAAAAGATCTTAAGCTGCTGAAAGACAAAGTAGAATCGAGAACTGCACTGATCATGATTTTACTCCATTGTATTTGACTTATGACCCCGTGTGTTACTGGGGCCTCATTATGAGGGAGGTAAAGAATAGTGGCACTGTGACCTTCCAGGCATGTCATAAGAGGCGACTAAGGAGATTGATCGATGGCTTGACAAGCTGTCATTGTAAAAAGTATTGTTATGAAAACAGCGCCATAGATTTTAGAGCAGTGATCTCTGCAATATGTGCCATTTTGGCACGCAAGGTTTCTGTTTTTGAGATTGTGGTTCTGCCCTATGTGCCGTCTTCGGCTCGAAAGGACAATAGATAGATTTGACTTATGCAACAAGTCTATGTCAATAGAAATGAAAAAGAGAGTTCATTGGTGCTATAAATTGGCTCTAAGCCAATTCTGACCTATGGAAGTGAATCATGGACAGTAGACAAATAGATGAAAAGACGCCACAGAGATGGGATTTCTCAGAAGAATATTGAGAGTTCCATAGACAGCTAAAAAGACCAATGAGGAAATTCTCAGAGGCCAACACAAAAAGGGGGCTCCTAACATCAGAAAAAAAACAATCACCATTTTTCTGGCACATCATGAGAAGTGGAAAGTTGGAATACTTGGTTACAACTGGCAAAATACAGGGAAAAAGAGATACTAGATAGCCTGGTGTCATGGCATGGAAAACAGTCAACAACTGAACTGATATGATTCACTGTGGATAGAAGATTGTGGAAGGACATGATCGTCTACGCAAACCGGTATGGCACATGATGATAATGATATGACTTAGATATATGTTTTCAAAGACATCTGATTAATTTGTTTATTTTCTTTATTTGGTTTCCAGCAATCATGTGCATAAGTAATCATGGTGGATAGCACAGTTGAGCGGAATATCCTGATCTTTATTTTTATTCTATTTGTTGATAGTCTGTGACAGAACTAGCACAGTTGAGCTGAATATCCTGATCTTTATTTTTATTCTATTTGTTGATAGTCTGTGACAGAACTAGCACAGTTGAGCTGAATATCCTGATCTTTATTTTTATTCTATTTGTTGATAGTCTGTGACAGAACTAGCACAGTGGCAGAGGATTATGTAACATACACACAACAGTGCTCAGAGCCAAAATAATTGAGAAACAATCACGATCATACAGGGAGGTTTTTCAAGATGGTGGAGTGACTGTGCCAGTGTATATTTTGATTCAGTGGAACATCAATATTTCTATTCTATATGGATTATGTGTCAAGTTTCCAATTCCAGGGAATGGTATAAAAAGATAACGTCCATCGAAATGAAATGTGTCAGAAGAATGACAGGAAACAGCTTAAGGGACAGAGTAAGAAGCACCGACCTGAGGAAGAAACTCGAAATTGAACCCGCCTTTGAATACATAAAGAAACAACAGATAAATTTGTTCGGCCACATAACAAGACAAAAAGAACTAACAATGACTCAAAGAGCCATAAACAAACGCTACGAAAATGCCCGATTAAGATGAAGACCGAGAAAGAGATGGATAAAGGGAATACTAGAGTCATTAGGAGGGATAACACCAGAAGAGGCCAAAAGAAGAGCAAAAAATCACAGATTGTATTTCCCCTCGACGCCAACTGCAATGGAGGAAGGATAGAAGAAAGAAAAATGTAGAAGAAGAAGAAATTGATAGTCATGCTATATCTTCATGAAGTTGAGATTTCAGTTGTTATTTTCTTTCACAAGTCTTTTACTTTAAATAGATGTCTCAACTTCTGCAGATTTGCTCCAGGAAACATATACACTCCACTATGGGAGAATAGTGCTCGTGCGTCAGCTAATTATGAGAAAACAATCCAAGCTGGCAAAGATGCACAGGTAGTTTTTTCCTGCCATCTTTATTTTTTTTTCTGCCCTGTACTATTTCTGGGTTTGTTTTTAGACAAATGTCCTTGCTGAAGATGGATGTGTCAGGCCTAAAGATGCATATATCACAAGCTTTGCCCTAAATTAGAGAGTCAATACATCCTTGCTGATGATGGATGTGTCAGGCCTAAAGATGCATATATCACAAGCTTTGCCCTAAACTAGAGAGACAATACATCCATGCTGATGATGGATGTGTCAGGCCTAAAGATACATCTATCACAAGCTTTGCCCTAAACTAGAGAGACAATACATCCATGCTGATGATGGATGTGTCAGGACTAAAGATGCATATATCACAAGCTTTGCCCTAAACTAGAGAGACAATACATCCATGCTGATGATGGATGTGTCAGGCCTAAAGATGCATATATCACAAGCTTTGCCCTAAACTAGAGAGACAATACATCCATGCTGATGATGGATGTGTCAGGCCTAAAGATGCATATATCACAAGCTTTGCCCTAAACTAGAGAGACATTACATCCATGCTGATGATGGATGTGTCAGGCCTAAAGATGCATATATCACAAGCTTTGCCCTAAACTAGAGAGACAATACATCCATGCTGATGATGGATGTGTCAGGCCTAAAGATGCATATATCACAAGCTTTGCCCTAAACTAGAGAGACATTACATCCTTGCTGATGATGGATGTGTCAGGCCTAAAGATGCATATATCACAAGCTTTGCCCTAAACTAGAGAGACATTACATCCATGCTCACTTAATGGGTGAACATTAAGAAGAAAGAAGATGTTCGATGTCAACACAGTTGTATAAAAATGAGTATCTAGGTCACAACGCCTAAGAACCAGCCCACCAGGCATTTTTTACCAGTCTTTGAGGTTGATGGAAAAAATCATTATAAACTATTGTCTCTAAGCTGAAGAAATAAAGTTTACAAGTAACAAACGTATGCACAATAAATATTTTGTATGTAAAATAAAATATGTCGGACATGTGCTGAGAAGAGACAACAATAGAATTCCAAAACAGGCTCTTCCATGGGAAACATCAGGATACAGAAAAAGTGGAAGACCTAGAGATACATTAAAATATTTACAAGAGAAGCAGAACTGGCAGGTATAGTCACATATAAGTTCAAATACCTCACCAAGAATAGAGATGGGTGGTGAAAAACACTTCAAGCCCTATGCGATAACTAATGGCACGGGAAGAATCAAGAATACAAAAGAAAAAAATAATTTGCTTAAGAGTATCGCCAAAATGAAATAATTTTCTCAAAGCTCTGATCCTCAATTTGAACTCGTATTTATTTTTTATTTTTTTTTTTTTTTTTTTTTGTGTTCACCAGCTTTTTTTACTTCTGACGAAGTCCCTAGAGACCAGGAACTGAATTTTGCGCCCCCACAGGGTCCCTCGCCGCACAGGCAGATAACTCTGTCTTCAGAGGTACTCATATTTTTCCTGTCCATGAGTAATTGACGTTTCAATATGGGCCTCGCTGCTGAGACCAGGGGTAGTTGTCGCAGAGAGAAATAAGTAAAAATCCCAACTGGTAGAGCTGGGATTTGAACCCACAACCTCTCTGTCTCAAGGCCGGCGTCTTGCCTAGAGACCAACCAGTCCCCCGAACTCATGTTCAAATATCATCTCAGACTGTGAGGATCGGTGATAATGAGACACTTAAGTGACGGTAGTCTTTTCCACTACAGATGATTTGGCAAAATCAAAAGGATGTTTAGCTTTGTCTTTAGTATCCGGATTGATCTTTGTGGGGATGGATTGGTATGTGCATTTAAAAACAGAAAGCTTGTAAACAGTTAGACACACAAGAGCACTACTAATTAAATTAAAGTGGATAATACCTCGGTGAATACCCGGGCCCAGACCACGGCAAGAGAACAGAATATTGCCACTGTCATGCATGTCATAAGAGGCAACTATTGAAGTTTTGGAAACAACGTCTTCATCAGCGCTACAGAGATGATGTATCTGAGTTGAAGCTATCTTCAGTACTTTCACCAGTGAATGTGGTGATCATGCTTCATATTGGGAAACATGCTGAGGAAGAAATGAGAACACAATGGCATTTGTTGTGTGTTGAAGATGATCTGTTGACTAAACTAAAACTAAACTTAACAAAAGTGGGGCAAGAATTCTGTATTTTCCAGGAAAAGTGGACTTCAGATTATTTCTTTATTTTATATCACGATAACCCTGCATGTTTCATCATCATCGAATGCCATCTCCACAACGAAGGTTGGCCACCATGGAGTGCCATTCTGCTCTGTCTCTTGCTTTGATGGTGCAGTTTGTCATAGGCTGGTTTGTCCATCTTTTGATGTTACTCGTCCATGTTAGTCTTGGTCTGCCTCTTTTACCTTGTGTTTTCCCCTCCAAGATTACTTTTAGTAGGCTGTTGTGTCTTTTAACATGGCCCAACAATCGCATTTGTCTTGTTTGAATTGTGTTTAGTAGTTCTCTTTTCATTTTTAGTTGTTTTAAGACTTCATTATTTGTTTTCTTTTTCTTCCATCCAATTCTACCTATTCTTCTATATATCCACATTTCAAAGGCTTCAATTCTCTGTTTTGTTTTCTTGTCTAATGTCCATGTTTCTGCACCATATAGGAATGTTGAGAAGACATAATATTTTGCTATTCTTAGTGTTAGCCCTGGTGTTATTTGTTTTGATGTTAGTATGTTCTTCAGGATATTAAAATTGCTTTTTGCCATTCCTATTCTTTTGTTTATTTCAGTTGTACATTTTCCATCACTGGTTATAGTATGTCCAAGGTAGTTCTGAACTGTCTCCAGGTCTATTCCTTCAATTTTGATATCCACTTGTGGGTTTTGAGTATTTTTTTTGTTTATGATCATAGTTTTAGTCTTTTTGATATTCATATCTAGTCCAAATTTTTTGCTTATCATGTTAATTTCATTATGTAATTGTTGTAGATCTTTAGGATTTTCTGTTATTAGTACAGTATTGTCAACATATCTTAGGTTATTGATTATCTTTCCATTAATGTGTAGGCCTGGGATCTCTATGATGTTTTCAAAAATTTGTTCAGGGTATAGATTGAACAAGCTTGGTGATAGGATGCATCCTTGTCTTACTCCTCTTTTTATATCAATGGGTGTAGAGAACTCTTTGTTATAAGATGCATCTTTAATCTTTAATAAAAAGATAACTCTCATTAAACTGGTATGCTCTCCATTTAATATTTTGAAATGTATTTTTCAATTCATTTCTTTCTTTTTTTCTTTCTTGCTTCCTTTTCTATCCCCATCTTTTCTCTTTCATTTAATTCTTCTCCCTCTCTGCCACTTTGCATAAATAATATGATTTTCTTCTTTGCAGTTCCAGTAAACTGCATGCAAATAAAATTATTTTTATAAGGGCTTCAGCAGAGGACAAAGTCCAGCCTTCGTCACGTTCATATTTTTTCCACATATGGCCCTAAGAATATGGAAAGTTATCCATCCCTGATGTAGAAGACCTAGCATTGCAATATTTCTTAGAAATTTAAATATATGCTAATGAATTAAATTTGTTAAATTATATGCAAATATAAATTGCATGTTTTCATCTAAATATTATATATATTTCTATAGAAAATTATTTATTTTTTGTTCTCTTCTTAGCTCCTTGGAAGATTTGGCACGCCAGAAGAATGTGGACTTGTATGTTTGTTCCTGGCAGCAGATGCCACGTTTTGTACGGGAATTAACATCAATGTCAGTGGAGGTGCTGAACTTGATTACGGCAACAAGAACAAAGTCAATCCTTCCACTTGAGTTTCCTTTAAAATTGTTGTTCTCAAATTGTATTTTTTTTTTATGTTCATTAGAAAATGGCAATTTATAAATGGGATTTTCCTCAGGTTACGTTTTGTTTCTAAATAAGCTGAAGTAATGAGATGTACTTATTATGATATTTAAGTGAAGTGTCTATTGAGTATGATAGTCTTCTCAATGAAGCAATTGTGGTTTATAGAAAACCTTAGAGTAAAAAAAAAAAAAAAAAAAAAAAGTAAAGTACCCCCGTCACGCCAAGTGGCGCATAGGGAATATGGTGTTAGTGACCATCAATTTTACAGATCTTCGGCACATGATTTTTTGAGATGATGTGGTCGGTATTATGCCCGTGCCACTTTACTTTCCCAGAAAAAAAATCTGGTACCCATTAAAGGCTGGGTGAACCAAAAGTCGTCGGTTGGGATCGAACCCTACCTCGTGTCCTTTGTAGTCCAGTTCACTATCCACTGAGCTATCGCAGCTTCCAACCTTAGAGTAAGTCAAAGTAAATTCTGAGCCATATTAGGAGAATATGAAATACAAGGCAGTTGCTTCATAAAATTAATAGAATAAGTAAGTAAAGTAAAGAGCCCCATCATGCCAAGTGGCATATAGGGAATATTGTGTTAGTGACCATAATTTTTATAGACCTTTGGCACATGATTTTTGGGGTAATGTAGTCGGTATTATGCCCATGCCGTGCCGTTTTACTTTCCTAGAAAAAATGCGGCATCCATTTATAGCTGGGTGAACCCGAAGCCGTCAATCAGGATCGAACCCGACCTCTTGTCCGTTGTAGTCCATTTCACTAACCACTGAGCTATTGTGACTCCCATATATTAATAGAGTATTGTACCAAAAATCAGACAATCAAAGAGGTGCTTCATAAAATTAATAGAGTATTGTACCAAAAATCAGACAATCAAAGAGGTGCTTCATAAAATTAATAGAGTATTGTACCAAACAATCAGACAATCAAAGAGGTGCTTCATAAAATTAATAGAGTATTGTACCAAACAATCAACACAAATACAATACTTAGACTATTCAAATCATACATACTCTCAATCCTTACGTATGCGTGTGAAAGCTGGAAAATGACAGGAGACATAGAAACAAAGTTGAACGCATTAAAAAATAAATGTCTAAGGAAAATACTTGGTATAGCTTGGAACGAATTCAAAACAAAATAGGAAATTAGAGAAATCGCCACTCAACCACTAATATCTTTAGTAATAAAGAAAAGATGATGGTCATATATTGGGCATGTGATGAGAAGAGATAATAACCGAATAGCAAAGCAAGCCCACATGTGGGAAACAACAGGTAAGAGAAAAAGAGGAAGACCCAGAGAGACACTGAGAAGAACATTGCTGAGAGAGGCAAATGCAGCAGGAATCGGCTCCCTCAATGAGATAGAGCTGCTTGCTCAGAATAGAGACAAATGGCGAGATTTGATAAAATATCTTTTAAAGAATTGAAAACTGCTAGAACAAAAATTCAGATAAGAGAGAGAGTATCTTGGTCTACGCCCTATGGGCCGGCTACGGCTCGAAAGGTCAATAGATAGATAGATAGTGTACCAAACATCAGTCAATCTATCAAAGCAATTGCTTGGTAAAGCCAAGAGAACATTGTACCAGTTAGTTGACAGGTTGTTCTACCTGTATACTGTACAGTTCTATTAGTACTCACATTCCTTCCTCAATATATCCCTCAGCATGTGGCGACTGACAATACTGGTTCTGTGTTGATTGACTAGTCTTCTAGGCTCCCTGCGTAGCACTCTTATCTGTTATTACCTCTTTTAATATCATGTTCTTGCAGTCTATTCAAGGTTTTAGATTCACATTCTTTGCCTGAATCACTTACTTTTCCTGTTTCTTTATTAGCCCTGAGAATGCCAGCCTGGTCCTTTGCTTGTTCATTCTCCTCAATAACTAATGCAGCGAGACTGCTCGCTCAATCATTCACTTTTACACAAATGTCCTGACAAAAAAAAATTATAAATTGCTTAATAGTATCGCCAAAATGAAATAATTTTGTCAAAGCTCTGATCATTTAATTGAACACATGTTCAAATACCATCTCAGACTGTGAGGATCAATGTAATTGATGATGAGACACATAAGCGACAGTAGTCTTTTCTACTATAGATGATCTGGCAATATCAAAAAGGTGTTTGACTTTGTCTTTAGTATTAGGATTGTTCTTTGTCGGGATGGATGGTATGTGCATTTAAATACAGATGGCTTGTCAGCAGAAGGAAGTAGATTTTAATCAGCTTTCACCTTTTCTGAGACTCCAACTGCCTTCAAGCAAAGCCCATTTCTATCTTCCTGAGCATACTCATTGATTCACTGAAAAAGCATTCCTAGATAAAAGTCAGTGTCTCAAGCCAAGCTATTGTCTTAGATATTGCCATGACGTCCATCTTAAATTAAGATGTAAAAAAAAATAAAAGGAAAGGACCCCCGTCACGCCAAGTGGCGTATAGGGTATATGGTGTAAGTGACCATAAATTTTACAGACCTTCAGCACATGATTTTTGGGGTAATGTGGTCGGTATTATGCCCATGTTGCTTTATTTTCCCAGAAAAAAATCTGGTACCCATCATGGGCTGGGTGAACCGGAAGCCGTCAGTTGGGATCGAACCCTATCTCTTGTCCTTTGTAGTCCAGTTCTCTAACCACTGAGCTATCATGGCTTACCCTTCAAGCAAAGCCCATTTCTATCTTCCTGAGCATACTCATTGATTCACTGAGAAAGCATTCCTAGATAGAAGTCAGTGTCTCAAACCAAGTTATAGTCTTAGATATTGCCATGACATCCATTTTTAATTAACATGTCTCTTCTTCATCTTCTTCTACCTTTCAGCTCCCAGTGGAGCATTGTAAGAAAAAAAAGTAAAGTACCCCCATCACGCCATGTGGCGTATAGGGAAATATGGTGTTAGTGACCCTATATTTTACAGACCTTCAGCACATGATTTTTGAGGTAATGTGGTCGGTATTATGTCCGTGCTGCTTTACTTTCCCAGAAAAAATCCGGTACCCATTTAACGCTGGGTGAACCCGGAAGCCATCGGTTGGGATCGAACCCTACCCCTTGTCCGTTGTAGTCCTGTTCACTAACCACTGATCTATCGCATCTCCCTTCAGTGGAGCATAGGTCTTCAATAAACACTTTCAGCTCCCTATAGAGCATAGGTCTTCAATAAACACTTTCCAAGTCGTTCTGTTTCTTGCTATTCTTTTAAGATCATTTCATGTCTTCCCCATCATCTTCATCTCTGCTTCCATCTGCCTTCTCCAAGAATTCCTTGGTCTTCCTTTTTGTTTTTTCCCCTGGGGATTCCAAAAAAGGGCCTGTTGTGTAATACTCTCGGTTGGCTTCCGTAGTGTGTGCTCTATCCAGCGTCATCATCTTTGCTGTATCTCTTTATCCACAGGTATTTGACTGGTACATTTCCATAATTCTATGTTAGTGATTTTGTCCTGCCATTTCCATCCTTTTATTCGTTTAACATAAGCATCAATTAATGAAAGTCTGTATTTTCATGAATGTCAATTTTGTTGTTCTCCATGTTTCACAGCCATAATTAACATGTAGTCAAGGCAAATTCACTACTGTCTTCCTTTACAACCCCCCCTGGCTTGAGCTGTGATTGGTATGAACTTCAACTAAACCATACAACAGACTCACCTGTGTACATGACTGCTTCACCCTCGTAAGTCTTAAAAACTAAACAACAATCAAAGCAGTTCCTTGATAATATTAACATATTCCCTACCAAGAGGCTTAACACACAGCAGCACAGCCATTTTTCACAATTGTTTTAACATTTGAAATAACACAAAGAATATAATTGAAAATGATTTAAAACACATGGTTTGTTTGGACAATTTGCTCAGAAAGTTAGAAAAGAGGTTCAATAAGAAAATTACAAGGTTTTAGTGGAAATAATTGTAGAAATATCAATAAATTAACTCTTACCGTAAAAAAAGTAAAGTACCCCCGTCACGCCAAGTGGCGTATAGGGAAATATGGTGTTAGTGACCCTATATTTTACAGACCTTCAGCACATGATTTTTGGTGTAATGTGGTCGGTATTACGCCCGTGCTGCTTTACTTTCCCAGAAAAAAATCCGGTACCCATTTAAGGCTGGGTGAACCCAGAAGCCGTCGATTGGGATCGAACCCGACCCCTTGTCCCTTGTAGTCCAGTTCACTAACCACTGAGCTATCGCGGCTCCCCTAACTCTTACCGTACTTGAATAAAATCCATATGTTTACAAAGTGTTTTTAGGAAAACAAAATTAGGAAATGAGTGTATATCTTAATATCATAAGAACCTTTTAACTTCAAATATTACTATGATGTATGTATTTTATATAAAAAATTGCAGAATTGAATACATTTTTTTTACAAAACATATTTATGAATAAATCTTTTCAAGAAAAATGCAAAAAGTAATTGAAAAACCTGATAAAGAAAAATATTAAATTGAAAATAATAAAAACAAAAACTGTACTTGAAATAATATTTACAGCTTTATGCACATCAGTAATACTGTAAATGTTGTTTATTGTAAAATATATTCAATTTTACACAAAACTGTCACAGCTTCAAGTGTTTACACTTTAAAATAATTTGTCTATGATTTTGTGAAATTGGTACGATTTTAAGTCAATTTCAGCAAACAAACAAAAAAATAAGACAGAGTTTACATATACTATAATGTCACAATATTTATTTTCTAATCTCCATATTACAGTAATGTATCATATATAATTCATGATTCATGATTGTACAAAGAGGTTATGACAGTGGTTTTCTGTTGCCTTCCGTTGGTTTGAATACAGTTGGCTCCACTAGTCTTTGACTAAATAGTCTCTCCCACAAAGCAGTGGGGTTGTTTTACTTTGGGGTGCCCTCCCTTAGCCTTTTACTCTCCCAAGCTTACCTGCAAGGCAGCAGGGTAGCCACAGGTTGTACTGTTTACTACATACAGTAGCAGGTAAAATTACCCAACCTGACACATAAGAAAGACGCCAAAGCAAAAAGAGAACTAATTTCCAATGTTAGGAAGAAACAATCATCATTTTTTGGCCATGTAATGAGAAGAGAACAACTGGGATATATTGTAACAACTGGGAAAATTGAGGGACAAAGAGAAAAAATACCAGACAGCTTAAGAGAATGGCTTGGCAGAAGGTCAACAGCAGAAATGATAAATAACTGCCGAGATCGAAAGTTGTGGAGAGACATGATCACCTATGCCAGCAGCCCTGGTACTTGATGATGATGATGATCATATATAAGAATCTCTTCTTTTACCTTTTAGCTCCTATATATAAGAATATGTAGAATTAAATGAACTTCTTATAAAAAAGTATTTACAATAATATATTTGTTAGAAAAGTTATTTAAAAATTACATATTTGACATGCTATTTCCAGAGCTATAAGAAGAAATGGGGCAACGCCACTTTACCTCTGGTGCCAATATATGTTCTGAATATCAATATTATCACTCAATGAAAAATCTGAATCCATGTGGTGGATAAATACCTCTTCTATATTTTTAACAGTAACCCATGATTGAATTAATTTTGAGGCTTGTTCGGCCATAAATTGTTAGTTATGTTTATAGGGAAGCCATTTTCTTATCAGTGAAAGTTCAATAACTTGGAATAACACATGATTAAAACTGATTAAAAACACAATGAAACCTGTTTCTTATAACACAGGAATTGAATTATTTATAAACGTAAACATCCAGAATTTTGAAAAGCTGGATTGGATTAAATACAAAAGGATTTTTATTTAAACACTGAAAATAGAGACCAAATCTCATCCAGCTGGTATTAGACAAGCCGAAATTGACGGGTATGAAATTTTCGGCTATTATTAGACGAGTTGAATGAAAAGCTGCAAAAACTGGCTCAAGAGTTCAACACATTGGTAACAAGAACCAGTTTTTGTGGCTTAGTATATGAAACATATTAGTAGAACATTGTACTGACATTGATTAATTGATCAAAACATAAATATAAAAGAAATATGATATTTTGAATTGAAAATTATCTGCCTTTGAAAATTGTTTCACTATTTATAATAAATAATATATTTTTTTCTTCAGATATCATCAATAGATTGCTATTTTCATTTCCTTTAACCATTTTCCTTTCCGGTGATCTATAACATGTACCATATTTAATTATATTATTGCATGAAATTGTTAAATGAAAAAAATGTGATGGAATTTTCCTAAATTGAAAATTGATCTGGATAAACCTAAAGAAAACCTAAAGTCAGCGAAAGTCTGGAAGGAGTTAATTGATCAAAACATTTTCTGGGTAATATTAGTAGAGCATTGTACCAAACATTAATTAATCCATCAAATCATTTTCTGGATAATATTAGTAGAGCATTGTACCAGACATCAATTAATCCATGTAAACATTTTCTGGATAATATTAGTAGAGCATTGTACCAGACATCAGTTAATCCATGTAAACATTTTCCGGATAATGTTAGTAGAGCATTGTACCAGACATCAATTAATCCATGTAAACATTTTCTGGATAATATTAGTAGAGCATTGTACCAGACATCAATTAATCCATGTAAACATTTTCTGGATAATATTAGTAGAACATTGTACCAGACATCAATTAATCCATGTAAAAATTTTCTGGATAATATTAGTAGAGCATTGTACCAGACATTAATTAATCCATCAAATCATTTTCTGGATAATATTAGTAGAGCATTGTACCAGACATCAATTAATCCATCAAATCATTTTCTGGACAATATTAGTAGAGCATTGTACCAGACATCAATTAATCCATCAAATCATTTTCTGGGTAATATTAGTAGAGCATTGTACCAGACATCAATTAATCCATCAAATCATTTTCTGGGTAATATTAGTAGAGCATTGTACCAGACATCAATTAATCCATCAAAACATTTTCTGGATAACACCAATCCCTAGTCTTGGATATTTTCTTTACTTCCTTCCAGTCAAAACCAGTGTTCTAGAAGCTTTCCATGATTCCTCTTCTCCATGAATTCCTGGGTCTTCCCTGTTTTTCCTTTCCCTGTGGATTCCATAACAGTGACTGCAGGTTTTCTTAGTGTGTGCCTAATCCAGATAGCAGATGTGTTAACTTATGGCTGGGACAAGTGATAGTCTGATCATTGCATTTGAGTTGTCAAAATGAGCAAGACGGGCTGTGTACCATCGCTATTCAATGTGTGTGTGAAGAGAATAACATCAGAAGCCGACCATGAAAGTAAGGTAGTTTCAGAATCTAATTAAAACTCAGTAGATGGAGAACTGAGAAGAACATTGATCAGGGAGGCAAGAGCAGAAGAAATCGGCTCCCTCAATGAAATAGAGTTGCTTGCACAGAACAGAGACAAATGGCGAGATTTGATAAAAGATCTTTACAAGGATTGAAAACTTCTAGAATAAAAATTTAGATAAGAGAAAGAGTATCTGGGTCTATGCCCAATGGGTCGGCTACAGCTCGAAAGGTCAATAGTTATAATAGATAGATGAAGGAGACTCAAGAATAAACTTCTCATTTGCAATTGATCAAAGTTGGATAAATGGTAACGTCATACAATTACAGTCCACTCCACTTGTGAAATACATAAGAGAAAGATTATCACATTCAAGTTTATATAATTATAAAACTTACCTTTGAGTGTTTTCTTCTTCTTTCCTTCCTCATTTGTCTTTCAATGTCGAAGGGAGATATAATTTGCAGTCTTTTGCTCTTTTTCTAGCTTCTGCTGCTGTTATAATTCCTAGCATTTCAAATATTCCATTGATCCATCTTTTTTGTGGTTGACCCATGAATCTGGTGTTTTCATAACATTTATTGAAGGCTGATTGTTTTGTGTTTTGATCTTTTTGCCTTATCACGTAGCCAAACCATTTCATCTGATGTTTCTTAATGTATTCTTTGGCAGGAATTATTGCTAGCATTTTTCTCAGTTCTTCATTTCAGATCTTATCTCTCAGGCTGTTTCCTGTCAGTCTGTCCTTTGGGTGATAAAATGATTGCTCATGTGCTGCAGTTTTGGAATTTGGAATGGCAATCATCGCAATCATCAGAATATCATATCTTATTATTTGCTTCAATTTATATTTATTTTACTTCTCATTTTCTTCTTATTTTTCTGAAATTGTTTTCTATTCCTTCCATAATTTATGTTATTTTTAAAATATAAATTTATTCTTTTATTTAATATTGAAATCAGGGTAATCGCCTATATCATATTTATGCTGTTTTCATCTCTGTTTTTTTTTTTTCAATTTAAAAAAAAGAAATTATTTTATTTTTCTTTTCTTCCATGATTTGTGACATCTTTATATATGACTAATTTTTCCACTTAATACAAAACCAGGACAACTCTAAACAAAAAGGAAGGTTATAGAAAGAATTATATTCACATATTGAATAAAGTTTATCTTTATTGATTTGCTTGTATGTTCATTAACAAACTTAACTTAAGTCTAGATTATGATACTAGAGTAAAATTTACGCATCAAAACACACATTTTTCTAAATTTGACAGTTTACCATGGTTAAATATCCCCCCATTTACCTTCCTAATTGCTACTTTAGATGATCCCTGAGCATTGGATTTGTTTCTATTGATGTAAGAATTTTTACTTTTTTATTTTCATGAGATAATAGGATCACATAGTGTGAAAAGAATTAGCCAATTATGAAGAAATTAGTTGTTTTTTTTTTTATTGCTGTTACCAGGGAAATGTCCTCGGTCATCAGCTGACATCAAACAATGCTTTGTGACTCGGGAAAACACAGCGAATAATGTTATTGAGGTAGCCGAACATACTGTCAAACTTACAGCTACTATACTGATAGACATTGTAACACATCCTGTCCATAAGGGCAAACTCAAGTCATAAATCAACCTGAAACCCAAGTCCTCATGTCTCGTCTAGTGTTAATACATGGCTGTGTGTCAAACGTTCAGAGAAAATACTATTTTTATTGCACCTAATGTCACATCTAAGTGGTAGTAATTTTTACTACGGTATCTTAAATGGAATATTTACAGATAGGTATCGTAATCTACAATTAAAATAACATTTATAATGTTAATAATATGAAAATATTGTGATATTTTGTACGCTCTGAAATGCAATAATGA
Source organism: Megaustenia siamemsis (assembly GCA_032433765.1). Taxonomy (NCBI): domain Eukaryota; kingdom Metazoa; phylum Mollusca; class Gastropoda; order Stylommatophora; family Ariophantidae; genus Megaustenia; species Megaustenia siamemsis. The sequence goes on along the minus strand of JAVIAB010000026.1, from coordinate 21,950,798 downwards.
TGCAGCTATAGTGTGTAGTTTGCATGAGGGATTCACGTTCTGTAAGCACTTAAATTATTTGTAACTTAATCTGTCATTTTTTTTATTTTTATGCACAAATGTTTCATAGTATTATTTTCATCTTTTACACTAAGGAGGAAACAGTTAATTATAGTTGATATGTGAAATGAAACCATGTAAAGTTTTCACTGTTATTATATTTTTGTTATCTCTTGCATGCATTTTTATATTTTGTTAACATGTTAAAAATAATAAGACATAAATCTTGTCTCTTCTGTTTTTACCCAGTGATTACTGCTCTTTATTGTCTGCTCTTGAAACGACATTAAGTGAGTGTAATGTTGTTATTGTTATTGAGTTGTTAGCGGGTCATCATCATTGCACTCTGAACATGTCCATAGGTGCTCAGATCCCCTCCTCAGCAAGTCCTGCAGTGTCCAGCGACTGACGACTCCAGTTCTATGTTGGTTTATAAGTCTTCTTACACGCCCACTAAGTTTCTCATTTCTGGCTGTGCCCATCTTAATTCCCCATCTCTTTCATCCGAAGGAGTGACATTGACTCATGGTTGTTGAAGTCCTGTGCCCTTTCCACATCTCGGAGGGTATTGATAGGATGTAAATACTGTGTCATGATTAACGTCTTGTTTATTCTCAAACAAATACAAGCGGAAACTGAGGCCCTCAAAGTTGCTGTTAATCTTGCTATCCAGCACAAAAATAACATGCACAAGTAACTGGTGATACTGACCGATGCACTGTCAATTCTAACAGCTCTTAAAACTCCCCAGGAACAATGAGCTAGATGACCTGATAACACTGCTAGAACATTTGTGCAACAACTTCCAGAGAGTGATTATTGATACCATCACACTGTAATATACAAGAAAACAAATGCACAGACAAGCTAGCCAAGGAAGGAGGGAGATTACCACAAGAGAACCATCTGGTCAGTTATGAAGAAGCTAAATCCATCACCAAAAGGCCAATAATATGCCACATTGAAACAAGAACACCCAAAGTAATAATGAGAGATACAGATACCTCCAACTATCAAGGAGAGACTAAGTCATTATACTTCGCCTATGATCTGGCCACAACAGAATGAGAAACCACATGTTTACCAAACTCAAAATAGGAACTATCAGTCTATAACTCTGTACCCAAGATGACATGACAATAAAGCACATTCTACAGGATTGCCCTGGCACACAGACCTGAGGAGACCAATGTGGCCCACATCCACAGTGTACCTGAATCACTGAAACAGACAGCTGCCTTCATAAGAGTCCAAAATCCTAGTCTGAATGCGCCATGATCACAGAAGAAGAAAAAATTGAGCTTAGATATCAACAACTTTCAGCCCAACACATCCAGTATTTGTGCAGTATTTTTTGGGTACAGGGTTTGCCTTCTCTTTGTGGCCACCATACAGAGGTGGAGTAGAATCTTGATCAGTTCTAGTTTACAGATCCTAGCATGAACAGTCAGCTATGAGTTGCTGTCAAAATCAAGCCATTGTGCTGTCTGTCATCATAATTTGATGAATTAAATAAATAATTTGATGCCATAAGTAAAGAAAGGTTACCAACCATTATAATAACCACCATTAGAACAAATTAAATTAATATGCTACATTTATCTGTTGCTGTTGTTGTGATTATTGTAAACTGCTGAACATTTTATAACTTGTTTCTGTTCACTTTCGGTAATTAGTTTTACTGCAGTACTTTCATAATTTAGATGTATTTACTTTTTGATACTATATTTTTTTCTTGAATATTCTGTTTATTAAAATATTTTTGGTCAATAATCAGATTTTCCTTGACATTATCCAGATTTCACAAACACTGCAGGGTAACTACATTTTACTTATAAGTTTTGTGTATTATAATACACAAAACAAATAATATAATTTTGATGCTATTTTGTTCTATGGAAGTGAATCATGGACAATAGATGAATGGAAAGATGATTAGAGGTCACAGAGATGGGATTTCTCAGAAGAATGTTGAGAGTTTCCTGGACAGCTAAAAAGACCAATGAGGAAATTCTCAAAGAGGCCAACACAAAAAGGCAGCTCCTAAAAAACATCAGAAAGAAACAATCAACATTTTGAGGACACATCATGGGAAGAGAAAGTTGGAATACTTGGTCACAACTGGCAAAATACAAGGAAAGAGAGATCGCAGATGACAAAGAGAGAAAATACTGGATAGCTTGGTGTCATGGCATGGAAAACAGTTAACAACAGAACTGATACGATGCACTGTAGATAGAAGATTGTGGAAGGACATGATCACCTATGCCAACTAGTATGGCACATGATGTTGATGATTGGTATATTTCTAAAACACATTTCAGAATATAATGTATCACAAGTAAAATAACGAAATTACAGATACTTTTTTTTATGTTAGGTTTATTAAAGACAGAAATATTGCCAGATTGCCTTAATTTAACTTATTTTATTCCAGAATTGGAAATTCACCTCCATACGTGCAAGATACCAACCAGATGACCCCTATAATGTACTGTTGGTCATTGAAAAGTATGGCACTACAGCCGTATTTCTCATATGCTATAGGGCACAGAGATGGCGATACTAAAAAAAAGGAAGAAAAAGAGTGGTATGGTGACAGCTTTACGTGGTAATGGACGAAACAAAAGTCGACGTTTCGGCCAAGTAGGCCTTCATCTGGACAAACAACAAACACAAAAATTATATATAATGATATATTAACAAAAGATCAGTGCAACAACATATGTCTTCAGTTTTTGTCATCACTTGTAATCAAAAACAGCTATGATGATGGGAAACTCTTTAAGCTGCGCTTCACAGCAGGAGGGCATCTGATCATCAGAAAATAAATTGAGTTATTTGCGGGTCATCACCATTGCACTCCAAACACGTCCATAGTTGCTCAGATACCCTCCTCAGTAAGTCCCACAGTGTCCAGCGACTGACGACTGCAGTTCTGTGTTGGTTGATAAGTCTTCTTACACGCCCACTAAGTTTCTCGTTTCTGGCTGTGTCCATCTTAACTTCCATCTCGTTCATCCGAAGGAGTGACATAGACTCATGGTTGTCAAAGTCCTGTGCCCTTCCAACATCTAGAAGGGCATTGATGATGTCCACCTGATCCATTGGTTGACCATGTTCAATGACAGCACAGATAACCAACCTGTCCACCTTTTCATTTCCCTGTATTCCCGTATGTCCAGGGATGTAGATAAAGGTGACATTACATATTTTTTACTCCAACCATTGCATGCGTACAGAGCCCACCTCCACCCTTCTTATCAGGCTCATCAAATCAATCAGTATGTAGGCATGGGTGCAGTCTTGTGACTCAATGCCCTGGTCACAGCCATCATATCTATCATCATTCTCCTCGTGGTGATAATCTCACCACTGTCTTCCTTGACTATTCTGCCTGCTGAGTGTGCTGTAAATGCCTATGCACTCCTTTTGAAGAAGTAAATCTGTCAAGCAGACTTTTAGCTTCTTGACTGTGGGATGCCCACCTGAGTCATGACTCCCAGACATCCTGAAGGTAAGGCTTTTACCATCATCACTTGCAACAGACAGCTATGATGAGAAGAGACTCTTTTTAAAGAGAGTTAATCTGATCATCAGAAGTCAACCTGTCCAGCAAGCATTTTAGCCCTTTAGCTTCTTGACACTGTGGGAGTTGAAATGCCACCTTAGTGGCATTTAATTAACTAACTTATACTTATTCTTAACATTGGTATTTATGGAAGTGACTCCAATTTGTATCTCTTATCTATGGGCTGGGACCTCCTGTTTCTCTCCATTTTCCAAGAGGGCTAGACATCGGATCTCACCATCCAAAGACCCTTCTAACTCCTCACTACCCAAAGACTCTTCTAACTCCTCACTACCCAAAGACCCTTCTAACTCCTCACTACCCAAAGACCCTTCTAACTCCTCACTACCCAAAGACTCTTCTAACTCCTCACTACCCAAAGACTCTTCTAACTCCTCACTACCCAAAGACTCTTCTAACTCCTCACTACCCAAAGACCCTTCTAACTCCTCACTACCCAAAGACCCTTCTAACTCCTCACTACCCAAAGACTCTTCTAACTCCTCACTACCCAAAGACCCTTCTAACTCCTCACTACCCAAAGACTCTTCTAACTCCTCACTACCCAAAGACTCTTCTAACTCCTCACTACCCAAAGACTCTTCTAACTTCTCACTACCCAAAGACCCTTCCAATAAAGCCACAGATTAAATTTATTTTATTTTTCATGTTTTTTTTAAATATATTTCCACCGCTTGTTGTGGGAATTGAATCTAGGATCTTCTTGTTCAGAGGCCTACGTGTTACCTCTAGACCAGTCCACCCCCTACAATTATAGTAATTTCCCTCTCCATCTTGAAACAAGACAAAGAGTTAATGTTCGCATGATCCAAAGATTTGAACGCTAACAAAGAGTCATTTCTCCTAGTCACTGTACTTGAAACACCTGTTATTTTCATTGTCCCAGGTGATGATGATAATATCTATACACAAACCTCAAATTCAGTTAGATGTGGCATATATTTATGCTTTTATGTTATCATTATTTCTGCCGTAGCCTACATCACATATATATATATTATGTTATTCATTATTGTGATCTCCATCATTTGCAACAACGTATTCATCTGTTAATTATGTTCAAATTTTAACTGTAAGTAAAATGTAAAGAGCCCCCATCATGCCAAGTGGCATATAGCGAATATGGTGTTAGTGACCATAAATTTTTACAGACCTTCGGCACATGATTTTTGGGGTAATGTGGTCGGTAATACGATCGTGTTGCTTTACTTTCCCAGAAAGAATCCAGTACCCGTTTAAGGCTGGGTGAACCGGAAGCCATCGGTTGGGATCGAACCCTACCCCTTGTCCTTTGTAGTCCAGTTCACTAACCACTGATCTATCATGGCTCCCCAAATTTTAACTGTGTTCGTATGTTAATTATATGCTCAAAATGCGAAGTTTGAATTAGCCAGCATTGCGTATATTTTTATATAATTTGTTTTGCTTCTGCTGTGACTTGTATTTGTTTTATGTTTCTTTTAAAATTAATGTCTTGAATCTATGTATTCAATGGGACGTGTTCAAGACTCATCATCATGTGCCATACCGGTTGGCGTAGGCGATCATGTCCTTCCACAATCTTCTATCTACAGTGCATTGTATCAGTTCTGTTGTTGACTGTTTTCCATGCCACGACACCAAGCTATCCAGTATTTTCGCTTTTTGTCGTCCGCGATCTCTCTTTCCTTTTATTTTGCCAGTTGTAACCAAGTATTCCAACTTTCCTCTTCTTATGATGTGTCCTCAAAATGTTGATTGTTTCTTTCTTATGTTTTTTAGGAGCTCCCTTTTTGTGTTGGCCTCTTTGAGAACTTCCTCTTTGATCTTTTTAGCTGTCCAGGAAACTTTCAACATGCTTCTGAGAAATCCCATCTCTGTGGCCTCTAATCATCTTTTCATTTGTTTGTATTCTCAACATTCTTCTGTAAAATCACATTTCTACAGCCTCTAGTGATTTTCTTGTTTGTTGTCCTATTGTCCATGATTCACATCCATAGGTTAAGACTGGCTCTACATAACAATTAAGAACTCTTTTTTTTTGTTTCTATTGTCAAAAATTGATTGCACAGTATCTTCCTCATTTTTTGGAAAGCTGCTTTTACCTGAGCCATTCTGCATCTCCCCTCTGTTGTACATCTACCATCTAAGGTTAACATTGTTCCCAGATATTTAAATTCATTTACCTGTTTATTAAATATATAAAATATTTAATACTATGTGGAGCAGTGAGTAGAGCTGCAGAGAATGTGTAAAATAAGCATAAAATGTTATGAAGCAGCTAAACTAGTAGAAAGACAAGACAAACTAGTAGAAAGACAAGACAAACTAGTAGAAAGACAAGACAAACCAGTAGAAAGACAAGACAAACTAGTAGAAAGACATGACAAACCACAACATTGCTGCAAAGCCTCAATCATGTACAATACAAAAACTATTCAAATTAAACAAACGAAAACCAGACACTGATGTAAAAAATGGCGGAAAGAAACAGTGACCAGGATTTACATAGATGGTTATATAACTAATAGACAATAGGGCAGGTAAATTAAATCCTATGTGGTGTCGCCCAATAGAATCAAAATTAATTAGAAAGGTCTTTAGATCCCTTTTATGAGCATTTGCCATGGACAAGATCTCTCCAACCATCACCTTTTGTTGTCGTTGTCCCTGTATTCTGAAGAACACCACAAGCCGAAACATCAGAATTGTGTGTGTTCCTTCCTTGTAAAGCTGTCACTATAACTTGGAGTGTTTACCACACCCCACTACTGGCTCCTATCTCTAACCATCCCTATCCTTGGACATTTTCTCTACTCCTCAGCAACAAAGGCTAGTACTCATGAGGTTTTCCATGATTTCTCCTCATCATGTTTTCCTGGTGTGAGCCGCCATAGCTCAGTGGTTAGTGAACTGGACTACAAAGGACAAGGGGTAGGGTTCGATCCCAACTGACTGCTTCCGGGTTCAGCCAGCCTTAAATTACCAGATTTCTTCCTGGGAAAATAAAGCAGTACGGGCGTAATACCAACCACATCACCCCAAAAATCATGTGCTGAAGGTCTGTAAAATTTATGGTCACTAACACCATATTCCCTATACGTCACTTGGCGTGTCGGAGGCTCTTTACTTACTTTACTATGTTTTCCTGGTTAGTCTTATTATATAGCTATGATACTGGAGAACAACAAAAATGAGAATCATGAAGATACAGACCTTAATTAATGGATGCTTACACAGAATAAAAGGAAGGAAATGGCAGGACAAAATCACTAACATAGAATTATGGAAAACTGCCAGTCAAATACCAGTGGATATAGAGATACAGCGAAGACAATGGCGCTGGATAGGACACACACTGCGGAAGCCAACTGAGAGTACTATACAACAGACCCTTTTTTGGAATTCCAAGAAAAAAGACAAAGAGGAAGACCATAATATTCTTGGAGAAGATAGATAGAAGCAGAGATAAAGATGATGGGGAAGACATGGAATGATCTTAAAAGAATGGCAAGAAATAGAACAGCTTGGAAAGTGTTTGTTGAAGACCTATGCTCCACAGGGAGCTGAAAGGTAGAAGAAGAATAAGATGTTTTCCTGGGCCATCATGGCTTTGTCTTCCTCTGTGGGTTACATTTATTACAATACTGTTTAATAATTATCTAGTGCTATATTTTAAATTCGTCACTAGTTTCCGGTTGGATCCAAAATGTAGGATTTGTTTTTCTCCCGCTCAAATGGCGAGATTTGATAAAATATTTTTAGAAGGATTGAAAACTGCTAGAATAAAAATTTATATAAGAGAAAGAGTATCTGGGTCTATGCCCATGTGCCGGCTATGGCTCGAAATGTCAATAGATAGATAGATAGATATATACATTAGCCTCTGTGGCTGAGTGGTTAGTGTACTCACTGCTGATAAGAAGAACCTGAGTTTAATTTCTAGACACATTTTTTTTTCAGGTCTGCAGAGCTTTGGGATTCACCCAGTCTCTAAAAATGGGTACCAGAGATTTTTTTTCTAGGAAGTAAAAGCTGGGTGTAGTACTGACCACATGACCCAAAAACGGACTGTTAAGAAAAAATATGGTCATTAACACCATGTTCCCCATATGACTATCAATACAGAGAGTGAACCTTTACATTATTGTAAAACTGTTTTACATTTACCTCTTTCAAGCATTGTTCAGTGTTGATTTGCATATACTCCTATATGTTCTAGTATGTATCTCAGGTTGAAAATTACTCTTCTACTATTTATTTGTCAATTTGTAAATATTTACTGTGTAGTTTGAAAGCTGTTTTCTTTTGTGTGCTTAATTTTAAGTTTAAAATATTTATTTTGTAATTTTGTTTGGCCAAAATATTGTAATAATTTTTTTTAAGTAGATGGTATGAAATTATGGCAGTTTTCCTATTTGCTTCTGTTGTTTTCTGACATTATATGTCAAGTTTAGCATACAACTATTTTGAGGCTTTTCTCTACAGACAGACAGCAGAATCCTTGCTTATTTCATCAAATATAAATGTAGATTAATATATATCCTCTACCACAAAATTTAACCAAATTATAATCATACTCAAACCTTTTCTTCATTTTTCCCTGATTCTAGACTCAGACATTGGTGCTGATTTCAACAGTTTACATTGCTGTGGTCCATAGCTTCTCCTAAGATATTGGCATTATTATCATTTCTGAAGACTAGAATGGTAATGGTTATAGAAGACCCCGGTATCACTGCAAACGAATTAAAATCAATAATTGATTGCTCAACCACCCATGCTAGTGGAATCATCCGAATTACTAACTGATTTCCCAAACAAAGAAAGGTAGCTGCAGTCCCCATCAGAGCAGTCACAGCACACACCAAAAGACATAGGGCAAAACCGCACAGAAAGTGAACACATGTTTTGTGCTAGTTGCAAATCTTGAAAGTGTTTTAGCATTATCTGGTGGTTACAACATGAACCTCCAAATCTTGAAAGTGTTTTAGCATTATCTGGTGGTCACAACATGAACCTCCAAATCTTGAAAGTGTTTTAGCATTATCTGGTGGTTTGAACCTCCAAATCTTGAAAGTGGCATTGTCTGGTGGTCACAACATGAACCTCCAAATCTTGAAAGTGTTTTAGCATTATCTGGTGGTTACAACATGAACCTCCAAATCTTGAAAGTGTTTTAGCATTGTCTGGTGGTTACAACATGAACCTCCAAATCTTGAAAGTGTTTTAGCATTATCTGGTGGTTACAACATGAACCTCCAAATCTTGAAAGTGTTTTAGCATTATCTGGTGGTCACAACATGAACCTCCAAATCTTGAAAGTGTTTTAGCATTATCTGGTGGTTACAACATGAACCTCCAAATCTTGAAAGTGTTTTAGCATTATCTGGTGGTCACAACATGAACCTCCAAATCTTGAAAGTGTTTTAGCATTATCTGGTGGTTACAACATGAGCCTCCAAATCTTGAAAGTGTTTTAGCATTATCTGGTGGTTACAACATGAGCCTCCAAATCTTGAAAGGTGTTTTAGCATTATCTGGTGGTTACAACATGAACCTCCAAATCTTGAAAGTGTTTTAGCATTATCTGGTGGTTACAACATGAACCTCCAAATCTTGAAAGTGTTTTAGCATTATCTGGTGGTTACAACATGAGCCTCCAAATCTTGAAAGTGTTTTAGCATTATCTGGTGGTTACAACATGAGCCTCCAAATCTTGAAAGTGTTTTAGCATTATCTGGTGGTCACAACATGAACCTCCAAATCTTGAAAGTGTTTTAGCATTATCTGGTGGTTACAACATGAGCCTCCAAATCTTGAAAGTGTTTTAGCATTATCTGGTGGTTACAACATGAGCCTCCAAATCTTTTAAACATTTGCTCTCAAAGATCTCTACAGATCTCTGTCTTAATTATCAGCAAATGAATTTCAGTCAATGAAACATTTTGAAAATATAAAGCCAGTGGATAGAAAAAAATATCTTTACAGCATTTTCCCATTACTGGGGTCTTCTGGAGGAACTTATAGGACCAGAGATTAAAGGCCACTTGCCCAGTTGCCATGTGTGTTCAGCAGATTCTCTCATTAAATGATAAATGTTTACTTCTCTGTCTGGTATTTTACAAAAGTTGGAGAGAGATATGAATATAATAACAGTTTGAATGTAAAATTTGCTGTTTTTTAACTAACTGATTTGTATTTCAAGAAAGCATGTATTTGTGTAATATTTTTCTGTTTTTGTAAGATTTTTAATGACTGGCATACAAGGTTTAATTGTAAAAGATTGACAATATGATATTTCTTTATGAAATAGAGTCTTGCAGCATTAAATAGAAATAAAACTGTTTTTCCTACAAATCACATACATTTACTTTTACTTAAGCTTATAAAATGTATTTGTGGAAAAGAAAATATTCTTTAAATGAAGTTTATATTAATGGTATCTAAGAAATAACATTTACAAATATTTGGCATCAATGATCTCTGCTTTGCATTTGTTCATGATTATTGGTATTGGTTCACTGATACAGGGTAAGTCTTCAAGTATGAAAAAACCTGGCTGATGTTGACCCAAACCCAAAGTTTTTTTCTACAGAGAATTTAAACAGATGGATTAAAGATAATTTCAGTAAACATATATTGCTCCTAGTCTAGCAAAGACCATTCTGCAAAAAATGGAAGGAGTGAGAAGAAGAGTTAGGCAGAGAAAGAGATGGGAACTGTGCGGTTTTGCCTTATGTCTTTTGGCTTGTGCTGAGACTGCTATGATGGGGACTGCAGCTATCTTTCTTTGTTCAGGAGATGAGATATTAATTTGGATGATTCCACTGGCACGGGCAGTTGAGTAATTATGGATTTTAATTCATTTGCAATGATACCTGGGCCTTCCATAACCATAAGTCTTCTTCTTCTTCTTTCCTTCCTCATCTGCCTTTCAGCGTCGAGGGGAGATATAGTTTGCGGTCTTTTGCTCTTCTGTTCGCCTCTGCTGCTGTTATTATGTTTCCTAGTGCTTCTAATATTCCATCGACCCATTTTTTTCGTGGTCGACCCTTGGGTCTGGTGTTCTCACAACATTTGTTGAAGGCTCGTTGTGTTGTGTTTTGTTCTTTCTGCCTTGTCACATGGCCAAACCATTTTATCTGTTGTTTCCTTATATATTCTTTGGCGGGGTCTATTCCTAGCTTTTTTCTCAGTTCTTCATTTCTGATCTTATCTCTCAGACTGTTTCCTGTCATTCGTCTACCAAATTTCATCTCTGTAGAGGTTATTTTTCTTAGTGTTCTTGCATCTAGGGTCTAGGTCTGGCATTGGTAGCACAACGTTGGGATGAAGATTGTATTGTATAGTGCTCGTTTTGCCTCCAGAGTTATTTCCTTGTTGGACAATAATGGTGATAACTGTCAGATGATTTGACAAGCTTTGTTGCATCTTGATTCTATCTCTGCTGTTTGAGAATTATCGTTTGTCATTAGACTTCCTAGGTATTTGAATTCCTCTTCTTATTTTAGTTGTCTGCCTTCTATAGTTATGTTGATGTTCTGTTTATTTTTGGCGACATTCATGACTTCTGCTTTGTTGATGTTGATTTTCATGTTGTATATTGTGCCTGATATGTTGAGTTTGTTTAAGTGTTCTTGTAGGTCTTCTATTGTTTCATGTATTAGTGCCTGATCGTCTGCAAATAAAAGCTCATTGATCTCCTCTGTCTCTGATGGGTTGGCTAGCTTGCATATATGGTCCATGTATGTAATAAACAGTAGGGGGGATAGTACGCACCCCTGTCTTACACCTGATCTAACTTCTAAGTGGTCTGTGTAGCCTGCTGCTGTTCTGACCCTGCAGCTACTGTTGACGTAGAGGCTTTTAATAAGGTTGGTTAGATGTTGGCTTACTCCGTAATTGCTACTTTAATCTCCATCTTCTGTGTATTTCTCTGAGCATAAAACATTTATCTTTTACCGACCTGCTGAGTCAGTCGTAAGTTAAGGGCTTAACTTAAGAAAAACACACGTTGGGGGTTTAGGCCAACTGATGTTTCCCCCCACGTGTTTGATCGCTAAGGTCTCACATGCGATCTTTTACGATCTAAATATAAAACTTTAGTTGGTTACATTTAAAAAAGTACTTATCAGTTCTTATCCTCCTCCTTGGTAGAAAACTTTACACAACTTTTCAAAAATTATATTCCGTTAGAAACACTATATTCAATCAATTTAATCACACAAACTACACTCCGAAAATAAAACAACCTCCATCTTGCACTTTTAATATAATAACCATAAGTGATGGGAAGATAACATCAAAGAATGGACATTTCTAGGTTTTGCAGAGTCCCAAAGAATGACAGAAGATAAAGATTAATGTCTAAAAAGTGTTCCTTGTTGCAGTTTCCTCATTTTCCAAGTCTGGCCTGCTGCCGGAGCTACTGAGTAGTGTTCTGTGCACACTGTGAGCTGTGTGTTTCATCCAGATGATGTTTCTATATTCAGATTGCTTACGATGAACGATGATATCGTATGATGGACAGTTTAGATGCATTCACTGTTGGTGCTATAATTCACCTTATGTCTTTTGACGTTTACTGTGTTTGCTACGATGGGGACTGCAGCTGCCTTTCTTTGTTTGGATATTCGATGAGATGTTAATTCGGATGATTCCACTGGCACAGGCGGTTGAGCAATTATGGATTTCCATTCTTTTACAGTGATACCAGGGCCTTCGAATAACCATAACCATAACCATAACCATAAGAGATCAATGGAGACTAAGCCTGTTAGTAGTGCTCCTACAATCCCCAGGGTTTTGAGAGAATGAAGAAGATATATTCCACCTTTTATGTTGAGCACATCTTAGCATTTATTCCAAGCATATGTTGATGTAGCTTTGATGACTATTGCACTCACCATTGATCAGAACGGTCTAATTCACATTCCCATATGTAAAAAAAAAAATTGGGATTGGAAAGGCTTTAGGGGTTGAACCAGCAGTTAGACTTCCAGTCAATATGGCAGATAGGCAGCAGGAACCATTGAGGCTCTGTCAGAAATTTGTTCGTTGTTGCAGTTTCCTCATATTCCAAGCCCGGCTTGCTGCCAGAGACACTGAGTTTACTGCTCTGTGCACATCGTGAGCTGTGTTTTTCATCCGGATCATGTTTCGATATTTTTATCGCTTACAAAGAATGATGATAGTGTATGACAAAGGGCAGTTTAGCTGTGTTCACTTTTGGTGCCACTATGCCTTATGTCTTTTGGTGTGTGCTATAGCTGCTATGATAGAGACTGCAGCTGCACCTCTTTGTTTTGATCCTTCAGTAAGATGAGATGTAATTTTTCGATGATTCCAATGGCACGGGCAGTTGAACAATTATTGATTTTAATTCATTTGCAGTTATACCGGCACATACAACTAACTACAACTACAACCAGCCTAAAAAAAATGAGTACCAGAGATTTTCTCTTGAAAGTGCAAACTGGCATGATAGGAACCACATTACCTAAAAGTGTGTTGTTGGTTGGGGAAAATATGGTCCCCAATGAAGGGAACTTATATGTTTGATATGTTGATGTTGTGTTGTACATTGTTGATCATGTTGCATCTCTCTCTCTCTCTCTCTCTCTCTCTGTCTGTGATCAGGACTCAATCAGAGTAGGATCCCAGACTCTCACATGAAGTCAGCTGTCAGGTTAAGTGTGTTGATCGCCCCCACAGACAGAACATAACTATTAGAGTCTGCCAGATCCACTCTGATTGAACACCTGTTAAAACGTTGCACTGTGTTCTGCGCCAATGGTCCAGTGCATCCGATTTCAGCCAGCATTTTATTCAGGTTTGCTTTCCTTAGCCTTTGATTGTCCCCAATCTTCCTGCAAAGCAGCAGATGATCTTTTCTGTAGGGGGATTCTGCCCTTAGAATGTTGCATCTAAGTGTCACACTAACTATATTTTGTGTCTCATTCCTAATGTTATGTTAAGCAGACACTTTCAGCACTTGCAATGATGTAATCTAATTGTAGCGTTTCCTGACTGTCTTTCACTCTTCCTTCCTCTTATATGCCTATGGGTGTCAAGGGAGATTCAAAGTTCTAGTTCTAGCCACTGGCAGCCTCAGTCATTGTTACTTGATGTTGTTGTAGTGTTTATTGGCTGTTGTCAGTCCATCTTACTCTCGATCTGTCTCTGGCTCTTCTTCCATCTCTTCTTGTAATAAATGTTTTGTATGGTATAGAATAAAAATCATGGCCACTAACACCATATTCCCTATTCCGCCACTTGGTGGGACGGGGTTACTTTACTTTACTTGTGGTATAGAATCTCTGGCATTATTTACAGATCTAGGCATTATTTACAGATCTAGGCATTATTTACAGATCTTGGCATTATTTACAGATCTTGGCATTATTTACAGATCTTGGCATTATTTACAGATCTTGGCATTATTTACAGATCTTGGCATTATGTGCCAAAAAATGCATTTGTTGTCTCTGTATGTAGTTTAGTATTGATAGAATGCTCAATCTCTCTCTTACATCATTTCTACTTGTAATTCTGTTTCATGTGGTCAGTCCAAGTGCTGTTCTCAAAAATCTCATCTCTGTGGTAACTAACTTCATTTTTGTTTGTTTATTTATGAGCAACCATGTTTGACCCATTTTTGACAATGGAAACAAGAAAAAGAGTTCTTAAATGTTATGTAGAGCCAGTCTTAACATATGGATGTGAATCATTGACAATAGGACAACAGACAAGAAAATCACTGGAGTCTGTAGAAATGTGGTTTTACAGACGAATGTTGAGAATACCATGGACAGCTAAGAAGAGTAATGAAAATGTTCTGAAAGAGGCCAAAGCAAAAAGAGAGCTAATTTCCAATATTAGGAAGAAACAATCATCATTTTTGGCCAAGTAATGAGAAGGGAACAGCTGGAATATATTGTAACAACTGTCAAAATTGAGGGACACAGAGATAGAGGAAAGCAAAGAGAAAAAATACCAGACAGCTTAAGAGAATGGCTTGGCAGAAGGTCAACAACAGAAATGATAAATAACTGTCGAGATCAAAAGTTGTGGAGAGACATGATCACCTACGCCAGCAGGCCCGGTACTTGATGATGACCATGTTTGACACTGATAGCACACAGTGGGAAGGAATATACTCTGTACAAGATTTTTTTTTTTTTTTTAATGATAGATACTGTCTTGTGCTGAAGTATAGGGGTGAGCTGTCCCAGTATTTGGATTGCCTTGTTACATCGAATGCCTGTTTCTATATTACTGTTGTCATCTCCAGAGAATGTTGCCCCTCCATATTTGAAGTCTGTCACTTCCTTTGAATGTGTTGTTCAACATCTATGTTTAACTTCTGTTTTTGTCATCCTATTGTCCACAGAAATATAAAGAAAGAATAGCTCAGGCCAAAATAGTATTTCACAAAATGAAAAATATCGTATGCAACAAATCTATGTCAATAGAAATGAGAAAAGAGAGTTCATTAGTGATATATAGAACCATTCTGACCTATGGAAGCGAATCATGGACAGTAGACAAACAAATGAAATGATGATTAGAGGCCACAGAGATGGGATTTCTCAGAAGAATGTTGAAAGTTCCCTGGACAGCAAAAAGACCAATGAGGAAGTTCTCAAAGAGTAAAAAAAATAAAGTACTCCCGTCATGCCAAGTGGCGTATAGGGAAATATGGTGTTAGTGACCCTATATTTTACAGACCTTCAGCACATGATTTTTGGGGTAATGTGGTCGGTATTACGCCCGTGCTGCTTTACTTTCCCAGAAAAAAATCCGGTACCCATTTAAGGCTGGGTGAACCGGAAGCTGTCGGTTGGGATCGAACCCTACCCCTTGCCCTTTGTAGTCCAGTTCACTAACCACTGAGCTATCACGGCTAAATTCTCAAAGAGGCCAACACAAAAAGGGAGCTACTAAAAAAACATCAGAAAGAAATAATCAACATTTTTCGGGCACATCATGAGAAAAGGAAAGTTAGAATACTTGGTTACAACTGGTAAAATAAAAGGAAAGAGAGATCATGGACGACAAAGAAAAAAAATACTGGATAGCTTGGTGTCATGGCATGGAAAACAGTTAACAATAGAACGGATACAAGGCACTGTAGATAGAATATTGCGGAAGGACATGATCGCCTACGCCAACCGGTATGGCATATGATGATGATATATATATATATATATATATATATATATATACATGTATATATATCTGTATATCTATTGACCGTATATTTCGAGCCGTAGCAGGGCATAGACCCAGATACTCCTTCTCTTATCTAAATTTCCATTCTAGCAGTTTCCAATCCTTCTAAAGATATTTTATCACATCTCGCCATTTGTCTCTGTTCTGTGCAAGCAACTCTATTTCATTGAGGGAGCCGATTCCTGTTGCTCTTGCCTCTCTAATCAATGTTCTTCTAAGTGTCACTCTGGGTCGACCTCTTTTCCTCTTACCTGCTGTTTCCCATATGAGGGCTTGCTTTGCTATTCGGTTATTATCTCTCCTCATCACATGTCCAACATATGACCATCGTCTTTTCTTAATTACTGACGATATTAGTGGTTGATATATATATATATATATATATAATTTCATAATATGTTATATATAGTATGTTCAAAATAGCTATATTCTTGAACTCTTTATGAAAACATAAAATACCAGAACTTAAGGAAGATATAACAGGAATCATGAAAAAAGGCACCCAATCAGACACAGAAGGAAAACATGTAGCAGAAAAACACATGCACGATACCTACCCACAGGACTCTTGGTCCCACATATACACAGATGGCTCTGCTACAAATGCCACCAGAAATGGAAGGGAGGGGGGTGTGTTCTTGAGGCTGAATAACCAGGACGAGATCACCAAGTCAATAGCTACTGGGAAATTCTCAAACAACTTTAAAGCAGAAACTGAGGCCATTAGAGATGCTGCAACACTGGTTACTCAACATAAAAATAACATGTACAATAAATTGGTGATTCTGACTGATGCTCTGTCAGTATTATCAGCTCTAAGAGGCCCCAGGAACAATGAACTAGATGACTTGAGAACAACCCTGGACCAACTATGCAATAACTTCCAGAGAGTAGTCATTCAGTGGATACCATCACACTGTAATATACACGGGAACGAACGCGCAGACAAATTAGCTAAAGAGGGAGGGAGATTACCACAAGAGAACCATCCACTCAGTTATGATGAAGCCAAATCCATCCTCAAGGGTCAGTTCCATGAAAAATGGAAACGAGAACACCCAAAGCATAACGAGAGTGACGGATACCACTAACTATCAAGGAGGGATCAAGTCATCATACTTCACATACGCACTGGCCACAATAAAATGAGAAATCACATGTTCACCAAATTCAAAATAGGTACAACCAGCCTATGCCACTGTACACTGGACAACATGACTACAAAACATGTTCTACAGGATTGCCCCCAGTACACAGACCTGAGAAGAGCAATGTCGTCCACACCCACCTCCCTGGAAGAGAAACTATATGGGGCAATCGAATCACTTAAATAGACAGCTGACTTCACGAGAGAGTCTTGAATCCTACTCTGATTGTCTTGATCGCAGAGAGAGAGAGAACTCTTTATATGTTTTTTGTCCCATGTAGGCCTACTTCAATATCTCCTTGTATATTTTGTGCATTTTCTCTGCTAATAATCATAGCTCTAGTCTTTTAAATATATATTTCCTATTATAAAGATAAGAGAAAATGTGAGAAATGGCCATACAACCAATGATCTCATCTACAAGTGGGAAGAGGGACATCTCGGACATGTGTTGAGAAGAGGGACATCTCGGACATGTGTTGAGAAGAGGGACATCTCGGACGTGTGTTGAGAAGAGGGACATCTCGGACATGTGTTGAGAAGAGGGACATCTTAGACATGTGTTGAGAAGAGGGACATCTCGGACATGTGTTGAGAAGAGGGACATCTCGGACATGTGTTGAGAAGAGGGACATCTCGGACATGTGTTGAGATGAGGGACATCTCGGACATGTGTTGAGATGAGGGACATCTCGGACGTGTGTTGAGAAGAGGGACATCTCGGACATGTGTTGAGAAGGGACAACATAATTTCAAAACAGGCTCTTCTATGGGAAACATCAGGATGCAGGAAAAAAAAGAGGAAGACACAGAGAGACACTGAAAAGAATAAGAGAAGCAAAGTTGGCAGGCATAGACACTTCTGATAAGATCGAATATATCGCCAAGAATAGAGAACCCAAAGCGACGTCTCATCATCGAGTGCCATCTCCGCAACGAAGGTTGGCTACCTTGGAGCACCATTCTATTCTGTCTCTTGCTTTGATGGTGCAGGTTGTCATAGGCTGATTTGTCCATCTTTTGATGTTACTCGTCCATGTTAGTCTTGGTCTGCCTCTGCCTCTTTTACCTTGTATTTTTCCCTCCAGGATTACTTTTGGTAGGCTGTTCTGTCTTTTAACATGGCCCAACAATCGCATTTGTCTTGTTTGAATTGTGTTTAGTAGTTCTCTTTTCATTGTTAATTGTTTTAAGACTTCATCGTTGAAGGCTGGCTATGCATGAAAAGTGTTCCTTGTTGCAGTTTCCTCATATTCCAAGTCGCATGTCTGTGTTAGCCACTTCTAGTGACTCGGGCAGATGGTGCTCGTAAACCTGGGAGGGCCGACCATCTAAGGGCAGAATCCCCCTACAGAAAAGACAATCTGCTGCCTTGCAGGAAGATTGGGGGCAATCAAAGGCTAAGGAAAGCAAACCTGAATAAAATGCTGTCTGAAATTGGATGCACTGGGCCACTGGCGAAGAACACAGTGCAACGTTTTAACAGGTATTCAAGCGGAGTGGATCTAACAGGCTTAAACAGATAGCTGTCTTCGTGTGAGAGTCTGGAGTCCCACTCTGATTGAGTCCTGATCGCAGAGACAGAGAGAGAGATATTCCGTCAATCCATCTTTTTCGTGGCAGGCCCTTTGGGCCTGATGTTCTCGTAAAGTTTATTGAGTGCTCGTTCTGTTGTGTTTTGCTCACTCTGCCTTGTCACGTGGCCAAACTATTTTATCTGTTGTTTCTGTATATATTCTATGGCCGGGGTTATTCCTAGCTTTTTTTTCTCAGTTCTTTATTTCTGATTTTGTGTCTCAGGCTGTTTCTTGTCATTTGTATAACCCATTTCATCTCAGCCGTGGTTATTTTCTTATTGTTCTTGCATCTAGGGTCCAGGACTAGTTTTGTAGCACAAAGTTGGGATGAAGATTGTATTGTAGAGTGCCCATTTTATCTCAATAGTTATTTCCTTGTTGGACAATAGTGGTGATACCTGTCCAATAAACAACAGCTTCGAAAAAATCTAACAAGCTTTGTTGCATCTTGAGTCTATCTCTGCTGTTTGTGAACTGTGAAATGTCACTAGACTTCCTGGGTATTTGATTTCCTCTACTTTTTTTAGTTGCCTGCCGTCTATAATGTTGATGTTCTGTTTATTTTTGGCGACATTTATGACTTCTGTTTTGTTGATTTCATGTTGCATTTTGTGCCTGTGCTGTGGAGTTCGTTTAAGTGTTCATGTAGGTCTATTGTTTCATGTATTAGGGCCTGACCGTCTGTAAATAAAAGCACGATGATCTCTGTATCTGATGGTTTGGCTAACTTGCATATATAGTCCATATATGTAATAAACTGTAGTGGGGATAGTACGCACCCCTGTCTTACGCCTAGTGTTAACTTCGAAGTGGTCCGTGTAGCCTGCTGCTGTTCTGACTGTGCAGCTGCTGTTAAAGTAGAGACTTTGAATTAGGTTAGTTAGATGTTGGCTTACTTCGTATGTTGTTAGTAGCAACAGGTGCAGGATAAAATGAGCATACTTGATGAGAGATCACAACAGCTAGGACTGAAGATTAATAGAGATAAGACCAACATTATGAAAATTAATACAGTTGGCAATAAGCAAATAAAACTAGGAGAATTACCTCTATTAGATGTACAATCTTACATATATCTGGGCAGTAATATAGATAAAGAGGGAGGAACAGAAAATGATACCAAAATAAGGATATCAAAAGCAAGTGGAGCTTTCGTTGCACTGGGAAACATATGGAAGTCCAAAGAAATTAGGTTAAATACAAAACTAAAAATTTCAACTCAAATTTTAATTAAGGCGGTCCTATTATATGGCTGTGAAACATGTATAGGACACACACACTACGGAAGCCAACTGAGAGTATTACACAACAGGCCCTTTTTGGAATCCCCAGGGGAAAAGGCAAAGAGGAAGACCAAGGAATTCTTGGAGAAGACAGATAGAAGCAGAGATGAAGATGATGGGGAAGGCATGGAATGATCTTAAAAGAATGGCAAAAAACAGAATGACTTGGAAAGTGTTTGTTGAAGACCTATGCTCCACAGGGAGCTAAAAAGGTAGAAGAAGAAGAAGAAGAAGAGGGCCTGATCGTCTGCAAATAAAAGCACTTGATCTCCTCTGTCTCTGATGGTTTGGCTAACTTGCATATATAGTCCATGTATGTAATAAACAGTAGTGGGGATAGTACGCACCTCTCGTCTTACGCCTGAAGTTAACTTCGAAGTGGTCCGTATAGCCTGCTGCTGTTCTGACTGAGCAGCTGCTGTTAATGAAGAGACTTTTAATTAGGTTAGTTAGTTGTTGGCTTACTCCGTATGTTGTTAGTATCTCTCACAGTTGCTCTCTATTTGCTCTGTCCAATGCTTTTTTCCAGTGATCAATAAAAGCTATGTACAAATTTTGATTGTGCTCTGTCGTCTTTTCTGCTAGCTGTTTTAAGGTGAATAGAGCGTCAGTACATCCTCTGTAATCCGACGACTAACTGTGTTTCATATGTTCGGATTTGAAGTCAAAAACGATGTCCGAACATCATCAAGCGCGATACATTAAAAAAAAAATATGATGATCATCATTTTCAGGAGGGAATTGAACTTTTCGGTCAATATGGTGGATAGGCTACAGGAACCGTTAAAGGCTGTCTAAAAAAATGTTCCTCGTTGCAGTTTCCTCATATTCCAAGTCCGGTTTGTTGCAGGAGCTACTGAGTTAAGTGATCTGTGCACACAATGAGCTGTGCTCTTTATCCGTTTTGATCATGTTTAGATTTTCCGATTACTTACGATCAATGAAGATATCGTATGACAGGGAACAGATAGATGTGTTCACTTTTTGTGCGGTTTCGTCTTATGTCTTTTGGCGTGGGCTGAGACTGCTATGGTGGGGACTACAGCTACCTTTCTTTGTTTGGAAGATGTGATAGTAATTCGGATGATTCCACTGGCACGGGCGGTTGAGCAATTATGGATTTGTTGTTGTTGTTGTGCTCGCTAGCTTTCAGCTCTGACGAAGTCCGTAGAGACTAGGAACTGAATTGTGCGTGTTAATCCATTTTTCCCTGGCAGCCGTGTGCACAGAGGTCGCTCTCCGCACAGCGAACAAAGCACAGTGCAAATTCCATAAAGAGATAAAACTGCAACTGACGAAGCATTTCACATTAATAAGTAACATGTAAATAGCTTGCGTCAAGGAATTCCAACAACGGTCATGAAAAGCACCAATGTGACGTAACGCGCGGATTTTAATTCGTTTGCAGTGATACCGGGGACTTCCATAACCATAACCATCCTCTGTTTTTTTAAAATCCGAAACCCCATTTCTCTCTGCGATCAAGACTCAATCAGAGTAGGATTCCAGACTCTCTCATGAAGTCAGCTGTCTGTTTAAGCGAATCTATTGCCCCATATAGTTCCTCTTCCAGGGAGGTGGGTATGGACGACATCTTCTCAGGTCTGTGTACTGGGGGCAATCCTGTAGAACATGATTTGTAGTCATATTGACCAGTGTACAGTGGCATAGGCTGGTTGTACCTATTTTGAATTTGGTGAACGTGTGATTTCTTATTCTATTATGGCCAGTGCGTAGGCGAAGTATGATGACTTGATCCCTCCTTGATAGTTGGTGGTATCCGTCACTCTCGTTATGCTTAGGGTGTTCTCGTTTCCATTTTTCATGGTACTGACATTTGATGATGGATTTGGCTTCATCATAACTGAGCGGATGGTTCTCTTGTGGTAATCTCCCTCCCTCTTTAGCTAATTTGTCTGCGCGTTCGTTCCCGTGTATATTACAGTGTGATGGTATCCACTGAATGACTACTCTCTGGAAGTTATTGCATAGTTCGTCCAGGGTTGTTCTCAAGTCATCTAGTTCATTGTTCCTGGGGCTTTTTAGAGCTGATAATACTGACAGTGCATCAGTCAGAATTACCAATTTATTGTGCATGTTATTTTTGTGTTGGGTAGACAGTGCTGCAGCATCTCTAATGGCCTTAGTTTCTGCTTTAAAGTTGTTTGAGAATTTTCCAGTAGCTATTGACTTGGTGATCTCGTCCTGATTATTCAGCGTCAAGAACACACCACCCCCTCCATTTCTGGTGGCATTTGTAGCAGAGCCATCTGTATATATGTGGGACCAAGAGTCCTGTAGGTAGGTATCGTTTATGTGTTTTTTCTGCTACGTGTATTCTTTCTGTGTCTGATTGGGTGCCTTTTTTCATGATTCCTGTTATATTTTCCTTAAGTTCTGGTATTTTATATTTTCCACGAGGAGACATATCAGATGGGCCCAAGGGTTTCGATATTGTTTGGGAAAGTACTGGGTCTCCAGTAGTTAGTTCATTGGCAATTGCAGCGAAGTTGCTCCTCTAAACCCCATTTAAGAATCACTTAACTGTAGTTCTATTATTGGTCTCAGCCTTTTTTCCCCACGATTTTGGTGTATAACTTTCCTACATGACTGAGAAGCAATATACCTATATATTGATTGCAGTCTCTTTTGCTACCTTTCTTTTTCCATAATGGTACAATGATTGTCTGTTGCCAGTTTGTTGGTGCCATACTGCATTGAATATTCTGTGCAGCCATGACATTCATACAAAGTCCATATAATTACATAGACATTTAAAAATAATTTAAAACATAGAATATAATGAATGAATTATATTTTATATTTAAACCATTAATTTCCAATATTAGGAAGAGACAATCAACATTTTTTGGCCATGTAACGAGAAGAGAACAACTGGAATATATTGTAATAGCTGGAAAATAATGAGGGACGAAGAGACAGAGGAAAGCAAAGAGAAAAAAAAAGACAGCTTAAGAGAATGGCTTGGCAGAAGGTCAACAACAGAAATGGTAAATAGCTGCCGAGATCGAAAGTTGTGGAGAGACATGATCACCTACGCCAGTAGGCCCTGTACTTGATGATAATGATATTTAAACCGTTAAAAAATCCCGCCTGCTTTTCAACATTCTCAACTGTCAACAACTGGCAGAAGCAGAAGCGGAAGTTTCGGAAACAAGACGCGCTCAAAATTAAATGTCGATGGCAGTCACTTGTTTTCTGTGATTTTCTCACAAACCGTGTACGATTGTTCATACAGGCTGAAAGTTATGTTGTCACTTTCGAGAAAAATGGATATAGAAGATGAAGTTGCAAACATATCGCTAAAAGATGAGCCCAGGACATCATCATCATCATCAGTTCTTGGTAAAATTAAAATTTATTTATCATGCGTTATCCGTTATCGTTATCATGACTTGACTGACTTAAACTATTATATTTGACTTGACTGATTGTTGACTATTTTATAAAATTTATATATATATATATATATATATTATATATATATAATTATATTTATAATAAATACCTGTTGTTTCCCACATGTGGGCTTGCTTTGCTATTCAGTTATTATCTCTCCTCATCACATGTCCGATGTCCAACATATGACTTAGACTATGACCATCGTCTTTTCTTGATTACTGAAGATATTAATCATTAGTGGTTGATTGGCGATTTCTCTAATTTCCTCGTTTGTTTTGAATTCGTTCCATGCATTCACTTCACTCACTCAAGTTTATTTTAGGACCAGTTGAAATTCCTTCAGAAGCCATCAAAGCAGACATTAACTCCTCTACCAAGATGTTACATAATCTATTAGATAAAATTTGGGAGAGGGAGGAGATACTAGATACCTAAAGACTGGAAATAAGGTTATATGATCAAACTACCAAAGAAAGGAAGTTTACAGGAGTGCACAAATTATAGGGGAATTATGCTACTATCAGTGCCAGGAAAAATATTAGCCTTTGAAATGTGGATTTATAGAAGAATAGGAAGAATTGGATGGAAAGAAAAGAAAACAAACGATGAAGTATTAATTAAAGCAACTAAAAATGAAAATAGAACTACTAAACACAATTAGAACTAAACAAATGTAATTTTTGGGGCATGTTAAAAGACACAACAGCCTACCAAAAGTAATATTGGAAGGGAAAAAGCAGAGGCACACCTGACACCAAGACTAACATGGACGAGTAACATCAAAAGATGGACAATCAAGCCTATGACAATCTGTACCATCAAAGCAAGAGACAGCAGAATGGCGCTCCATGGTAGCCAACCTTCGATGCGGAGACGGCACTCAGTGATGATGATGATGTCTTTATTGTGCTTTGCAGTGATGTCTTTTTCTTTGTTGCTACCATTACTTCTGTCTTTTTGCTATTAAGGCTGAGTCTTTTATTTTTGCTTTCCTTCACTATAATGCCTAACATTTCTTGTAACTGATTTTCACTCTTAGCAATTAAGACTGTACCATCAGCATACCTTGGATTATATGTAGGTACTTTGGCTTTTTTTTCAAAATAATTTCTAATAATTGAAACCAGGATAGCTAAATAGCCCTCGAAGTGAGTGAAACAATGATACCTGAATCATGTTTGTACGACAATTAGAAAAAAAGTTACGATTTTTTAAGTGAATTATTTCTGTGTTAAATGATGCAAAGAAGAAAAAACCACATCGCCAGATTGGGTATGCAAAAAAAAACCAAATTATAAAAAAAAGCCAATTTTTTTTTTAAAGCCAAAAATTATTATTATTATGTGTGGTGTAGATTTTAAAACTAATCATTATATTTGGTATTTCATGTAAAAGAAATAATACTTTTATTTGATTTGCGTAAAAAAATAATAGTCATTCTCTGCAATTTATGTAAGAATAATTATAAATTTCTATGATTCACATAAAAATAATACTGAATTTCTGCTAAAGAAGTAGTCACATCATTATTATTTTATGTATATAAGAAGTATAATTTTATTATTTTTTTTTATTCATTAAAAAAATATATGTGTTTATATAAATAAATAAAAAACTGTCAATTCAATAATTGGGAATATTTATTAATATTAGGCAACTGGAAATACTACATTTTAAATTAAATATAACTAACTATAATAACTAAATAAAACGTTAGAGGCACTTGATGATGGTTGAAGAGACCAAGCATGGGGGAAAACCGGAAATTTTGTATAATGATGGTGTGGTCGTTCAAATGCCGATAATTTCAATGCTGCCCGACAGATCAATTTAAAATTTCTCACAAATATGTAGAAGTGGTTATAGAATCAGGTTATCTTATTATTTCTGTCTACGTTAGGAGGTTTTTATTCTGCAATGAATTAAAGTTCAACAGTGGACATAGTCTTTGATCCCAGCTGAACGCCGCCATGCAATCAACGGGGAAAATTTCCGATAATGGTGAGGTCATTCAAATGCCGATAATTTCAATGCTGCCTAACAGATCAATTTAAAATTTCTCACAAATATGTAGAAGTGGTTATAGAATCAGGTTATCTTTATTATTTCTGTCTACGTTTGCAGGTTTTTATTCTGCAATGAATTAAAGTTCAACAGTGGAAATAGTCGCCGATCGGCCATGCTTTATCAATGGAACAAGCATTGTCTTGAATTTTCGTGATTGCCGTACTATAATAACACGGATCACTTTGAAATTTCACATACTTATGTAAAAATGGACGCTGAATCTAAATATCCATATTATTTAACGTATTCTTTACTTATTTCGGGTAAAAATATGATGAAATCGTCGTATGTAGCTGAAAAATCCGTTGTAAGACAAAATTTTTTCGTTTTCTATCACTTCCGACTTTTTAAATCGGTGAACGGAACTCTCATTGTTAGGAAACAACTTAAGTTTCGTATAATAGCTTCCGGAAACATCATCGGAAAACGATTTACATACGATGTAAAATTCGGAGCTTTCCGAACGCGTGACTGGCCGGATGAGATGGATTTTTGGCAACCGAAAAATCCGGGGACTGCGTCTCTTGGATACCCGAAGTATCTATTATATGTAGACTTCAACAAATGAGAAAGTAAGAAATGTACCCAAAAAGTAAGAGAGTTACCCATAAATTACGATATATTTTCAGGTAATTTTCTTGTAAATGATCGAAGTCTGAAAGCTTCAACTGGGTCAGAGTCTGAGGGGGACACTGCGATGCGTGAAAAATTTATGCAGCTTGTCACGAAGGCTCGACAACTTACGGAGAATGGAGATATAACAAATGCAATCAAACTCAATGAAGATGCTCTTGCTATTCGCTTCAGTGATAAATTGCAACGAAGGATCACAAAGATGAAGGTAAGATATATTTTGTCTGTTTTGTTGGACAAATGTATCAATCTTGTGATGTTCTGGGACATTATAAATATTGCAAAATGTTGGATCAAATATACTTAGTTTGGAAAATAAGAAAAATGTACATACCTTATGAAACGTGGTTTTTTTTTTTTGGGGGGGTGGGGGGGCGGCTAATCTATTCATTTATATTTATATTAATCCTATAAAAGCTCAATAAATTGTATACAATATTGGACAAATGTTTCCATTTTATGAAATTTTGAGACAAATGTCTAAATCTGGTAAAATGCAGGGGTTGATTTATGCATTATGTGAAATGCTGGAAACAAATATATGCATTATGTGAAATGATGGAAACAAATATATGCATTATGTGAAATGATGGAAACAAATATATGCATTATGTGAAATGATGGAAACAAATATAGGCATTATGTGAAATAGTGGAACAGCAGTTCAAAATTCTGTTAAAATATTGAGATGAGACCAGGGGTTAGCAGCACTTGAGCTGTTAACAGTAACAGATTCATAGTTGGTTACACACTGTAGGTGTAATGATCAGAAAGCCATAGCCAATAAGGTTCAACCTCCATAAGGTGGTTCCAGAAATAAACAGCATAACCAGGTCTTGTGTGTAGGAACTGTAGAGGGAATGTCAGCCCAGTTTTAACAAGTTCACCACATGCAGTAGAATATACAAGGACAAAACATCATACTACAACTTTTTGTTGTAAATTCATATAAAAGGTGTTTCATTCTTTTGTGTGACCAGTGCATTCATCAAAGGTGTGTTTCATTCTTGTGTGTGACCGGTGCATTCATCGATGATGTTTTTCATTCTTGTGTGTGACCAGTGTAATTCTTTAAAGATGGGTTTCATTCTTGTGTGTGACCGGTGCATTCATCAAAGGTGTGATTCTTTCTTTGTGTGACCAGTGCATTCTTTAAAGATGGGTTTCATTTGTGTGTGTGTGTGACCGGTGCATTCATCAAAGGTGGGATTCTTTCTTTGTGTGACCAGTGCATTCTTTAAAGATGGGTATCATTCGCGTGTGTGTGACCGGTGCATTCATTAAAGGTGTGTTTCATTCTTTTCTGTGACCAGTGCATTCTTCAAAGGTGTGTTTCATTCTTGTGTGTGACTGGTTCATTCATCAAAAGTGTGTTTCATTCTTGTGTGTGACTAGTGCATTCATCAAAGGTATGTTCCATTCTTGTGTGATCAATGCATTCATCAAAGGTGTTTAAATTCTTGTGTGCGACCGGTGCATTCATCAAAGATGTGTTTCATTCGTGTGTGTGACCGGTGCATTCATCGTCAGTGATCATCTGTTTGGAGTTGGTTCTCTAGCTATTGGCTTTCTTTGACCTTCATGCAAGGCAGCAGTTGTTTGCATTGAGTTATCTCACATAGAGCAGGAAATTCTACCCAGATTGTGGAAATCTTACCTTCAATCAAACAATAATCAGTCAAGTCTGTTTTGGGAGCATTACCAGGGACAAGGTTTTCCATCTATTCTCTTAGACTGTGTTTCAGTTTCTTTCCAGACAAGGCTAATGAGGGGTTTCATGGTTAATTTTCTCCATGTATTCTTTGGTCTTTCCTGTTTTCTCACTGTGGATTCCATGACAATGCCTGTCTAGCTGTGCTTGCGTCAGGTTCTTTAGTGTGTTTTCAAAGCATCTACATTTTCTATGCATAAGCTGATGCAAATTGCTTTATATTTACTTTGTTGGTTGGTCTGGGTGGTCTAGATGTAAGACATTGGTCTCTGGACAGGAAGTCTTGCGTTTGAATTTCATCGCAAAAATAACATGCTCAAGAAAATGGTGATACTGACTGATGCACTGTCAGTCCTAGAAGCTCCCAGGAACAGTGAGCTAGATGGAGAACAACCATAGACCAAATGTGCAATAACTTCCAGAGAGTAGTCATTCAGTGGATGCCATCACACTGTAATATACACGGGATCGAACGCGCAGACAAATTAGCTAAAGAGGGAGGGAGATTACTACAAGAGAACCATCTGGTCAACTACGATGAAGCCAAATCCATCATCAAAGGCCAGTATCATGAAAAATGGAAACAAGAACACCCAAAGTATAACGAGAGTGACGGATACCTCCAACTATCAAGGAGGGATCAAGTCATCATACTTCGCCTACACACTGGCCACAATAGAATGAGAAATCACATGTTCACCAAACTCAAAATAACAACTACCAGCCTATGTCACTGTATACTGGATAACGTGACAACAAAACATGTTCTACAGGATTGCCCCCAGTACACAGACCTGAGAAGGACAATGTGGTCCACACCCACCTCTCTGGAAGAGAAACTATATGGGGCAACCGAATCACTTAGACAGCTGCTTTCATAAAAGAGTCCGGAGTCCTAGTCTGAATGAGCCATGATCACAAAAGAAGAAGAATTCCATCACAAGTGGTTGGAACTTTGCACTTTGAATCCGTAGTCTCTTTGTGCTAATCTTTCCCTAGTCTCTGGGTAGTGAGATCCAATGTCTAGCCCTCTTGAATAACAGCAGAAAACATGTCTTGTGTGTGCACTCACCATGTTAAAAAACTCTTGGCATAAATGTTGAATAGAGTCGGCCAAAATGGCCATTTCTCAGACATAATTGTTAAGCAAAATGTACCTATGCTGAAGACATTAGGTGGTTGTTGGGCCAAAAGTTGCAGATATCACAACTAGCAACACAATGCATCCACACACTGTTAATAATGAGTGGATGCTAACAAGAAGATGAATATACTTATTGTATTGTTTTCCTTTACTTAGCTGGTTTGGTCACTAGAACTATCTTACATCTTCAGTATGTTTTGTGTGTGTTTGTTCTACTTAGCTGGTTTGGTCACTAGAACTATCTTACATCTTCAGTATGTTTTGTGTGTGTTTGTTCTACTTAGCTGGTTTGGTCACTAGAACTATCTTACATCTTCAGTATGTTTTGTGTGTGTTTGTTCTACTTAGCTGGTTTGGTCACTAGAACTATCTTACATCTTCAGTATGTTTTGTGTGTGTTTGTTCTACTTAGCTGGTTTGGTCACTAGAACTATCTTACATCTTCAGTATGTTTTGTGTGTGTTTGTTCTACTTAGCTGGTTTGGTCACTAGAACTATCTTACATCTTCAGTATGTTTTGTGTGTGTTTGTTCTACTTAGCTGGTTTGGTCACTAGAACTATCTTACATCTTCAGTATGTTTTGTGTGTGTTTGTTCTACTTAGCTGGTTTGGTCACTAGAACTATCTTACATCTTCAGTATGTTTTGTGTGTGTTTGTTCTACTTAGCTGGTTTGGTCACTAGAACTATCTTACATTTTCAGTATGTTTTTTGTGTGTTTGTTTTACCTAGCTGGTTTGGTCACTAGAACTATCTTACTTCTCCAGTATGTTTTTTGTGTGTCTGTTCTACTTAGCTGGTTTGGCCACTAGAACTATCTTACATCTTCAGTATGTCTTTTGTGTGTTTGTTATTAGCACGTTTGGTCACTAGAACTATCTTACTTCTTCAGTATGTTTTTTGTGTGTCTTTTCTCCTCACCTGCATTTGTTTTACCAGAGATTGTTTTCTTGTAAAATCTTGAAACTAAATTGGAAGCACACTTGTTAACAAATTTACTTTTATCATATCCAATTTTTTATGGCCTTCAGTTACGAATTATTATTTAGCTCACCTTTTTTTTTTTTTTATCTCAGGCATTTCTAGCAGAACAAGAAAAAAATGAAGCAGACGATGTAGATGAAGGTAACATGAAGTCTTTGGGTCAAGGTTTTATGTTACACGTAAGCCTGGCAGAAAAGCTTTACGCACACCAGAAGGAAGGAGTGTTATGGATGTGGTCTTTATTTCTCCTTGGCAAGGGCGGCATTCTGGCAGATGACATGGGGTAGGTCTAATTACATTGTACAGTTAATGGAGCCAAGACAACAGATAGCATATTTCTTCTTCTTCTACCTTTTTAGCTCCCAGTGGAGCATAGGTCTTCAACAAACACTTTCCAAGTCGTTCTGTTTTTTGCCATTCTTTTAAGATCATTCCATGTCTTCCCCATCATCTTCATCTCCGCCTCTATCTGTCTTCTCCAAGAATTCCTTGGTCTTCCTCTTTGTCTTTTCCCCTGGGGATTCCAAAAAAGGGCTTGTTGTGTAATACTCTCAGTTGGCTTCCGTAGTGTGTGTCCTATCCAGCACCATCATCTTCGCTGTATCTCTTTATCCACTGGTGTTTGACTGGTACATTTCCATAATTCTATGTTAGTGATTTTGTCCTGCCATTTCCATCCTTTTATTCTACGCAAGCATTCATTAATGAAACTCTGTATCCTCGTGATTGTCAATTTTGTTGTTCTCCATGTTTCACAGCCATATAATAGGACCGCCTTAACTTTTGAGTTGACAATTTTTATTTTTGTATTTAACCTAATTTCTTTGGACTTCCATATGTTTCCCAGTGCAATGAAAGCTCCTCTTGCTTTTAATATCCTTATTTTGGTATCGTTTTCTGTTCCTCCCTCTTTATCTATATTACTGCCCAGATATATGTACACTTAGCCTGACAGCTGACTTCATATGAGAGTCTGGAATCCTTACTCTGATTGAGTCCTGAACGCAGAGAGAGAGAGAGAGAGATATATGTCATCATCATCATTGAGTGCCGTCTCCGCAACGAAGGTTGGCTACCATGGAGCGCCATTTTGCTCTATCTCTTGCTTTGATGGTGCAGGTTGTCATCGGTTGATTTGTCCATCTTTTGATGTTACTCGTCCATGTTAATCTTGGTCTGCCTCTGCCTCTTTTACCTTGTATTTTCCCCTCCAGGATCACTTTCAGTAGGCTGTTGTGTCTTTTAACATGGCCTAAGAATCGCATTTGTCTTGTTCTAATTGTGTTCAGAAGTTCTCTTTTCATTTTTAGTTGTTTTAAGACTTTGTCATTTGTTTTCTTTTCCTTCCATCCAATTCTACCTATTCTTCTATAAATCCACATTTCAAAGGCTTCAATTCTCTGTTCTGTTTTCTTGTCTAATGTCCATGTTTCAGCACCATATAGGAATATTGAGAAGATGTAACATTTTGCTATTCTTAGTTTTAGCTCTGGTGTTATTTGTTTAGATGTTAGTATGTCCTTCATGACATTAAAATTACTTTTTGCCATTCCTATTCTTTTGTTTATTTCAGTTGTACATTTTCCATCACTGGTTATAGTATGTCCAAGGTAGTTATAGTTCTGAACTGTCTCAAGGTCTATTCCTTCAATTTTGATATCCACTTGTGGGTTTTGAGTATTTTCTTTGTTTATGATCATAGTTTTAGTCTTTTTGATATTCATATCTAGTCCATATTTTTTGCTTGTCGTGTTTATTTCATTAAGTAATTGTTGTAGGTCTTTAGGATTTTCTGCTAGTAGTACAGTATCGTCAGCATATCTTAGGTTATTGATTATCTTTCCATTAATTTGTAGGCCTGGCATCTCTATGATGTTTTTAAAGATTTGCTCAGTGTATAGATTGAACAAGCTTGGTGATAGGATGCATCCTTGTCTTACTCCTCTTTTTATATCAATGGGTGTAGAGAACTCTTTGTTATATTTTATTATTGCTGTTTGCTCCCAGTATAGATTGCATATTAGTCGTATATCCATGTCATCTAGATGTATCTCTTTTAGGCATTCTATAAGTTGTTTGTGGTGTACTCTATCAAAAGCTTTGGTGTAGTCTATGAAGCAGGCATATATTGGTTTGTTTACTTCTGTGTATTTTTCGATTAATGTTCTCATGCAGAATATGGCTTCTTTTGTCCCGCTATTTTTCCTAAATCCAAATTGCTGCTCATCTAATTCAGTATTGATTTTATTCTGAATCCTTCCTTGTATAACTTTTAGCAAGATTTTTGTAACATGGCTCATTAGGCTTATTGTTCTAAAGTCACTGCATTCAACTGCACCATTCATTTTAGGCAATGCAATGAAAGTTGATGTTTTTAGTTCATTTGGTATGTATCCTGTGTGGTATATGTCGTTGCATATGTCTGTAATCACTTCAATGCCAAAATCTTCAAGTGCCTGTATCATCTCTATCTGTATGCTTTCAGGTCCTGCTGCTTTTCCCCTTTTCATTGTTTTTATAGCTTTTTCCACCTCAGATTTTAAGATTTTATAGCCTGATGTACATTTTATAACTGGTTTCTTGTCCCTTTGATCATGAAATAGTTCTGTTATATATTCCTGCCATCTATCTATGATATCCTTATTGTCTGTTAGCATTTTTCCTTTTTTGTCTGCAATGCATCCACCTTCTGTGGCTTTTTAATTTGTATTAGTCATTCTCTTTATTTCTGTGTGCATTCCTTTTAAGTCTTGTTTGCTTTCCATAGTTTCTATTTCTATACATTTTTGGCCGAGCCAGTCTTCTTTTGCCTTTTTGCACATTTTGCGTATCTCATTATCTATTTTATTGTATTGCGCAGTGTTCTTCGCTTGTCTCCTTTCTTCCATTTTTTCTAAGATGGTGTTAGTTATCCATTTTTGTTTTTTGTTCTTTTCTCTTTTGGGTATAGTGTCGCAGGCTTTTTGTATGCTTTTCTTTATGCATTTCCATTTGGTTGTTACTTTTTCATCAGGATTTTCTCTTCTGTATTGTTCAATTCCTTCCTCTAGCAGCTTCTGGTATGTGTTCTTTACTTGTATTGTATAGGTATCTTTAATATCTTTTTGATTTAAAGCTGTTATGTCGAGTGGGTTTGTTGATGAATCAGATTTTTGCTTGTTTCTCTTTAGTTTGATTTTCATTTTAATCATTACAGGATTGTGATCAGAATTAATATCTGCTCCTGGGTAGGTTTTGGCTTTCTTTACGCTGTTACGGAACCTTTCTTTTATCATTATGTAATCTATTTGATTCCTCTTCCTATCTCCAGGGCTTTTCCATGTGTATAGTTTCCTTTTCTCTTGCTCAAAGTAGGTGTTACATATTATCAGCCTGTTTTCTTCACAGAATTGTATTAATCTTTCTCCTCTGTCATTTCTTTTTCCTAAACCATGATTTCCTATAATTGTCTTATATCTACCTTTTCCTACTTTAGCGTTCATGTCACCCATTACAATCAAGATGTCTGAAGATTTCACTTGCTTCATAACTTTATTTAGGTCTTCATAGTATGCCTCTATTTGTTCATCTGTGTAGTCTTGAGTAGGTGCATATGTTTGTATTATTGCTATGTCGAATGGTTTTGCTTTCAACTTGAGTAGTATAATCCTATCACTGTATGTCCAGTGGGTACTTATATATTTTTGTAGCTCTCTTTTTATCAGTATTCCTACCCCCTTTGATGTTCTGTTGTGTTTCCTGAGTATATAAATGTATATTTTTGTCTTCAATGTGCCCACATTCCTTCCATCTAGTCTCTGATATGCCTAAAATATCTATATTTATTCGTTCTGCTTCTTGAATTAGATTTTCCAATTTCCCTTGTTGATATAGAGTCCTAACATTCCAAGTACTTATTTTAAGATCTTTCCTCCGACATAAGTTCGAATTTCTCCGACTCTCCATGGCTTCCTCTGGACTGGTACGTGATGAGGCTCCAATCTCTTTCACGGTGGTCAGCCATGTTCGTCTTTCGTGTTCTGAACATGCCTCTTGTGTACCACACACTTTGCTGTTTTCGCTTTCTGGGCCGTTGATCATTCTTGATTCCTCCGCCTCCATCCACCGTCACAGACTTTTCACATAAGGGTTGAACATACCCGTTTTTCCGTTGACATTTTTGTAAAACCATGTGCTTGCCTATCGAACCGCGAACACACAACACAAAGAAGAATAAATCATATTCCACTTAAATATCGGCAATCACAGTCCATCCCCACGTTAGAAGTAAAACATACACCAAACGGGAGAATAGCAACACATAATTTCACAACTAGACTGTCGCGTAAATCATTTAAATATATCAGCAAGAGCCGAATTATAAAAATCGACTACACGAAGCCGCCATGACACCGGAAGTCAGAGATATATGTAAGATTGTAAAAAAAAAATTAAAAAAAAAATTTTCAACTCCAATGTTAAGGCGGTCCTATTATATGGACGTGAAACATGGAGACAGCATATTTACTGAAAATAATTAATGACTCATAGCTGACTACTTGTACCAGTGTAAAGTTTGGCCTTTATAAATATTAACCTTTATAAATAGTACTTATATATATCTCCTTTTATTTAGTTGTTTCATGTGGTTTGAATATCCTTTGAATAGATTTGTTTCTCATATCTTTATATGCATGTTTATGTTAGTCATGTGTCATATATCTTGATGTGTGTCAGTGTTAGTCATGCCTCGTATCGCTGTGTGCATGTCTGTGTTAGTCACCTCTAGTGACTCGGACAGATGGTGCTCGTAAACCTGGGAGGACCAACCATCTAAGGGCAGAATCCCCCTACAGAAAAGATCATCTGATGCCTTGCAGGAAGATTGGGGACAATCAAAGGCTAACTAAGGAATGCAAACCTGAATAAAATGCTGGCTGAAATCGGATGCACTGGGCCACTGGCGCAGAACACAGTGCAACGTTTTAACGGGTGTTCAATCAGAGTGGATCTGGCAGACTCTAATTGTGATGTTCTGCCTGTGGGGGCGATCAACACACTTAGCCTGACAGCTGACTTCATGTGAGAGTCTTGAATCCTACTCTGATTGAGTCCTGATCGCAGAGAGAGAGAGAGAGAGAGATAAGATTTGTTTCTATCTTGACTTGATTTATATGATGACTTCACATGATGTTTGTTCTCTCAATTCATACTGTTAATAATATTATAGTATTGACCTACAAATTAATATCAAAGTTGAAGGAATACATCTGGAGACAGTGCAGAGCTACAACTACCTGGGGCATACTATAATCAGTGATGGAAAATGTAAAACTGAAATAAACAAAAGAATAGGTGTGGCAAAAAGTAATTTTAATGTCATGAAAAATATACTGACATCAAAACAAATAACACCAGGGCTAAAACTAAGAATATCAAAATGTTACATCTTCTCAATATTCCTGTATGGTGCAGAAACATGGACATTAGACAAGAAAACAGAACAGAAAATTGAAGCCTTTGAAATGTGGATTTATAGAAGAATATGTAGAATTGGATGGAAAGAAAAGAAAACAAACGATGAAGTTTTAAAACAACTAAAAATGAAAAGAGAACTACTAAACACAATTAGAACAAGACAAATGAAATTTTTGGGGCATGCTAAAAGACACAACAGCCTAATAAAAGTAATATTGGAAGGAAAAATACAAGGTAAAAGAGGCAGTGGCAGACCAAGACTAACATGGACAAGTAACATCAAAAGATGGACAAGTCAACCCATGACCATCTGCACCATCAAAGCAAAAGACAGAGTGGAATGGCGCTCCATGGTAGCCAACCTTCAAATGTGGAGACAGCACTCAATGATGATGATGATGATGAATAGTATTAGGCCATCTCTTTCTCCTTTGACACATTTCTTAAGTTAGTTCTCACTCTTTTAACTTGGATAAAAAACAAAGGCTAGAGGTGTACTATTACACCAACAAATGCTTATTTACAAAATAGGTACAGTTGAATGGTTCTACATTAGATACATTCTTCTTCTTCTACCTTTTCAGCTCCCTGTGGAGCATCGTTCTTCAACAGACTGTTTGTTTAGACTGTCATGTTCTGGCACAGATTTTCCATGCAACTCCCTCCATTTTGTTTTCCAAGCTTGCTTCAGGATTGTTTTTATTTCTCTGAGGCTCTGGCGTTGGTTGGACTGTTGAAGACTCCCACCTGCTTTTGTGAGTTCATCTGCTTTCTCATTTGCAGGGATGCCACAATGAGCTGGTACCCACCGCAGGACTAATGTCTATCATCATCATCATCATCAAGTACTGGGCCTGCTGGCGTAGGTGATCATGTCTCTCCACAACTTTCAATCATGACAGTTATTTTTCATTTCTGTTGTTGACCTTCTGCCTAGCCATTCTCTTAAGCTGTCTGGTATCTTTTCTCTTTGTTTCCCTCTATCTCTTCGTCCCTCAATTTTTCCAGTTGTCACAATATATTCCAGCTGTTCTCTTCTCATTACATAGCCAAAAAATGATGATTGTTTCTTCCTAATATTGGAAATTAGCTCTCTTTTTGCTTTGGCCTCTTTCAGAACGTTTTAATTGCTCTTCTTAGTTGTCCATAGTATTCTTAATATTCTTCTGTAAAACCACATTAATATGTGTTTAACTAACTTGTGTTCATATCAACTAATGTCTATAATGAAAGTTAATCTTTCAAATTGTGTTTTGATTCAGTAATACTTACTATGGTATTGTAATCTAGGGTTAAACATGATACATTTGTAGTATTTTGGGGGCCTCGGTAGCCTAGTTAGGAAAACCACTCGACTGGACTACCGACGTTCGGACAACCCGTGTTCGATTCCCGCTGGGAGCAGTGTGAATTGTATTCGTGGTTGGAAAAAAAAAAAAATACCCCCACGGTCGACCCAGCCGTTGGCAGAAATGGGTACCAGGGTATTACCCTGGGAAGGTGAGGAATGTCGCTTCGCATCTGAGTTTAGATGCTTGAGGCGACACTATACAGAAATATCCGAACATTTCTGGATAGGCGGCCGAGCACACATGGGTGTAAACTCGCGTGCTAAGACGCCGGTTCAAGTCTCGTACTTTACCTTACATTTGTAGTGCCTGGCCACATCTCCTTTCTCCTGTACCTTTTGACCTTTGACATATATCACTTCATCAAATGTTGCCGTGCTGTTATTTACTTTATTTCTCCATGTGCTACAATCTGATGTCAGACTTTTCCAGCTTCATTGACTGATAGAAAATTCTCTCATTGTGCACATATAAAATATGCTGCTCCAAGGGTGCTAGTATATCAACCCTCTCATAAACTAGAACATAAAGCCCAGCATATTCTTGTTAATTATTAAGAATGAATAAAGAAGAAAATGTCACAATATTTGTGTGATTGTTTTCCATGCAGGTTGGGTAAAACTATACAGGTGATAGCATTTCTGGCTGGCCTCTTTGACACAAGCAAGATTAAGTCTGTGATGATTGTGGTTCCTCTAAGTGTTTTGCCCAACTGGCTGGATGAGTTCAACAGATGGTAATGTTTCTCTTCTCTACTTGTGATTTACTTTAAGATGACTAGTGGTGGTGGTTGTAAAATTTGACATGACAATGGATGAGTTCAACAGATGGTAATGTTTCTCTTCTCTACTTGTGATTTACTTTAAGATGATTAGTGGTGGTGGTTGTAAAATTTGACATGACAATGGATGAGTTCAACAGATGGTAATGTTTCTCTTCTCTACTTGTGATTTACTTTAAGATGACTAGTGGTGGTGGTTGTAAAATTTGACATTACAATGGATGAGTTCAACAGATGGTAATGTTTCTCTTCTCTAATGTGATTTACTTTAAGATGACTAGTGGTGGTGGTTGTAAAATTTGACATGACAATGGATGAGTTCAACAGATGGTAATGTTTCTCTTCTCTACTTGTGATTTACTTTAAGATACTAGTGGTGGTGGTTGTAAAATTTGACATGACAGTCGATGAATGAGTTCAACAGATGGTAATGTTTCTCTTCTCTACTTGTGATTTACTTTAAGATGACTTGTGGTGGTGGTTGTAAAATTTGACATGACAGTCAATGAATGAGTTCAACAGATGGTAATGTTTCTCTTCTCTACTTGTGATTTACTTTAAGATGACTAGTGGTGGTAGTTGTAAAATTTGACATGACAATGGATGAGTTCAACAGATGGTAATGTTTCTCTTCTCTACTTGTGATTTACTTAAAGATGACTAGTGGTGGTGGTTGTAAAATTTGACATGACAGTCAATGGATGAGTTCAACAGATGGTAATGTTTCTCTTCTCTACTTGTGATTTACTTTAAGGTGACTAGTGGTGGTGATTGTAAAATTTGACATGACAGTCAATGGATGAGTTCAACAGATGGTAATGTTTCTCTTCTCTACTTGTGATTTACTTTAAGGTGACTAGTGGTGGTGATTGTAAAATTTGACATGACAGTCAATGGATGAGTTCAACAGATGGTAATGTTTCTCTTCTCTACTTGTGATTTACTTTAAGATGACTAGTGGTGGTAGTTGTAAAATTTGACATGACAATGGATGAGTTCAACAGATGGTAATGTTTCTCTTCTCTACTTGTGATTTACTTTAAGATGACTAGTTGTGGTAGTTGTAAAATTTGACATGACAATATATGAGTTCAACAGATGGTAATGTTTCTCTTCTCTACTTGTGATTTACTTTAAGATGACTAGTGGTGGTGGTTGTAAAATTTGACATGACAGTCAATGGATGAGTTCAACAGATGGTAATGTTTCTCTTCTCTACTTGTGATTTACTTTAAGGTGACTAGTGGTGGTGATTGTAAAATTTGACATGACAGTCAATGGATGAGTTCAACAGATGGTAATGTTTCTCTTCTCTACTTGTGATTTACTTTAAGATGACTAGTAGTGGTGATTGTAAAATTTGACATGACAATGGATGAGTTCAACAGATGGTAATGTCTCTACTCTAATGTTTCTCTTCTCTACTTGTGATTTACTTTAAGATGACTAGTGGTGGTGATTGTAAAATTTGACATGACAATTGATGAGTTCAACAGATGGTAATGTTTCTCTTCTCTACTTGTGATTTACTTTAAGATGACTAGTGGTGGTGATTGTAAAATTTGACATGACAATGGATGAGTTCAACAGATGGTAATGTTTCTCTTCTCTACTTGTGATTTACTTTAAGATGACTAGTGGTGGTGGTTGTAAAATTTGACATGACAGTCAATGAATGAGTTCAACAGATGGTAATGTTTCTCTTCTCTACTTGTGATTTACTTTAAGATGACTAGTGGTGGTGGTTGTAAAATTTAACATGACCATAGGAGCTGAAGTGCATATGACCTGCAATCACAATGACAGGAGGGTCGTTGACTCACATGCTGGCTGACCCTTGCTTTGACCACCAAGTTGATCTGGCTAATGGATGCAAGGAATGCAGTGTTTCCGTAATGGTGAAATTTGCTGATATAGAAGACCTAGTATTGCAGCACCTCTAAGCAAGACAAGCTTCTCTAGTTAAAGCCAGAAATTTAAGAAAGGCATTACTACCTGCTATGTAACATCTTATGTACAAGAACTTGTGTTTATATCAACCCGTGACATTAAGCCAAGACAAGCTTCTCTAGTTAAAGCTGGAAGTTTAAGAAAGGCATTACTACCTGCTATGTAACATCTTAGGTACAAGAACTTGTGTTTATATCAACCCGTGACATTAAGCCAAGACAAGACCTCTCTAGTTAAAGCTGGAAGTTTAAGAAAGGCATTACAACCTGCTATGTAACATCTTAGGTACAAGAACTTAAAAGAATGGCAAGAAACAGAATGACTTGGAAAGTGTTTGTTGAGGACCTATGCTCCACAGGGAGCTAAAAAGGTAGGAGAAGAAGAAGAAGAAGAACATCTGCAAAAGTACTGCTGAAGTACTTGTACTCTCTCACTTGATTTCTGCGACCATGGCTCATTCAGACTCAGATTCCGGACTATCTAATGAAGGCAGCTGTCTGTTTAAGTGATTCGATTGCCACGTATAGTTTCTCTTTCAGGGAGGTGTGTGTGGACCACATTGTCTTTCTCAGGCCTGTGTACTGGGGGCAATCCTGTAGAACATGTTTTGTTGTCATGTTATCCAGTATACAGTTTCATTGGTTGGTAGTTCCTATTTTGAGTTTGTTGAACATGTGGTTTCTCATTCTGTTGTGGCCAGTGCGTAGGCGAAGTATGCTGACTTGATCCCTCCTTGATAGTTGGAGGTATCCATCCCTCTTGTTATACTTTGGGTGTTCTTGTTTCCATTTTTCGTGATACTTGATTTTAAACTTTGCTGTTAGATTAAAATACAGTTTATTTGAGACAGTGAGAAAAGAGCAATGAATTGTTCTTGTCTTCTGGCTATAGGGCTCCTGGCATCAATGTTATGCAGTTTCATGGAAACTCCAAGAAGGAGAAAGAAAGAGCACTAGCCAGAGTCAGAACAAGAGGTGGTGTTCTGAT
Source organism: Megaustenia siamemsis (assembly GCA_032433765.1). Lineage (NCBI taxonomy): Eukaryota > Metazoa > Mollusca > Gastropoda > Stylommatophora > Ariophantidae > Megaustenia > Megaustenia siamemsis. The sequence continues at coordinate 21,910,458 of JAVIAB010000026.1, read as the reverse complement.
GACAACCTATGGCCTTGTTATAACCACTAAGGAGACTTTTGCCGAGAGACATGGTCAAGAATTTGTGTGGGTAAGGTATCTAAGATATCAAATAACACCAGGGCTAAAACTAAGAATAGCAAATGTTACATCTTCTCAATATTCCTGTATGGTGCAGAAACATGGACATTAGACCAGAACAACAGAAAATTGAAGCTTTTGAAATGATGATTTATAGAAGAATAGGTAGAATTGGATGGAAAGAAAAGAAACAAACGATGAAGTTTTAAAACAATTAAAACTGAAAAGAGAACTACTAAACACAATTAGAGCAAGACAAATGAAATTTTTAGGGCACATTAAAAGACACAACAGCCTAATAAAAGTAATATTGGAAGGGAAAAGGCAGAGGCAGACCAAGACTAACATGGACGACTAACATCAAAAGATGGACAAGTTAACCTATGATAATCTGCATCATCAAAGCAAGAGACAGTGGAATGGAGCTCCATGGTAGCCAATCTTCGATGCGGAGATGGCACTCGATGATAATGATGAAGATATCTGTTGTTATTTGTATAATGATGGCAGTATTCTCATGTTGTTTTATAGTGTGTCTAACTTATTGCATTACTACTTACACTAATGCCAGTTTTTAAATATTTTTTTGTCCTTCTATATGCACATCTGATGGCATTTCAGTAAATGAAAAATATCTTATGCAACAAATCTATGTCAATAAAAATAAGAAAGAGAGTTCATCGGTGCTATATAGAACCAATTCTGACCTATGGAAGCGAATCATGGACAGTAGACAAACAAATGAAAAGACAATTAGAGGCCACAGAGATGGGATTTCTCAGAAGAATGTTGAAAGTTCCGTGGACAGCTAAAAAGACCAATGAGGAAGTTCTCAAAAAGGCCAACACAAAAAGGGAGCTCTTAAAAAACATCAGAAAGAAGCAATCAATATTTTTTGGGCACATCATGAGAAGAGGAAAGTTAGAATACTTGGTTACAACTGGCAAAATAAAAGGAGAGATCGCGGACGACAAAGAGAGAAAATACTGGACAGCTTGGTGTCATGGCATGGAAAACAGTCAACAACAGAACTGGTACGATGCACTGTAGATAGAAGATTATGGAGGGACATGATCACCAACGCCAACCAGTAAGGCACATGATGATGAACACGTCTACCTTATTTTCCAGCTGTCAGGTTTAATTTGCTGTTTTTTAAAACTGCACTGCTTATTGTGTCTGCTTTAATTTGTCAGCTGTTTACAGTAGTAGTGCCAAGAGAAGAGCTTTAATTTGTCAGCTGTTTACAGTAGTAGTGCCAAGAGAAGAGCTTTAATTTGTCATCTGTTTACAGTAGTAGTGCCAAGAGAAGATATCAATCTAAAAGGAATACTAGACTCAAACCTCCTTGTGGATAAGCAATGAATGGAGAAGGAGTTGGAAACAAATCATTTATAAAGGTAAAACAAACATTGAGGGGCAGTGGAACAAAAAGTATCAACAAAAAGGGTGCTACTAGCAAAACACAGTTTTATACAAAGTACAGCAACATGAATTCACCCCTGATATCTTCTTCAGCATTTGCAATTAGTCTACAACCTTGAATAGACTGCAAGTTATGGCAAAGAGCCAGTAGTGGGGTATGATAAAACACTCCAAGGTATGGTGACAGCTTTAAAAGGAAGGAACACAACACAATACTGACGTTTTGGTCTGTGGCCGCCTTCAGAATACAGGGACAACGACAACGAACGGTGAAGCACAATTATCTATAACTACATGTTGGATGATAAAGTATAGGAAGAGTTGAATGGAAGAGAGGAAAAGTAGGATGGTGAGATAAGAAAAGAGAGAGAGATGTGCTACATGAGGGCATGTAGGATGAGTGTAGAGATATATAAAATTGTAAGATTAGAAAATGAGGAGGAGCTCAAAACTAAAGAGTGAAACGAAAATAGTAAAAAGTAAATAAAGTATCTATAAAAGTATATTAAGTTATGCCAAATATGAGTGCTATGTGTAGAGCCAAAGAAGACTGGTAAATAAACGTAGAATTGGGTTTCCGATCACTGCACATTAAATTTCCATACGGAAGCTTTTTATCGACGCAACGGAAGAGATTTCAGAGACAAAATTGTTCATGGTTTTAAGAATCAATCTATATCTATCTATCTTTCGTTCGCCTGAAGTATTGTCTATATCTGCAATGTCGTTTCCTGTATAAATGTTACTGTCTTTTGTAATTCTTGCAGTGGCCCATATAGTTTTGTCTGTAGTGTTGTATCTATGGGCCAATGGATTTTCCTCAGTCTACTATATTCAGTGCAGTCTTGAAGTATGTGTTCAGCAGTCTGGGGTGCCTGTCCACATGTACAAGTAGTTGATGTGCCGATCTTGAATTTTGTATACATGTGACTATGGAGTCGATTGTGTCCTGTTCTTAGGCGTATAATGATAACTTGTTCATATCTATTCATATTATGAAAGGCATCCTGATTTGGGGCTTGTGGTCCTCTGATTGATTTGATTATCTGTTTCTTATGATGGTATGTAACCGGTGTATCTAGTTGTGTGCCTGTTGAACCTTCCTTTGCCAACTGATCTGCTTTCTCATTTCCTGGTATTCCACAGTGAGACGGGATCCACTGCAGGGCAACCCTGTGGTGCTTGCAGAGTTCAGTCAATAAGGTCTGCAGATGTGGTAATTTTCTGGATTGTAGTGCCTGGAGTACTGATCTTGCATCTGTCAAAAACACTACAGGCTGTGGGCTAAGATTACTGTTCAGCAGTTTTTCTATTGCCAACTTTATTGCTTGTATTTCTGCATCATAATTGTGACAATATTTCCCTGTTGCTATTTTATTCATATCCCTAGTGTTATTTGGGTACTCTATATATGCACCTGCTCCCCCATTCTTTACTGCATTCTGTGCTGATCCATCTGTGTACACACGAATCCATAGGTCTTGTGGGTATTCTTCATCCAGGAAACTGAGAGTTATTGTTTTTCGCTGTAGACTATTTTGTTCCTCTTTGTCAACTATTCCTTTCACTACTGTCCGTATTTGAACTGATAATCCTGATTCATCTGTCCAGGGAGTCTGTTCTGGTATGGGCAGAAGGGGTTTAACAACTCTTGGCATGTCTGGTGTTTGTCTACTAATACGCTTGGCTTGGTGGATAAAGCTGCTTCTCTTAAGTCGTCCCAATGCAAGATTTTGGAATCTGTCCTTCATTGGATGTCTCGGCATGCATACAAATTTTTCTGCCTGTATCAGCACCTTTGTGTCTCTCCGTTCTCTCAGTGCTGGTATCCTCCACAATTTCTCCATCTCCAATATTGGTGTTGATTTAATTGCTCCTGTGATGACCCTAAGTGCCTGGTTTTGTACTTTATCCAGTTCTTGCAATGTGGTGTTTGATGCTGAGCACCATGCGGATGATCCATATTCTAAATGTGGGCTTATACTCTGTTGGTAAACTTTACTGAGTATTTTCCCACTCGCACCCCATGTGGTTCCACACAACTTTCTTAGAATAGCCAATTTCCTCCTTGCTTTTTGGGTTGCCTTATTTATCTGCTGTTTCCAAGATAGTTTGTTATCAAATGTAACTCCGAGATATGTAGCTTGTATGTCTTCTTTCACAGGCTCATTGTTTATGTAGATGGCTCCTGCTTTTTGTTTTGGGGAGAGTGTGAAAAGTGTAGTACTGCATTTGTCTGTATTGATGCTGATACACCATCTATTTGTCCATGAATTCAGTGCATTCATAGCTCTTTGTAGCAATTTGGAGGCCACTGTTGCATACTCCTCTGTGCACCACATTACCAAGTCATCTGCATACATTGTCACTTTGATGCCATGTGGTAGTTCAGTAACTAGGTCATTGATGTAGATCAGAAAAAGTGTTGGAGATAGTACCCCTCCTTGTGGAACGCCCTGGCGCAGTAAGACCTTCTTACTCTTAAGACCATCCAGTTGCACTCTGGCTCTCCTGTTATGCAGGTATGCTTTGACCCATTTGTACATCCTGCCATTTACTCCATAATTTCTCAGTTTCTACAAAAGCCCTTCCTTCCATACCTTATCAAATGCTTTCTTTAGGTCTATCCATGCTGCTAGTACCAGTTTCTTTTCTTGAAACGCATCTTCAATTTCCTGGGAAAGATAGGTTGCTTTATCTTCGGTAGAGTAACACTGTCTAAAGCCTGCTTGTTGTGGGACAAGGAGATTTTCACTTTCCAGATACCACTGCAGTCTGAGATTGATTATACGTTCCATTGTTTTACACAAACAGCTTGTAAGGCTGATTGGTCTATAGCTGGATGTCATTGAACCATCTTTTCCTGGCTTTAGTAATGGTATCATAATTGCTTCTCTCCATGCCTGTGGCACTCTACCTGTGATCCAGCAAATGTTGTAGATCTGCAGTAGTTTTGCTTTAGCTGCAGTTCCCAAGTTCTTAATCATTTCATTGGACACTCCATCATTGCCTGGTGACTTTTTCATTTTTAATTTGGATATTGCCAGCTCTAGCTCTCTTTGTGTAATGGGTGTTTCCATTACTTCATGTGTGGTCTCTTCTTGTCTTGCATTTTGTTGTTTTAAACGGGTCTCTTGTCGTTTTTCTAGGCTAATTTCAATAATCAATCTATATATTTATATTTATCTAACACATAACATATTATATATGAATGTTTAGATAATTGAACAAGGTATTAGATTTCACTAATATCAAGATGATACAAGACGTGTAAAACGATCTGATGGCGTTCACACTAATAAAATTAAGCATGGCGCACTGTGTGGCTGAACGTATGCAACCGAAATGGAAATGGTGCACCATGCGGCGGAACGTACGGAAGGAGTTAAAGGATATACTGAGGAGGAGACTTGAGCACTTATGGAGTTGTCCGATGTGTTTTGAGGAAGATCTGTCGACTAACTTTTGATTCCACAGCTTTGTAAAATTGAATGTCAATCTCTGTCAACTTGTGTGTTTTATTACCAGGATTATGTGATACTGGACGAGGGACACAAGATTAAGAACCCAACAAAGACATCAAAGAGCATTCACCTGATTCCAGCTAAACACAGACTGATTCTCACTGGCACCCCTGTACAAAATAACCTCAAGGTAAGATAGATATTAATTGGGACAGCTTTTAAAACAGATGAGTGAAATAAAATAACAAAGAATAATGTTAACTTTGGGTAGTAGTTGTATGACAGAGGTAAGGGGCAGGATTGTTCAGGCAAAGGCTGTGTTCCAAATATCCTGCTTTTTCTTTCCTTCCTCATCTGCCTTTCAGCGTCAAGGGAGAGATATAATTTGCGGTCCTTTGCTCTTCTGTTCGCCTCTGCTGCTGTTATGTTTCCTAGTGCTTCTAATATTCCATCGACCCATCTTTTTCGTGGTCGACCCTTGGGTCTGGTGTTCCCACAACGTTTGTTGAAGGCTCGTTGTGTTGTGTTTTTTTCTTTCTGCCTTGTCACGTGGCCAAACCATTTTATCTGTTGTTTCCTTATATATTCTATGGCGGGGGCTATTCCTAGCTTTTTTCTCAGTTCTTCATTTCTGATCTTACCTCTCAGACTGCTTCCTGTCATTCATCTAACACATTTCATCCAAATATTGACAAAGATATTATACAACCCATTTTAGTTAATGGAGATAAAAAATAGTTTCAGTGTTGATGGTAGTTTCAGTGTTGATGGTAGTTTCAGTGTTGATGGTAGTATCAGTGTTGATGGTAGTATCAGTGTTGATGGTAGTATCAGTGTTGATGGTAGTTTCAGTGTTGATGATAGTTTCAGTGTTGACATATTAAAGTAAATCCTAGCCAATCAGATAACACAAAAATTTGCTGAAAGTCACAGAAATATGGTTTTACAGAAGGATGTTGAGAATATCATAGATAGCTAAAATAAAAGAGGCCATAGCTAAAAGAACCAACATCAGGACGGGAAAAAAAAATTGTGTTTGTCCATGTAAAGAGAAATTAATGGATGGGATATTTTGTGACAACTGAAAACATTAAGGGAAGAAAAGACAGAGGGGAAATGGAGATAAAATGCAAGACAGTTTGAGAGAATAGTTTGATAGGAAGACAGAAGAATTGAAAAACAACTATAGGGAAAGAAAGTTGTGGAGAGACAGGATCACCTACGCCAGCAGGAATGGCACTTGGTGAAGGTGAAGATAGACAGGTTATACCATTAGACCACTAATTTAATAGAAAATGGAAAGTAATAAAGTACCTAGGAATCTTAATGACTAAAAATAGAAGCTACAAAACATAAAGAACAGTAAGTAAAGTAGTTTCCCTCTGTGCCTTGCTAAGCGTATGGGGAATTTGGTGTTAGTGACCATATTTTTCTATGACCATGACACATTTGTGGGTGGTGTGGTTGATATAACGCCAGGCCACCTTTACTTCCCAGAAAAATTTATAGTACCCATTTTTAGAGACTGGGTGAACCCTGGAGCCCTTGTCTGTCTGAAAAAAAAATATCAGCTGTTTCTGAAATAGCAAAATGCTATATCTTCTCAACATTCCTGTACGATGTAGAAATATGGACATAAGACAATAAAACAACAGAAATTTGTAGCCTATGTAATGTGGATTTATAGAAGAATAGGTAGAATTGGATGAAAAGAAAAGAAAACAAATGATGAACTCTTAAAACAATTAAAAATGAAAAGAGAACTACTAAATACAATTTAAGCAAGACAAATGAGTTTTTTGGAGCATGCTACAAGACACAGCAGCTTTTTAAAAGTAATCTTGGAAGGGAAAATACAAGGTAAAAGAGGCAGACAAGACTAACATGGACGAGTAATGCCAAAAAATGGACTAGTCAGCCTATGACAACCTGCACCATCAAAGCAAGAGACAGAGTGAAATGGCGCTCCATGGTAGCCAACTTTTGATGAGGAGACAGTACTCAGTGATGATGAACCACTCAGCCACTGAGGCTCCCAAGAACAGAATTTTCAGGTTAAATTTAGCTTCCAAAGAGTGACTGAGTAAAAAGAAAAAAAGCTGAATAAATGAGTGACTGGCTTGGTAAGCACTCACTCATGACCAGTCAGATCTGGCACCATGCAACATCCACTAGGTGTTCTACTATTCAATGAGGTTTTTATGAATTGAAATCTCACCATCAATGCACCTGTACAAATCTACCTAAATAAGCTCACCAACATCTGGCGGTAAAACTCAGTAAATTTACCAAAGATTGAGTTTAAACTCCAGCAAGAGGCAAGATGGGATAGCAAAATAAGATAACAGTGCACTCACACACACACACACCCCCCCCCCCCCCCCCAGCCACGGGGGCATTGGCACTCACATCCCCCCCAGCCACAGGGGCATTGGCACACTCAGCCTAAAGAGCAGGTGGTCAACTTTGAAGTCTCAGACCAAAAGGCACACTATGTGACCTGCTGCGGTTAAAATGTCCACACAGCAAACTTTAAAATAACCAGACTTTTGGTGAGGAGAAAAAATGACTGACTTTTGTAGTGAGATTAAAGAGTCCTAGCTTGTTGTAAAGGTAAAGGTAAAGTACGAGACTTGAACCGGCGTCTTAGCACACGAGTTTCCACCCATATATGCTCGGCCGCTTATCCAGAAATGTTCGGAGATTTCTGGATAGTGTCGCTTCAAGCATCGAAACTCATGATGCGAGGCAACATTCCTCACCTTCCCAGGGTAATAAATACCCTGGTACCCATTTCTGCCAACGGCTGGGTCTATCATGGGGGTATTTTTTTTTTCCAACCACGAGTACAATTCACACTGCTCCCAGCGGGAATCGAACACGGGTTGTCCGCACGTCGGTAGTCCAATCGGGTGGTTTTCCCAACTAGGCTAGCAAGGCCCCCATCTAGCTGTAAATGGTGTGCAATGAAGCTAGTAACATTGGGAGCATCACTCCAGGTCTCCATACCTCTAAATCATTTAGCATTTAACACGTTGTAACTTTATCTTGGGTTGGACTCATTTCCACATATTTTAACCTTATATTGAGCAGCTGACCAAATGGATACCTTATCATTCTCCAAATCATGAGAGCTCGGGTTTGAATCATAGTAGGGTCAACAAGTTTTTTTTTCTATGGAAATGAAATTTAAAACTCTATTCTGAACAGCTTGTAGTGTTTATACTGCACACATCCTGAAGTAATATGGCCTTACAGCAGTAATCTGAACAGCTTGTAGTGTTTATACTGCACATACACCCTGAAGTAATATGGCCTTACAGCAGTAATCTGAACAGCTCGTAGTGTTTATACTGCACACATCCTGAAGTAATATGGCCTTACAGCAGTAATCTGAACAGCTTGTAGTGTTTATACTGCACACGCATCCTGAAGTAATATGGCCTTACAGCAGTAATCTGAACAGCTCGTAGTGTTTATACTGCACATACACCCTGAAGTAATATGGCCTTACAGCAGTAATCTGAACAGCTCGTAGTGTTTATACTGCACACATCCTGAAGTAATATGGCCTTACAGCAGCTCCAGAAATGGGATAAATGCAGAAATGATGGGTATATTTTTAAAATTTAAATTCATTTTAATCTCCTTTGTTATATTTTTTTCAGGAGTTATGGTCCCTGTTTGACTATGTTCACCAAGGTTCATTGCTCGGTACAGTTCGGACCTTCAAGATGGAGTTTGAGACTCCCATTATTCGGGTAAGCATTACAAATACACTATTACCACTACATTTATTCTGGTACGCAGAACTTTCATAAATGATTATGGACCTTATTTTAACTTTCATAAATGATTATGGACCTTATTTTAACTTTCATAAATGATTATGGACCTTATTTTAACTTTCATAAATGATTATGGACCTTATTTTAACTTTCATAAATGATTATGGACCTTATTTTAACTTTCATAAATGATTATGGACCTTATTTTAACTTTCATAAATGATTATGGACCTTATTTTAACTTTCATAAATGATTATGGACCTTATTTTAACTTTCATAAATGATTATGGACTTCCATAATTTTAGGGGAAATACGTTGGTGATTTCCTCAAGCCTTTCATTGAATTTGTGTATGGTTTACCCCCACTAGCCTTTGACCCTGATCAGGATCTGTCCTACAAGGCAGCAGGGGTTTGAAGTCAGGGGAGTTTTTCATCTCTTAGGTGAGCTGTCAAGTCTACCCGAAGCAGTATGGTTTTAATATACCAGAAAATTGCCTTCCGCCTCATCTCCTGTGAGTTAAAAATGAGCTTTGCTGCCAGAAGTAAATGAGCAAAGCTGGGAAAAATAAATTTCCTGACCTTTTGCCAATCGTTCTTCATATTGAACAAGGAACATTCCATTTTCTTTGTGGTTTTTTATTTGTTTTGTCCTGTTTATAACAAAGACGAGCCGCAATAGCTCAGTGGTTAGTGAACTGGACCACGAAGGACAAGAGGTAGGTTTTGATCCCAACCGATGGCTTCCGGGTTCACCCAGCATTAATGGGTACCAGATTTTTTCTGGGAAAGTAAAGCAACACGGTCGTAATACCGATCACATTACCCCAAAAATCATGTGCGGAAGGTCTGTAAAATTTATGATCACTAACACCATATTCCCTAAATACCACTTGGCCTGACGGGGCTCTTTACTTTTTTTTATAAGAAAGGTATTTAACTGAAATGTTATATTTTGTTCTGTTTCCCCTATTAGTTTAGATGCCCAATACAATTTTACATTAATTTTTGTCATTGGTTAACTCTTTCAGGGCTATTATCCGACACTTTGGTTCTATAAAACTGATGATTTCCAACTATTCACTGATATATCGGATATTTCGGGTGTAGCTGAATATTTGATTCGTTTTCACTGATTTTCATTTTTATTTCAACCAATACTTGATTTCTGGAAGTAGGAGAATTCTCACTTTCACTTTCTGCTGATACCGGCATGGTCTTAGCTTTGAACGTTGGACAATTGTTAATTTATATTCATTGTTTTTTTTTCTCTCAAATATCTGTCACATAATGGTCACACCCACTGCCGGTACTTCTTGCAGTCGACCAAAACAATATAATGCAGAACAAGCTAGATCTATGTTCAAAACCTTGTTATTGAGTGACTCAGAAATAGAGTGTTCATAGTATTTAGACTCGGACAATAATTTTGTTGTTGTTGTGATAATGGGTCGTAATATTAGTAAAAGTTATGCTAAAAAAGCAAGACAATCTGGCTTAGGTTTAGCTAGTGGATGCCTTCTATTCCAGCACTATCAGTGCCTCAGAGGAATCGAGTGGTAGTGATTCTGATAAAGAAACTGTTACTTTAGGGACATATCACACTATCACACAAAATAAGTCCAGTTGTGTAAATAAAAATAATAAACTTGACTTGTAAATAATATTGTTCTGATGTCACATAAATTTATATTTTTCATTCTGGGATCATTTACAAAAATGTACATAATTTTGTTATTTGTGGACATAAATTCATCAAATAAAACTGTATTTTGGAGGAAATTGGATTATGTTGTATAATTTTTCAAAACAAATGGATAGTAACACTTACAAACATGGAAAAAGGTAAGTAAATCACAATATTTTGAATTAAAAATTACCTCCCATGAATATTTTATATTTTAAAAAATATAATTATTCCTACAAATAACCACACATTATAAATATATTGCTATTTTCATTTTCTGTATACATTTCCCTTTCCGATGATGTATAACACATACCACATTTATCTAAATTATTGTGTGAAGTAGTCAAATGAAAAAGGTATATGGTGAAATATTTTGAAACAGGAAAATTAATCTGGTCCAGAACCTAAAATAACGTGTTTCCTGTTCTGGTCCTGAAAGAGTTAAGAACTACTACTCCCTAGGACAAAATCACTAACATAGAATTATGGAAATGTACCAGCCAAACACCAGTGGATAAAGAGATACAGCGAAGACGATGGCGCTGGATAGGACACACTACGAAAGCCAACTGAGAGTATTACACAACAGCCCCTTTTTTGGAATCCCCAGGGGAAAAGACAAAGAGGAAGACCAAGGAATTCTTGGAGAAGACAGATAGAAGCAGCGATGAAGATGATGGGGAAGACATGGAATGATCTTAAAAGAATGGCAAAAAGCAGAATGACTTGGAAAGTGTTTGTTGAAGACCTATGCTCCACTGGGAGCTAAAAAGGTAGAAGAAAACTCCCTAGCCAATCAGAATTAAATTTATGAACATTTCAATTGCAGGCCAGAGAAAGAGATGCAACGGCAGTTGAAAAGAAACTAGGTCAGGAGATGGCACAGACTTTGAAGTCGATCATCCAACCTTATTTCCTCCGTCGAACAAAGGCTGAAGTTTCTGTTGGAAAGAATTCTGACAAAGCTAATTCAAAGGAGCAGAAGTAGGGAGAAATCATTGTTATAATTTATAATAGTTTCACATTTCTATACTGTTTCTCTACCTAAATTACTATTTAGTGCTGGAAGGGGGAAAATGGGACGTTTGAATGAATACACTGTGATTTGTTTCATGTAGTATTGTGCTTTGTTTGTAATGTCTGGTGTTCTTTTGATCTGTTGTCTTTTAAGTCGGCCTTTTCCCCTTTTTCTTTATGATTCTGAGAGTTTCTGCTCTTTGGAGATTCTATCCAATGGTGATGGTGTTATGTATTCAGACCATCTTCTTCTACCTTTCAGCTCCCTGTGGAGCATAGGTGCTCAACAAACACTTTCAGCTCCCCTTGGAGCATAGGTCTTCAACAAACACTTTCAGCTCCTTGTGGAGCATAGGTTCTCAACAAAGACTTTCAGCTCCCTGTGGAGCATAGGTCTTCAACAAACACTTTCCAAGTCATTCTGTTTCTTGCCATTCTTTTAAGATCATTCCATGTCTTCCCCATCATCTTCATCTCTGCTTCTATCTGTCTTCTCCAAGAATTCTTTGGTCTTCCTCTTTGTCTTTTCCCTTGGGGATTCCAAAAAGGGCCTGCTGTGTAATACTCTCAGTTGGCTTCCGCTGTATCTATTTATCCACTGCCATTTGACTGGTACATTTCTATAATTCTATATTAATGATTTAGTCCTGTCATTTCTATCCTTTTATTCTGCATAAGCATCCATTAATAAAAGTCTGTATCTTCATGATTGTCATTTTAGTTGTTCTCCATGTTTCATATCCATATAATAAGACTGACTTTACATTGGAGTTGAAAATTTTTATTTTTGTATTACACCTAATTTCTTTGGACTTCCATATGTTTCCCAGTGCAACAAAAGCTCCTCTTGCTTTTGATATCCTTATTTTGGTTTCATTTTCTGTTCCTCCCTCTTTGTCTACGTTTATCCTCCACCAGTGTAACTCAAACCCTGCTGAGGTCATCACTTCTGATTCTATCTTTTTTTTTTTTTTTGTCAATAAGAAAAATAATCTCTACAGAGATGAAATGTGTTAGACGAATGAGAGGAAACAGTCTGAGAGATAAGATCAGAAATGAAGAACTGAGAAAAAAGCTAGGAATAGCCCCCGCCATAGAATATATAAGGAAACAACAGATAAAATGGTTTGGCCACTTGACGAGCCTTCAGTAAATATTGTGAGAACACCAGACCAAAGGGTCGACCACGAAAAAGATGGATGGATGGAATATTAGAAGCACTAGGAAACATAGCAGCAGAGGAGACCAGAAGAGCAAAAGACCGCAAATTATATCTCCCCTCGACGCTGAAAGACAGATGAGGAAGGAAAGAAGAAGAAGATCTAGTATTCATTTCGAGCATCACTTTTCTGTCTTCCGGTCATTATGGCATATAGGCATCAGGAACCGTTGAGGCTTTGTTTGAAAAGTGTTCCATGTTGCAGCTTTCTCATTTTTCAAGTCCGGCTTGCTGCCGGAGCTACTGAGTTGAGTGCTGTATGCACACCGTGAGCTGTGTTTTTCATCCAGATCGTGTTTTGATATTCCAATTGCTTACAATGAATGATGATTTTGTATAACAAAGGACAGGTACTGCGTTCACTTTTAGTGCGACGATGCCTTATGTCTTTTGGTGTGTGTTGTGGCTGCTGTGATGGGGACTGCAGCTGCCTTTCTATGTTTGGATCCTTCAATGAGATGAGATATTAATTTGGATGATTCCACTGACACGGGCGGTTGAGCAGTTATGGATCTTAGTTAGTTTGCAGTGATACCGTGCAAAAAAAATGTGTGTACAATTTTTATCATACAATATTTTTTAAAAGGTTGATTTCAAATATAGTAGCTGTGTGTAGTATGTTGTTCTCACGGATTATTCTGTCACCACATAACCAGCAACTTTTATACATATTTTCCTTTTAGCTGAGCTATATGTACATCTTTCTCCCCTCTCTATATTGCTTCAGTTATCTTGCCTTGTTGCTATATTCAAATTGCTTTGTCCCATCTCTCTCTAACATTGTCATCCTCTTGCCAGTTTGCCTACCCCCAAACCCCACCTGTACGACCTCATCATTGAACTTGCCACCTATAATATACTGTTTTATTCAGCAGGATGCCCACTATGACTCGTAAAAATGACCTCATCATTGAACTTGCCACCTATAATGTACTGTTTTATTCAGCAGGATGCCCACTATAACTCGTAAAAATGACCTCATCATTGAACTTGTCACCTATAATGTACTGTTTTATTCAGCAGGATGCCCCCTATGACTCGTAAAAATGACCTCATCATTGAACTTGCCACCTATAATGTACTGTTTTATTCAGCAGGATGCCCACTATGACACGTAAAAATGACCTCATCATTGAACTTGCCACCTATAATGTACTGCTTTATTCAGCAGGATGCCCACTATGACTCGTAAAAATGACCTCATCATTGAACTTGCCACCTATAATGTACTGCTTTATTCAGCAGGATGCCCACTATGACTCGTAAAAATGGCCTCATCATTGAACTTGCCACCTATAATGTACTGTTTTATTCAGCAGGATGCCCACTATGACACGTAAAAATGACCTCATCATTGAACTTGCCACCTATAATGTACTGTTTTATTCAGCAGGATGCCCACTATGACTCGTAAAAATGACCTCATCATTGAACTTGCCACCTATAATGTACTGTTTTATTCAGCAGGATGCCCCCTATGACTCGTAAAAATGACCTCATCATTGAACTTGCCACCTATAATGTACTGTTTTATTCAGCAGGATGCCCACTATGACACGTAAAAATGACCTCATCATTGAACTTGCCACCTATAATGTACTGTTTTATTCAGCAGGATGCCCACTATGACTCGTAAAAATGACCTCATCATTGAACTTGTCACCTATAATGTACTGTTTTATTCAGCAGGATGCCCCCTATGACTCGTAAAAATGACCTCATCATTGAACTTGCCACCTATAATGTACTGTTTTATTCAGCAGAATGCCCACTATGACTCGTAAAAATGACCTGGTCATCTGGCTACACCTGTCAGAAACTCAACAACAGATCTACCAAGACTTTACCAACCTGGATCAAGTGAAAGAGGCAGGCTATTTTAATAATGAAGTCTTGATATCTTCACACAAATGTACTTTCCTCGCTGTTATTACCTCCCTCAACTCAATGAACCAAGTACCTATTCTTATTCAGCTGGAGAATGTCAAGCTGTAATTGAACCCACATTCATTCTACTACCAAGCCATTGTGCTAATCACTACGCTACTAAAGCTTCCCTTTTTTAAATCAGTAAACTATTCAGTTACAAGAAAGGTCTCAGTCTGAATAGTAAGAGAACAGAAGTAATGGTTATATCGCAGAAACAATCATCACCATCATGCAGCATAAAAATAAACAGGAGAAATCTGAAACAAGTGCAACGTTTCAAATACTTGGGCACAATAATAACATCAGATGGAAGGTGCACCACAGAAATAAAAAGCAGAATAGCTCAGGCCAAAATAGCATTTCAGAAAATGAAAAATATCTTATGCAACAAATCTATGTCGATAGAAATGAGAGAGTTCATCGGCGCTATATAGAACCAATTCTGACCTATGGAAGCGATTCATGGACAGTAGATAAACAAATGAAAAGACAATTAGAGGCCACAGAGATGGGATTTCTCAGAAGAATATTGAAAGTTCCCTGGACAGATCAAGACCAATGAGGAAGTTCTCAAAGAGGCCAACACAAAAAGGGAGCTCTTAAAAAACATCAGAAAGAAGCAATCAACATTTTTCGGTCACATCATCACATGAGGAAATTTGGAATACTTGGTTACAATGGCAAAATAAAAGAGAAGAGATATCGCAGACGACAAAGAGAAAATACTGGATAGCTTGGTGTCATGGCATAGAAAACAGTCAACAACAGAAATTATACGATGCATTGTAGATAGAAGATTGTGGAGGGACATGATGATGAAACTGTTTCATTTATTACTAGGGCTCTGAGCTGATTGGTCCTGATGCAAGACATCTCCCTCTGGACGGAAAAGTCATGGGTTCAATCCCTGCCACAGGTGGTGGGAATTTTTCAAAATGTCTAATTCATGGTTTTCCCCGTGGCTTTGCCCTCCCATGATCCGATGTCAAGCCTCCTTAGAAAATGGCAAAAAAAAAATAGGAGGACCCATATGAACTCATGCACGTTTATGAACCCTTGGTAGTTTAACCGTAGATTATGATTCTGTTGTAAAAATTACAGGATCACAATAAAAATTCTTGAAATTTGACAGTTTGCTGCACGCAAGCATTCCCTCCTCCATATACCTTCCTAATTACTACTTCCGGTGTCCCCTGAGTGTTACATTTGTTTCCCCTGAGTGTTAGATTTGTTTCCTTTGATGTTGAATAAGACACAAATTTGGAGGCGAAGGCGCACCTACCGGCACCAGAGTTGGAAGTTGTCAGCGACCCACAGCTGGTGGCTTGCGCCAGGATTGGTGAACCAAAGCCATCCAGACCCTGCTCCACCTCTCCGTGGTGCCTCCAGTAACAGACTAACCTGTCTAGTCTGGCCAAGCGTGCAGGGATCAAAGAGGGATTAATGTCCTTGTAAGGGCGGATGGTGAAGAGGAATATTCTAGTCTACCACGATACTCTAGAATACTTTAGTCATCGGGCAAACGCAACCAACCACCCCCAGCCAGACACAAATTTGCGCACCATAATTTTTCAATAAATTTTTTTTCTTATGACAGGAAATCTCCTTGGCCATCGGTGAAACATGAAACAAACCTTAGTAACACTGGATAGACAGTGAAAAGCATTCAGAGGGAGCCAAACATGCTGCCGGGTTGATGGTCGCCATTTGAATAGACAACACATCCAGTAGCCACAGTGGCGCAATGGGGTCAAATTTCAGGCCATAAATCTAATGTAACCCAGGAAATGATTACAACTTCCGATTCCCATGTCTCTGCTAGTGTAAACACACAACCGTGTAACAAAAGTTTAAAAAAAATTCTTCAAACATACTGCCGGGTTGATGCTCTGATGGTCGCCATTTGAATAGACAACACCTCCAGTAGCCACAGTGGCGCAATGGGGTCAAATTTCTGACCATAAATCTAATGTAACCCGGGAAATGATTACACCGTCGGATTCCCATGTCTCTGTAAACACACAGCTGTGTAGCAAAAGTTAAAAAAAAAAAATCTTATTTTCCAACCTCCAAATGTACCAATTAAGTGGTAGTAACTTACTGTGGTCAAAACAACAGAAATGGGATCCAGTGGTCACCGACCAAACAACTTGATGATTTAGACTTTGCCGATGACATAGCTCTCCTATCACACAGCCATTAACAGATGCAGGATAAAATGAGCATACTTTATGAGAGATCACAACAGCTAGGACTGAAGATTAATGGAGATAAGACCAACATTATGAGAATTAATACAGTTGGCAATAACCAAATAAAACTAGGAGAAATACCTCTATTAGATGTACAATCTTACATATATCTGGGCAGTAATATAGATAAAGAGGGAGGAACAGAAAATGATACCAAAATAAGGATATCAAAAGCAAGAGGAGCTTTCATTGCACTGGGAAACATACGGAAATCCAAAGAAATTAGGTTAAATACAAAAATAAACATTTTCAACTCAAATGTTAAGGCGGTCCTATTATATGGCTGTGAAACATGGAGAACAACAAAATTGACAATCACGAAGATACAGACTTTCATTAATGGATGCTTACGCAGAATAAAAGGATGGAAATGGCAGGACAAAATCACTAACATAGAATTATGGAAATGTACCAGTCAAACACCAGTGGATAAAGAGATACAGCGAAGACGATGGCGATGGATAGGACAAACATTACGGAAGCCAAATCAGAGTATTACACAACAGGCCCTTTTTTGGAATCCCCAGGGGAAAAGACAAAGAGGAAGATCAAGGAATTCTTGGAGAAGACAGATAGAAGCAGAGATGAAGATGATGGGGAAGACATGGAATGATCTTAAAAGAATGGCAAGAAACAGAATGACTTGGAAAGTGTTTGTTGAAGACCTATGCTCCACTGGGAGCTAAAAAAAGGTAGAGAACTTACTGTGGTGTTGTGAACAATGACTCGCAGATAGATGTTGTGATCTCAGGTAAACAATGTGCCTACAGACAGCAGTCAGTTTTATTATCTGGCAGTGTGGGCACACACAAAGGTGTGAACACAGATAGAAGAATTTCTTTAAGAGCAAATGAAGAAGCAGGTACAGCCCTTCATATCATTATTATTTCTCCAGCTTTTGATGACAAAAAAGTCTCCACTTGTTGCTCTGACTGTCCTGAAGAAAATCTGTGACCATCCACGTCTACTGAGTGCAAGAGCTTGCCTACAGCTTGGTCTAGATGGTGAAAGGTAGGCTCTCTATCATTTTAGTGGAAAGATTTTCAAAGTCTGCTTTTTATCTAATGCAAGAGCTTGCCTACAGCTTGGTCTAGATGGTGAAAAGTAGGCTCTCTATCTTTTTAGTGGAAAGATCTTCAAAGTCTGCTTTTTATCTAATGCATGAGCTTGCCAACAGCTTGGTCTAGATGGTGAAAGGTAGGCTCTCTATCTTTTTAGTGGAAAGATCTTCAAAGTCTGCTTTTTATCTAATGCATGAGCTTGCCAACAGCTTGGTCTAGATGGTGAAAAGTAGGCTCTCTATCTTTTTAGTGGAAAGATCTTCAGTCTGCTTTTTTATCTAATTTATGGAGAGTTTTGTGTTGTCTTTTATCATCCTACACAGTTGTTTGTTGCTGGTACTTTAGTTTATTTACTAACATATTTCCAGAAAGATATAACGCTTGCTCCTTCTATTAATTAAAGTGATTCATCATCATCATCATCAATGAGTGCCGTCTCCGCAATGAAGGTTGGCTACCATGGAGCACCATTCCACTCTGTCACTTGCTTTGATGGTGCAGATTGTTATAGGTTGACTTGTCCATCTTTTGATGTTACTCGTCCATGTTAGTCTTGGTCCACCTCTGCCTCTTTTACCTTGTATTTTCCCATCCAATATTACTTTTATTCGGCTGCTGTGTCTTTTAACATGCCCCAAAAATTTCATTTGTCTTGTTTAAATTGTGTTTAGTAGTTCTCTTTTAATTTTTAGTTATTTTAAAACTTCATCGTTTGTTTTTTTTTTCTTTCCGTCCAATTCTACTTAAGTGATTAGAATACATGAAAATGTGGAAACTTTTGTGGTTAAATATTAAATACTACACTGTTAAAACTCTCTGAATCTTTGATATTCTACTTAAGTGATTAGAATACATGAAAATGTGGAAACTTTTGTGGTTAAATATTAAATACTACACTGTTAAAACTCTCTGAATCTTTGATATTCTACTTAAGTGATTAGAATACATGAAAATGTGGAAACTTTTGTGGTTAAATATTAAATACTACACTGTTAAAACTCTCTGAATCTTTGATATTCTACTTAAGTGATTAGAATACATGAAAATGTGGAAACTTTAGTGGTTAAAGATTAAATACTACACCGTTAAAACTCTCTGAATCTTTGATATTTTACTTAAGAGTTTTAACTACTGAAATATTATTTACACAAATATATTGACTTTAGCTAACAATTGTATGTTTTGTGTACTGAAGCCACTTCAGTAAAGTATAAATGTTACGAATGAGGGGAATGTAATAAACTCAGGACATTTTCATCCATAAATGATGTGGTTTTGGGGGAGATCTCTACAGCTGGATAATTGAGGCAGCATGCTCAATGCAGTTGCAACGAGTTGATTGGGTCATAGTTTTTAATTTTACACACACACACACAGCTAAAACCACTGTTTCGCTGGCTGAAAAGCCGACGTACTGTGTTCAAAACCCACAGTAGACAGAAAGGATTTTTTTCTATCGGGGGCGAAATAAAAATCCTTAGTTTCACACATCGTGGCGACTGCTTTCACCAGGCGACCTTTATCCCTTTGATTCTATCGTGAGAACACTATTTTCTCACAGAGAATTTCTGCCTGTTCTTGTTGCCCTACAATCATTGCTTCGTTACCCTGCAATCATTGCTTCATTACTGTACAGATATTCCTTCATCTTGCCTATGTTCAATTATTTCTTCCTGTTCTTGTTACCCTACAATTATTTCTTCATTATTCTGCAATCATTTCTTCATTACTGTACAACTACTCCTTCATCTTGCCTATGTTCAATTATTTCTTCCTGTTCTTGTTACCTTACAATCATTGCTTCATTATTCTACAATCATTTCTTCATTACTGTACAACTACTCCTTCATCTTGCCTATGTTCAATTATTTCTACCTGTTCTTGTTACCCTGCAATCATTTCCTTGCTTCATAAAGTGCATATTTTTCTTCCCTGTTTAGTTTCAATGAGGAAGATCTGGAGCAGCCCGAGTCCTATGAGTGTGCTGCCACACAGATACATAAAATCTCAGACGAGATCCTTATCCAAGAGTCTGGGAAGATGCAAATCCTGGTCAACCTTCTGGACACCTTCAAGAGTGAAGGTCATCGAACGCTAGTGTTCTCACAGTCCAGGAAACTCCTGAATATCATTCAGAAAGTTATTACCAACCGGGTCAGTGTGCCACACTTAACTCTTTTCCTTCCTGATTATTTTGCTGGTTTGACTTCAATTATCTGACTTTGATTTATGAACTTCTGAATAAGTGCTTGTATAGAATAAGCTATTACCAACAAATTAATAATGCCACACTTAATAAGTACTTGTATAGAATAAGCTATTACCAACAAATTAATAATGCCAAACTTAATAAGTACTTGTATAGAATAAGCTATTACCAACAAATTAATAATGCCACACTTAATAAGTACTTGTATAGAATAAGCTATTACCAATAAATTAATAATGCCACACTTAATAAGTACTTGTGAGATCAACATAAGCAAAACCGAAGTAATGGCAATAGCGAGAAAGAAAGAAAAACTAAACATCATTATAGATAATACGTCTTTGAAGCAAGTTGACAATTTTAAATATCTGGGTAGCACGCTAACACAAGACAATAACCAAGAAACAGAGATAGATATAAGGTGTAACAAAGCATGCCAAGTTATAGGCCAAGTATCAACATTATTGAAAAACAAAGCAATAACTACGGAAGCAAAAAGGGCAATATACAAATCAATTTTTCTACCAACTCTGTGCTATCAGTGCCAGAATTGGACGCTGGACTCGAGAACAATAAGAAAGATAACGACCACCGAAATGAAATGTGTCAGAAGAATGACAGGAAACAGCTTAAGGGACAGAGTAAGAAACACTGACCTGAGGAAGAAACTCGAAATTGAACCAGCCATCGAATACATAAAGAAACAACAGATAAATTGGTTCGGCCACATAACAAGACAGAAAGAACTAACAATGAATCAAAGAGCCATAAACAAACGCTACGAAAACGTCAGATTAAGAGGAAGACCAAGAAAGAGATGGATAAAGGGAATACTAGAGTCACTAGGAGGAATACCATCAGAAGAGGCCAACAGAAGAGCAAAGAATCGCAGATTGTTTCTCCCCTCGACACCAACGGCAATGGAGGAAGGATAGAAGAAGAAGATAGAATAAGCTATTACCAACAAATTAATAATGCCACACTTAATAAGTGCTTGTATAGAATAAACTATTACCAACAAATTAATAATGCCACACTTAATAAGTGCTTGTATAGAATAAGCTATTACCAACAAATTAATAATGCCACAATTAATAAGTGCTTGTATAGAATAAGCTATTACCAACAAATTAATAATGCCACACTTAATAAGTACTTGTATAGAATAAGCTATTACCAATAAATTAATAATGCCACAATTAATAAGTGCTTGTATAGAATAAAGGAACTATGATAATAAAATATGGCTAAGGAGTCCAAACAACACATGAGTAGAAAGCATTTACTAACTCAATAGCTGACTGCATCAGGATCAGAAAACTATAGCTGAACAAGATCCTACACAACTTCCCAACAGTGGCTCTGGAAACAAATAAAGCAGGGATCAAGTGGGAATGCAACACCTGGTCTCTGAAGGTATCATTCTTTGTAGGATTAAGTTGCACAGATGTCACATCTTGCCATAGACCACAGAACAACACATTGATGTCTACTTAATAACCTTTTAAGGAGCACCGAAGAAGAGGAATAAACAAAGTAAATATGTGACCATTAATAGATTTAGCATTTCCAAGGTACCCAATAATACTTGAGTTTCCACCATCTAGAGTTAATCTGCGGTTTACGTCAACACATTGAGTGCTGTTCAATGGCCGTCGTTGGAATTGTTTGACGCAAGTTATTTACATGTTACAACACATTAGTGTGGACTGCTCCGTCAAGTCAACCGAAGTTTTTTTCTTTAAGGAATTTGCACCGTGTTTCGTTCATTGTAGGCTGCATTCACTGAAGTAATCAGGAATCTATGAGTGCTGCCATTGTTGTGTGTGCTACGTCATCATAATGGTTCATCGTATATCCCTAGACAGGCCATACGCTAATCTTACGGTCTGTTGTTTGATGTGTGGCGGGGATAATCTGACAACTAATTGTGTATTGTATGTTTGGAATTGGAGTCAAAAATGATGTCCTAACATCATCAAGTGCTATACATTTGTTAAAATATGACGATATTCATTTTCAGGCGGGATGTGAACTTCCGGTCAATATGGTAGATGGGTGACAGGAACCATTGAAGGCTATGTATGAAAAGTGTTCCTTATTGCAGTTTCCTCATATTCCAAGTCCGGCTTGTTGCATGAGCTACTGAGTTAGGTGCTCTGTGCACACTGTGAGCTGTGTGTCTCATCCGTTTTTATCATGTCTCGATATTCCCTTTGTTTACGATGATATCGTATGACAAGGAACAGTTGGCTGTGTTCATTTTCTGTGTGGTTTCGCCTTATGTCCTTTGGCGTGTGCTGAGACTGCTCTGATCGGAACTACAGCAACCTTTCTTTGTTTGGGAGATGAGTTAGTAGTTTGGATGATTCCACTGGCACGGGCAGTTGAGCAATTATGGATTTTAATTCATTTGTAGTGATACCGGGGCCTTCCATAACCATACTCAATAATACTGTGCTGAATTTATGTTTTAGGCTTAAAGGCTTGCTGTAAACCACAAGTCTATCCCTCACTTAACTTTCTTTTAAGAGTAGACAATGGAGGAAAAATAGTTGTTGGGCAAACACAAAAGAAAAAGGAAATAAAGCAGCACAAAAATGCCATAGCCTTAATCAATAGTCCTCCTCCCCTCTTGTAATTCAGCTTCATGGGAAAATGAAAAGTTAATATTTTTTAGCGTGGATTGTACATGATGCTTATTTAGGTGCCTATTTTAATAGAATATTTTTATTTTCTTAAACCAGTTTTGATTATTTTGTTTTGGATGTTTCATTACTAGTCAGCTTTGTAGGAACAGTTTTATTTACTTACATATCTGTGTGTGTGTTGTTTGTTTGTCCCTGCTGAAAGCCTATTTAGCCGAAACGTCGTTCAAATTTGTGTTGTCTATCAATCACGTAAAGCTTTTACCATACCATTTTTTTTCTCTCGGTTCTCCCTGCCTATTTTAATAATAATAATAATAGAGAGAGAGTGGGTACAAAATAATGCTAGTACTATTATTCTTTTAGGGTCACAAAGTTGCCAGGCTAGATGGCACAGTTGTACAAATTGTGTGTGTGGTGATAAAGCAAGGTAATGAGTACAGAATAATTATTTTTCTTATTCTTTTAGGGTCACAACGTTGCCAGGCTAGATGGCACAGTTGTACAAATTGTGTGTGTGGTGATAAAGCAAGGTAATGAGTACAAAATAATTATTTTTCTTATTCTTTTAGGGTCACAAAGTTGCCAGACTAGATGGCACAGTTGTACAAATTGTGTGTGTGGTGATAAAGTAAGGTAATGAGTACAAAATAATTATTTTTCTTATTCTTTTAGGGTCACAAAGTTGCCAGGCTAGATGGCACAGTTGTACAAATTGTGTGTGTGGTGATAAAGCAAGGTAATGAGTACAGAATAATTATTTTTCTTATTCTTTTAGGGTCACAAAGTTGCAAGGCTAGATGGCACAGTTGTACAAATTGCAGAGCGGAAGAATATTGTGAAAAAGTTCCAGACTGACAGTTCCATCTCAGTTTTTTTGCTAACTATTCAGGTAAGGTTTTTCATTTTGATATGAAAAATTAAATCAGAATTTCTAATAAGTTTAAAGGGTACGTGAGCTCAGTTACCTGTCTTCGCTATGACAGAGTTTTGACACACAGCTGGCAAAGATCTAAAATTGACAATATTACACTTACAGATTTCCAGATGCACTAGGTCCAAAAGAAAACTGCAGCTGACCTTGACATGAGGTAACAAATGAAGTCTTAATTTAATATGAGTTTAATGGGTACATGAGCTCACTTACTTGTCTTCAGTATGACAGATAATCAACACACAGCTGGCCAAGATCTCAAATTGATAGACAATATTCTCTATCTATTGTCCTTTCGAGCCGAAGACGGCACATAGGGCAGAACCACAATCTCAAAAACAGAAACCTTGCATGCCAAAGTGGCACATATTGCAGAGATCACTGCTCTAAAATATATGGCGCTGTTTCCATAACAATACTTTTTACAATGACAGCTTGTCAAGCCATTGATCAATCTCCTTAGTCGCCTCTTACGACATGCCTGGAAGGTCACAGTGTCACTATTCTTTACGTCCCTCATAATGAGGCCCCGGGAACAATATTACAAATACGGAAATCCAGATACACTTGGCCCAGAATAGAAAGCTGCAGCTTCACTTAACTTGTCAATTTATATGTGGATAGAATAAGATATGATGAGACTTTTTCATCATCTAGCATATTGTGTGTGATAGAGGCCACCACCAGCCTACAACTTTCCCCAGATTTAGTCTTTGACCTCACTGGAATTGTTATCACTATCTGTTGTTGTTGCATTTGTCCAACGATTGTCCAAAATATACGTCAGGCTATTTTCATATTTCTGGACTTATGTGTGTTACTTGACATTTATTTACATTCTTCAAACATGACCAGACCATCTTAGTTGGGCCTAGTGCTTACAGAGGTTGACTTCTGAACCATCTTTGTATCAACTGGTTATATATTTTCTCTTTAATTGGTATTTTATGTTCTGTTCTATTTTAAATAAAATAATTGAATCAATGCCCTCCGAGATGTGGGAAGAGCAAAAGACTTTGACAAATGCAGATCCACGTCACTTCTTCGGATGATGGAAATGGGAGTTAAGATGGGCACAGCCAGAAATGAGAAACTTAGTGGCCGTGTAAGAAGACTTATCAACCAACATAGAACTGGAGTCGTCAGTCGCTGGACACTGCGGGAATTGCTGAGGAGGGGATCTGAGCACATATGGACATGTTCGGAGTGCAATGATGATGACCCGCAAATAACTCAATAACTCAATTGAATGTTTTAACAGTAAACAAAGACACTGGAGGATTTTTTTTTTTTACTGGCGGAGGCTTTGTAGCCAAAATGTTTAATTATTTTGCTTCTTATAATATTTGTAAAGCTGGAATCTACAATTGCATGTTCTTTTTCCTTACTCCGTTCGACTTTACAATGGCTTTGCATAATTATATATATATATTTTATTTCAGATTTCTCTTCTATATTATATGTATTCTCTATTTTTAATATCTTCTATTCTCTTATTTTCTATTCTACACTGTTCTGCTCTTTTCCATTCTTGCTTTTTAACTCTCTATTGTGGTCCGGACTATCAGTTAGAGCTCTCTAATTCTCTATCTATTTCTTTTTTGTACCTGGCCTTTCTGTACAATACTTAGTTCTGTGTACAAACCTTTTACATTTGGATCTGGGACCAGCATAAACTGCCAGGAGACAAATAATAATAAGTGAATATTATTATTAGAGAGGGAAACTTCTGAGGCTATAATCAGCAAATCTTTTCTGAGGAAGAGGTATATTTACAGCACTTTGAAAAAATGACAAATAATCAACAGAAAAAAAGAAAAAAAAACAATGTATGGTCCGAAGCAGGATCGAACCCATACTCCTTGGCACAGCGTCTTGTCAAGAGAAGCCAAACGCTAGGGAACACTGCCAACTCAGCTAACTAAAAGTTATTAGTTTAGTACAAGGCGTCAATCCTACTTTGGACCATATATTGTTCTTTGTTTTTTTTTTTTTCTGTTGTTGATTATTTGTCATTTTTATCGAGTGCTGTAAAGATACCTCTTCCTCTAAAATAATTTGCATAACAGCCTCCAGGATAACATTACACTTTTCTCTCTACTCCATAACCTTGAATAAGACTTTTTAGTGGAGTGTGTTTTCTTGTCTGTTCTTATTTCTCTAGAGTCTAGCAACTTCATTTGTTTGTTTCTTTGCATTGACCACTGCTGCTTGATCTAGGGGCAGACAACAATTTCAAGTCTGAAAGTAGCAAACTCAAACTGATTGAGATAGGCTACTGACTAGACACATTTGAAGAAAGCAGTGGCAACCTCTGGGATATGCCTGACACTCAAGGAATATGTTTGAAGTTCTCCACAAAAAAACTGGTTTGAAGTCCTCCACAAAAAGTTTGTTTGAGGCCCTCCACGAAAAACTTGTTTGAAGCCCTCCACAAGAAGCTGGTATGAAGCCCTCCACAAAATGCTTGTTTGAAGCCCTCCACAAAAAGCTTGTTTGAGGCCCTCCACGAAAAACTTGTTTGAAGCCCTCCACAAGAAGCTGGTATGAAGCCCTCCACAAAAAGCTTGTTTGAGGCCCTCCACGAAAAACTTGTTTGAAGCCCTCCACAAGAAGCTGGTATGAAGCCCTCCACAAAATGCTTGTTTGAAGCCCTCCACAAAAAGCTGGTATGAAGCCCTCCACAAAAAGCTTGTTTGAGGTCCTCCATGAAAAACTTGTTTGAAGCCCTCCACAAAAAGCTTGTTTGAGGTCCTCCATGAAAAACTTGTTTGAAGCCCTCCACAAGAAGCTGGTATGAAGCCCTCCACAAAAAGCTTGTTTGAGGCCCTCCACAAAAAGCTGGTATGAAGCCCTCCACAAAAAGCTTGTTTGAAGCCCTCCACAAAAAGCTTGTTTGAGGCCCTCCACGAAAAATTTGTTTGAAGCCCCCCACAAGAAACTGGTATGAAGCCCTCCACAAAAAGCTTGTTTGAGGCCCTCCACGAAAAAACTGGTTGGAAGCTCTCAACAAAAAACTGGTTGGAGGCCCTCCACATATAGCTGGTTGGAAGCCCTCCACAAATAGCTGGTTGGAAGCCCTCAACAAAAAAACTGGTTGGAAGCCCTCCACAAAAAGTTGGTTTGAAGTCCTTGACAAAATACTGAAAGTGTGATGTTGATAAATTTTTTTCTGTATTTCTTGTTAAAGTTAATGTGCAAATAATTTTTAAATTGATGTTATAATGTTTTTTGTTTTAAAATAACTTTTGTTGGGTTAGGTTGGAGGTGTTGGGCTGACCATAACATCTGCTGATCGAGTCATCATTTGTAAGTGAAATCATTTTGTTATTCTGGGAAAGTCATTGTTGATTACCTCTTGATGTAGCTACATCTAGTTTTCATAAATTTTATTGAAACATATAAGTGTAATATAATCTGTAATCTATGGCTTGGAAAAAGTAAAAAACAATGAGCTAGGTATGTTCACTATCCTCCATCTGAGATGGACAGGATATCTGTGCCAATTGCAGGATGGATGTATTTCCAAAGACATCCTATATGGATAATTAGCCTTTGATGAAGGAAAACCCCTTCTACACAACAAAGACACTATAAACTTGACCAAATAGCTCTTGATATGAATATAATTTACTGGTAAGAACTTGCTAAAGACAAGTCCAGCTGTGGAGACAGTTAGCAATCTCTGGCCTGGAAACAGGTGAATTCAATTTGAAAAGGCCCCTGACTCTAAACACACACACACACAAAGGAAGTAAAGCAACCTCAAACAAGACTCTTACAAGAGCTCTTAATCCATTGTCTTTTGAAACTCTTAGAATGCTACTAACTATTTAAAACTGAAGTATAATAGGCACTCTACAACACAATCTTTATTCCAAAGTTGTGCTATCAATGCCAGATCTGGACCTGGATTCAAGGAGAGTATGACAAATAACCACTACAGAAATGAAATGTGTTAGATGCAAGACAGGAAACAGCCTGAGAGATCAAGTTCAGAAATGAAGAACTGAGAAAAAAGCTAGGAATAATTCCCATCATTGAATACATAAAGAAAAAGTATTTTTAAAAAAAAAGTAAAGTACCCCTGTCATGCCAAGTGTCATATAGAGAATCTGGTGTTAGTGACCATAAATTTTACAGGCACATGATTTTTGGGGTAATGTGGTCGGTATTATGCCAGTGCCGCTTTACTTTCCCAGAACAAAAATCTGGTACCCATTAAAGGCTGGGTGAACCGGAAGCCGTCAGTTGGTATCGAACCCTACCTCTTGTCCTTTGTAGTCCAGTTCACTAACCACTGAGCTATTGCGGCTCCCAAAGAAAAAGTAATAACAATAAAATGATTTGGCCACGTGTTAAGACAAAAAGATCAGATTACAATACAATGAGACTTGAATAAATGTAACTAGAACACCAGACTCAAAGGGCCAACCATGAAAAAGATGGATTGATGAAATATTAGAAACTAGGAACCCTAACAGCAGTAGTCAACAGAAGAGCAAAGGATCATAAACTAGATCTCCTCATGGTGCTGAAAGGAAAATGTGGAAGGAAAGAAGAGAAAGCATGAATACATTTGAAGTTGGTTGGTTGGTTGCGTTCGCCCGATGACTAAAGTATTCTAGAGTATCGTGGTAGACTAGAATATTCCTCTTCATCATCCGCCCTTACAAGGACATAGTGGACGTGTCTGTGTTGTGTTGTGGTTCAGTATGACTGTTATATTGCGCCTTTCGGCCCAACACATCCGACTTCAGCACGATTTGAAGTTTATTATGTTTAATAATTTTATGTCTGATATCAGATACAATCAGCATCATGCGCAGTGTTGTATGTTGTAAACATTTTAAATGGATCTTTCACAAACTCATGTGTGATAGATCCATTAGTCTTACCAGGGAAACTACAATATGTTGCACCCAAAAAATTGACAGTCATATTTTCACAATGCAGCAAGCACATAGAAACAAATAATTTTCACTACAGTATAATGTTGCCATTTAAATACTTGTGAACTTTGTTAACCTCAGACGGAAGATGTACGAAAGAGGTGAGATGCAGAATGGCTCAGGCAAAAGCAGCTTTCCGTAAAATGAGGAAGATACTATGCAATCCATTTTTAACAATAGGAAATAGAAACAAGAAAAAGAGTTCTTAAATGTTATATAGAGCCAGTCTTAACATATAAATGTGAATCATGGACAACAGACAAGAAAATCACTGAAGTTTGTAGAAATGTGGTTTTACAGAAGAATGTTGAGATTACCATGGACAGCTAAAAAGAGTAATGAAAACGTTCTGAAAGAGGCCAAAGCAAAAAGAGAGCTAATTTCCAATATCAGGAAGAAACAATCATCATTTTTTGGCCATGTAATGAGAAGGGAACAGCTGGAATATATTGTAACAACTGGGAAAATTGAGGGTAGCAAAGAGAAAAGATACCGAACAGCTTAAGAGAATGGCTGGGCAGAAAGTCAACAACAGAAATGATAAATAACTGTCGAGATCGAATGTTGTGGGGAGACATGATCACCTACGCCAGCAGGCCCTGTACTTGATGATGATGATGATAATGTTGTCATCTATAGTGAGGCATCCCTTCCGCAAGTGTTTGTAGGTAATTGTGAGTCAGACTGTTCCAGTATTTTTCAGCTACCATGTTCAATTGTTCAGCATCTCTGAGCCTACTCTCTTTAAAATGAGTCTAGAGTAGTGACCAAAACGTTTTAAATTGGGGTTAGGTCAGGACTGTTGTTGGGCCACTTCAGTTAGTCCACATTCTTCTCTTGCAGCCGTGCTTTAGTGATATGAGCTATATTGAAATGTGCACCCATTGGAATGCGTGATTGCATAAATGGCAGAAGGTATCCCTCTAACATGTCAGTGTATTTTTCTATGCTGAGAATTCCTTTAAAAAAATACACATTAGAGTAGCGCCTATTGCCGACGTTCCTCCGAAAAGATGATTTTTCCGGGTATATTTTGGTTGGTGGTATTACAGTCCTAATCAACCAATATCTTCAGTAATCAAGAAAAAACGATGGTCATATGTTGGACATGTGATGAGAATAGTTAATAACCAAAAAGCAAAGCAAGCCCTCATGTGGGAAACAACAGGTAAGAGGTAGACCCAGAGAAGACACTGAGAACATTGATGAGAGAGGCAAGAGCAGCAGGAATCAGCTCCCTTAATGAGATAGAGCTGCTTGCACAGAACAGAGACAAATGGCGAGATTTGATAAAATATCTTTAAAAGAATTGAAAACTGCTAGAATAAAAATTTAGATAAGAGAAGGAGTATCTTGGTCTATGCCCTATGGGCCAGCTACAGCTCAAAAGGTCAATAGATAGATAGGTATTACAGTCTATAGTCTAAATATTTATTTGAGCAGGATAAGACCAAACAGAACATTTTTGGGTAATTTCCTAGTTTGATCAGATATATTATTTCAGTTTGGAAGAGTGATGTCCCCTAAAATATGTCTGCCAAAATACAGTGGTTCTACGCATTCTTGGCGTTGGGGTCATTACGCTGGCATGTGTCACTCACACTGGCGTTTGGGTCAGCGTGGCGTTCGGGTCAGCGTCTGCGTCCAAATCGAGATGTTAATTAATAATTGGCTGAACCCCTATCCTTTCTTATGCTTCTTCTTACTAATTATCCGCCTATATATATAGGCTAGTTTGTCTAATATTTAAAAACCAGCTAAGCAGTTCTGAGTTCACTTACTTCGTAATGACCCCAACGCCAAGAATGCGTAGAACCACTGTATTTTGGCAGACATATTTTAGGGGACATCACGCGTTATAATATATTTATAAATATTTAACACTAAAGCTAAACCTAACCCCTGGACCCAACGCCCAATCAACAGATACTCCGAAATGATTACATGCCAGCGTAATGACCCCAACGCCAAGAATGCGTAGAACCACTGTATTTTGGCAGACATATTTTAGGGGACATCACTCTTCCAACTGAAATAATATATCTGATCAAACTAGGAAATTACCCATTTTTGTTGGGGGGGGGGGGGGGGGGGAATCATATTATCCTGTGACAAATGTTGATGTTCTAACTAGCACCAATTCAAACACATCTGTTTGTGAGCACTGGTGACAAAAAACACCAATTACACAAAAAATTCATCCCATCTATCTCTCAGTTGACAGTAGAATTAGAGTTTCTCTCAATATTTTATGCTCAAAATTCTTAGCCTCCCGCTGTCTTCTTTTCGCTTGATTCCATTACCTGCATTTAATTTATCCACAACTCTGTAGACAGCTCAGTGGTTAGTGAACTGGAGTACAAAGGACAAGGGGTAGGGTTCGATCCCAACCGACGGCTTCCGGGTTCACCCAGCCTTAAATGGGTACTGGATTTTTTTCTGAGAAAGTAAAGCAGCACGGATGTAATACTGACCACATTACCCCAAAAATCATGTGCTGAGTCTGTAAAATATAGGGTCACTAACACCATTTTTCCCTATATGCCACTTGGCGTGACGGGGGTACTTTACTACTATTTACTACAACTCTGTAGACAGTTTGCTCTGGGGTGTTCAAAATTTTATAAATGTTGGAATTTGTTTGATTTCCTTTGTTGGAATGTGTTTTGTTTCCTTCATTCCAAAACTGTGAAATTAACATCTGCTTTGACTTTCTGCCAATTTTCTGTCACCAGCATTAGAAAATGTCAACTGCTGATTTTTTTTTTTTCACATTTGTTAGTGTTTACTGACTTAAGAGGAGTGCAGAACATGCATATCTAATCAGATCTCAGCATATTTATAGCTCAGCTGTAAGACTGCTTTCTAAATGACTATAATTCTGACTACAATCAAGCGCCGTCTTACATGGTGTTCAAGAAAAACCAGAATATTAGGAATTGGTCCTAAACAGTGTGTTCTGAAGACATATTCAAGGTGTAAAGGTAATTTCCTAGTTTGATCAGATATATTATTTCAGTTTGGAAGAGTGATGTCCCCTAAAATATGTCTGCCAAAATACAGTGGTTCTACGCATTCTTGGCGTTGGGGTCATTACGCTGGCATGTGTCACTCACACTGGCGTTTGGGTCAGCGTGGCGTTCGGGTCAGCGTCTGCGTCCAAATCGAGATGTTAATTAATAATTGGCTGAACCCGTATCCTTTCTTATGCTTCTTCTTACTAATTATCCGCCTATATATATAGGCTAGTTTGTCTAATATTTAAAAACCAGCTAAGCAGTTCTGAGTTCACTTACTTCGTAATGACCCCAACGCCAAGAATGCGTAGAACCACTGTATTTTGGCAGACATATTTTAGGGGACATCACTCTTCCAACTGAAATAATATATCTGATCACACTAGGAAATTACCGGTGTAAAAAACACAACATAGATCAGAGAAGATGTGGGGATATACAGTGTGGGGCAGATTTAGGGTACCCACAAATCAAGGAGCATAGATCTAGCCAAGTGGAGAGATTTTGTTACTGCTTTAAATTTTCTAGTCTATCGTCCACTGGAACCACATCTGAGAGTTAGTGTACTCATTTATGTCATGGTAGGAGGCGAAGGCGCGCCTCCCTGCACCAGAGCTAGAAGTTGTCAGCGACCCACAGCTGATGGTTTGTGCCAGGATCGGTGAACCAAAACCATCCAGACCCTGCTCCACCTCTCCACGGTGCCTCAAGTAACAGACAAACCTGTCTAGTCTGGCCAAGCGAGCAGGGATCGAAGAGGGAAGACAACCCGGTACTCAAAAATGTTGTGCTGAAGTCGGATGTGTTGGGCCGAAAGGTGCAAATATAACAGTTGTACTGCAAACCACACCACAACGCAGACATGCCCACTTAATGTCCTTTTAAGGACGGATGACGAAGAGGAATTCTACAGTCTACGAATACTCTAGAATACTTTAGTCATCGGGCGAACGCAAGCAAGTATGTCATGGTTGACTGGAGCTTGTCTGCTCAGAAATGAATCTTTTATCCTTTTGCTTTAATGTCAATACATTCATCACAGGGGTCTTAGTAGCCTAGTTGGGAAAACCACCCGACTGGGATACCGATGTTCAGACAACCCGTGTTCGATTCCCACTGGAAAAAGCGTGAATTGTACTTGTGGTTGGAAAAAAATACCCCTGCGGTCGACCCAGCCGCTGGCAGAAATGGGTACCAGGGTAATAGTACTCTGGGAAGGTGAAGAATGCCACCTTGCATCGCAAGTTTCAATGCTTGAAGCGACACTATCCAGAAGTCTCCTAACACTTATGGACTGGAATAGGCCGAGCACATATGGGTGAAAACGCGCGTGCTAAGACACCGATTCAAGTCTTGTACTTGACCTTGACATTCATCCACAACTTATTTCTGACACTTCTATTGCCACTCTCACACACATTTTTTTACTTGTTAGATGATCCTAACTGGAACCCTGCTACAGATGCCCAAGCCGTCGACCGGGCATACCGGATTGGGCAGGACAAGAATGTGGTTGTATATAGGTTGATCACTTGTGGTACGGTTGAGGAGAAAATTTACAGGCGTCAAGTATTTAAGGACAGTATTACAAGACAGACAACTGGAGCAAACAAGAACCCTTACCGGTTAGTTTTAATGTTCATCATTGTTAGTTTCGTATATTTCAGTTTCACTAAATACATGAAAGAATAGAAGACTTACAAGAACTCTGAAATAGACTCAACATTACAGGTACAAAATACTACATGAAAATCAACATAACTATAGATGGCAGACAAGTAGGGGAATTTAAATACCTAGGAAGTCTAGTGACAAACTACAAATTCCCATACAGCAGAAATAGATTCAAGATGCATTAAAGCATGTCAAATCATTGGACAGCTATCACCACTATTGTCCAACAAGGAGGTAACTCTAGAGGCTAAATTGGTACTCTACAATACAATCTTCATCTCAATGTTGTGCTACCAATGCCAGTCCTGGACCCTAGATGCAAGAATAAGAAAAATAACCTCTACAGAGATGAAGTGTGTTAGACGAATTACAGGAAACAGTCTGAGAGATAAGATCAGAAATGAAAAACTGAGAAAAAAGCTAGGAATAGCCCCCGCCATAGAATATATAAAGAAACAGATAAAATGGTTTAGCTATGTGGCAAGGCAGAAAGATGAAAACACAACTAGCCTTCAATAAATGTTGTGAGAACACCAGACCCAAGGGCAGATCACGAAAAAGATGGCTTGACAAAATATTAGACAACAATATAGCAGCAGAGGCGAACAGAACAGTAAAAGACTGCAAATGATATCTCCCCTTGATGCTGAAAGGCCAATTGGGAAGGAAAGAAGAAGAAAAATTGTTAGCCTCCTTCGTTATTTGTTTGCGCATACTAACTTTTTGTCTCTAGCGAAGTTCTGAGGGACTGAATTTTGCATTAATATCATCATCATTATTGGGTGTCGTCTCCGCAGCGAAGGTTGGCTACCATGGATCACCACACCACTCTGTTTCTTGCTTTGATGGTGCAGGTTGTCATAGATTGACTTGTCCATATTTTGATGTTACTCATCCATGTTAGTCTTGGTCCGCCTCTGCCTCTTTTACCATGTAATATATTACTTTTAGTAGGCTGTTGTGTCTTTTAACATGCCCCATAAATTAATATCACTTTTCCATATTTTTTCACACAGTAAGCCATACTTTAAATATCCTTCGCCATATAGGTAGAACTTCTACTTCAGAGGTACTCACTTTTTATCATCAAGAGTTTTGATGTTTCTTCTTCTTCTTTCCTTCCTCATCTACCTTTCAGCGTCGAGGGGAGATATAATTTGCGGTCTTTTGCTCTTCTGTTCGCCTCTGCTGCTGTTATGTTTCCTAGTGCTTCTAATATTCCATCTATCCATCTTTTTCATGGTCGACCCTTGGGTCTGGTATTCTCACAACGTTTGTTGAAGGCTCGTTGTGTTTTGTTCTTTCTGCCATGTCACGTGGCCAAACCATTTTATCTGTTGTTTCCTTATATATTCTATGGTGGGGGCTATTCCTAGCTTTTTTCTCAGTTCTTCATTTCTGATCTTATCTCTCAGACTGTTTCCTGTAATTCGTCTAACACACTTCATCTCTGTAGAGGTTATTTTTCTTATTCTTGCATCTAGGGTCCAGGTCTGGCATTGGTAGCACAACATTGGGATGAAGATTGTATTGTAGAGTGCTTGTTTTGCCTCTAGAGTTATTTCCTTGTTGGACATTAATGGTGATAACTGGTTTTGATGTTTATGGGTAGATTTTGTCCTATCAATTTTGGTCTGGGCATCGGCCATTTTTGGAATACACTTTTCAATTTCCAGCTGCCAGGAATTCTTTAATGAGTGAAGAATGCACATGGGTCCTTCTGTGTTTTGCAAGTATCCGAAGGGCTAGACATCAGATCTCACTACCCAGAGATTAGAGGTGAGTAAAGCCACGAAGAACCACGGATTCAATTTTCAAAAATTCTTACTGCCTGTGGTGGGATTCAAAACTGACGTCATACACCTGGGGACACCACCACATGCACGCATGCATCACACTCTAATGTGCGAATGTTGACTTGGCTCTAAAGTTCATATTTTGGTCTCTTTTATCTATGGACTTCTGAATCTTATTTCTCAAGATTGGCCATATTTTTCCTATTGTTTCCTTTTAAAGTTCTTGCTTTGGGATTATCTGGATATGGACAGTCTACAGTCTCTACTGGGGAGACACGATAGCTCAGTGGTTAGTGAACTGGACTACAAAGGACAAGAGGTAGGGTTCGATCCCAACCGGCGGATTCTGGTTCACCCAGCCTTTAATGGATACCGGATTTTTTTCTGGGAAAGTAAAGCGGTACAGTCGTAATACCGACCACATTACCCCAAAAATCATGTGCCGAAGGTCTGTAAAATTTATGGTCACACACCATATTCCTTATACGTCACTGGGCATGACGGGGATGCTTTACTTTACTTTACAGTCTCTACTGGAGTGTTGGTAACATCCACTTTTTACTTTGTGTTTGAGATAATCCATGAACGTATATAATAAAAACGTATGCCATGCCAAATGTATGGGGGAAAAAGGTCTGATACCATTATTTTGTCATGACAACATTTTTAGGTTTTGGTGGTCAGTACTGCACCAGGGTACTCAACTTTCTGTGAGAAAATTTGGAGCATCTCCTCCTGCTGCATTCTTCTGATGATTTTTTTTTGTCTGCACTTAACACGCTTGTTACCAAATGGTTTAATACACGACTTAACACACTTGTTACCAAATGGTTTAATATACGACTTAACACACTTGTTACCAAATGGTTTAATATATGACTTAACACACTTGTTACCAAATGGTTTAATATACGACTTTACATACTTGTTACCAAATGGTTTAATACACGACTTAACACACTTGTTACCAAATGGTTTAATATACGACTTTACATACTTGTTACCAAATGGTTTAATATATGACTTAACACACTTGTTACCAAATGGTTTAATACACGACTTAACACACTAGTTACCAAATGGTTTAATACACGACTTAACACACTTGTTACCAAATGGTTTAATACATGACTTAACACACTAGTTACCAAATGGTTTAATACACGACTTAACACACTTGTTACCAAATGGTTTAATATACGACTTTACATACTTGTTACCAAATGGTTTAATACACGCTGCAACATTTTTAATAACGGCAATAAAATAAATTAAATTTTTATCAAACACATGCTGAAATCGGATGCACTGGGCCACTGGCGCAGAACACAGTGCAACGTTTTAACAGGTATTCAATCAGAATGGTAATCGAATCTCTTAAACAGACAGCTGACTTCATGGGTCTGGAATCCTACTCTGATTGAGTCTTGATCGCAGAGAGAGAGAGAGAAACACAGGGTTTGTTTGGATAATTTGCACAGGAAGTTACGAATAGAGGTTTTAAAAAATAAAAAAAAAGAGAGACATACATGGTTTTAGTGCAAAACACCATCGGAAACATAGATAATTAAAAACTATAAAAGCTGGCTCCAGGGTTCAACATGTCAGTAACCAGGACCAGTTCTCGTGACACACTGTATAGTATGTGTTAAGATGTTACATGGACCCAGTTGTGGCTTACAGTAAGCTGTTTAGACTGTCACAGGAACGTGGAGTAAAGTCTTCAACAGCTGTTTGCTATTGATCCTGACACAAGTAGTAAGTTATGATTCGCTGACAAAATTCAGCCTT
This sequence comes from Megaustenia siamemsis, assembly GCA_032433765.1. Lineage (NCBI taxonomy): Eukaryota > Metazoa > Mollusca > Gastropoda > Stylommatophora > Ariophantidae > Megaustenia > Megaustenia siamemsis. The sequence goes on along the minus strand of JAVIAB010000026.1, from coordinate 21,873,532 downwards.
TGGAGCATTTATCTGCAGAAGTTTAGTGAACCCCAAAACTTTTGGTTAAAAAGAAAAAAAAAAGAGAAAAAGTCTTGCCACAGCAGAAGGCTAGACCTTCTCCCTCATCTGGTCAACAAATGAGTGCACATAAAGAGGTTCACATTGCACAATAGTAGGCAAGACCTTCTCCCTCATTTGGTCGACAAATGAGTGCACATAGAGTCTGACAGTGTACAATAGTAGGCAAGACCTTCTCCCTCATCTGGTCAACAAATGAGTGCACATAGAGTCTGACAGTGTACAATAGTAGGCAAGACCTTCTCCCTCATCTGGTCAACAAATGAGTGCACATAGAGGCTGACAGTGCACAATAGTAGGCCAGACCTTCTCCCTCATCTGATCAACAAATGAGTGCACAATAGTAGACCAGACCTCCTCCTTCATCTGATCAACAAATGAGTGCACATAGAGGCTGACAGTGTACAATAGTATGCCAGACCTTCTCCTTCATCTGGTTAACAAATGAGTGCACAATAGTAGGCCAGACCTTCTCCCTCATCTGGTCAACAAATGAGTGCACATAGAGGCTGACAATGCACAATAGTAGGCAAGACCTTCTCCCTCATCTGGTCAACAAATGAGTGCACATAGAGGCTGACAATGCACAATAGTAGGCAAGACCTTCTCCTTCATCTGGTTAACAAATGAGTGCACAATAGTAGGCCAGACCTTCTCCCTCAACTGGTCAACAAATGAGTGCACCTGAAGAGGCTCAGAGTGCACAAGAAGAGTTATGTGGTGGGATCACAATTTAAAATGTGTGATTGATTACTGTCTTTTTAATATTTTGTATCTCATCAGGTATTTTACAAAAATGGAGCTGAAGGAATTGTTTACGCTGGATGATCCCAAGTTTTCAAAGACTCAGAGACAGCTCCAGAGCTTGCATGGCGACCAGAGAGAGACAGACACAGCACTGGATGAGCACATTGCTTTCCTGCACTCACTGGGTGAGATTTGACATGTGAACATAACATTTGGAGAGTATATTCCTTCCATGATGTAGAGATCCACTCAGAAGATATTTTTTAAAATGTGAATGGGTTTTTAATGGATGTGATGTTTTTGTGATATTTTATATCAAATTAAAATCAATTTCATCCTGAACATAAATGTGGTGTCAGCCAAGTCTTGAAATGTAACCATCACTTTCAATAATTGCAGGATTTTGTGTGATGTTGAGATAAATTACACATTTTTTTGTTTCTTATTGCGGTCAGAAGACATTTTGTTACAGTCGCTATGGATTTAAAGTAGCTAAAAATGGCAGCAAATCATGGATGTAAAGCTAGATGAAAGTAATAATACATATGCTATATTGATATGGTGTGTTAATACAACCTTCATCCCAACGTTGTGCTACCAATGGACTCTAGATACAAGAACAATAAGAAAAATAACCTCTACTGAGATGAAATGTGTTAGACGAATGACAGGAAACAGTCTGAGAGATAAGATCAGAAATGAAGAACTGAGAAAAAAGCTAGGAATAGCCCTCGCCATAGAATATATAAGGAAACAACAGATAAAATAGTTTGGCCACGTGACAAGGCAGAACGATCAAAACACAACACAACAGGCCTTCAGCAAACGTTGTGAGAATACCAGACCCAATGGTCGACCATGAAAAAGATGAATGGATGGAATATTAGAAGCACTAGGAAACATAACAGCAGCCGAGACGAACAGAAGAGCAAAAGACTACAACTCATATCTCCCCTCCACACTGAAAGGCAAATTGGGAAGGAAAGAAGAAGAATAAAACCACAACAAAGGGGGGAAAGGCAGACTTAGAAGATGATTGATGGATTTTTAACATCTGGATATGGATATACATATGTTTGTCCAAACAAATAAGACATGCACAGGACAGCGTATACCACACACTCTCCATATTTCTAAATACTGAACGACAATAGAGATGGAGGTGAAGAATGTATCAATAACACAAGGATGGTTACTGTGTTGAACCCATGCTTGTTAATTGGAAAGTCAGATTAACTCTTTCCATACGTTTCACCATACAGTGTGCCACTCTCAATTTGATTAGTGTGAACCATCATCAAACCATATTCTTTTTACATGTCTTGTACCATCTTGGTAGTGATGAAATCTAATACCTTGTTCAATTATCTAAAAATTCATATATAATATGTTATAGTAAAAAAAAAAAAGTAAAGTACCCCGTCACGCCAAGTGGCGTATAGGGAAATATGGTGTTAGTAACCCTATATTTTACAGACCTTCAGCACATGATTTTTGGGGTAATGTGGTCGGTATTATGCCTGTGCTGCTTTACTTTCCCAGAAAAAAATCCGGTACCCATTTAAGGCTGGGTGAACCCGGAAGCCGTCAGTTGGGATCGAACCCTACCCCTTGTCCTTTGTAGTCGAGTTCACTAACCACTGAGCTATCGCGGCTCCCTATAATATGTTATCTATCTATCTATCTATCTATCTATTGACCTTTCGAGCCGTAACCGGCCCATAGGGCGTAGACCAAGATACACCTTCTCCTATATGAATTTTTGTTCTAGCAGTTTTCTTTTAAAGATATTTTATCAAATCTCGCCATCTGTCTCTGTTCTGTGCAAGCAGTTCTATCTCATTGAGGGAGCCGATTCCTGCTGCTCTTGCCTCTCTCATCAATGTTCTCAGTGTCTCCCTGGGTCTTCCTCTTTTCTTTTACCTGTTGTTTCCCATATGAGGGCTTGCTTTGCTATTCGATTATTATCTCTTCTCATCACATGTCCAACGTATGACCATCGTCTTTTCTTTATTACTGAAGATATTAGTGGTTGATTGGCGATTTCTCTAATTTCCTCGTTTGTTTTGAATTCGTTCCATTCTATACCAAGTATTTTCCTTAGACATTTATTTTCGAATGCGTTCAACTTTGTTTCTATATCTCTTGTTGTTTTCCAGCTTTCACACGCATACGTAAGGGTTGATAGTACATTTGATTTGAATAGTCTAAGTTTTGTGTTTGTGCTAATGAGTTTTGATTTCCACAACTTTTCAAGGCTTCTGAAAGACATTGCTGCTTTAGCCAGTCTGATTCTAATTTCTTTGCTCGTATCCCCTTCTCGATCAATGTGACTTCCAAGATAGATAAAGTGATCGATCTCTTCTACTGGTTTGTTTTCCATGTATATTTTGTCACTTGTTGGAATTAAACTTTTCATGACTTTAGTCATACATAATATGTTATACAGCAGATAAATATAAATATGCAGTTTGATTCTTAAAATGATGACAAATTGTGTCTCCGAAATCTCCTTAGTTGCAATGATAAAAAGCTTCCTTGTGGAAAGAGTTAAGTAGCTTGTCTGCTTTTCATTGCCATGAACCTTTTTCACAGTCAGTGCTGAACAAAGTAGTTTGTAAATAGGCATTTGTAATAAATATGTCTCTGAGGGCTATGGTGCTATTTAGCAACAGCTGAAAGCTATCAGCAAATCATAGCTGATGGCTTGTCTCTTGGATCAGTGAACCATCCAGATCCTACTCCACCTCTTCACTGAACTCCCTAGAACCAGATTAACCAATCACCGATCTAGTCTGGCCAAGTGAATAAGGATCAAGAGGGGAGACAATGCAGTACTTTAAAATGTCATACTGAAGTCAGATGTGTTGGACTGAAAGACAAAAAATATCATAGTTCTACTGTAAACCATAACATGATGCATGCACCATGCCCACTTAAATCCCTTCAAAAGGCGATGATGAAGAAGTCTGACTGTTCCTTTTGTCACCGAGTAAACACAAGCAAGCGGTCTTCTTCTTTTCTCTTTTCACTGATACCGAAAGTTGTCGTGGTTTATATCATTTATCGTTCTTGAGCTACTCGAACTGTCTGAATTAGTGATTTTCCTTTGTTGTTACATGTCTCTGTCACTGAATCTATCCATCTTCTTCTAGGTCTTCCTCTTGGTCTTTTTCCATGCATTCTCGAGAAGAACACCCTTGATGGTGATTGGTGAGGATTCATTCTGACCAGGTGGCCAAACCATTTAAGTTGTTGTTCTATATATTCTTGGCAGGGTTTTATTCCTATAATTTTTCTTATGGTTTCATTTGATATTCTATCTCTTCTTGTGTTTGTTACTTTTCGCAAGCATCGCATCTCACATGTATTGATCTTTCTTAAATGTGATTTAGAAAGGGTCCATGTTTGACTTTCCTAACACAAAGCCAGCGGTAAAGGCTGTTAATCAAATGGGAATGAGATACCCAACAATATCTGGACTAAAAATGGTCACTAATCTAAAGCTGGCTTGTTGTATCAGGGAGGAAAGACTGATCAACATTCTGCACCACCTGTTCGTGGCAACTGTGGAAACTTACTACCAGTTTGGCCGAGCAAATAGGGATCAAGGAAGTTGGATGTGTTGTGCCAAAAGATGCAAAAGTCACAGTTTATCTTCAGTGGTTGTCATCATTACAGAGATCCAAGATTGGCAGTATCACCCTTCATGTATGTCCTGACCTGTGCTGGTGTCGAAGGCAATGACAGTGGGCAGACTGGCCAGTTCTGCATTATTAGCTGCTGGACAGCCAATTGATCGGACAAATATCATTAACAATCTACGAGAGATGGGTTGAACAAAAGACTTTGACAGAAGTACGAATACATGGCTGGGGGACTGGTTGGTCTCGAGGCAAGACGCCAGCCTCGAGACAGAGGTTGTGGGTTTAAATCCTGACTGCACCAGTTGGGATTTTTATTTATGATTTCTCTCTGCAGCAACTACCTCTGGTCTCAGCAGCGAGGCCCGGCTTGAAACGTCAATTACTCGTCGACAGAAAAAAATATGAGTACCTCCAAAGTCAGAGTTATCTGCCTGTGCAGCGAGGGACCCCTGTGCACACGGCTGTCAGAGAAAAATGGATTAACACGCAAAATTTGGTTCCTAGTCTCTAGGGACTTCATCAGAGGTAAAAGCTGGCGAATGCAGCAAAAAAAAAAAACACACATACACACAAAAAATACATGGCTATCTAGACTGTGAACTGGGAGTGAAGACCAGCGTTGCCAGAACAGAGCGATATTCTGGATGGATGAGAGGATTTGTCAACCAACACAGGACTGGCACAATTAGCTGCTGTGTGCTGATGGACATTTTGAGGAGAAGATTGAAGCACCTATGGGTGTGTCCGGAGTGCTGTGAGGATGACCCTAATTCAACATAACTTAATGACCATTTAAGAGTGCACAGGGACGATCGTGAGGTGAACTCTAACACACTAAATACGTTGGCTAAGTTAATTGACCAGCATGCAGTCATATGTAAAAGTCATATTTGTTTTCTTATTTAGGCTTCAATTAGTTTCTACTTACTTTTCTGCATGATTTTTTATGTGGGTTTGTTTGTAAGTTTTATCATAAATATTTGCACTTGTTTAAGTGGGAAGATATCAAATAATGGACAGCTGTTATAGCTTTATTGCTTGCGTCCGCCCGATGACTAATGGAGTACACCTCTTTGTCATCCGCCCTTAAAAGGACATTAAGTTGGCATGTCTGCGTTGTGTTGTGGTTTGCAGTATAGCTGTGATATTTGTGCCTTTTGGCCAAACACATCCAACTCCAGCACAGTTATGGTTATGGAAGGCCCGTATCACTGCAAAAGAATTAAAATCCATAATTGCTCAACCGTCCGTGCCAGTGGAATCATCCGAATTACTAACTCATCTCCAAAACAAAGAAAGGTAGCTGTAGCCCCCATCATAGCAGTCTCAGCACACGCCAAAAGACATAAGGCGAAACTGCACAGAAAGTGAACACAGCCAACTGTTCCCTGTCATACGATATCAGCATTCATCGTAAACTATTGGAATATCGAAACATGATCAACACGGATGATACACACAGCTCACGGTGTGCACAGAGCACTAAACTCAGTAGCTCCTGCAGCAAGCCGGACTTGGAATATGCGGAAACTGCAACAAGGAACACTTTTCAGACACAGCAATTAAAAGTTCCTGACGCCTAACCCAGCACAATTGTGGCTTAATTAACTCTCAAGTGTCGAGAAAGATAGAGATAGAGGTTAAAGTTGTAGATATCATTGCCTCAAGGAACAAAGATTTTACTGAAACCATTATAGAATTATTTGTGTACATTTTGTATTCTCAGATATTTTTGGCATTAGCGACCATGACTTGATGTTTAAGCAGACGTCTGTTAGGGATGACGAGGAAGATGATATAGAGATGGTGGCTGGGGACGAGGATGAATATAATGATGCACGTTTTATTGAAAACAAGGTGAGAATGATAGTTCTGAGTTGAGCTACTTTGACATCTTACTTGACTTAACTTCTGCATCTGTGTGATTCTGTCAACCTTGAGAATTTTGTATGCGTCAAGGCCACCGAGAACAACATAAGAGTGCATGTATATTTTCTGTGTTTACAACAGGATATCACATGTTTATAAGTATACCAGAAGTGGTTTTCAATCAGAAAAGACTCTTTCTCCAATCAAAGAAGGCGACCACAAGAATTCCCGTCAGCTTTTTTTTTTTATTTCCACGATATTTTCTGTTTAAGCAATTATCTATCTTCATTTTGCTGCTAATGAAAGAATTTTAATGTAAAATAGAATGTTTAGATTCACCATCCATTCATACATAAGCATGGTAAATTTCAAGATAATATCTATCACTGCCCAAATTCTTCGTGATCAGCACACATCAACATAAAATTGAGGCATTCTCTCTGAGCAATTTAAAATGGCATGCGAAATCTGGCCGAAGTGGTCAGTGTGTGGAATTTATCATTGTGACATAAGTCCAAAGAAATTTAATGTAAGATGTAATTGCTTGTTTAGATTCCATGTCCCTTTTTACATAAAAAGTGAAGTACCCCCAACACGCCAAGTGGCGTATAGGGAATATGGTGTTAATGGGCCATAAATTTTACAGACCTTCAGCACATGATTTTTGGGATAATGTGGTCGGTATTAACGCCCATGCCGCTTTACTTTCCCAGAAAAAAAATCTGGTACCCATTAAAGGCTGGGTGAACCCGGAAGCCGCCGGTTGGGATCGAACCCTACCTCTTGTCCTTTGTAGTCCAGTTCACTAACCACTGAGCTATCGCGGCTCCCCCTTTTTACACAAGTGTGGTTAATTTCATGGTGACGTTGAACATATTTTTGCTGCTGCCTTCAATTAATTGACCTTGTCTTTATTATTTTTTTTTTTTTTTTTTTTTCACCCTAGGTTACGTCACAGTGGTCTTGTAAAAAAAATGGCAGGGGACGTGGCCTCAATAATCCTATTATCGCTACTCAGGATTGTTTCCTACAGCTGATATGACACAATCATAACAAAAAACACAAAAATGTTTTTAATTCATAACTTTTTAAATAATTGAAATACAAGCACGGATGGGGTATTTTTGGATTATGTTCATCAGTATTCATCTAGCTATCATGTTTTACATTTTTTTTTCACATTTTTTGTAAAGTACCTACTACATCTGGAGCCGCCATAGCTCAGTGGTTAGTGAACTGGACTACAAAGGACAAGAGGTCGAGTTTAATCCTGATCTACAGCATCCGGGTTCACCCAGCCTTAAATGGATGCCAGATTTTTTTTTGGGAAAGTAAAGTGGCACGGGCGTAATGCCGACCACATTACCCCAAAAATCATGTGCCGAAAGTCTATAAAAACTACGGTCACTAACACCATATCCCCAATATGCCACTTGGCGTGCCGGGGCTGTTTGCTGTTTTTTTTTTAACCTACTGAATTATTCCTTCTTTTTTTTTTTTTTGTTTAATTAGTTAGGCGGAACTTTGCTCTCTGGTTTGTTATCATATAAGTAAGTATATACAAAATAACATACATAGGGTTTTAATCATCATCATGTGCCATACCAGTTGGCATGGGTGATCATGTTCTTCCATAATTCCCCTATCCTCAGTGCTTCGTATCAATTCTTTTGTTTACTATTTACCATGCAACCTAGCTGTATAAGGTAGTATGTCCGTTTTTATCCTATAATGTTAGGTTTTTTTAAAAATGTTTTTAGGAGTTTCTTGGTCTCTTTGGCTGTACAGGGAACAACATTCTTCTGAGAAATTCCATCTCTGTGGCCTCTAATTGTCTTTTCATTTGTTTGTTGTCCTTGATTCTTGATGAACTCTTTTTCTCTTCTATTGACATATCAGGGAAATATTATATCATTGTGGGACATAGGTTAGCACACTATCTGGGACATTAGAGGGTGTGTGGGACATAGGTTAGCACACTATCTGGGACATTAGAGGTTGTGTGGGACATAGGTTAGCACACTATCTGGGACATTAGAGGGTGTGTGGGACATAGGTTAGCACACTATCTGGGACATTAGAGGGTGTGTGGGACATTAGAGGTTGTGTGGGACATAGGTTAGCACACTATCTGGGACATTAGAGGTTGTGTGGGACATAAGTTAGCACACTATCTGGGACATTAGAGGTTGTGTGGGACATAGGTTAGCACACTATCTGGGACATTAGAGGGTGTGTGGGACATTAGAGGTTGTGTGGGACATAGGTTAGCACACTATCTGGGACATTAGAGGTTGTGTGGGACATAGGTTAGCACACTATCTGGGACATTAGAGGTTGTGTGGGACATTAGAGGTTGTGTGGGACATAGGTTAGCACACTATCTGGGACATTAGAGGTTGTGTGGGACATAGGTTAGCACACTATCTGGGACATTAGAGGGTGTGTGGGACATTAGAGGTTGTGTGGGACATAGGTTAGCACACTATCTGGGACATTAGAGGTTGTGTGGGACATAGGTTAGCACACTATCTGGGACATTAGAGGGTGTGGGACATTAGAGGTTGTGTGGGACATAGGTTAGCACACTATCTGGGACATTAGAGGTTGTGTGGGACATAGGTTAGCACACTATCTGGGACATTAGAGGGTGTGTGGGACATAGGTTAGCACACTATCTGGGACATTAGAGGTTGTGTGGGACATAAGTTAGCACACTATCTGGGACATTAGAGGTTGTGTGGGACATAGGTTAGCACACTATCTGGGACATTAGAGGGTGTGTGGGACATTAGAGGTTGTGTGGGACATAGGTTAGCACACTATCTGGGACATTAGAGGTTGTGTGGGACATTAGAGGTTGTGTGGGACATAGGTTAGCACACTATCTGGGACATTAGAGGTTGTGTGGGACATTAGAGGTTGTGTGGGACATTAGAGGTTGTGTGGGACATAGGTTAGCACACTATCTGGGACATTAGAGGTTGTGTGGGACATAGGTTAGCACACTATCTGGGACATTAGAGGGTGTGTGGGACATTAGAGGTTGTGTGGGACATAGGTTAGCACACTATCTGGGACATTAGAGGTTGTGTGGGGCATAGGTTAGCACACTATCTGGGACATTAGAGGTTGTGTGGGACATAGGTTAGCACACTATCTGGGACATTAGAGGTTGTGTGGGACATAGGTTAGCGCATTATCAGGGACATTAGAGGGTGTGTGGGACATAGGTTAGCACACTATCTGGGACATTAGAGGATGTGTGGGACATAGGTTAGCACACTATCTGGGACATTAGAGGGTGTGTGGGACATAGGTTAGCACACTATCTGGGACATTAGAGGGTGTGTGGGACGTAGGTTAGCACACTATCTGGGACATTAGAGGTTGTGTGGGACGTAGGTTAGCACACTATCTGGGACATTAGAGGGTGTGTGGGACATAGGTTAGCACACTATCTGGGACATTAGAGGTTGTGTGGGACATAGGTTAGCACACTATCTGGGACATTAGAGGGTGTGTGGGACATTAGAGGTTGTGTGGGACATAGGTTAGCACACTATCTGGGACATTAGAGGTTATGTGGGACATAAGTTAGCAACTATCTGGGACATTAGAGATTGTGTGGGACATAAGTTAGCACACTATCTGGGACATTAGAGATTGTGTGGGACATAGGTTAGCAACTATCTGGGACATTAGAGGTTGTGTGGGACATAGGTTAGCAACTATCTGGGACATTAGAGGTTATGTGGGACATAAGTTAGCAACTATCTGGGACATTAGAGGTTATGTGGGACATAAGTTAGCAACTATCTGGGACATTAAAGGTTATGTGGGACATAAGTTAGCAACTATCTGAGACTTTAAAGATTATGTGGGACATAAGTTAGCACACTATCTGGGACATTAAAGGTTATGTGGGACATAAGTTAGCACACTATCTGGGACATTAGAGGTTATGTGGGACATAAGTTAGCACACTACCTGGGACATTAAAGGTTATGTGGGACATAAGTTAGCACACCATCTGGGACAGTAAAGGTTATGTGGGACATAAGTTAGCACACTATCTGGGACATTAGAGGTTAGTGGGACATAAGTTAGCACACTATCTGGGACATTAAAGGTTATGTGTGACATAAGTTAACAACTATCTTGGACATTAGAGGTTGTGTTGGACATAAGTTAGCACACTATCTGGGACATTAGAGGTTGTGTGGGACATAGGTTAGCACACTATCTGGGACATTAGAGGGTGTGTGGGACATTAGAGGTTGTGTGGGACATAGGTTAGCACACTATCTGGGACATTAGAGGTTGTGTGGGACATTAGAGGTTGTGTGGGACATAGGTTAGCACACTATCTGGGACATTAGAGGTTGTGTGGGACATTAGAGGTTGTGTGGGACATTAGAGGTTGTGTGGGACATAGGTTAGCACACTATCTGGGACATTAGAGGTTGTGTGGGACATAGGTTAGCACACTATCTGGGACATTAGAGGGTGTGTGGGACATTAGAGGTTGTGTGGGACATAGGTTAGCACACTATCTGGGACATTAGAGGTTGTGTGGGGCATAGGTTAGCACACTATCTGGGACATTAGAGGTTGTGTGGGACATAGGTTAGCACACTATCTGGGACATTAGAGGTTGTGTGGGACATAGGTTAGCGCATTATCAGGGACATTAGAGGGTGTGTGGGACATAGGTTAGCACACTATCTGGGACATTAGAGGATGTGTGGGACATAGGTTAGCACACTATCTGGGACATTAGAGGGTGTGTGGGACATAGGTTAGCACACTATCTGGGACATTAGAGGGTGTGTGGGACGTAGGTTAGCACACTATCTGGGACATTAGAGGTTGTGTGGGACGTAGGTTAGCACACTATCTGGGACATTAGAGGGTGTGTGGGACATAGGTTAGCACACTATCTGGGACATTAGAGGTTGTGTGGGACATAGGTTAGCACACTATCTGGGACATTAGAGGGTGTGTGGGACATTAGAGGTTGTGTGGGACATAGGTTAGCACACTATCTGGGACATTAGAGGTTATGTGGGACATAAGTTAGCAACTATCTGGGACATTAGAGATTGTGTGGGACATAAGTTAGCACACTATCTGGGACATTAGAGATTGTGTGGGACATAGGTTAGCAACTATCTGGGACATTAGAGGTTGTGTGGGACATAGGTTAGCAACTATCTGGGACATTAGAGGTTATGTGGGACATAAGTTAGCAACTATCTGGGACATTAGAGGTTATGTGGGACATAAGTTAGCAACTATCTGGGACATTAAAGGTTATGTGGGACATAAGTTAGCAACTATCTGAGACTTTAAAGATTATGTGGGACATAAGTTAGCACACTATCTGGGACATTAAAGGTTATGTGGGACATAAGTTAGCACACTATCTGGGACATTAGAGGTTATGTGGGACATAAGTTAGCACACTACCTGGGACATTAAAGGTTATGTGGGACATAAGTTAGCACACCATCTGGGACAGTAAAGGTTATGTGGGACATAAGTTAGCACACTATCTGGGACATTAGAGGTTAGTGGGACATAAGTTAGCACACTATCTGGGACATTAAAGGTTATGTGTGACATAAGTTAACAACTATCTTGGACATTAGAGGTTGTGTTGGACATAAGTTAGCACACTATCTGGGACATTAAAGGTTATATGGGACATAAGTTAACAACTATCTTGGACATTAGAGGTTGTGTTGGACATAAGTTAACAGCTGTCTGGGACATTAGAGGTTGTATGGGACATAAGCTTGCAACTGTGGGGTGGGAGCAGTTGCATGAGACTTAAGGTAGCGACTGTGGGAAACATTCTAAAAGTGAAGGCTGAGACTGAAAGTGAAATGTCTGTTTACAGGTCAGAATTGCTCAGAGGCTTATCACGGAGGAGTCCACAAACTGTCTCTCCTATGAAGAACGAAGTAAAGGAGCCATGAAGTATCCATCCACCACCATGACATTTACTGCGTCTGGAGTACCCAAACCAAGTGGTCTCTTCACTAATGGTTAGTGAGTTAGTTAACTGTGCACACACTAATGGTTAGTGAGTTAGGTAGCTGTTCACACACTAATGGTTAGTGAGTTAGTTAGCTGTTCACACACTAATGGTTAGTGAGTTAGTTAGCTGTTCACACACTAATGGCTAGTGAGTAAGTTAGCTGTTCACTAATGGTTAGTGAGTTAGTTAGCTGTTCACATACTAATGGTTAGTGAGTTAGTTAGCTGTTCACACACTAATGGTTAGTAAGTTAGCAGTTCACACACTAATGGTTAGTGAGTTAGTTAGCAGTTCACACACTAATGGTTAGTGAGTTAGTTAGCAGTTCACACACTAATGGTTAGTGAGTTAGTTAGCTGTTCACACAGTAATGGTTAGTGAGTTAGTTAGCTGTTCACATACTAATGGTTAGTGAGTAAGTTAGCTGTTCACTAATGGTTAGTGAGTTAGTTAGCTGTTCACACACTAATGGTTAGTGAGTTAGTTAGCTGTTCACATACTAATGGTTAGTGAGTTAGTTAGCTGTTCACATACTAATGGTTAGTGAGTTAGTTAGCTGTTCACACACTAATGGTTAGTAAGTTAGCTGTTCACATACTAATGGTTAGTGAGTTCGTTAGCTGTTCACACACTAATGATTAGTGAGTAAGTTAGCTGTTCACATACTAATGGTTAGTAAGTTCGTTAGCTGTTCACACACTAATGGTTAGTGAGTAAGTTAGCTGTTCACATACTAATGGTTAGTAAATTAGTTAGCTGTTCACACACTAATGGTTAGTAAGTTAGCTGTTCACATACTAATGGTTAGTGAGTTAGTTAGCTGTTCACACACTAATGGTTAGTGAGTTAGTTAGCTGTTCACACACTAATGGTTAGTGAGTTAGTTAGCTGTTCATGCACTAATGGTTAGTGAGTTATTTAGCTGTTCACACATTAATGGTTAGTGAGTTAGTTAGCTGTTCACACACTAAAGGTTAGTGAGTAAGTTAGCTGTTCACTAATGGTTAGTGAGTTAGTTAGCTGTTCACATACTAATGGTTAGTGAGTTAGTTAGCTGTTCACACACTAATGGTTAGTAAGTTAGCTGTTCACTAATGGTTAGTGAGTTAGCAGTTCACACACTAATGGTTAGTGAGTGAGTTAGCTGTTCACACAGTAATGGTTAGTAAGCTGTTCACATACTAATGGTTAGTGAGTTAGTTAGCTGTTCACACACTAATGGTTAGTGAGTAAGTTAGCTGTTCACTAATGGTTAGTGAGTTAGTTAGCTGTTCACACACTAATGGTTAGTGAGTTAGTTAGCTGTTCACACACTAATGGTTAGTGAGTTAGTTAGCTGTTCACGCACTAATGGTTAGTGAGTTAGTTAGCTGTTCACGCACTAATGGTTAGTGAGTTATTTAGCTGTTCACACATTAATGGTTAGTGAGTTAGCTGTTCACACACTAAAGGTTAGTGAGTAAGTTAGCTGTTCACTAATGGTTAGTGAGTTAGTTAGCTGTTCACATACTAATGGTTAGTGAGTTAGTTAGCTGTTCACACACTAATGGTTAGTAAGTTAGCTGTTCACTAATGGTTAGTGAGTTAGCAGTTCACACACTAATGGTTAGTGAGTGAGTTAGCTGTTCACACAGTAATGGTTAGTTAGCTGTTCACATACTAATGGTTAGTGAGTTAGTTAGCTGTTCACACACTAATGGTTAGTGAGTAAGTTAGCTGTTCACTAATGGTTAGTGAGTTAGTTAGCTGTTCACACACTAATGGTTAGTGAGTTAGTTAGCTGTTCACACACTAATGGTTAGTGAGTAAGTTAGCTGTTCACTAATGGTTAGTGAGTTAGTTAGCAGTTCACACACTAATGGTTAGTGAGTTAGTTAGCTGTTCACACACTAATGGTTAGTGAGTTAGTCAGCTGTTCACATACTAATAGTTAGTGAGTTAGTTAGCTGTTCACATACTAATGGTTAGTGAGTTAGCTGTTCACACACTAATGGTTAGTGAGTTAATGGTTAGTGAGTTAGCTGTTCACACACTAATGGTTAGTGAGTTAGTTAGCTGTTCACACACTAATGGTTAGTGAGTTAGTTAGCTGTTCACACACTAATGGTTAGTGAGTTAATGGTTAGTGAGTTAGCTGTTCACACACTAATGGTTAGTGAGTTAGTCAGCTGTTCACATACTAATGGTTAGTGAGTTAGTCAGCTGTTCACATACTAATGGTTAGTGAGTTAGTTAGCTGTTCACACACTAATGGTTAGTGAGTTAGCTGTTCACACATTAATGGTTAGTGAATGAGTTAGCTGTTCACACATAGAGAGAATATTTGTTTGAGATATATTTACCTTCCAATGTTTATTTGTTCTACTGTAGTTGGTACACACAATAGAGAGAATATTTGTTTGAGATATATTTACCTTCCAATGTTTATTTGTTCTACTGTAGTTGGTACACACAATGGAGAGAATGGAAGCGAGACATCAAATGACAGCACAGCTGAACAAAATCATGAGGCGATTGACCTGACTGAGAGTGACGATGGAGATTCCACTTCAGAAAGATCTGCCGAGAGAAAGGCTAGTTGTTTTATTTTACTTTGTGCTTGCTCTTCTTCTTGAAAGATCTGCCCAGAGAAAGGCTAGTTGTTTTATTTTACTTTGTGCTTGCTCTTCTTGAAAGATCTGCCCAGAGAAAGGCTAGTTGTTTTATTTTACTTTGTGCTTGCTCTTCTTGAAAGATCTGCCCAGAGAAAGGCTAGTTGTTTTATTTTACTTTGTGCTTGCTCTTCTTCTTGAAAGATCTGCCCAGAGAAAGGCTAGTTGTTTTATTTTACTTTGTGCTTGCTCTTCTTCTTGAAAGATCTGCCCAGAGAAAGGCTAGTTGTTTTATTTTACTTTGTGCTTGCTCTTCTTCTTGAAAGATCTGCCCAGAGAAAGGCTAATTGTTTTATTTTACTTTGTGCTTGCTCTTCTTGACATCAGGTGTATGCCTAATGTCAACATAGTTTTTAAATAAAACATATATCAAATGAAAGAAGGAACATTGCACAACATGGAAATAATGTTAGTTTGCTATCAAATCATTCAAGTATTAAGCCTAGATAACAATACCTTTGTCAAATTGACCAACTCAAAATACATGTTTTTCTGGAATTCAACAGTTTGGTGTGGGCAAACATTTCTCTGCTCCTTATACCTTCCTAGTTATTGCTTCTGGCGACCCCTGAGTGTTTGATTTGTTTCCTTTGATGTTTTTTTTTTTTCAAACACAATGTGCTCTTCGTAAAATTTATGATGGTGTCATAAGAACACTGCTATATATATTTTTTTTTTGGCTGCTAATTTTCAAGAAATTTGTTTTTTTTTTTAAATATTTTTTTTTTTTTTTACTTTATGATGGGGGAAAACCCTTTGGCTGTCAGTGAGACATCAAACAAGCCTTTGTAACATGGGATAGACACCAAATAATGCTAAATGGAAGCCAAATATATGGCTCAAATGACGGACTGACAGTCGATTTGTGAATAGACAATGTAACACCTCCGCTAGCATTCTAACATCAAATCAATTTTTACTGACAACTGTCACGATCGATGGAAACTTGTTTAAAACTGTTTTCCTGAACCTAAGTGAACATTGTCAGTGGTGAGACTTCACACAACAATGAACTGTTTATTAAATTAATAGACCAGATAGTATTTTATTTTCCTTGTTAAAAAAGCAAAAACATGCAATAGAAACAGGGAATTTTGATGTCATTTTTTACTACATTTTGAGAAGCCCTATCATGATAAGCATCGCATGATAATTTGTGTCTTAAAGTGCTAGCAGAGTTATCTTTGAAGTAAGTAAAAAAGTAAAGAGCCCCCATCACGCTAAGTGGCATATAGGGAATATGGTGTTAGTGACCATAAATTTTACAAACCTTCGGCACATGATTTTTTGGGGTAATGTGGTCGGTATTACGCCCGTGCCGCTTTACTTTCCCAGAAACAAATCTGGTACCCATTAAACAGCATTTTTCATTAAAAAAATGAGTATTTTCTTAAAAATGTAACATTTTAATTTGTTTACATCAAATGAAAGTATAATCAATTTTGCATAGAATAAATCATTTCTTGTTGCAAAAAAAACATTTTGAAAACATTTTAAAATAATATTTGTAATTGGCATGGTAACTCCTTCTTTGACCTCATTAAATATGCACAATTTTCAAATTATCATAACTTCTTTATTTATCAACGTATTTGAATAATTTTTTCACTAAATCTCTTATAATTCCATAAACAATAACGTCTAAACCATGTTTACAACAACATGTAAACTAAATTTTCATTGGCTAAAAACTTGAAGTCTTGTGGCCATAATATAAATTTCAGCCAATCAGAAATCGTCTTGCATCCAGTTACAAAATACGGTTGTAAACAAACCAAGTCTTCCGGTAATCAGAATTAAGAATTTCATGTGTTTTTTGCACATGTTATGAGCTGTTATTCTTGTTTACATATTTAAATATACATTATTAAAGAAGTACTTGGGTTTAAACCATATAAATTCATAAATATGGATAATTATAGACGTAAAGATCGTCCTAAGAAAAGAAAGTTTCACGGCAATAGATTTACTAAGAAAGTTAGTGTCAGTCACTTAGCGTCCAGTGACGACACTGACAGTCACAACACCACTCATCACATTTCTGATACTATTGACAGCAGTGACAGTGTCACAATCGATTCAGGCACCAGCAATATATCTACAGTCACTAGAAAGTCATCAACATTTGAGAAACTTGCAGGTAGCTCTACTAATTAAAAAGACATATCTACTGGTTCAACAGACAATGAAGCTACTACTAGTACTAGTGGGCGAAGAGTTTTTGATATTCAGCAACTTATTGATTCCATTCAACTGTTCCCATGTCCACAATGCTGTTCCCACAGAGATAATGTGTTTTCTGTGTCTGAGCATTTATCTGGTATTAGTTCACAACTACAATTCCAGTGTAAAATGTGCAAACATACACTCATTTTATAAAATCAGGAAAATATTAATTTGAGGTTCCAGTTTGCAATGTATGGCATTGGCTGTTATGACCAGAGAGGTCGCCGCTTTCTGGCAGCTATGAATATGCCCCCGCCAGTTTCAAGTGTTCGATCATCAGTTTTCAAGAATAATATTCTTCATGCAACTAAGGCAGTCGCAGCATCGAGCATGAGAAAGGCAGCAGCTGAACTGAAAAATGCAGAGCAGTCACATGATGTGACAGTTTCCTGTGATGGTACATGGCAGAGAAGGGGATTTTCAAGCAGAAATGGAATGTCAACATGTCTGTCTGTAAGTAAGAGAGCACCAGCTAAAGTCCTTGATGTGGAAGTCCTGTCTAATTACTGTGATGGTACATGGCAGAGAAGGGGATTTTCAAGCAGAAATGGAATGTCAACATGTCTGTCTGTAAGTAAGAGAGCACCGGCTAAAGTCCTTGATGTGGAAGTCCTGTCTAATTACTGTGATGGTACATGGCAGAGAAGGGGATTTTCAAGCAGAAATGGAATGTCAACATGTCTGTCTGTAAGTAAGAGAGCACCGGCTAAAGTCCTTGATGTGGAAGTCCTGTCTAATTACTGTGATGGTACATGGCAGAGAAGGGGATTTTCAAGCAGAAATGGAATGTCAACATGTCTGTCTGTAAGTAAGAGAGCACCGGCTAAAGTCCTTGATGTGGAAGTCCTGTCTAATTACTTTGATGCATGTGCAAAGATGAATAAGAAAGTTTCTCGTAACAAATTACTAGAATGGAAGGAACAACACAAAAGCACTTGCAAGAAAAATCGTGATGGTTGTGCAGGAAAAATGGAACCTGTAGGTCTGAAAAGAATATTTCTAAGATGAGTCAGTCAGTCAGGCCTCAAATACACTGGTTACCTAGGAGATGGAGATTCAAAAATCTACAAAGAAATTGCTGAGCCGACACCCCCCCATTTATACAGGTAAAACAATGACAAAACTAGAATGTTGTTGCCATGTTCAGAAGAGGATGGGAAAGAGACTCCTAGATAAAGTTACTGCCAACAAAGGCAAACTATTTGAAGAAAATGGTAACAAATATAAAGGAATTGGAGGTGTTGGAAGACTGACAAAAATAGCAATAAAAAGAATTCAGGGTCACTACGGAGGGGCGTTCAAACACAGGAAATTTTGATGACATGAAAAAGGCAATATGGTCAATCTGGGAACATAGGAGAGGAATAGATTTAAACTGGAAAATGGTGCCATGGTCAATCTGGGAACATAGGAAAGGAATAGATTTAAACTGGAAAATGGTACCATGGTCAATCTGGGAACATAGGAAAGGAATAGATTTAAACTGGAAAATGGTACCATGGTCAATCTGGGAACATAGGAAAGGAATAGATTTAAACTGGAAAATGGTACCATGGTCAATCTGGGAACATAGGAAAGGAATAGATTTAAACTGGAAAATGGTACCATGGTCAATCTGGGAACATAGGAGAGGAATAGATTTAAACTGTGGAAAATGGTGCCATGGTCAATCTGGGAACATAGGAGAGGAATAGATTTAAACTGTGGAAAATGGTTCCATGGTCAATCTGGGAACATAGGAGAGGAATAGATTTAAACTGTGGAAAATGGTGCCATGGTCAATCTGGGAACATAGGAAAGGAATAGATTTAAACTGTGGAAAATGGTTCCATGGTCAATCTGGGAACATAGGAGAGGAATAGATTTAAACTGTGGAAAATGGTGCCATGGTCAATCAGGGAACATAGGAAAGGAATAGATTTAAACTGTGGAAAATGGTGCCATGGTCAATCTGGGAACATAGGAAAGGAATAGATTTAAACTGTGGAAAATGGTGCCATGGTCAATCTGGGAACATAGGAAAGGAATAGATTTAAACTGTGGAAAATGGTGCCATGGTCAATCTGGGAACATAGGAGAGGAATAGATTTAAACTGTGGAAAATGGTGCCATGGTCAATCTGGGAACATAGGAGAGGAATAGATTTAAACTGTGGAAAATGGTTCCATGGTCAATCTGGGAACATAGGAAAGGAATAGATTTAAACTGTGGAAAATGGTTCCATGGTCAATCTGGGAACATAGGAGAGGAATAGATTTAAACTGTGGAAAATGGTTCCATGGTCAATCTGGGAACATAGGAGAGGAATAGATTTAAACTGTGGAAAATGGTGCCATGGTCAATCTGGGAACATAGGAAAGGAATAGATTTAAACTGTGGAAAATGGTGCCATGGTCAATCTGGGAACATAGGAGAGGAATAGATTTAAACTGTGGAAAATGGTGCCATGGTCAATCTGGGAACATAGGAAAGGAATAGATTTAAACTGTGGAAAATGGTTCCATGGTCAATCTGGGAACATAGGAGAGGAATAGATTTAAACTGTGGAAAATGGTGCCATGGTCAATCTGGGAACATAGGAAAGGAATAGATTTAAACTGTGGAAAATGGTTCCATAGTCAATCTGGGAACATAGGAAAGGAATAGATTTAAACTGTGGAAAATGGTTCCATGGTCAATCTGGGAACATAGGAAAGGAATAGATTTAAACTGTGGAAAATGGTGCCATGGTCAATCTGGGAACATAGGAGAGGAATAGATTTAAACTGTGGAAAATGGTGCCATGGTCAATCTGGGAACATAGGAGAGGAATAGATTTAAACTGTGGAAAATGGTTCCATGGTCAATCTGGGAACATAGGAGAGGAATAGATTTAAACTGTGGAAAATGGTTCCATGGTCAATCTGGGAACATAGGAGAGGAATAGATTTAAACTGTGGAAAATGGTTCCATGGTCAATCTGGGAACATAGGAAAGGAATAGATTTAAACTGTGGAAAATGGTTCCATGGTCAATCTGGGAACATAGGAAAGGAATAGATTTAAACTGTGGAAAATGGTGCCATGGTCAATCTGGGAACATAGGAGAGGAATAGATTTAAACTGTGGAAAATGGTTCCATGGCCAAATAAATAATAAGCTGCCAGATTTTGTCATGGAAATAATAAAACCTATGTTTGAAGATCTTTCAAATGATGAGTTATTGAACAAGTGTTTGAAGATCTTTCAAATGATGAGTTATTGAACAAGTGTTTGAAGATCTTTCAAATGATGAGTTATTGAACAAGTGTTTGAAGATCTTTCAAATGATGAGTTATTGAACAAGTGTTTGAAGATCTTTCAAATGATGAGTTATTGAACAAGTGTTTGAAGATCTTTCAAATGATGAGTTATTGAACAAGTGTTTGAAGATCTTTCAAATGATGAGTTATTGAACAAGTGTTTGAAGATCTTTCAAATGATGAGTTATTGAGCAAGTGTTTGAACAGTGGAACACAAAATGCTAATGAAGCATTCCATCATATGATCTTGGAAAGGTGCCCTCAAACTACTTTTGTTGGTAGAGATAGACTAGAAATAGCTGTGAATGATGCTGTTGTTGTCTATAATGAAGGAGAACTGGGCAGACTTGATATATTAAAGAATTTAGGACTAAGCTGTGGGTACTACTACAACATGTCATCATTTTGAAATTTTGATCTGGCACGTATAAGAGCAGCTGAAAAAAAGGATTAAAATAGATAATAAGATAAAAAGAGCTATAAAAGGTGTTCAGAGAGCTGAGGAATATCCTGAAGATGACTCATATGCAGCAGGATCTCATTAAACCAAGTTTATGTTTGAAAAACAGCATGGTAAGTTACATTTTTGCAGTTTTCTCTCAATTCAATTTTTACTACATTTTTAGTGACATTTGACAGAATATCTCAAAAAGTTATTAATATTTTGTCTCCAAATTTGGCAGACAGGTAGGGATATACCACTGCACCAAACTGTATAAATGTGAATGCTGTAGATCAATAACTTAATGATTTTTAGTGATATTTTATAACACTTACCCCTAATTTTAAAAAAAAATTGTTATTGTTCCCCATAAATGAGGATATTTTGTCAACCATAGATCTAATCCAAAAGTTCTTAGTACAGAAATGATATAACTTAATGTTCTATATGCATACCAAATTACATGAAGCTATCTTTATTAGTTTCTGAGATATCATAACAAACATGTCAGTCTAAATTTAGAGATTTTCCACACAAAATACTACATTTTCAGCAAAATGAGCATTAAATATGTTATTTTCAGGCACAAAACTTAATTTTTCTGAAATCTTAAACTATTATGTTTCACATAAAAGCATTGTTTACAGTAGATATAGTCAAAATCAATTTGCTAGTTTAAGCTGTCCGTCAGTTGGGATCGAACCCTACCTCTTGTCCTTTGTAGTCCAATTTCACTAACACTGAGCAATAAGAACAAAGGTAGTTATCATTAAATGGTAAACAATGGCCCCATGTTCAGGAGAAGCTGTACAGTTGATCACAATAGCTATTAGAATTTTCATTTCAAATAACTGAGACATGCATGTGTGCATATACCTCTGGCAATTATATTGATAATCTTTTGTTTCCATCCCCTATAGTCTCCATTCACAAGTAAAGTGTCCAACTCCAACGTGAGCTCACCAGTTAAACAGGATTTTGAGAGGAAAGTTCTGCAACCGTTGACACACAAAGAGATACAGCAGCGGTCACCGCGCACCCCGACTGTGATAAGAGCTGGAGAAATCATTGCAGAGGAGATTCTGATATCTCCAGACACCCGCAGTCCAATCATGAGTCTTGAAAAAATATCTATCTTTCAGAAGAACGCTAAAGACCACAGCTTTGCCTCTAGCCCTGGCAAGTTAGGTCTTAGCCCCAAAAAGACACATTCCAACCCAGGCTCGCCCTTTAAAGGTGCCAGAAATGTCTCAGAAAGAATCTTTAAGCATTCATTTCCACTGGGAGCAACATCAACTCCCCAAGTCTGTAATAATAACGCTGTCACATTTGTTCAGGAAACTCCAGACAGTGTTTTGAAATCACCCCAAAGAAGTGAAAGCTCTTTATCTACTCCAACTCACAGGAAGTTGGTGGACGCCTCCCAGGCCTCTAGAAAACTGTCTTTTGTCATAGCTGAATCGGACCAGAGTGTTGATCACAGCGTGGTAGAATCACCGTGTCCGGTGGTTAGGAAGAAGCACAAGTCACAATCATCACTAGCTCTACATGATTCCCAGGCGCTGTCAATACACGGCAGTGATGAATCAATTATAGTGGATGCTACGGGTGACACCAGTAAGATGTCTGGATGTGATGAGAGAGTTGTGGTCCTGGCGGATGAGTCTCAGAAGTCATTTTCAACCAAGGACAATTTACATAAATCTAAGAATTCAGATAGAATTATAGATTCGCCTATTAAACATGAACATACTAATATAAATGAAGAAATCAGTAAAAAAACAGCTTCAAATAAAAGGAGAAGCGTTTGTTTACAGAAGAGAGTTGAAGATGATGATAGTTATGATGATGAGAGTAAAGATGAACAATTATTTGAAAATGAAAGCTCCAGTGAGGATGTTGTGAAGAGTGAGAGTGATGAGGATGATAAAGAAAATGTTCCAGTGAATGTTAGACGAGTCGGGGGGAGATGTCATATTGTGTCTGACAGTGAATCAGAAGGAGGTTCTTGTTTTGAAGTTGAGGAAAGTGAAGAGGAGGTTAAACATAGCCAGGAAATCCTTGACAAAATGGCAGATGAGCAAGGAGACAATGGCCAGGAAATCCTTGACAAAATGGCAGATGAGCAAGGAGACAACGGGCATGAAGAAGGTAGGCAGTTATCTATCTAATACCCACATCTTCATGTGTCATAGACATACCTCGGCATTAGGATGTTTTGTAGACTGGTAATATATATCATGCAAAATATATCATGAGAAAGATCACATTTATTGAAACAGTTGTTTACACTCATCATCATGTGCCATACCGGTTGGCGTAGGTGATCATGTCCTTCCACAATCTTTTATCTACAGTGCATCGTATCAGTTCTGTTGTTGACTGTTTTCCATGCCATGACACCAAACTATCCAGTATTTTTCAGTATGTTTACACTAAAAAAACTGAAAATTGATACTTTGATTTAACCAAGGACGCCATTTTTTAATCTGCTTTCTTTGCTACGATCCTGTCTAATTTTGGATCGGACTTAGGAAATAACAAACAATTTATAACCCATTCATGTTTTCCTACAAGATGTAATGAAACAAACATAGCTAAAAAAAAATAAAGAAAAGAAAATGACATCATAGTATTTCTTCTCAATACATGTATTCTCATTGCACACACTCATATTGTAACTTTCAAAGATCATAAATCAAGGTATGTCTGTATTTATTATGTTCTTGATTAATTCAGGCTCAGGCAAAAAGCAGCTTTCCTAAATATGAGAAAGATACTATGCAATCCATTTTTGACATTAGGAACAAGAAAAAGAGTTCTTAAATGTTATGTAGAGCCAGTCTTAACATATGGATGCGAATCATGGACAATAGGACAACAGACAAGAAAATCACTGGAGTCTAGAAATGTGGTTTTACAGAAGAATGTTGAGAATACCATGGACAGCTAAGAAGAGTAATGAAAACGTTCTGAAGGAGGCCAAAGTAAAAAGAGAGCTAATTTCCAATATTAGGAAAAAACAATAATTTTTTGGCCATGTAATGAGAAGGGAACAGCTGGAATATATTGTAACAACTGGAAAAATTGAGGGACGAAGAGATAGAGGGAAGCAAAGAGAAAAGTTACCAGACAGCTTAAGAGAATGGCTTGGCAGAAGGTCAACAACAGAAATGATAAATAACTGTTGAGATTGAAAGCTGTGGAGAGACATGATCACCTGCGCCAGCAGGCCCGGTACTTGATGATGAATTCCTTCCAGTCCCATCTGTCTATTAAGTATTTACATATTCTGTTAGAAGGAACATGAAGGGAATTCTAAGATATGATCACACTCTAATAGAAGAGTGAGAACTTAGATCTTCATATCCCCTTCAACAGCCAATAGGGATCAGATTCACTACAGCTCCCTCTTCATCGAGGTTCATATTTAAAATATCTGTCTCTCACTCTTTTGTGTGTTACACTCCTCACTACTGGCCCCTTGCTACCAGCTTCACCGCAGCATCGCAATTATTTGCCTGTTCCCTTTGTGTGTTGCTGTTTAATGAAGGATTGCTTCTTTTCCTTGACCACTGAGCATTGCATTGTTGCTCACATCAGGTTATGATAAAAGCATCTTACAACCTAAACAATAACATTTAATGTGAGCCATGTTTAATTTCCTGTTTGGTTTTGCCAGCAATAAAAAAAAGTAAAGTACCTCCGTCACGCCAAGTGGCGTATAGGGAATATGGTGATGGTGACCATAAATTTTACAGACCTTCAGCACATGATTTTTGGGGTAATGTGGTCGGTATTACGCTCGTGCTGCTTTACTTTCCCAGAAAAAAAATCCGGTGCCCATTAAAGGCTGGGGGAAGCGGAAGTCGTCGGTTGGGATCAAACCCTACCTCTTGTCCTTTGTAGTCCAGTCCACTAACCTCTGAGCTATCGCGGCTCCCCTTGCCAGAAATATACTTCTAGCAAAGTCTCAAAAGAATTGATTTTGCACGAATATCCTTTTTTCTTATTTGTCTCACCAGCATTCATGTGCTCATCAGGTGTCCCTCGTCATGCAGGCAGATATTCTCTTACTTAGAGATACTCTCATTGTTATTGATGAGAGTTTTAATGTTTTGCGAACATTTTTTCCTAATAATTTTGCCTGGGTGACAGCAGCCATTTTTGGCATACTTTTTTTCCATTTCCAACTGCCAAGGTCTCTTTAACATGTGCAGGATGTACCTGGGACTTGTTTTTTCACTGTTATCTGAAAGGGCTAGACATCAGATCTCACTACCCAGAGACTGTAGAAGGGTAAGGCCATGAAGAAATCACCGATTCTATTTTTTTTTTTTTAATTGTCCGCCGCCTGAGGTGTGGATCGAAATTAAAATTTCAGGATCAAATTGCATTATTCTGGGTTCAAATTGCAATATTCCGGGTTCAGATTTCATTATTCTGGGTTCAAATTGCATTATTCCGGGTTCAGATTTAATTATTCAGGGTTCAGGTTGCATTATTCCAGGTCCAAATAACATAGGCGGTGGGAATTTTTCTCTTCAAATCTATGATATATTTGTGCTTTACCCTCCCCTGGTTTCTGGGTAGTGAGATGTCTAGCTCTCTCAAATCTATCTATCTATTGTCCTTTCGAGCTGAAGACGGCACATAGGGCAGAACCACAATCTCAAAAACAGAAACCTTGCATGCCAAAATGGCACATATTGCAGAGATCACTGCTCTAAATCTATGGCTCTGTTTCCATAACAATACTTTTTACAATGACAGCTTGTCAAGTCATCGATCAACCTCCTTAGTCGCCTCTTACGACATCCCTGGAAGATCACAGTGTCACTATTTTTTACTTCCCTCATAACGAGGCCCTGGTAACACACGGGGAAATCACTGCAACAAAATAGGAGGTCCCCGGTGTGTGCACTCTGGTGGCATTAAGAACACTAGGCATTTACAAGTTGAAAAAGTGTAGGCCAAAATGGCTGTCGCCCAGTCAAAGATTAGAAACATTAGCCATTAGAAACCTACCATTGCTGATGATGGATGCATCAGCTCCCACTTAACTGTTCAATGTATGTTTGTGGTTTCTGTATCACATTTCTGTGTGTTTTTTTTCTTTGTTTTTTTTTTAATATTATTGATCTTAGCAATACAGTCACTCCAAAACTTACAATATTTTGTTTGTTTTTTATATTGATCTTAGCAATACAGTCACTCCAAAACTTACAATATTTTTTTTTTTTTAATATTGATCTTAGCAATACAGTCACTCTGAAACTTACAATAGGGTCCAGAAAACTCTTTGTAAATGTCATCATAAGTCAAAAATATATGCAAGACTAGGAGTAAAAATGGCTAAAAATAGAAAATAACATCATAGTACTGTATGTCCTCTCAATATTCCCACCACGAGCACTTTTAACGCAACTAAAAAAAAAACTGAACTTGAATGGTCGTAAATCTGGGTATGCCTGTACATATTTTGTGCATTTCAATGTTTGGTAACACAACAACACATATGTTCTATCTGTTTATAAATATGTGACCTTTATATTAACACCAGGGCTAAAACTAAGAATAGCAAAATGTTATATCTTCTCAACATTCCTATGTGGTGCAGAAACATGGACATTAAACAAGAAAACAGAACAGAGAATTGAAGCCTTTGAAATGTGGATATATAGAAGAATAGGTAGAATTGGATGGAAAGAAAAGAAAACAAACAATGAAGTCTTAAAACAAGTAAAAATGACAAGAGATCTTATAAACACAATTCAAACAAGACAAATGCGATTTTTGGGCCATGTTAAAAAACACAACAGCCTACTAAAAAGTAATCTTGGAGGGGAAAATACGAGGTAAAAGAGGCAGACCAAGACTAACATGGACGAGTAACATCAAAAGATGGACAAATCAGCCTATGACAACCTGCTCCATCAAAGCAAGAGACAGCAGAATGGGACTCCATGGCAACCAACCTTTGTTGCGGAGATTGCAGACGATGATGATGAAACTTTATATCACATATAATTGTTTGTTTATATGTTCATTACCTCCATAACACATTTTGTTCATGTGTAAGTTTGTGATTTCAGTAACATATGTTTGTGAACCCGCAAACTTGCATTTTGTATGTAAATGTATTTGACCTGAATCAAATGTGCTTTCTGGAAACAGAAGATCAACCACAAGCTGCTATAGACCATGATAGTAATGAGGATGATGAAATTGATGCAGAACAGGATGAAAGATTTCAAAACTTGATAGCTGTTGCAAGGTAAGTCTTGGTGTCTGCTGTTCGGTCCACTCTGATTTACTTAAAGGTAAAGTACGAGACTTGAACCGGCGTCTTAGCACGCGAGTTTCCACCCATATGTGCTCGGTCGCCTATCCAGAAATGTTCGGATATTTCTGTATAGTGTTGCCTCAAGCATTGAAACTCAGATGCGAAGCGACATTCCTCACCTTTCCAGGTTAATAACCTGGTACCCATTTCAGCCAGCGGCTGGATCGACCGTGGGGTTTTTGCCCCCGTCACGCCAAGTGGCATATAGGGAATATGGTGTTAGTGACCATAAATTTTACAGACCTTCGGCACATGATTTTTAGAGTAATGTGGTTGGTATTACGCCCGTGCCACTTTACTTTCCCAGAAAAAAAATCCGGTACCCATTAAAGACTGGGTGAACCCGGAAGCCGCCGGTTGGGATCAAGCCCTACCTCTTGTCCTTTGTAGTCCAGTTCACTAACTGCTGAACTATAGCGACTCCATATTCTGATAATAATCTGAACATATAAACAAACAATTGTACGTGATATAAAGGTTCATCATCATCGAGTACCATCTCCACAACGAAAGTTGGCTACCATGGAGCGCCATTCTGCTGTCTCTTGCTTTGATGGTACAGGTTGTTATAGACCGATTTGTCCATCTTTTGATGTTAATCATGCATGTTAGTCTTGGTCTGCCTCTGCCTCTTTTACCTTGTATTTTCCCCTCCAAGGCTGCTGGGTCTTGTTCTGTTCGTAGCTCGTGATTGAGTGCTTTCTGTTAACTGTTCTAGGCTAGACAAGTTCTAACATCTTCCAGCAGGACCCAGGAATTAAAGAAAGTCTTTGCAGTACCCTACCTCCTACTTTCATTATCTTCACAGGTCTCAGTGAAAACTCCTGGACCCTGCATTAGACATCAAAACTGTTTCAATGATAATTGAACATCTTCTGTAGACTTGTGCAGCACATCGTAGAAAAAGATGTTGCTTCGGTAGACTTGTGCAGCACATCGTAGATAAAGATGTTGCTTCGGTAGACTTGTGCAGCACATCGTAGATAAAGATGTTGCTTCGGTAGACTTGTGCAGCACATAGTAGAAAAAGATGTTGCTTCTGTAGACTTGTGCAGCACATAGTAGAAAAAGATGTTGCTTCTGTAGACTTGTGCAGCACATAGTAGAAAAAGATGTTGCTTCTGTAGACTTGTGCAGCACATAGTAGAAAAAGATGTTGCTTCTGTAGACTTGTGCAGCACATAGTAGAAAAAGATGTTGCTTCTGTAGACTTGTGCAGCACATAGTAGAAAAAGATGTTGCTTCTGTAGACTTGTGCAGCACATAGTAGATAAAGATGTTGCTTCGGTAGACTTGTACAGCACATAGTAGATAAAGATGTTGCTTTTTTGTAACATCTTCAACAGTTGATAATGGGAAACTTTTATACAGAGCTTTTCTGAGGAAGCAATTTGATCATCTTGATCAATCATGAAAAGACTAAAGTCATGAAAAGCTTAGCCCTACCAGACCTGAGACCCTGAACCTAACTGTCCCATATACCTGGGCTCCTGAGCATTAAAGAGAAAAAAACCAACATGATATATAGAAAAATGTTAGTTACATGTAAACAAGTGGTTAGAATAAGATAGAACTTAGAGACATTGTAGAAAATAGGTCTACCTTTCATTAGCACCAATATTCCACCTTTGTGTGTCAATCCACCCAGCAGGATGAGCCTTGTTTCACACTGAGGTACCCCCATCATCTAGCACCAATATTCCACCTTTGTGTGTCAATCCACCCAGCAGGATGAGCCTTATTTCACACAGAGGTGTAGAAGAGGAGGAAGAAAAGGATGGAGAGAGTGGAGGAGAAAGTAGAGAATAGAGAACAGTCTAGAAGTGAGGGGGCAGATAGGCGAGACGGAAGAACCAGGTTAAACAAGGAAAAAATACATAAAGAGAAGTCACAGGAAAAATAGAGGATGATACAGGAAAACTCGTGCAAAGTGAAGGCAGTGGAGAAATAAACAGACGATAGAACAAGATCAAGGAAACCAGACATTAAGACAAGGTCAGGAGAAAAAGGAAACAAGGGATTGAGATTCATGTGAAAAAGGGTGATGGCCATGCCTAGGAAGTGGATGGTCAGACATGCATGGGAAGTAAGATTCTGATTGGCTGGCAAGAGCCAAATTTAAGAGGTGAACACTAAACTTTAGCAGTCACTTTAGAGAGAAGCACTCGGAAACCGCCGGGCGACCAAGTGGTCGACCCGTAAACAGGTTGATCAGAACCTAGTAGCGTTAGAATAGAACGCAAGTGAACTAAATAGTTATGAAGTTAGGAAGGACTTTTAGAGAGCAGTCACTTTAGAGAGAGTCACTTTAGCAGTCACTTTAGAGAGAGTCACTTTAGCAGTCACTTTAGAGAGAGTCACTTTAGAGAAGCACTTGAAGTCAGCACTCGATGGGGGAAGGTTGCAGAGACGACTTACGGACAGTCCGGAAGAGACACGCGATCGTTAGGAGTAGCAGACTTGAGATACAGTGAGACAATGTGGACTGAAGACCACCACACCGAATAGTGTTAGGTTAGGGGTGGGCCGACGATGGGTCGGTTCACATATAATTAGTCATTAATATGAATGTGTGTGGATCCCAAGAGGAGTGCACTCCAAGTAAGTGGCAATCTATTGTGTGTGTAACCATAATACATGGTGACGGAATAAAAGTGGATTAACTTTTATATTCAAGCGTTTGTCTATGTTATCCCATTATAAATATCTTGCCTTGCGTCACCCTTCTGGGCACGAACTAGAATAACTAAACAAGTTGTCGTGGCAAAACACAACGTGAGTAAGTCATCGTAACACGAGTTTGACGATCAGCGTCCAGTGAGCCCAGACACGAGTTGCCTCAATGTAAACATGAGGGCCACATTCCAGAGAAGGTCACGGGGACAGAACTGACAGGGGCTGGAAGGGCATGTTGTCGCAGGCTAACAGCTGACCCAGCATAACGAGACAATAACGGCCTTAGCGATATCATCAACGCTACGATTATCAAATTATTATCAACAACAAAGAAAAACTTCTCCGGATACAGAGGTACCCCCATCAGCGATTTGAAGGACATGCCCCCCTTCTCTTACTATTGATCTAGCTCTAGATCTATAAGGTTCAAGATTCTCCTCATCACTTGAACTCTCACTGTCTGTGTCACTTGAACTGGAAACATATTTTTAATGAAAATCTGACTCCTCAAAGTCTGAATCAACCAAAGTATAGATGACCTGTTGGAATGTGAAAAGCCTAGACCTACTTTATTTGACCACAATTGGTTGGTTATTTTTAGTTTGCGACGCATTTTTTCACGTACTAGACAAAGTACTGAAAATTAGGGACAGCAGCATAGCGGCAGATTCTGAAATTACCAAAAACTAGGTACAGCGGACTGGTAGAGTTAATTCCAACAGATGACAGAATATACATGTAAAACAAACCGGTGGAAGAGATCGATCACTTTGTCTATCTTGGAAGTCACATTGATTGGGAAGGGGATACAAGTAAAGAAATTAGAATCAGAATAGCTAAAGTAGCAATGTCTTTCAGAAGCCTTGAAAAGTTGTGGAAATCAAAACTCATCAGCACAAACACAAAACTTAGACTATTGAAATCAAATGTACTATCAACCCTTACATATGCCATGTGAGAGCTGGAAAACAACAAGAGACATAGAAACAAAGTTGAACGCATTTGAAAATAAATGTCTAAGGAAAATACTTGGTATAGCGTGGAACGAATTAAAAACAAACGAGGAAATTAGAGAAATCGCCAATCAACCACTAATCTTCTTCTTCTTTCTTCTTTTCTCTTTCACTGATACCTAAAAGGTGTCGTGATTTATATCATTTGTCGTTCTTGTGCTGCTCGAATTGTCTGAATTAGTGATTTTCCTTTGTTGTTACATGTCTCTGTCACTGCATCTATCCATCTTCTTCTGGGTCTTCCTCTTGGTCTTTTCCCATGCATTCTCGAGAAGAACGCCCTTGATGGTGATTGGTGAGGATTCATTCTGACCAGGTGGCCGAACCATTTAAGTTGTTGTTGTTCTATGTATTCTTGGCAGGGTTTTGTTCCTACCATTTTTCTTATGGTTTCATTTGGTATTCTATCTCTTCTTGTGTTGTTTGTTACTTTTCTCAAGCATCGCATCTCACATGTATTGATCTTTCTTAAATGGGATTTAGAAAGGGTCCATGTTTGACTTTCATAGCACAAAGTTGGTATGAAGATGCTATTTATCATTTGTTGTTTAGCTGGCATAGAAATGTTTGGATGTCTTAACAATGGTGAAAGCTGGTATGTGACAGCATTTGCTTTTTGTATTCTCATGTCAATTTCTCTGTCTAGTTTTCCATCTTATGTGAACATTGTGCCTAAATACTTGAATTCCTCTACTTGTTTTATTTCTTTGTCTTTGATCTTGATGTTTAATGGGTGTCTCAATTTGCTTATTCTTATAGCCTCTGTTTTTGCTGTGTTAATTTTCATACTGTAGTTTGTGCAGCTTTTATCTAGAGATGTTAAATGCTGTTGTAGCAGGTTTTCATCCTCATATATTAGGCATTGGTCATCTGCGAAGAGTAGCTCATTGATGTTGGACCATTTGAAATAGCACAAGAACGCTTGAATTTCTTTTTCTACGGGCATTGAAATTCACTTATTTTAACCACTAATATCTTCAGTAATAAAGAAAAGATGATGGTCATATGTTTGGACATGTGATAAGAAGAGATAATAACTGAATAACAAAGCAAGCCCTCATGTGGTGGGAAAGAACAGGTAAGAGGAAGAGAGGCCAACCCAGAGAGACACTGAGAAGAACATTGATGAGAGAGGCAAGAGCAGCAGGAATCGGCTCCCTTAATGAGATAGAGCTGCTTGCACAGAACAGAGACAAATGGCGAGATTTTATAAAAGATCTTTACAAGGATTGAAAACTGCTAGAACAAAAATTTAGATAAGAGAAGGAGTATCTTGGTCTACGCCCCATGGGCCGGCTACGGCTCGAAAGGTCAATAGATAGATAGAAACTTCCGAGGTGATAATTCAGCGAATCATAGGAGGAAGAGGTATGTTTTGTATGCGTAGGTATTGTGCTGCTTCGGACCATATATTGTTCTGTTTTTTTTTCTGTTGTTTATTTTGTCATTTTTTTCTGAGTGCTGTAAAACATACCTCTTCCTCCTATGATTCACTATATTTTCAATGTATTGATTTTTGCCATTTTACTTTCTTCAGATCACTGTATAAAGAGAAGAACTTTGCAGAATCCTTGCTGTACGTCGAGGAAGCACTGTCCATCGTCTATGACCCAGACCTGGAAGATATGGCCAACAAGATTCGAATGAGAGTGCAAGCTCAACAGCATTAATGTAGAAAATAGAGATTAGCTGTTTCTTGTTTTTGGTATATTTTATTGTTAAACTATATTTTTATATGTCTAGCATATCCTTGCATTTTTCTGTTTGTTTTTTTTATTTGTAAAAGCTTTATATACAGATGTAAATTATAGATGTTTAAGACAAACATTTATATTTAGATTAGACACCCACCACCCCTTGCCGTAGTGGTTAAAACTACAGGGTTAGAAGACCTAGTATTACTCAACTAACATGGACACATTCATCATGACAACTGGGGAAATTGAGAGAAAAAGAAGCAGACCGTGGAAAAAGGATGCCAGACATCTTAATCTGTTAACCATTGCTTAATAAGGGATTAATATTGATGTTTTAATCCATTCCCTTGTGTTACAGGGGCCTCATTATGAGGGAAGTAAAGAATAGTGACACTGTGACCTTCCAGGCATGTTGTAAGAGGTGACTAAGGGGGTTGATTGATGGCTTGACAAGCTGTCATTGTAAAAAGTATTGTTATGGAAACAGCCATAGATTTTAGAAGCAGTGATCTCTGCAATATGTGCCATTTTGGCACGCAAGGTTTCTGTTTTTGAGATTGTGGTTCTGCTCTATGTGCCGTCTGCGGCTTGAAAGGACAACAGATAGATAGAGAATCCATTGGACCGCAGGACAATGGCTAGAAACTGATATGAAGTAGCAAACATTAAATGCACCTTAAGACAAATGAGTTACCAGCATTAGCCAAATGCAGCTTTCTGTACTCTAATCTGATCTGATATAATCACAATAATAACATCAGACGGTAGGTGCACCACAAAAATAAAAAACAGAATAGCTCAGTCCAAAATAACATTTTGGAAATTGAAAAATGTCTTGTGCAACAAGTTTATGTCAGTAGAAGTGTGAAAGAGAGGATTCATGGGTACTATATGGAGCCAATTTTGAACTATGGAAGTGAAACATGGACAGTGGGCAAAAAAATGAAAAGACAATTAGAGGCCACAGAGATAGGATTTCTCAGAATGTTGAAAGTTCCCTGGACAGCTAAAAAGACCAATGAGGAAATTCTCAAAGAGGACAACACAAAAAGAAAGCTCCTAAAAACATCAGGAAAAAAAAATCAACATTTTTCAGGTGCATCATGAGAAGAGGAAAGTTGGAATACTTGGTTACAACTGGCAAAATAAAAGGAAAGAGAGATTGCGAACGTCAAAGAGAGAAACTACTAGATAGCTTGGTATCATGGCATGGAAAACGGTCAACAACAGAACTGATACGATGCACTGTGGGTAGAAGGTTGTGGAAGGACATGATCACCTATGCCAACCGGTATGGCACATGATGATGAGTGTTTCCTTGAAGAAATATTTCAAATTTTGACTTCTTTTACTCTTTCTGGGGAAATATTGATGTCTTCCAGAAATGTTATTTCTAAATCAACTTTATTGTACCTTGAAATCAACTTATTTACTTCTCTTCTTCTTCCTCCTTTCAGCTCCCTCTGGAGCATAGGTCTTCAACAAACACTTTTCAATTCATTCTGTTTCTTTCCAATCTTTTTTAGATCATTCCTTGTCTTCTCCAAACTCTGCTTCCACCTCACATCTAAATGCCTGCTCTTTAAAACTTCTACCTTAGTTTCATGCACTTGTGATGTAAAATGCGGAATTCCCTCCCGCAAATCTAACTGAAATGTTTGTCACCGCCACTTCTGAAAAAATTACACCTGGACTATATAATTTATATTATGAGCCATTTAATTCACGACATTTAATCTCTCATATTAATAATTTTAATACATATTTGTATATGCAACCATCATAATCATCATCGAGTGCCATTCTGCTCTGTCTCTTGCTTTCATGATGCAGGTTGTCGTAGGCTGGTTTGTCCATCTTTTGATGTCACTTATCCATGTTTGTCTTGATCTGCCTATGCCTATTTTACCTTGTATTTTCCCCTCCAGGATTACTTTTAGTAGGCTGTTGTGTCATTTAACATGGCCCAAAAATCGCATTTGTCTTGTGTTTAGTAGATCTCTTTTCATTTTTAGTTAATTTAAGACTTCGTCGTTTGTTTTCTTTTCCTTCCATCCAATTCTACCTATTCTATATATCCACATTTCAAAGGCTTCAATTCTCTGTTCTGTTTTCTTGTCTAATGTCCATGTTTCTGCACCATATAGGAATATTGAGAAGATGTAATATTTTGCTATTCTTAGTTTTAGCCCTGGTGTTATTTGTTTTTTTAATACTAATATAGAGGTAGAAAGTTCCAACATCAACGAGCTACTCTTCGCAGATGACCAATGCCTAATATATGAGGACGAAAACCTGTTACAACAACATATAACGTCTCTAGATAAAAGTTGCACAAACTACAGTATGAAAATTAACACAGCAAAAACAGAGGCTATAAGAATAAGCAAATAAAGACACCCATTAAACATTAAGATCAAAGATGAAGAAATAAAACAAGTAGAAAAATTCAAGTATTTGGGCACAATGTTCACAGAAGATGGAAAACTAGACAGAGAAATTGACATGAGAATACAAAAAGCAAATGCTGTCACATACCAGCTTTCACCATTGTTAAGACATCCAAACATTTCTATGCCAGCTAAACAACAAATGATAAATAGCATTTTCATACCAACTTTGTGCTATGAAAGTCAAACATGGACCCTTTCTAAATCACAATTAAGAAAGATAAATACATGTGAGATGCGATGCTTGAGAAAAGCAACATACAACACAAGAAGAGATAGAATACCAAATGAAACCATAAGAAAAATGGTAGGAACTAAACTGCCAAGAATATATAGAATAACAGCTTAAATGGTTTGGCCACCTGGTCAGAATGAATCCTCACCAATCACCATCAAGGGTGTTCTTCTCGAGACTGCATGGAAAAAGACCAAGAGGAATACCCAGAAGAAGATGGATAGATGCAGTGACAGAGACATGTAACAACAAAGGAAAATCACTAATTCAGACAGTTCGAGCAGCTCAAGAACTATAAATGATATAAACCACGACACCTTTTAGGTATCAGTGAGAAAGAGAAAAGAAGAAGATGGATAGATGCAGTGACAGTGACATGTAACAACAAAGAAAAATCACTAATTCAGACAGTTCGAGCAGCTCAAGAACGACAAATGATATAAACCACACCTTTTAGGTATCAGTGAAAAGAGAAAAGAAGAAGATGGATAGATGTAGTGACAGAGACATGTAACAACAAAGGAAAATCACTAATTCAGACAGTTCTGCAGCTCAAGAACGACAAATGATATAAACCACGACACCTTTTAGGTATCAGTGAAAAGAGAAAAGAAGAAGATGGATAGATGCAGTGATAGAGACATGTAACAACAAAGGAAAATCACTAATTCAGACAGTTCGAGCAGCTCAAGAACGACAAATGATATAAACCACAACACCTTTTAGGTATCAGTGAAAAGAGAAAAGAAGAAGATGGATAGATGCAGTGACAGAGACATGTAACAACAAAGGAAAATCACTAATTCAGACAGTTCGAGCAGCTCAAGAACGACAAATGATATAAACCACAACACCTTTTAGGTATCAGTGAAAAGAGAAAAGAAGAAGATGGATAGATGCAGTGACAGAGACATGTAACAACAAAGGAAAATCACTAATTCAGACAGTTCGAGCAGCTCAAGAACGACAAATGATATAAACCTCGACACCTTTTAGGTATCAGTGAAAAGAGAAAAGAAGAAGAAAGAAAGTTATTTGTTTTGATGTTAGCATATTCTTCAAGACATTAAAATTACTTTTTGCCATTCCTATTCTTTTGTTTATTTCAGTTGTACATTTTCCATCACTGGTTATAGTATGTCCAAGGTAGTTGTAGTTCTGAACTGTCTCCAGGTCTATTCCTTCAATTTTGATATCCACTTGTGGGTTTTGAGTATTTTCTTTGTTTATGATCATGGTTTTAGTCTTTTTGATATTCATATCTAGTCCATATTTTTTGCTTGTCATGTTTATTTCATTATGTAATTGTTATAGATCGTTAGGATTTTCTGCTAGTAGTACAGTATCATCAGCATATCTTAGGTTATTGATTATCTTTCCATTAATTTGTAGGCCTGGCATCTCTGTGATGTTTTTAAAGATTTGCTCAGTGTATAGATTGAACAAGCTTGGTGATAGGATGCATCCTAGTCTTACTCCTCTTTTTATATCAATGGGTGTAGAGTTCTCTTTGTTATATCTTATTATTGCTGTTTGCTCCCAGTATAGATTACATATTAGCCGCATATGCAACCATGAGATTTAATACTTTCAGTGTGTAGAAAGAAAGTCATAATTTTTTTTATTGTTTCAATTTTGTTAAATTTGCATCCAAAGTTGAGATATATTTTTGTGCTCACAGTTCCGGTAAAACTGAAAGTATTAAAAACTGGACCATTGTCCTATATTCATAATTGTACAAAGAAGTTATGATGGTGGTTTTCTGTTGCCTTCCGTCGGTTTGTTTACGGTTGGCTCCGCTAGTCTTTGACTAAAAAAATGTGGGTCTTACCCACAAAGCAGTGGGGTTGTTTTACTTCGGGGTACCTTCCCTTAGCCTTTAACTCTCCCGAGCTTACCTGCAAGGCAGCAGGGCAGCCACAGGTTGTACTGTTTACTACATACAGTAGCAGGTAAAATTACCCGACCTGACATATAACTTTATTGTACTGGAGAAGAATCATACCTGAAACAAGCAAAGCAACTAAAATATAAACAACTGTGAAGTATCTTTATCTATCTATCTATTGACCTTTCGAGCCGTAGCCGGCCCATAAGGGGTAGACCAGGGTACTCCCTCTCTTATCTGATTTTTGTTGTAGCAGTTTTCAATTCTTTTAAAGATATTTTATCAAATCTCGCCATTTGACTCTGTTCTGTGCAAGCAGCTCTATCTCATTGAGGGAGCTGATTCCTGCTGCTCTTGCCTCTCCCATCGATTCCTGCTGCTCTTGCCTCTCCCATCAATGTTCTTCTCAGTGGCTCTCTGGGTCTTCCTCTTACCAGTTGTTTCCCACATGAGAAGTATCTTTAGTTTAATTCAGTCAACAAATCATCTCTATTGCAGAACAAACACATTCACAGGCATCCCTTCCCCCAATATACAGCACCATTGCCACACACTAGCAAAAGCACTGAAGATGGTTTCAACTCAGAAGCACAAACTCTATAGCCCCCAGCGAAGACAATGTCTCTATATTGATTGGTAAATGTGTGCCCGCAGTAATTTTGAATTGAATACAAAAAAATGTTTGATAAAATTGTTTGCTATTTTATTGTTGTGGTTTTGTTTAGAATTGTTGGGTGGTAGTGTGCTACAAAAGAGGTGAGATGCAGAATGTCTCAGGCAAAAGCAGCTTTCTAAAAAATGAGCAAGATACTATGCAATCCTTTTTTGACAATAGAAACAAGAAAAAGAGTTCTTAAATGTTATGTAGAGCCAGTCTTAACATATGGATGTGAATCATGGACAATAGGACAACAGACAAGAAAATCACTGGAGTCTGTAGAAATGTGGTTTTACAGAAGAATGTTGATAATACCATGGACAGCTAAGAAGAGTAATGAAAACGTTCTGAAAGAGGTCAAAGCAAAAAGAGAGCTAATTTCCATTATTAGGAAGAAACAATCATCATTTTTTGACCATGTATATGAGAAGAGAACAACTGGAATATATTGTAACAACTGGGAAAATTGAGGAAGGTAGAGACAGAGGGAAGCAAAGAGAAAAAATACCAGACAGCTTAAGAGAATGGCTTGGCAGAAGGTCAACAACAGAAATGATAAATAACTGTCGAGATAGAATATTGTGGAGAGACATGATCACCTACGCCAGCAGGCCTGGCACTTGATAATGAGTGTGGTCCCTAGATTGACTTTTCCTACTATGGAGGACAGACTCATGATCTGGAGAGCTTGTATTTGCCTAAAGATAAGATCTGATATGGAACATTTGCTGTATGAGACGATAAAAATGACGAGGGCTGAGCTTACTGTTAAATTTGTATGTGGACTGTCTAACATTAATCCTGGAGCAGAGTGGATATTTGTGTGTGGACTGTCGAACATTAATCCTGGAGCAGAGTGGATATTTGTATGTGGTCTGTCTAACATTAATCCTGGAGCAGAGTGGATAATTGTATGTGGACTGTCTAACATTAGTCCTGGAGCAGAGTGGATAATTGTGTGTGGACTGTCAAACATTAGTCCTGGAGAAGAGTGGATATTTGTGTGTGGACTGTCAAACATTAATCCTGGAGAAGAGTGGATAATTGTGTGTGGACTGTCTAACATTAGTCCTGGAGAAGAGTGGATATTTGTGTGTGGACTGTCAAACATTAATCCTGGAGAAGAGTGGATAATTGTGTGTGGACTGTCTAACATTAGTCCTGGAGAAGAGTGGATAATTGTGTGTGGACTGTCAAACATTAATCCTGGAGAAGAGTGGATAATTGTGTGTGGACTGTCTAACATTAGTCCTGGAGAAGAGTGGATATTTGTGTGTGGACTGTCAAACATTAATCCTGGAGAAGAGTGGATAATTGTGTGTGGACTGTCTAACATTAATCCTGGAGAAGAGTGGATATTTGTGTGTGGACTGTCTAACATTAATCCTGGAGAAGAATGGATAATTGTATGTGGACTGTCTAACATTAATCCTGGAGAAGAGTGGATATTTGTGTGTGGTCTGTCTAACATTAATCCTGGAGCAGAGTGGATATTTGTGTGTGGACTGTCTAACATTAATCCTGGAGCAGAGTGGATAATTGTATGTGGACTGTCAAACATTAATCCTGGAGAAGAGTGGATAATTGTGTGTGGACTGTCAAACATTAGTCCTGGAGAAGAGTGGATATTTGTGTGTGGACTGTCGAACATTAATCCTGGAGCAGAGTGGATAATTGTGTGTGGACTGAGCGGAGCGGAGTTTTTTTTTTTTTTTTGCGTTTGCCAGCTTTCATCTCTGGTGAGAAACCCTAGTGATTAGGAACTGAATTTTGTGTGTTAATCCGTTTTTTCCTGGCAGCCCTGTGCTCAGGGTTCCCTCACCACACAGGCAGATAACTCCTCCTTTGGAGGTACTCATTTTTTTCCATCAATGAGTAATTGACGTTCCAAGCCAGGCCTCGCTACTAAGATCAGGGGTGGTTGTCGCAGAGAGAAATCACAAATAAAAATTCCAACTGGTGCAGCCAGGATTTGAACTCACAACCTCTCTGTCTCGAGGTCGGCATGTTGTCTTGAGACCAACCAGTCATCTGAGTGGATATTCGTGCCTTCAGGATTCAGTACTACCTTTTCTGTTATCGCCACGTTAGACACAGGATGCAGATAACAAACCAGTTACGGTTAATGCCCTCGTCTGAAAAATTTCAGTAGCACAGACACTCTGATCTACATAGATGAGAAATGTGCGCTATCAACTGAGTGGACATTCACTGCACATTCCAGTAGCAGACCTGTTCTGGAAGATACTGGCATCTATGTGATGATGAAGAGTTAGGGTTTGATCCCAACTGACGGCTTCCGGTTCACCCAGCCTTTAATGGGTACCGGATTTTTTTCTGGGAAAGTAAAGTGGCTCGGGCGTAATACCTACCACATTACCTCAAAAATCATGTGCCGAAGGTCTGTAAAATATATGGTCACTAACACCATATTTTCTATATGCCACTTGGCGTGACGGGGGCACTTTACTTTTTTTTTTTTTATGACCAGCATGTGATGGTGAAGGTCATGGTTGTATCAAGGGTTTTTATCAGGTTGGAATCACAAGATTACACCCATGTCTGACTCTATTAATGTGATAATCATAATCCAGACAAGCTCCATTCACAGGCAATGAAATGGGGGCTAGAGTCAATATAGAGGTCAGCAATGTTACTATATTATAGTAAGGGGTTAAGGCAAAGAAATGCAAATGAATGCATAAAAATGTGAAGCTGCAGTAAAGCTGAATATGAAGAAAAATGTAAAAATACAAAAAAAAATGGTATGTTAGAAGCTTTACGTGATAAGTGGACGACACAGACTAAACAACGTTTCGGCCCAATAGGCCCTCAGCAGGAACAAATAAGAAAAACACACACACAAAACTAATAACGAAACATTCAAAACAAAAATATTCGAAATATGTTAAAAGAAAATAAAAATGTCTATCTTGTGTGTATAAATAAGAGGCTGCAGTAAAGCTTTTGTTACCATTTCCTTTTCTTGTTTGTTCCTGCTGAAGGCCTATTGGGCCGAAACGTCGTTTAGTCTGTGTCGTCCACTTGTCACGTAAAGCTTCTAACATACCATTTAAAAAATTTTTCCTTACTATGTTATAGGAGCCTCGGTGGTTACTGTGCTCATTTCCTGATCAGAAGGGTTCAATCCCCAGCAGTGGTGGTTTTTTTTTTTTGGACTGACAAGGCTCCGGGGTTCACCAGCCTTAAAAAATAGGTACCAGAGATTTTTTTTTGGGAAGTTAAGGTGGCCTGGCGTGATGCTGACCACATCACCTAAAAATGTGTCGTGATTGTAGAAAAATATGATCACTAACAGGGAGCCGCGATAGCTCAGTGGTTAGTGAACTGGACTACAAAGGACAAGGGGTAGGGTTCGAACCCAACTGACGGCTTCCGGGTTCACCCAGCCGTAAATGGGTACCGGATTTTTTAATGGGAAAGTAAAGCAGCACGGGCGTAATACCGACCACATTACCCCAAAAAGCATGTGCCGAAGGTCTGTAAAATTTATGGTTATTAACACCATATTCCCTATACGTCGCCACTATTGTGATGGGGGGTACTTTACTTTTTTTTTAATGATCACTAACACAATATTCCTCATATGACTAGCAAGACAAGGGAGGGAATCTTTACTTTTTATGTTACTTTCTTACACATACTAATGGTTGAGGGTAACAACAGTGCAGACAGACTGGCTGGTTCATCAATACATCAGATGGATTGCTGATTGATAATATAGATGTTAGCAACCTCAGAGAGAGAATAAAAGGATAGAAATGGCAGGACAAAATCACTTAACATAGAATCGTGGAAATGTACCAGTCAAATACCAGTGGATAAAGAGATACAGCGAAGACGATGGCGCTGGATAGGACACACACTGTGGAAGCCAACTGAGAGTATTACAGAGTTAATCCCCAGGGGAAAAGACAAAGAGGAAGACCAGGGAATTCTTGGAGAAGACAGATAGAAGCAGAGATGAAGATGATGGGGAAGACATGGAATGATCTTAAAAGAATGGCAAAAAACAGAGCGGCTTGGAAAGTGTTTGTTGAAGACCTATGTTCCACAGGGAGCTGAAAGTGTTTATTGAAGACGTATGTTCCACAGGGAGCTGAAAGTGTTTGTTGAAGACCTATGTTCCACAGGGAGCTGAAAGTGTTTGTTGGAGACCTATGCTCCACAGGTAGCTGAAAGTGTTTGTTGGAGACCTATGCTCCACAGGGAGCTGAAAGTGTTTGTTGGAGACCTATGTTCCACAGGGAGCTGAAAGTGTTTGTTGGAGACCTATGCTCCACAGGGAGCTGAAAGTGTTTGTTGGAGACCTATGCTCCACAAGGAGCTGAAAGTGTTTGTTGGAGACCTATGCTCCACAGGGAGCTGAAAGTGTTTGTTGGAGACCTATGCTCCACAGGGAGCTGAAAGTGTTTGTTGGAGACCTATGCTCCACAGGGAGCTGAAAGTGTTTGTTGAAGACCTATGCTCCACAGGGAGCTGGAAGTGTTTGTTGAAGACCTATGCTCCACAGGGAGCTGAAATGTAGAAGAAGACAACTCCCATTAGATTTACTTGTGTAGATTTTTTTTTCTGATACCGCCCATACCCATGGATGTGGGAACTGGCCGGCCTCGAGACAGAGAAGTTGTGGGTTCAAATCCCGGCTACACCGGTTGGGATTTTTATTTATGATTTCTCTCTGCAACAACCACCCCTGGTCTCAGCAGCGAGGCCCAGCTTGAAATGTCAATTACTCATCGACGGAAAAAATAAAATCACTTCTTTGAATTACTTCACCTCCGAAATAAGAGTTATCTGCCTGTGTGGCGGGGGACACCAGTGCATACGGCTGCCAGGGAAAAATGGATTAACATGCAAAATTCAGTTCCTAGTCTCTAGGGACTTCGTCAGAGGTAAAACTGACGAACAAAAATACAACATACCCATGGATAAGACCTGATGGTGATCAGTCTTATTGGTCAATCTTATCCACACCTTGAGATAGAAGGCAGACAACTAAAACAAGTAGAGGAATTCAGATACCTAGGAAGTCTAGTGGCAAACGAAAATTCACAAACAGCAGAGATAGAATCAAGATGCAACAAAGCTTGTCAAATCATTGGACAGTTATCACCACTATTGTCCAACAAGGAAATAACTCTGGAGGCAAAATGAGCACTCTACAATACAATCTTCATCCCAACGTTGTGCTACCAATGGCAGACCTGGACCCTAGATGCAAGAACAATAAGAAAAATAACCTCTACTGAGATGAAATGTGTTAGACGAATGACAGGAAACAGTCTGAGAGACAAGATTAGAAATGAAGAACTGAGAGAAAAAAGCTAGGAATAGCCCCCCCCATAGAATATATAGGAGCCGCGATAGCTCAGTGGTTAGTGAACTGGACTACAAAGGACAAGAGGAAGGGTTTGATCCCAGCCGACGGCTTCCGGGTTCACCCAGCCTTTAAT
The DNA here is from genome assembly GCA_032433765.1 of Megaustenia siamemsis. NCBI lineage: Eukaryota > Metazoa > Mollusca > Gastropoda > Stylommatophora > Ariophantidae > Megaustenia > Megaustenia siamemsis. The sequence continues at coordinate 21,830,124 of JAVIAB010000026.1, read as the reverse complement.
GAGTACCAGATTTTTTTCTGGGAAAGTAAAGTGGCACAGGCATAATACTGACCACATTACCCCAAAAATCATGTGCTGAAGGTCTGTAAAATTTATGGTCACTAACACCATATTCCCTATACGCCACTTGGTGTGACGGGGGTACTTTATTTTTTTTTTTTTATGACGAAGGACAGTTCAACTGCATTCATTGTTGGTGCTACTATGCCTAATGTCTTCTGACGTGTGCCGTGTTTGCAACGATGGAGACTGCAACTGCCTTTCTTTGGATATTCAATGAAATGTTAATTCTGATGATTCCACTGGCACGGTCGGTTGAGCAATTATGGATTGTCATTCATTTGCAGTGATACTGGGGCCTTCGACTAACTACAACAATAGACTCGTAAAATGTAAAAAATCATTTTTTAAATAAAACACTAAATTAATCAGATCCACACAGACTAAATACTTGAAGAACATTTGTTTATTGTACATTTTTTATTAGCATTACAATATTTACAATTTCAGGGAGAAAAAATCAGATAGGTTCACTTTCTGTGAAGTACAACTTTGCTATAAAAGCTTATCAAAGTTTTAACATCTGTGGGACAAAAAAATAATAAAAAATACACATGGTAAAAATGGGGAGCCGTGATAGATCAGTGGTTAGTGAACTAGACTACAAAGTACAAGAGGTAGGGTTCAATCCCAACCAACGGGATCCGGTTCACCCAGCCTTTAATGGGTACCGGATTTTTTTCTGGGAAAGTAAAGTGCACGGGCATAATACCGACCACATTACCCCAAAAATCATGTGCTGAAGGTGTGTAAAGTTTATAGTCGCTAACACCATATTCCCTATACGCCACTTGGTGTGACGGGGGTACTTTACTTTTTTTTACGGTAAAAATGGAAATCTCAAGTCTGGGTGGATTTCCAGGTTTCACATCCATATGTTAGTACTGGTATCACACAGGAGTTGAACAATCTAAGTTTTGTTCATTTACCTGTATCTTGTACTTATAACAAGCAAATATTTTCCCAAAATATCACATTAGGTTATTATGCTTTCTTTCCTGTATGTCTTCTCATATGTATTTTTATACTTCCACTGTGAGCAAATCCTACACCACACACATCACACTTGTACGGCTTGTCTCCTGTATGTCTTCTCATGTGCACTTTAAGACTTCCGTTTAGAGCAAATCCTACACCACACACATAACACTTGTACGGCTTGTCTCCTGTATGTGTTCTCATGTGCACTTTAAGACTTCCGTTTAGAGCAAATCCTACACCACACACATCACACTTGTACGGTTTGCCTCCTGTATGTGTTCTCATGTGCACTTTAAGACTTCCGTTTAGAGCAAATCCTACACCACACACATCACACTTGTACGGCTTGTCTCCTGTATGTGTTCTCATGTGCACTTTTAAACTTCCATTTTGAGTAAATTCTACTCTACACACATCACATTTGTAAGGCTTGTCTCCTGTATGTGTTCTCATGTGCACTTTAAGACTTCCGTTTAGAGCAAATCCTACACCACACACATCACACTTGTACGGTTTGTCTCCTGTATGTGTTCTCATGTGCACTTTTAAACTTCCATTTTGAGTAAATTCTACACTACACACATCACATTTGTAAGGCTTGTCTCCTGTATGTCTTCTCATGTGCACTTTAAGACTTCCGTTTAGAGCAAATCCTACACCACACACATCACATATGTAGGGTTTGTCTCCGGTATGGGTTCTTTGATGGTCTCTCAGACTTCCACTTTGAGTAAATCCGACACCACACACATCACATTTGTAAGGCTTCTCTCCTGTATGTTTTCTCTGGTGGTATTTTAAATGTCCACTTGTAGCATATCTTACACTACACACATCACATTTGTAAGGCTTCTCTCCTGTATGTTTTCTCTGGTGGTATTTTAAATGTCCACTTGTAGCATATCTTACACTACACACATCACATTTGTAAGGCTTCTCTCCTGTATGTGTTCTCTGGTGGTATTTTAAATGTCCACTTGTAGCATATCTTACACCACACACATCACATTTGTAAGGCTTCTCTCCTGTATGTTTTCTCTGGTGGTATTTTAGATGTCCACTTGTAGGAAATCCCACACTACACACATCACATTTGTACGGTTTGACTCCTGTGTGCATTCTCATGTGTGCTTTTAGACTTCCACTTTTATTGAATCCGACACCACACACATCACATTTGTAAGGCTTCTCACCTAAATGTGTTCTCTCGTGGACTTTTAGATCCCCATTTCGAATAAATCCTACACCACACACATCACATTTGAAAGGCATCTCACCTGTATGTGTTCTCTGGTGGCATTTTAGTTGTCCACTTGTAGTATATCCAACACCACACACATCACATTTGTAAGGCTTCTCACCTAAATGTGTTCTCTCGTGGTATTTTAAATCTCCATTTCGAATAAATCTGACACCACACACATCACATTTGTAAGGCATCTCACCTGTATGTGTTCTCTGGTGGCATTTTAGATCACCGTTTCGAATAAACCCAACACCACACACATCACATTTGTAAGGTTTTTCTCCTGTATGTATTCTCTGGTGGCATATCAGATCTCTCTTTCGAGTAAACCCTACACCACACACATCACATTTGTAAGGTTTTTCTCCTGTATGTGTTCTCTTGTGACATTTTAGATCTCCATTTCGAGTAAATCCTACACCACACACATCACATACGTAAGGCTTTTCTCCTGTATGTGTTCTTATGTGCACTTTTAGATTTCCATTTTTTGCAAATCCTATACCACACACATTGCATTTGTAAAGCTTTTCTTTCGTATTTGCTCCAATATTAGGAAGTTCTACATCACACAAATCAAATTTGTATGGCTTCTCTTTATGTATTCTCATGTGCACTTTTAGACTTCCATTCTTTGCAAATCCTACACCACACACATCACATACGTAAGACTTCTCTCCTGTATGTATTCTCATGTGCACTTTTAGATTTCCATTCTTTGCAAATCCTACACCACACACATCACATACGTAAGACTTCTCTCCTGTATGTATTCTCATGTGCACTTTTAGACTTCCATTCTTTGCAAATCCTACACCACACACATCACATACGTAAGACTTCTCTCCTGTATGTATTCTCATGTGCACTTTTAGACTTCCATTCTTTGCAAATCCTACACCACATATATGGCACTTGTGAAGATCTTTTCTCGTTTGTGTTCTCATGTGACTGCAACTTAAACTACCCTCACACACATCACAAGAAAAGTGTTTCTCTGTATTGTACATTGTCTTTTGTGTTTTAATCTCAACATTACCCTGTAACTCACAGCTGGTAGCAGCTTCAGTATTCATCTCACACACAGAAAATATTTGATTTGACTTTTTGTTACAGTCTCCATTTTGTAACATCTCAACATCATCACAGTGAGCCTGACAAACTCCAGATAGCTTCTCATTCTCCCCATCTAATTCTTGTCTATCTGTGACAACTTCATGTAACCGGTGACTGGAATCTTGACTAGAGCCTTCTCCTTGTCCTGCCTTTGAGAAAGAATTAGCATTCATCAGATAAAGTGATCCACACAAACCTGTCTTAGCATTCATCAGATAAAGTGATTCACACAAACCTGTCTTAGCATTCATCAGATAAAGTGATTCACACAAACCTGTCTGATAAATGATGTTAGGCTGCCTATCTTAGCATTCATCAGATAAAGTGTTCCACACAAACCTGTCTGATAAATGATGTTAGGCTGCCTATCTTAGCATTCATCAGATAAAGTGTTCCACACAAACCTGTCTGATAAATGATGTTAGGCTGCCTATCTTAGCATTCATCAGATAAAGTAATTCACACAAACCTGTCTGATAAATGATGTTAGGCTGCCTATCTTAGCATTCATCAGATAAAGTGTTCCACACAAACCTGTCTGATAAATGATGTTAGACTGCCTGTCTTAGCATTCATCAGATAAAGTGATCCACACAAACCTGTCTGATAAATGATGTTAGACTGTCTGTCTTAGCATTCATCAGATAAAGTGATCCACACAAACCTGTCTGATAAATGATGTTAGACTGTCTGTCTTGGCATTCATCAGATAAAGTGTTCCACACAAACCTGTCTGATAAATGATGTTAGGCTGCCTGTCTTAGCATTCATCAGATAAAGTGTTCCACACAAACCTGTCTGATAAATGATGTTAGACTGTCTGTCTTAGCATTCATCAGATAAAGTGTTCCACACAAACCTGTCTGATAAATGATGTTAGGCTGCCTGTCTTAGCATTCATCAGATAAAGTGTTCCACACAAACCTGTCTGATAAATGATGTTAGGCTGCCTATCTTAGCATTCATCAGATAAAGTAATTCACACAAACCTGTCTGATAAATGATGTTAGGCTGCCTATCTTAGCATTCATCAGATAAAGTAATCCACACAAACCTGTCTGATAAATGATGTTAGGCTGCCTGTCTTAGCATTCATCAGATAAAGTGTTCCACACAAACCTGTCTGATAAATGATGTTAGGCTGCCTGTCTTAGCATTCATCAGATAAAATAATCCACACAAACCTGTCTGATAAATGATGTTAGGCTGCCTATCTTAGCATTCATCAGATAAAGTAATTCACACAAACCTGTCTGATAAATGATGTTAGGCTGCCTATCTTAGCATTCATCAGATAAAGTAATCCACACAAACCTGTCTGATAAATGATGTTAGGCTGCCTGTCTTAGCATTCATCAGATAAAGTGTTCCACACAAACCTGTCTGATAAATGATGTTAGACTGTCTGTCTTAGCATTCATCAGATAAAGTGTTCCACACAAACCTGTCTGATAAATGATGTTAGGCTGCCTATCTTAGCATTCATCAGATAAAGTAATCCACACAAACCTGTCTGATAAATGATGTTAGGCTGCCTGTCTTAGCATTCATCAGATAAAGTGTTCCACACAAACCTGTCTGATAAATGATGTTAGACTGTCTGTCTTAGCATTCATCAGATAAAGTGTTCCACACAAACCTGTCTGATAAATGATGTTAGGCTGCCTATCTTAGCATTCATCAGATAAAGTAATCCACACAAACCTGTCTTAGCATTCATCAGATAAAGTGTTCCACACAAACCTGTCTTAGCATTCATCAGATAAAGTGTTCCACACAAACCTGTCTGATAAATGATGTTAGACTGCCTGTCTTAGCATTCATCAGATAAAGTGATTCACACAAACCTGTCTTAGCATTCATCAGATAAAGTAATCCACACAAACCTGTCTGATAAATGATGTTAGGCTGCCTGTCTTAGCATTCATCAGATAAAGTAATCCACACAAACCTGTCTGATAAATGATGTTAGGCTGCCTGTCTTAGCATTCATCAGATAAAGTAATTCACACAAACCTGTCTGATAAATGATGTTAGACTGCCTGTCTACATGTAGTCTGCCTGTTTATACTTTCACACACTTTTGCCAAATAAAGTTAGACCAAGAATACAAATGTGTCACAAAAATTACGATCCCAAAATAAAAATTCTATAATTCACACTGAGGTATCATAATCTAGGGTTAAAAGAAAGCAGTTTAATTTAGCATTGATTCTTCTTAGTACACTTTTTATTTAAACTGAAGAGACAAATCACTGGAGTCTGTAGAAATGTGGTTTTACAAAAGAATGTTGAGAATACCATGGACAGCTAAGAAGAGTAATGACAACGTTCTGAAAGAGGCCAAAGAAAAAAGAGAGCTAATTTCCAATATTAGGAAGAAGCAATCATCATTTTTTTGGCCATGTAATGAGAAGAGAGCAACTGGAATATATTGTAACAACTGGGAAAATTGAGGGATGAAGAGATAGAGGGAAGCAAAGAGAAAAGATACCAGACAGCTTAAGAGAATGGCTTGGCAAAAGGTCAACAACAGAAATGATAAATAACTGTCAAGATCGAAAATTGTGGAGAGACATGATCACCTACGCCAGCAGGCCCGGTACTTGATAACGATAAAGAGACAAATAGTGGTGGATATGATCAATAGGCATTATACTTGATGATGAGGATGGTATTTTTTCCTATGTCCCTCCAGATAAGTTTAAAAAAACTAATGATTAGAATTTATTCTCCTGTGTACACATTCTAATTTGCATACAGAAAAGCTTTTTAAAAAGTAGTGATTAGAATTGATTATTCTATATACATTTTCTGATGTCAACCCGTTTAGCTCAATTTAGTCGAAAGATCGTCTTCATTGCACAACAGACACCCCCACAGTGCTCAGATCCATCCTCAACATGGTCCCCAGTATGAAGCAAGCTTGCAACACACAAGCAAAAGCGCTAAAGATGGCTTCAGTTCAGATGCACAAACTCCTTAATATTGGCAAAAACCTTAAACCCAAAACTTTTTTAGCCACCTATACCAACCACATAGGGAGCCGCGACAGCACAGTGGTTAGTGAACTGGACTACAAAGGACAAGAGGTAAGGTTCGATCCCAACCGACGGCTTCTGGGTTCACCCAGCCTTTAATGGGTACCAGATTTTTTTCTGGGAAAGTAAAGCGGCACGGGCGTAATACTGACCACATTACCCCAAAAATCATGCGCTGAAGGTCTGTAAAATTTATGGTCACTAACACCATATTCCCTATGCGCCACTTGTCGTGATGGGGGCACTTTACTTTTTTTTTTTATGACGAAGGACAGTTCAACTGCATTCACTGTTGGTGCTACTATGCCTAATGTCTTCTGACATGTGCCGTGTTTGCAACGATGGAGACTGCAACTGCCTTTCTCTGGATATTCAATGAAATGTTAATTCTGATGATTCCACTGCCACGGTCGGTTGAGCAATTATGGATTGTCATTCGTTTGCAGTGATACTGGGGCCTTCGACTAACTACAACAATAGACTCGTAAAATGTAAAAAATCATTTTTTAAATAAAACACTAAATTAATCAGATCCACACAGACTAAATACTTGAAGAACATTTGTTTATTGAACTTTTATTAGCATTACAATATTTACAATTTCAGCGAGAAAAAAATCAGATAGGTTCACTTTCTGTGAAGTACAACTTTGCTATAAAAGCTTATCAAAGTTTTAACATTCTTCTTCTTTCTTCTTCTTCTATCCTTCCTCTGTTGCCGTTGGCGTCGAGGGGAGAAACAATCTGCGATCTTTACTCTTCTGTTGGCCTCTTCTGATGTTATTCCTCCTAGTGACTCTAGTATTCCCTTTATCCATCTCTTTCTCGGTCTTCCTCTTAATCTGGCATTTTCGTAGCGTTTGTTTATGGCTCTTTGATTCATTGTTAGTTCTTTCTGTCTTGTTATGTGGCCGAACCAATTCATCTGTTGTTTCTTTATGTATTCGATGGCTGGTTCAATTTCGAGTTTCTTCCTCACGTCAGTGTTTCTTACTCTGTCCCTTAAGCTGTATCCTGTCATTCTTCTGACACATTTCATTTCTGTGGTCGTTATCTTTCTTATTGTTCTAGAGTCCAGCGTCCAATTCTGTCACTGATAGCACAGCGTTGGTAGAAAAATTGATTTGTATATTGCCCTTTTTGCTTCCGTAGTTATTGCTTTATTTTTCAATAGTGTTGATACTTGGCCTATAACTTGGCTTGCTTTGTTACACCTTATATCTATCTCGGTCTCTTAGTTATTGTCTTGTGTTAGCGTGCTACCCAGATATTTAAAATTGTCAACTTGCTTCAAAGATGTATTATCTATTATGATGTTTAGTTTTTCTTTCTTTCTCGCTATTGCCATTACTTCGGTTTTGCTTATATTGATCTTCATGTTGCATTGTTTACAAGTGTTGTTTAGCCTGTTGATATGTTCTTGTAAGTCCTCAGTTGTTTCATGTATCAGAACTTGGTCGTCTGCAAATAGTATTTCATTTATTTCTTCCTCTCTTCTGTAGTTTTCTGGTACGTATATTTCGTTTTCTTCTGTGTTATCATTTGTTGTCATCCGTGTTGGTATATTTCCTTTGATTGGGCATGCTAATTTGCATATATTGTCCATATATGTGATGAAAAGTAAAGGGGAAAGCACGCAGCCTTGTCTTACTCCGGAGTTAATGGTGAAATGTTTAGAGTAACCTGCTGAAGATCTTACTGTAGTGCGACTACTTTCATAGAGGCTCTTACATATCTCTACTAGGTGGTGACTCACTCCGTACAAGGGCAATACGGACCATAGTTGTTCCCTGTCCACCCTATCGAACACCTTTTCTTGGTCAATAAAAGCTGTATACAGTGTTTTATTATGCTCTATTGTTTTCTCTGCTAGTTGTTTTAAGATAAATAGGGCATCTGTGCAACCTCTTTTCCTCCTGAAGCCCATCTGAGCATCGCTTAGTTGTGGGTCTATAATTGGTCTCAATCTTTTTTCAACTATCTTGGCATATAACTTCCCTGTGTGGCTTAATAGCGATATTCCTCTATATTGGTTGCAGTCTCTTCTGCTGCCCTTCTTTTTCCATATTGGTAATATGACGGACTGTTTCCAATCGTCTGGGACTTGCTGTTGTATCCATGCAGCGTTGAATATTCGGTGTAGTCATTTACATCCTGTCTCTCCCGCTGCTGTTAGCATCTCTACTGGGATGTTATCGATTCTGGGGGCTTTGTTTCTTGGTGCTAGTCGTAATGTTTCTTCTATTTCTTCCATTAGTATATTTGGTTCTTTATCGCTAACTGTTAGTTGCTTTTTGTGTGTTTTTGGACTTGTTTCTACATTCAAAAGCTCTTCGAAATATTCTTTCCATCTCGTTAAGATTTGCGCTTTGTTTGTTATTGCTTGGCCTCGTTTATCATTGACGATTTAAGTTGGGTCATAATTGTCTTTCTTTTGTCTTATGGCTTTAATTGTTCTATAGAAGTCTCTGGATGCTGATTTGTGATTGTTACTAATCATTTCTCCAAATTTTATCCATGCTTTATGTTTTTCTTCTTTGATTAATTTCTTCACTTCTCTTCTTTCTATTGTGTATATATCATAATTGCTTGGCTTTTTAGTTTTTAGCCAGATTTTGTATAGTTTTTTCTTTCTTTTTATGGCGTTCTTGACTATGTCATTCCACCATGGAGTGCTCATCTTTCCCTCCTTCTTCCTTTGCATCGTTCCGCATATTGCGGTTGCTATTTTCGTCAATGATTTTTTGAATATGAGCCACTCGTTATCTACTGTAGTTATTTGTTGTGGTAGTTGTTTAAATTGGTTTTCTAGTTGTTTTTCTATTTCTTTCTTTTTGTCTTCTGTTTTAAGTTGGCTTAATTTTATTGTCCTTTCGGATTGGTTTCTTGTTTTCAATTGGTTCTTGTTGTCTTGTTTTGCTTTCTGGATGGTTATTAGCACCATTTTATGGTCTGTATCATTTGTGATGTTAGGTACTGCTCTGCTGTCTCTGATTTTCCTCTTCCTTTGTGTTCTCGCTAGGATGAAATCTATTTGACTTTTACAATTGTTATTGTTCCATTTATATCAGGTGTATATTTGTGAGTCTTTATGCTTAAAGAAAGTGTTAGTTATGTATAATTCATGTTGATTGCATAATTCAAGCATTCGGTTGCCATTTTCGCTCTTTCTATTTGTGTTATCTCCAAATGGGCCCAGATATTTGGAGTTCTCATATTTGCGTTTTCCTGGTCTCTCGTTAAAGTCCCCCATCACCAGTAGATCTTCGTTCTTATTTACTTTGTTTATGATTTCGTTCAGTGTTTCATAGAATTCTTCGCTCTCTTTGTCGTTGTTGCAAGGTGCATATATTTGGATGTATGTTATATTGACGTTGTTTTCTATTACTCTTAGAGTAATTATTTTTACTTTTCTCAAATTATTAATTTGTCTTTTCTTTATTACTGAAGATATTAGTGGTTGATTGGCGATTTCTCTAATTTCCTCGTTTGTTTTGAATTCGTTCCATGCTATACCAAGTATTTTCCTTAGACATTTATTTTCGAATGCGTTCAATTTTGTTTCTATATCTCTTGTTGTTTTCCAGCTTTCACACGCATACGTAAGGGTTGATAGTACATTTGATTTGAATAGCCTAAGTTTTGTGTTTGTGCTGATGAGTTTTGATTTCCACAACTTTTCAAGGCTTCTGAAAGACATTGCTGCTTTAGCTATTCTGATTCTAATTTCTTTACTCGTATCCCCTTCTCGATCAATGTGACTTCCAAGATAGACAAAGTGATCGATCTCTTCTACTGGTTTGTTTTCTATGTATATTTTGTCACCTGTTGGAATTAAACTTTTCATGACTTTAGTCTTTTCATGATTGATCTCAAGCCCAATTTTGCTGGCTATTGATGATAGTTCATTTGTGTTTTCCTGCATCGTTTTTATCTGACTGCTGATGAGAACTATGTCATCAGCAAAGTCGAGGTCCTCCAAATGGTCTCCTTGTATCCATTCGATGCCTTTTTTACCAGTGCAGCATTTCTTCATTATGAAGTCCATAACAATTCCAAATAACAAGGGCGATAAAATACATCCTTGTTTAACCCCAGTTTCTATTGGGAAACATTCGCTCAGTCCTTCCTCTGTTCGAACTGCACATGTGTAACCATCATACATGTCTTTGATAATATTTATGATTTTTGATGGTAAGCCATATTGCTTCAGAATTTTCCACAAAGAATCTCTATGAATACTATCAAATGCTTTTTTGAAGTCGATGAAGTTAAGTACAAAAGGTTTTTGCTTTTCAATGTGTTCCTCCAATATAAGTCGTAGAGTGAAAATGTGGTCAAGACAGCTTCTCCCTTTTCTAAACCCAGCCTGTTCTTCACGCATTACTGTATCTATTGAATCCTTTATTCTATTTAGGATGATTTTGCAGAATAACTTTGAGGCAACTGACAAAAGTATCACGCCTCTCCAGTTGTTACAATCTCTAAGATTGCCCTTTTTTGGGATCTTAACAATGATTCCTTTTTTCCATTTATGAGGCATCTTCTCTGTTTTCCAAATGATGTTGAACATTTTTTGGAGATGTATTAGATTATGGCTATCAATTGCCTTGAGGATCTCAGCTGTTAACTTATCCTCTCCAGCAGCCTTGTTATTGGTCATAAGCTTTAAGGTGGTTTCTATTTCACTCAAGGTGAAGTCATCTAAATTTACATCTAATTCTGCTGCTGGTGTTTCAGCTTCAAAATCTATTAAACTTTGGGGTAGTGGACGGTTAAGAATTTCTTTGAAGTGTTCCGCCCAACAGGCTTTTATGTCTGCGCTTGTTGTTAGCATTAATCCAGATTTGTCTAGAATTGGTGTTCCACTGGATGTATAGGTGTTTGTCAGCATCTTTTGTACAGTATAAAGAGTTCTGCTGTCTCCTGTAATTGCAGCTGTCTCTGTAATGTTAATGAAACGTAGATCCGGTTCACCCAGCCTTTAATGGGTACCGGATTTTTTTCTGGGAAAGTAAAGTTGCATGGGCATAATACCAACCACATTACCCCAAAAATCATGTGCTGAAGGTCTGTAAAATTTATGGTCACTAACACCATATTCCGTATACGCCATTTGGCGCGATGGAGGTACTTTACTGTTTTTACGGTAAAAATGGAAATCTCAAGTCTGGGTGGATTTCCAGGTTTCACATCCATATGTTAGTACTGGTATCACACAGGAGTTGAACAATCTAAGTTTTGTTCATTTACCTGTATCTTGTACTTATAACAAGCAAATATTTTCCCAAAATATCACATTAGGTTATTATGTTTTCTTTCCTGTATGTGTTCTCATATGTATTTTTATACTTCCACTGTGAGCAAATCCTACACCACACACATCACACTTGTACGGCTTGTCTCCTGTATGTGTTCTCATGTGCACTTTTAAACTTCCATTTTGAGTAAATTCTACACTACACACATCACATTTGTAAGGCTTGTTTCCTGTATGTGTTCTCATGTGCACTTTAAGACTTCCGTTTAGAGCAAATCCTACACCACACACATAACACTTGTACGGCTTGTCTCCTGTATGTGTTCTCATGTGCACTTTTAGATTTCCGTTTCGAGAAAATCCTACACCACACACATCACATATGTAGGGTTTGTCTCCGGTATGTGTTCTTTGATGGTCTCTCAGACTTCCACTTTGAGTAAATCCGACACCACACACATCACATTTGTAAGGCTTCTCTCCTGTATGTGTTCTCTGGTGGTATTTTAAATGTCCACTTGTAGCATATCTTACACCACACACATCACATTTGTAAGGCTTCTCTCCTGTATGTGTTCTCTGGTGGTATTTTAGATGCCCACTTGTAGGAAATCCCACACTACACACATCACATTTGTACGGTTTGACTCCTGTGTGCATTCTCATGTGTACTTTTAGACTTCCACTTTTATTGAATCCGACACCACACACATCACATTTGTAAGGCTTCTCACCTAAATGTGTTCTCTCATGGTATTTTAGATCCCCATTTCGAATAAATCCTACACCACACACATCACATTTGAAAGGCATCTCACCTGTATGTGTTCTCTGGTGGCATTTTAGATGTCCACTTGTAGTATATCCAACTCCACACACATCACATTTGTAAGGCTTCTCACCTAAATGTGTTCTCTCGTGGTATTTTAAATCTCCATTTCGAATAAATCTGACACCACACATGTCACATTTGTAAGGCATCTCACCTGTATGTGTTCTCTGGTGGCATTTTAGATCACCGTTTCGAATAAACCCAACACCACACACATCACATTTGTAAGGTTTTTCTCCAGTATGTGTTCTCTGGTGGCATTTCAGATCTCCGTTTCGAGTAAACCCTACACCACACACATCACATTTGTAAGATTTTTCTCCTGTATGTGTTCTCTTGTGACATTTTAGATCTCCATTTCGAGTAAACCCTACACCACACACATCACATACATAAGGCTTTTCTCCTGTATGTGTTCTCATGTGCACTTTTAGATTTCCATTTTTTGCAAATCCTATACCACACACATTGCATTTGTAAAGCTTTTCTTTCATATTTGCTCCAATATTAGGAAGTTCTACATCACACAAATCAAATTTGTATGGCTTCTCTTTATGTATTCTCATGTGCACTTTTAGACTTCCATTCTTTGCAAATCCTACACCACACACATCACATACGTAAGACTTCTCTCCTGTATGTATTCTCATGTGCACTTTTAGACTTCCATTCTTTGCAAATCCTACACCACACACATCACATACGTAAGACTTCTCTCCTGTATGTATTCTCATGTGCACTTTTAGACTTCCATTCTTTGCAAATCCTACACCACATATATGGCACTTGTGAAGATCTTTTCTTGTTTGTGTTCTCATGTGACTGCAACTTAACCTACCCTCACACACATCACAAGAAAAGTGTTTCTCTGTATTGTACATTGTCTCTTGTGTTTTAACCTCAACATTTCCCTGTAACTCACAGCTGGTAGCAGCTTCAGTATTCATCTCACACACAGAAAATATTTGATTTGACTTTTTGTTACAGTCTCCATTTTGTAACATCTCAACATCATCACAGTGAGCCTGACAAACTCCAGATAGCTTCTCATTCTCCCCTTCTAATTCTTGTCTATCTGCAACAACTTCATGTAACCAGTGACTGGAATCTTGACTAGAGCCTTCTCCTTGTCCTGCCTTTGAGAAAGAATTAGCATTCATCAGATAAAGTGATCCACACAAACCTGTCTGATAAATGATGTTAGGCTGCCTGTCTTAGCATTCATCAGATAAAGTAATTCACACAAACCTGTCTGATAAATGATGCTAAGCTGCCTGTCTTAGCATTCATCAGATAAAGTAATTCACACAAACCTGTCTGATAAATGATGTTAAGCTGCCTGTCTTAGCATTCATCAGATAAAGTAATCCACACAAACCTGTCTGATAAATGATGTTAGACTGCCTGTCTTAGCATTCATCAGATAAAGTGTTCCACACAAACCTGTCTGATAAATGATGTTAGGCTGCCTGTCTTAGCATTCATCAGATAAAGTAATTCACACACACTTGTCTGATAAATGATGTTAGGCTGCCTGTCTTAGCATTCATCAGATAAAGTAATTCACACAAACCTGTCTGATAAATGATGTTAGACTGCCTGTCTACATGTAGTCTGCCTGTTTATACTTTCACACACTTTTGCCAAATAAAGTTAACCTAAGAATACAAATGTGGCACAAAAATTACAATCCCAAAATAAAAATGCTATAATTCACACTGAGGTATCATAATCTAGGGTTAAAAGAAAGCAGTTTAATTTAGCATTGATTCTTCTTAGTACACTTTTTATTTAAACTGAAGAGACAAATCACTGGAGTCTGTAGAAATGTGGTTTTACAAAAGAATGTTGAGAATACCATGGACAGCTAAGAAGAGTAATGACAACGTTCTGAAAGAGGCCAAAGAAAAAGAGAGCTAATTTCCAATATTATGAAGAAACAATCATAATTTTTTGGCCATATAATGAGAAGAGAACAACTGGAATATATTGTAACAACTGGGAAAATTGAGGGACGAAGAAATAGAGGAAAGCAAAGAGAAAAAATACCAGACAGCTTAAGAGAATGGCTTGGCAGAAGGTCAACAACAGAAATGATAAATAACTGTCAAGATCGAAAATTGTGGAGAGACATGATCACCTACGCCAGCAGGCCCGGTACTTGATGATGATAAAGAGACAAATAGTGGTGGATATGATCAACCTCATCAGTGGGCATAATCAATAGGCTACTTGATAATGATTGGTATTTTTCCTATGTCCCTCCAGATAAGTTTAAAGAAAGTAATGATTAGAATTTATTCTCCTGTGTACACATTCTAATTTGCACACAGAAAAGCTTTTTAAAAAGTAGTGATTAGAATTGATTATTCTATGTACATTTTCTGATGTCAACCCGTTTAGCTCAATTTAGTCGAAAGATCGTCTTCATTGCACAACAGACACCCCCACAGTGCTCAGATCCATTCCTCAACATGGTCCCCAGTATGAAGCAAGCTTGCAACACACTAGCAAAAGCGCTAAAGATGGCTTCAGTTCAGATGCACAAACTCCTTAATATTGGCAAAAACCTTGTCCCCAAAACCTTTTTAGCCACCTATACCAACCACATAGGGAGCCGCGATAGCGCAGAGGTTAGTGAAGTAGACTACAAAGGACAAGAGTAGGGTTCGATCCCATCTGATGGCTTCTGGGTTCACCCAGCCTTAAATGGGTATCAGATTTTTAATGGGAAAATAAAGTGGCACGGGCGCAATACCGACCACATTACCCCAAAAATCATGTGTTGAAGGTCTGTAAAATTTATGGTCACTAACACCATAATCCCTGTCACCATAATCACTTGGCGTGACGGGGTTCTTTACTTACTTTTACTTTTTTATACCGACCACATTACCCCAAAAATCATGTGTTGAAGGTCTGTAAAAAATTATGGTCACTAATACGATATTAACAGGTAAGAGGAAAGAGGGAGACCCAGAGAGACACTGAGAAGAACACTGATGAGAGAGGCAAGACCAGCAGGAATCGGTTCCCTCAATGAGATAGAGCTGCTTGCACAGACCAGAGACAAATGGTGAGATTTAATAAAATATCATTAAAAGAATTGAAAACTGCTAGAATAAAAATTTAGATAAGAGAAGGGGTATCTTGGTCTACACCCTATGGGCCGGCTATGGCTCAAAAGGTCAATAGATAGATAGATAGAATACCATATTCCCTATACGCCACTTGGCGTGATGGGTAACTTCACTATTTTTTTTTAATACGACATGCATGGCTGATGACAGTGGCTATACTCTTCTCCTATCACGGGGATCATGGCCCTGGTAGCCACACAAATGTGTGTCAAGCCAAATATTCAGCCATGAATTTCGCAGTGAGATGAAACCTGCTGAATCACAATTCTTCTGCAAAACTGGTGCAGCTTGTAAAGTATTTCTCTTAGATCATTCAGGTCTTCATTTCCATGACACCTCAGTTGCTGTAACTACTGACAGAGTATCTGTCAGGAATACAATGCTTTCTTCTTTAATCTTCGCCTTCATAGTATGTTTCAAGGGCATCAAGTTTTATTTACATCCTTTACTAATTACGGCTGATTTTTAACATCGGCCAATCAACTTACCTCACAATCTGGCTCATCTTTTATAATTCTTCTTTCTATCAGGTCTTGCGTATCCATATTACTGGCAATCAGAGAACATATTGTAACGATCTGAGTACATAATGTAACAATCTGAGAACATAATGTAACAATCTGAGAACATAATGTAACAATATGATAACATAATGTTACAATCTGAAAACATAATGTAACAATCTGAGAACATAATGTAACAATCTGAGAACATAATGTAACAATCTGAAAACATAATGTAATAATCTGAAAACATAATGTAACAATCTGAGAACATAATGTAACAATCTTAAAACATAATGTAACAATCTGAGAACATAATGTAACAATATGATAACATAATGTTACAATCTGAAAACATAATGTAACAATCTGAGAACATAATGTAACAATCTGAGAACATAATGTAACAATCTGAAAACATAATGTAATAATCTGAAAACATAATGTAACAATCTGAGAACATAATGTAACAATCTGAAAACATAATGTAACAATCTGAGAACATAATGTAACAATATGATAACATAATGTTACAATCTGAAAACATAATGTAACAATCTGAGAACATAATGTAACAACCTCATAACATAATCTAACAACCTGAGAACATAAACTAACAACCTGAAAACATAATGTAACAATCTGAGAACATAATGTAACAATCTGAGAACATAATGTAACAATTTGAGAACATATTGTAACAATCTGAAAACATAATGTAACAATCTGAGAACATAATGTAACAATATGATAATATAATGTTACAATCTGAAAACATAATGTAACAATCTGAGAACATAATGTAACAACCTCATAACATAATCTAACAACCTGAGAACATAAACTAACAACCTGAAAACATAATGTAACAATCTGAGAACATAATGTAACAATCTGAGAACATAATGTAACAATTTGAGAACATATTGTAACAATCTGAAAACATAATGTAACAATCTGAGAACATTAATGTAACGATCTGAGAACATTAATGTTACAATCTGAGAATATTATTGTAACAATCTAAGAACATTAATGTTAAAATCTGAGAACATTAATGTTACAATCTGAGAACATTAATGTAACAATCTGAGAACATAATGTAACAATCTGAGAATATATCATAACAATCTGAAAACATAATGTAACAATTTGAGAACATATTGTAACAATCTGAGAGCACATAATGTAACAACCTGAGAATATAATGTAACAATCTGACAACATAATGTAACAACCTGAGAACATAATGTAACAATCTGACAACATAATGTAACAACCTGAGAACATAATGTAACAATCTGAGAACATAATGTAACAATCTGAGAACATAATGTAACAATCAGAGAACATATTGTAACAATTTGAGAACATAAACTAACAACCTGAGAACATTAATGTAACAATCTGAGAACATATTGTAACAATCTGAGAACATAATGTAACAACCTGAGAGCACATAATGTAACAACCTGAGAACATAATGTAACAATCTGACAACATAATGTAACAACCTGAGAACATAATGTAACAATCTGAGAACATAATGTAACAATCTGAGAACATAATGTAACAATCAGAGAACATATTGTAACAATCTGAAAACATAATGTAACAATCTGAGAACATATTGTAACAATCTGAAAACATAATGTAACAATCTGAGAACATAATGTAACAATCTGAAAACATAATGTAACAATCTGAGAACATAATGTAACAATCTGAGAACATAATGTAACATTCTGAAAACATAATGTAACAATCTGAGAACATATTGTAACAATCTGAAAACATAATGTAACAATCTGAGAACATATTGTAACAATCTGAAAACATAATGTAACAATCTGAGAACATATTGTAACAATCTGATAACATAACGTAACAATATGAGAATATAATGTAACAACCTGAGAACATAATGTAACAATCTAACAACATAATGTAACAACCTGAGAATATTAATATAACAATCTGAGAACATAATGTAACAGTCTGAGAACACATTGTAACAATCTGAAAACATTCTGAGAACATAATGTAACAACTTGAAAACATAATGTAACAATCTGAGAACATAATGTAACAACCTGAGAACAATGTAACAATCTGAGAACATAATGTAGCAACCTGAGAACATAATGTAACAATCTGAGAATATAGTGTTACATGTAGAGTAAGACTAGGATGCATCCTATCACCAAGCTTGTTCAATCTATCCACTGAGCAAATCTTTAAAAACATCACAGAGATGCCATGCCTACAAATTAATGGAAAGATAAGCAATAACCTAAGATATGCTGATGATACTGTACTACTAGCAGAAAATCCTAAAGATCTACATCAATTACTTAATGAAATAAACATGACAAGCAAAAAATATGGACTAGATATGAATATCAAAAAGACTAAAACTATGATCATAAACAAAGAAAATACTCAAAACCCACAAGTGGATATCCAAATTGAAGGAATAGACCTGGAGACAGTTCAGAGCTACAACTACCTTGGACATACTATAACCAGTGATGGAAAATGTATAAGTGAAATAAACAAAAGAATAGGAATGGCAAAAAGTAATTTTAATGTCATGAAGAACATACTAACATCAAAACCAATAACACCAGGGCTAAAACTAAGAATAGCAAAATGTTACATCTTCTCAATATTCCTATATGGTGCAGAAAGATGGACATTAGACAAGAAAACAGAAGAGAGAATTGAAGCCTTTGAAATGTGGATATATAGAAGAATAGGTAGAATTGGATGGAAGGAAAAGAAAACAAACGACAAAGTTTTAAAACGACTAAAAATGACATACTTCACATTGGCGCTTTAGACAGTGTTACTCTACCGAAGATCAGGCAATCTATCTTTCCCAGGAAATTGAGGATGCGTTTCAAGAAAAGAAACTGGTACTAGCAGCATGGATAGACCTAAAGAAAGCATTTGATAAGGTATGGAAGGAAGGGCTTTTGAAGAAACTGAGAAATTATGGAGTAAATGGCAGGATGTACAAATGGGTCAAAGCATACCTGCATAACAGGAGAGCCAGAGTGCAACTGGATGGTCTTAAGAGTAAAAAGGTCTTACTGTGCCAGGGCGTTCCACAGGGAGGGGTACTATCTCCAACACTTTTTCTGATCTACATCACTGATCTAGTTACTGAACTACCACATGGAATCAAAGTGGCAATGTATGCAGATGACTTGGTAATGTGGTGCACAGAGGAGTATGCAACAGTGGCCTCCAAATTGCTACAAAGAGCTATGGATGCACTGAATTCATGGACAAATAGATGGTGTATCAGCATCAATACAGACAAATGCAGTACTATACTTTTCACTCTCTCCCCAAAACAAAAAGCAGGAGCCATCTACATAAACAATGAGCCTGTGAAAGAAGACATACAAGCTACATATCTCAGAGTTACATTTGATAACAAACTATCTTGGAAACAGCAGATAAATAAGGCAACCCAAAAAGCAAGGAGGAAATTGGCTATTCTAAGAAAGTTGTGTGGAACCACATGGGGTGCGAGTGGGAAAATACTCAGTAAAGTTTACCAACAGAGTATACGCCCACATTTAGAATATGGATCATCCGCATGGTGCTCAGCATCAAACACCACACTGCAAGAGCTGGATAAAATACAAAACCAGGCACTTAGGGTCATCGCAGGAGCAATGAAATCAACACCAATATTGGAGATGGAGAAATTGTGGAGGATACCAACACAGAGAACGGATGGACACAAAGGTGCTGATACAGGCAGAAAAATTTGCTTGCATGCCGAGACATCCAATGAAGGACCGATTCCAAAATCTTGCATTGGGACGACTTAAGAGAAGCAGTTTTATCCACCAAGCCAAGCATATTAGTAGACAAACACCAGACATGCCAAGAGTTGTTACCCCCTACTGCCCATACCAGAACAGACTCCCTGGACAGATGAATCAGGATTATAAGTTCAAATACGGACAGAAGTGAAAGGAATAGTTGACAAAGAGGAACAGAATAGTCTACAGCGAAAAACAATAACTCTCAGTTTCCTGGATGAAGAATACCCACAAGACCTATGGATTCATATGTACACAGATGGATCAGCACAGAATGCAGTAAAGAATGGGGGAGCAGGTGCATATATAGAGTACCCAAATAACACTAGGGATATGAATAAAATAGCAACAGGGAAATATTGTCACAATTATGATGCAGAAATACAAGCAATAAAGTTGGCAATAGAAAAACTGCTGAACAGTAATCTTAGCCCACAGCCTGTAGTGTTTTTGACAGATGCAAGATCAGTACTCCAGGCACTACAATCCAGAAAATTACCACATCTGCAGACCTTATTGACTAAACTCTGCAAGCACCTCAGGGTTGCCCTGCAGTGGATCCCATCTCACTGTGGAATACCAGGAAATGAGAAAGCAGATCAGTTGGCAAAGGAAGGTTCAACAGGCACACAACTAGATACACCAGTTATAAGTGATACACTAGTGATATAACTAGATACACCAGTCATCATAAGAAACAGATAATCAAATCAGAGGACCACAAGCCCCAAGTCAGGATGCCTTTCATAATATGAATATATATATGAACAAGTTATCATTATACGCCTAAGAACAGGACACAATCGACTCCATAGTCACATGTATACAAATTCAAGATCGGCACATCAACTACTTGTACATGTGGACAGGCGCCCCAGACTGCTGAACACATACTTCAAGACTGCACTGAATATAGTAGACTGAGGAAAATCCATTGGCCCATAGATATAACACTACAGACAAAACTATATGGGCCACTGCAAGAATTACAAAAGACAGTACAATTCATACAGGAAACGACATTGCAGATATAGACAATACTTCAGGTGAATGAAAGATAGATAGATAGATAGATAGATAGATAGATAGATAGATAGATAGATAGATAGATAGATAGATAGATAGATAGATAGATAGATAGATAGATAGATAGATAGATAGATAGATAGATAGATAGATAGATAGATAGATAGATAGATAGATAGATAGATAGATAGATAGATAACTAAAAATGAAAAGAGAACTACTAAGCACAATTCAAACAAGACAAATGCGATTTTTGGGTCATGTTAAAATACACAACAGCCTACTAAAAGTAATCCTGGAGGGGAAAATACAAGGTAAAAGAGGCAGACTAAGACTAATATGTATATATGGGACGAGTATCATCAAACGATGGACAATCAATATGATGATCAATATTGAATATGGACAAGTCAACCTATGACAACCTGCACCATCAAAGCAAGAAACAGTCAGAGTGGAATGGCGTATGGTAAATCACAAATGTTGAGTAGTAACTGTCACTAGTATAAGTAAGTTGCTCAGTAATAATGAATATAATATTGTTATTGTTACTTACTAATCTCACTCAGTGACTGTGTACATTTTATTAATTATAGGCTGAAGCTGATGCTGGTGCCGTCTTCGTGTTTCGGTGTCTTCCTCTTACTCTTTCTCATATTATTAATTTACTTGGAACTTGGAAAGTTGCGTTGAAGTCTCATGTAACAGTATCAAAGTATGTCACATGTTTTAGCGCTTCAATGTTTTGTTTATCTCAAACAACGACATATGTTTATTCAGAAAACAGTTAACAAAATGTGGTTACAGGACAGCTTGTTGTCCAATTGTATCAAAATGAAGGATGGAAATGTCACATGATTGTTGTATAAGTTTTATATTGGATTGGATATTAATTATATCGTGCTTTTATATATATCGATCGTCATCAAGCTACTGTAAGCAAAATAAAGATAAAACAGACTAAAGATATGTACTTGGAATGTGAGAACGCTCATGCAGAAGGGTAAACTGGAAAACATCAAACAGGAAATGAAAAGAATGGATTTACATTTACTGGGACTTTGCGAAATGAGATACACTGGATCAGGGGAGATATATTCTATCTATCTATCTATCTATCTATCTATCTATCTATCTATCTATCTATCTATCTATCTATCTATCTATCTATCTATCTATCTATCTATCTATCTATCTATCTATCTATCTATCTATCTATCTATCTATCTATCTATCTATCTATCTATCTATCTATCTATCTATCTATCTATCTATCTATCTATCTATCTATCTATCTATCTATCTAATCTAATCTAATCTATCTATCTATCTATCTATCTATCTATCTATCTATCTATCTATCTATCTATCTATCTATCTATCTATCTATCTATCTATCTATCTATCTATCTATCTATTGACCTTTCGAGCCGTAGCCGGCCCATAGGGCGTAGACCAAGATACTCCTTCTCTTATCTGAATTTTTTGTTCCAGCGGTTTTCATTTCTTTAAAGATATTTTATCAAATCTCGCCATTTGTCTCTGTTCTGTGCAAGCAGCTCTATCTCATTGAGGGAGCCGAATCCTGCTGCTCTTGCCTCTCTCATCAATGTTCTTCTCAGTGTCTCTCTGGGTCTTCCTCTTTTCCTCTTACCTGTTGTTTCCCATATGAGGGCTTGCTTTGCTATTCAGTTAGTATCTCTTCTCATCACATGTCCAACATATGACCATCTGCTTTTCTTTATTACTGATGATATTAGTGGTTGATTGGCGATTTCTCTAATTTCCTCGTTTATTTTGAATTTGTTCCACCCTATACCAAGTATTTTCCTTAGACATTTATTTTTGAATGCGTTCAACTTTGTTAGATATATTCTGATGAACATATAATTGTCTGTTCTGGAGGTACTAAACACCAAAGAGGAGTAGGTATCATCTTGGATGCAGAAAGAGCAAGAACAGTAAAAAGCTTTTACCCAATATCTGACAGAGTCCTTTTAGTTAAATTGAATGGAACGCCAATAGACATAAATCTTATACAAGTTTATGCACCAAAAACAGACAGTCTAGAGGAAACAATTGATAAATTTTACGACGAGTTAAATAAGGCACTTCATAAATGCAAACCACATGAAAACACCAAAGTTCTAGGGGATCTCAACGCAAAAGTAGGAAAGGAAAGAGTTGAGGAAGTAGTTGGTCATTATGGCTTAGGCGAGAGGAATGAAAGAGGTGAGAAACTTATTGACTGGGCAAGAGCACACAACATGATGATAGGAAACACCTGGTTTAAGCAACATCCAAGACGTCTGTGGACATGGAAAAGCCCAGGGGACAATGCACGCAATCAAACTGATTACATAATTATAAACAATATATTTAGAAACAGTCTGGTGTGTGTGAAAACTAGACCAGGGGCAGATTGCAATAGTGATCATTTACCAGTTGTGGGAAAGCTTAGAGTAAAATTAAAAACAACAAAACGAGCCTCAGTTAACATTAAGTTAAATTTAAATGTATTCAAATCAGACAAGAAGCTGCAAGACAAATATAACATCACAATTCAGAACCGGTACAATGCCATAGAGAAGATACAGAGCATTGGTGAACAGTAGGAAATGCTAAAAGAATCAATACAGCAAACATCAAAAGAGTTCATACCACCAGTGAGGACAAATTTCAAGAAAGAAATGGATGACAGATTACATTTTGCAGCTAATGGATACAAGAAGAAGAAATAAAGAAAATAATATAATTATAAGAGATTAAATAAAGTAATTGTAATAGAATGCAATTAAACAAAAAAAAGCATAGCTAAAACAGAGATGCAAAGAGATTGAAATGCAATAAAAAGAAGATGCCAAAGCTATATTTGTAATATTTAATACATTAAAGATCTTTATAATGATGAACGAACAGAAGTAAATATTAAGGATAATGGGGAAGCACCAGAAATCCTCAAAGAAGTGGAAGACGCGTAATATGAAAGCAGGCAAAGCTTCTGGACCAGATAATATAACTAAAGAAGAGATTGAAGTCATGGGTGATTTTGGAATAGGAATAATAACAAAAATATTGAATGATATCTACAACAGCGGATATATACCAGACGACATGCTCAAATCAATATTCACAGCCCTACCAAAGAAATCGGGTGCGATTGAATGCGATGATCATCGCACAATAAGCCTTATGAGTCATATGACTAAGATATTACTAAGAATCATCATGCGAAGAGTGCGAAACAAAATCAGTCCAGAAATTAGCGATGAACAGTGTGGTTTTGTTAGAGATAAAGGAACAAACAATGCCATACACATCATAAGATCTTTAGTAGAAAGAGCCATAGAGGTAAAAACAGATCTATACCTATGTTTCATAGATTATACCAAAGCATTTGACAAAGTAAAGCACCAAGAAATAATCAACATTTTAGAAAACATAAACGTAGACAGCAAAGATCTAAGAATAATAAAGAACATGTACTGGCAACAAACAGCGGCCATAAGAACTGTAAACCAATTAGGAATGTTTCAACAAATAAAACAGGGTGTTAGGCAAGGTTGTGTGCTGTCACCAGATTTGTTTAATATCTATAGTGAGATTATTTAAGATCCATAAGGGACATGCCTGGAATAACAATTGGAGGTCATAATATAAATAATCTAAGGTATGCTGATGATACAGTCTTAATCTCTAAGAGTGAAAATGAGTTACAAGAAATGTTGGACATTATAGTGAAAGAAAGCAAAAATAAAGGATTCAGCCTTAATAGCAAAAAGACAGAGATAATGGTAACAACAAAGAAAAAGACATCACCTCAAAGCAAAATAAAGACAAGTGGAACAATATTAAAACAGGTAAATGCATTTAAATATTTGTGAACTTTGTTAACCTCAGACGGAAGATGTACAAAAGAGGTGAGATGTAGAATGGCTCAGGCAAAAGCAGCTTTCCAAAAAATGAGGAAGATATTGTGCAATCTATATTTTACAATATAAACAAGAAAAAGAGTTCTTAAATGTTATGTAGAGCCAGTTTTAACATATGGATGTGAACCATGGACAATAGGACAATAGACAATTGAATCACTGGAGTCTGTAGAAATGTAGTTTTACAGAAGAATGTTGAGAATACCATGAACAGTTAAGAAGAGTAATGAAAACGTTCTGAAAGAGGCCAGAGCAAAAAAGAGAGCTAATTTCCAATATTAGGAAGAAACAACCATCATTTTTTTGGCTATGAAATGAGAAGAGAACAGTCGGAATATATTTTTACAACCGGGAAAATTGAAGGACGAAGAAATAGAGGGAAGCAAAGAGAAAAGATAGCAGACAGCTTAAGAGAATTGCTTAACATAAGGTCAACAACATACATGATAAATAACGGTTGAGATCAAAAGTTGTGGAGAGACATGATCACCTACGCCAGCTGGCTTTGTACTTGATGATTATATATATATATATATATGGCCCTTTTCGTCTTGTCAGACGGCCTAGTGGAGGCTATTGTGTATTTTTTTTCATCATCATCATCATCATCGTGTGCCCTCTCCGCAACGAAGGTTGGCTACCATGGATCGTCATACTACTCTGTTTCTTGCTTTGGTGGTGCAGGCTGACATAGATTGACTTGACCATCTTTTGATGTTACTCGTCCATGTTAGTCTTGGTCTGCCTCTGCCTCTTTTGCCTTGTATTTTTCCTTCCAATATTACTTTTAGTAGGCTGTTGTGTCTTTTAACATGCCCCAAAAATTTAATTTGTCTTGTCTTAATTGTGTTCAGCAGTTCTCTTTTAATTTTTAGTTGTTTTAAAACTTCATCGTTTGTTATCTTTTGTTTCCATCCAATTCTACCTATTCTTCTATAAATCCACATTTCAAAGGCTTCAATTTTCTGTTCTGTTTTCTTGTCTAATTTCCATGTTAGTAGTATTGGTGGCTGTTAATGCCTTCTATTTCTGAGTTTTCTGCGTTAATGCCCTGCGTTATTTTCTATATAAAAAGTATACACGCAGTTGCTTTAAATGCCCTGTTTTTTTTATATAAAAAGTATACACGCAGCTTCGTTTTTTCTATATAAAAGTATACACGCAGCAAAACGTATCAACCAAGACAGCGACACCTAGGTGAGCATAGGTGACCTCGTGATGCGCACTGCCTCACGATATGTGTGTGCTTGTAAATAAATAGTGTGTTGTGATGATTTGAAAAGGGAGGAGGGCAGGTGCTAGCTCTCGCTTGCTCATCAGTAATAGTGGTTCGCTAGCTCTCTCTCTCTCTCGCTATCTCTCTCTCCCTCTCCCTTGCTATCTCTTTCGCTCTCGATCATTCTCTCTCGTTCTCTCTCCAATTCCGTCTCTGTCTCTCGCGTTATCTCTCTCCCTCTCCGTCTCTGTCTCTCTCGCTATCTCTCTCCCGCTCCATCGCTCTCTCTCTCTCCAGCTCTGTCTCTTTCGCTCTCGCTATCTCTCTCCTTCGCTGTCTCTATCTCTCGCTATCTCTCTCCGTCTCCATCGCTCCCTCTCTGTCTCTTTTGCTCTCGCTGTCTCTATCTCTCGCTATCTCTCTCCCTCTCCATCGCTCTCTCTCTCGCTCCCTCTCCAGCTCTGTCTCTTTCGGTCTCGCTATATCTCTCTCTTTCCATCTCTGTCTCTCGCTATTTCTCCCCCGCTCCATCGCTCTCTCTCGCTCCCTCTCTGTCTCTTTCGCTCTCGCTGTCTCTATCTCTCGCCCGCTAAATCGCTCTCTCTCTCTCTCTCTATCGCTCCCTCTCCAGCTCTGTCTCTTTCGCTCTCGCTATCTCTCTCTCGTCTCTCTCCCTCTCCACTGCTGTCTCTCTCGCTCTCAGTCATTCTCTCGGGCTCTCTCCCTCACCATCTCCGTCTCTCTTGCTATCTCTCCCTCTCCATCGTGTTCTCTCTCTCTCCCTCTCCATCTTTCTCATCTATCCTCTCTTAGACGTCTAACCTATCAGTCCACCCTCCCGCCTCTCCCTTTATCTCTCCCACATCGTTCCGCTCTCCCGTATATTTTTAGCGTCCCTCCTATTGTAACACTTGATTATTCTCACCCTTTATGTCTAGCACCTCGCCTTCCTTCTCCTAGACTTCTCTGTATCTCTCTCTCTCTCTCTCTCTCGCTCTCTCTCTCTCTTCTAACCCCTACTAGACTTCTTTCCTACCATTCGTACTTTATACACATCACCATTAATACAACCGAAATTCCTTTAATGATAACCTACCACATCGTTATGAGATAAGAAAAAAAACAGAAAAAATTCAAATTCAACTTACACCGTAAAATATACCACTACAACACAGACCGCTAGACTGAACAGTACTATGGAAATAAATTTCCGTGAATCATTCGCGCTTATAACACGAAGTTTCACATGCAACTGGTAAATAAAAGTTGGACGACACTATTTCACTCTCGACTAACATCTAGGCTAACCAATAAGAGAAGAGGATTTCTATCGGACACCCATCAACGAAATGACTAACCTTTAGATTAACCAATCAGAGAAGAGGATTACTGTTATCGTGATAACTGACCTCATTTTCCACATTAAGTGCTGTCGATTCTGACACATGGGTTATTTTAAATCGATTCGGTCCCTGATAAAAGCCACCGATCGGGTCAATGGTGGGGGAAATAATACCGGTGGCGGGTTACTTGAACGCGCTTTGACCCTGATGCAATACCAGAGGAGTTCCATGACAATCCATGATAATAGTTAGACACAACGAGCAGAACGTTATATTCAAGGTCCAAAAAGTTTGGTCAAATCGCAAACATTTTATCACCAGAACACAAAAATGTAGGCTCATACACAAAAAGTCGACATACAAATCTACTCCCATACTCATAAAAGTTAGACACATCGAACAGATAGCTATTTCCAAACTCCAAAAAGTTAGACCAAAGCGTAAAAATATTACCACCAGATCACAAAAATTTTGGCTCATAAGCAAAAAGTCGATCTCAAAACCCTACAAATCTACTCCCATACTCATACTAGTTACACACATCGAACATATAGTTACATCCAAAGTCCCAAATAGTTAGGCCAAATCGCAAACATTTTACCCCCAGAACACAAACAATTTAGGCTCATACTCAAAAAGTCGACCTCAAAACCATAAAAATCTACTCACATAGTCATACTAGTTAGACACAACGAGCAGGAAGTTATATTCAAGGTCCAAAATGTTAGACCAAATCACTAAGATTTTACCACCAGAACACACAAATTTAGGCTCATATTTAAAAAGTCGACCTTAAAACTCTACAAATCTACTCCCATACTCATACACGTTAGACACATCGAACAGATAGTTATATCCAAAGTCAAAAAAGTTAGACCAAATCGCAAACATTTTACTCCCAGAACACAAAAATGTAGGCTCATATTAAAAAAGTCGACCTAAAAATTTCAAAAAGCTACTCACATAGTCATAATTGTTAGACACATCGAACCGATCGTTATTTCTAAAGCCAAAAAAGTTTGGCCAAATCGCAAATATTTTACCCACAGAACACAAACAATTTAGGCTCATACTCAAAAAGTCGACCCCAAAACCATAAAAATCTACTCACATAGTCATACTAGTTAGACACAACGAGCAGGAAGTTATATTCAAGGTCCAAAATGTTAGACCAAATCACTAAGATTTTATCACCAGAACACAAAAATGTAGGCTCATACACAAAAAGTCGACCTCAAAACACTAAAAAAGCTACTCATATAGTCATAATAGTTAGATACAAGGAGCAGGAAGTTATATTCAAGGTCCAAAAAATTAGACCAAATCACAAACATTTTATCCCCAGCGACATAAAACACCCTAAAAATCTACGCCCATACTCAGACTAGTTAGAAACATCGAACAGATAGTTACATCCAAAGTCCCAAATAGTTAGGCCAAATTGCAAACATTTCGTACCAGAACACAAAAATGTAGGCTCATAATCAAAAAGTCGACCTAAAAACTCTAAAAAGCTACTCATATAGTCATAATAGTTAGACACAATGAGCAGGAAGTTATATTAAAGGTCAAAAAAATTAGACCAAATCGCAAACATTTTATCACCATAACAGAAAAAATTGGGCTCAAATTTAAAAAGACGACATAAAAATCTACTCCCACACTCATACTAGTTAGAAACATCGAACAGATAGTTACATCCAAAGTCCCAAAAATTACGCCAAATCGCAATCATTTTACTACCAGCACACAAAAATGTAGGCTCATAATAAAAAAAATCGACCTAAAAATCCCAAAGAGCTACTCACATAGTCATAATAGTTAGACACAGCGACCAGGAAGTTATATTCAAGGTCCAAAAAAGTTAGTCCAGAGCACAAAATTTTACCCACTTAAATATCCCAATATCAAGAATTTTCTTAAAAACCACTTTTATGCTTGTTCCCCCTTACCATTTTTGAGGGATACGCTAATAAAATCGGTAAAAATCGTAAATTTTTTACTCTAAGCATACCCCAAACTTTATTTTATACATCCCCATAGCAAAAATTTACTTTAAAATCACTTTTAAAACTGTTACCCCCTTATCATTTTTGGTGGCTACGCCGCTGAATTCGACGAAAATCGTAAATTTAGCACGTAGGCTTACCTAAAACTTTATTTTAGACATCCCCATAAAAAATTTACTTAATAATCACTTTTAAAATTGTTACCCCCCTTACAATTTTTGGTGGCTACGCCCCTGAATTCGATGAAAATCGTAAATTTAGCACGTAGACTTACCTAAAACTTTATTTTGGACATCACCATAGCAAAAATTTACTTATAAATCACTTTTATGATTGTTACCCCCTGACCATTATTTAGGGATACGCCCATAAAATCGGTAAAAATCGTAAATTTTCACTCTAGGCATACCCCAAACTTTATTTTAGATATCCCCATAACAAAAATTTACTTTAAAATCACTTTTGAAATTGTTACCCCCCTTATAATTTTTGATGGCTACGCCCCTGAATTCGATGAAAATCGTAAATTTAGCACGTAAGCTTACCTAAAACTTTATTTTAGACATCCCCATACCAAAAAATTACTTAAAAATCACTTTTGAAATTGTTACCCCGTTACCATTTTTGTGGGATACGCCCCTGAAATCGATAAAAAAAATGAAATTTAACCTCAAGGGATACCTCAAACATAATATTTGACACCCCTACATATCAAATTCCATAAAAAAAACAACAAAAAGCTAGTAGTAGGGGTGGTTGTTTACCCAAACCAAATGTAATTTTTTTTTCGCACCATCGCAGTGCGGTTTCGGTGCATGCACGTGCCTCTTTAGATTGGATAAACAGCCACCCCTACTACTAGCTTTTTGTTGTTTTTTTTAATGGAATTTGATATGTAGGGGTGTCAAATATTATAACAAAGAAGTATGTGTTAGCACTCGGAAAAATTGACAGACAAACAACAATAGAAAAAAACCAAGAACAATATATGGTCCGAAGTGGGATCGAACCCGTACTCAGTGGCACCGCGCCTTGCCACGAGAAGCCGAACGCTTGGCACACTGCCACGCAGCCAACTAAAAAATTGGCTATTGTTGCAGTGTCTTACACGATGACGTTCTCAATGACTATAGCATAGGGTAACGATCACAGAAGGGAAATAAATTGTATATTTGTACCTTCCTATTAATGCAAGTATAAATGTTTGTCTACAACACAAGTATTCAGCCCTACTGGGAGTTACTTGCATTACAAGATAAATTCGCAGTCACAATAGCAAACAAATACCAAGTCCTCCAACAACTAGAAAATACAATAAATATAGAAGATCATTGGAAACAGGTAAAAAATATATGGAAAGAGACATGCGAAGAAACACTGGGGAAAAGAGAACGCCAGGATAAGGCATGGATGACAGCAGAGACCCTGGATAAAATTAAAGAAAGAAAGAACAAGAAAGCAGACATAAATAAAAGCAAAACAAGAAGTAATAAAGCCAAGACACAGGAAGCTTACACAGAGGTGAACAAAGAAGTGAGAAGATGCATTAAAAGGGATAAGAGGAAACATATAGATGAACTAGCTAAAGAGGCAGAAGAAGCAGCAAATAAAGGGAATATGAAAAAAACTGCACAACAGCACAAAGAAATTAGGTGGAAAATACAAACAGATCAACGTCTTATCAAAGATAAGAAAGGAAATCTGCTTAGTAATATAAGGGAATAAATGGAGAGATGGAAAGAGCACTTTGAAGAACTTTTGAATAGACTCGGCTCAAATAATCCTCCAGATATACTACCAGCAGAAGAAGAGTTACACGTTAACTGCGGAAAACCAAGCAAAGAAGAAATAATGAAAGCCATCAAACTATTAAAAGATGGTAAAGCCACAGGACCAGACGAAATTCCTTCGGAAGCCATCAAAGCGGATATTAACACCTCTACCAAGATGTTACATGATCTATTGGATAAAATTTGGGAGAGGGAAGAAATACCTAAAGACTGGAAAGAAGGTTATATGATCAAACTACCAAAGAAAGGAAGTTTACAGGAGTGCACAAATTATAGGGGAATTATGCTACTATCAGTGCCAGGAAAAATATTAGGCAGAATAATTCTGGAGAGACTAAAAGAGGCTATAGAGAAACACTTGAGAGATGAACAAGCAGGTTTTAGGAAGAACATATCATGTGCTGATCAAATAACTACTCTACGTATAATAGTTGAACAAAGTTTAGAACTAAAATCCCCACTTTATATTGGATTCATAGATTACGAAAAGGCATTTGATAGTTTAGACAGAAGAATGCTTTGGAAGTTGCTGAGTCATTACGGAATCCCCATAAAGTTTATTAACCTGATAAAAACAATGTATGAAGGAACAAAATGTAGTGTGGTGCATGAAGGACAGCTTACAGAAGCATTTGAAATAAAAACAGGAGTATGGCAAGGATGCCTCCTGTCTCCATTTCTCTTTCTACTGGCCATAGATTGGATTATGAAAATAACTCAAAACAACAGAAATGGGATCCAGTGGTCACTGACCAAACAACTTGATGATTTCGACTTTGCTGATGACATAGCTCTCCTATCACACAGCCATCAACAGATGCAGGATAAAATGAGTATATTAGATGAGAGATCACAACAGCTCAGGCCTAAAGATTAATAGAGATAAGACCAACATTATGAGAATTAATGCAGTTGGCAATAACCAAATAAAACTAGGAGAAATACCTCTACTAGACGTACAATCTTATATATATCTGGGCAGTAATATAGATAAAGAGGGAGGAACAGAAAATGATACCAAAATAAGGATATCAAAAGCAAGAGGAGCTTTCATTGCACTGGGAAACATATGGAAATCCAAAGAAATTAGGCTAAATACAAAAATAAAAATTTTCAACTCCAATGTTAAGTCGGTCCTATTATATGGCTGTGAAACATGGAGAATAACAAAATTGACAATCACGAAGGTACAGACTTTCATTAATGGATGCTTGCGCAGAATAAAGGGATGGAAATGGCAGGACAAAGTCACTAACGTGGAATTATGGAAATGTGCCGGTCAAATACCAGTGGATAAAGAGATACAGCGAAGACGATGGCGCGGGATAGGACACGACACTACGGAAGCCAACTGAGAGTATTACACAACAGGCCTTTTTTGGAATCCCCAGGGGAAAAGACAAAGAGGAAGACCAAGGAATTCTTGGAGAAGACAGATCGAAGCAGAGATGAAGATGATGGGGAAGACATGGAATGATCTTAAAAGAATTGCAAAAAGCAGAACGACTTGGAAAGTGTTTGTTGAAGACCTATGCTCCACTGGGAGCTAAAAGGTAGAAGAAGAATATAATGAGTATTATTTTTCAAACCTGACGATCGTTGGTTTCATAATGACAATTAATTAAGAGGAATAAAAAACCAATATGGCAACATCTAGTCACAACGATAACAGATATACTGCACAGATAGAAATACAAAACATCCACACATTTCGGCATGGACGTCATTGTAAACACCTCCATCATCCCAAGACTGATATACAGTCTTTCACTCACCGCAGTCAACAATCAAAGTAACAAAGAAACAGATAGATATTTGCTTTGTGGACACACTGTACATAGCAAATATGACATTACAGAAGGGTGAAGCAGCATAAACAATTCCAGATGACAGGTTATTGAAAGCATAAAACCAGCAAGATCTACACAAACTATTAGATGAACATGTGACAGAAAGTGAACAAAAATGCGTTACTATTAAAACAATAGAAACTATGATAATATCGAAGACAACAAACTCACAAGAATGTCCAGTAAAACGCCGAGGAAACCCAGAAGGTTAACACCTCCTTTCATGTATAATCGGTCAGAATCATCTGTGTTGAGGCAACTAGATCAACGGGCACTGGGATCTAGGGAAAGACAACTCCTGGCATTCAGACACTCCCCCATCCCCTTGCGATGTATAGTTGGTTCAGCTCCGGGCTTAGTTGAACGCGGAAAGGAACATAATTAATCCCTGGCACTCAGAATTGGGTGTGACCATAGTTGGTTCAGCTCCGGGCTTAGTTGAACGCGGAAAGGAACATAATTAATCCCTGGCACTCAGAATTGGGTGTGACCATAGTTGGTTCAGTTCCGGGCTTAGTTGAACGCAGAAAGGAACATAATTAATCCTTTGCACTCAGAATTGGGTGTGACCAAGGACAAGCGCCTCAATCGTGAAAAATTCCTTTACGGCTGAGTCGGAGAGTCTACAAGGAGAGTAAGCAATTTGAATGACATTAGGCCCGGCAAGGATTGGATAGAAGTAACAACAGAGAAAAAGAAGCTAACCAAATTAATAATTCATTTTGGCAGGGAATGTCGCAATTGGAGACTACAGAGCTATGGAGTTCGTAATAAGGAAATCCATCGAAAAAGTGTCCCCACCTCAGGACCTCATCGTCTATACGGATGATTCTGTATCACGCGGACAGCGCAGCGACTAGGGTTTTGTGGCATACCAACATGGCAGATAAGTGGCTAGGAAATCTAGCAAGTGTAGCATTACGGTGTCCAGCATGGAGAGAGAAGCAACAACAGCTGCGATAACATGACTGGTTACACAGAAAGTGAGTCATGCAGTCTTGGTGACTGACACGCAAAGTATGCAACAGAAGATTGACAGAGAGTGTCTGCAGCAGGAATGGATGTAGCTCTTGGATGACTCTACAGGTAGAGCGTTAATTTGAGTGAACTGTTCTGGGCATGCTGGGTACTCGGTAATGAAATAGCCGATAAGCTGGTTGGTGTACTCTGTAATGAAATAGCTGATAAGCTCACTTGTGTACTCGGTAATGGAAAAGCCGATAAGCTGGCTGGTGTACTCTGTAATGAAATAGCCGATAAGCTGGCTGGTGTACTCGGTAATGAAATAGCTAATAAGCTCACTGGTGTACTCGGTAATGAAATAGCCGATAAGCTCACTGGTGTACTCGGTAATGAAATAGCTAATAAGCTCACTGGTGTACTCGGTAATGAAATAGCTGATAAGCTCACTTGTATACTCGGTAATGAAATAGCCGATAAGCTCACTGGTGTACTCGGTAATGAAAAAGCCGATAAGCTCACTGGTGTACTAGGTAATAA
Source organism: Megaustenia siamemsis (assembly GCA_032433765.1). NCBI lineage: Eukaryota > Metazoa > Mollusca > Gastropoda > Stylommatophora > Ariophantidae > Megaustenia > Megaustenia siamemsis. The sequence continues at coordinate 21,795,438 of JAVIAB010000026.1, read as the reverse complement.
AATAGCTAATAAGCTCACTGGTGTACTCGGTAATGAAATAGCCGATAAGCTCACTGGTGTACTCGGTAAAGAAATAGCTGATAAGCTCGCTGGTGTACTCGGTAATGAAAAAGCCGATAAGCTCACTTGTGTACTCGGTAATGAAGTAGCTAATGAGCTCACTGGTGTACTCGGTAATGAAATAACGGCATGAAGATAAAAGCAGTTTAAAATCTTAGTATTAAACTAGATACATTTAAAAGTCTAACTACTAAGAAAGAAACAGTTAATAATGCTAATATGAAAATGAAAGCAGCTTAAAATCCTATTATGTAAATAGCGATAGACAATTACATCTCAAGCATTAAAATAGCGAGACAGTCATTCTTTTTTAATATTTAATTGAGAATCAAGTTCTGAATAGTTGATCAAACTTGTAGTAACAGGTGTTAGTAGTAGTATACCAGGGTCAAACTGCTTAGTATTGTGGCGCTAAATTAACAAAGACATATAGGGCGGCGCGCGGCGCGCATAAAGCGTGCGGCGCAGGGGGAGTTAACCATGAACGCTCGTGTCCAGATGTTGACCTCTAGTCTCGGTGACCCCGGAAGTGACCTGCTTATGTCTGGTGTGTGCGGACTTTGGAGTTCTTTATGTACTTGATCGTTAGTGATAGGTTAGTAGATTATACAACAGCATTGAAAAACAATCAATATAAAACAGAAGACAAAGATATATTTTATTCTTTTATTATCTCAATAGGTGTATAACATACATTGATATTATATAGCATTACAAAAACATTCAGTACATTGAGTCAATATATAGTACATGGATAACATTTATTTATAGATAGGTAGTTGGATGTCTGCTTAGCGTTGTGTCATAAATGAATCATAAGGGGTGAAACTGTTAGAGATTCCTGGTTAGGCTAAGCTGGTAGTGTAAAGAGTTAAATATCTAGAGGCGTAGTCGAGACGTTATCATCAGCTACCTTTCTTTTTATATAGAAATAGGAAAGAGCATTTCTTGTTTGACTGCAGGAAAATATAGAATTATTTAAGACTTTGAAACCTACATTTTTTCCACCCTTGGCCTTTTGCGTGGCGAGAACCTCTAAAAACATATCTTTATCTAATTTGTTGTGTTGCTTGCTTAGCCCTTTACAACTGATTTTATCGTAATCCCCACTACAATGGTACGTCTTACTACATAAGCTAACAAGAGCTGTCCCTTCGTACTCTAGTTTAAAAAGACCGGGCGTTCGTTTGGTGTATGCTTTAACACCCTTACAGTTTATACAGTCTGTCTTGCTAGTATGTTCATCGCAGCGATGGGTGTATGGAGGTCGCCTAGTGTGTAATAAGGGCTGTATAGGGGTCGGCTAGTATGTCGTGATGGGTGTACGGAGGTCGTCTAGTGTGTCATATTGGGTGTATAGAGGGCGTTTAGTGTGTCATGATGGTTGTATAGGGGTCGTCTAGTGTGCCGTGATGGGTGTACGGAGGTCGTCTAGTGTGTCATATTGGGTGTATAGAGGGCGTCTAGTGTGTCATGATGGTTGTATAGGGATCGTCTAGTGTGTCATGATGGTTGTATAGGGGTCGTCTAGTGTGCCGTGATGGGTCAATGGAGGTCGGCTAGTATGTCGTGATGGGTGTACGGAGGTCGTCTAGTGTGTCATATTGGGTGTATAGAGGGCGTTTAGTGTGTCATGATGGTTGTATAGGGGTCGTCTAGTGTGTCATGATGGTTGTATAGGGGTCGTCTAGTGTGCCATGATGGGTACATGGAGGTCGGCTAGTATGTCGTGATGGGTGTACGGAGGTCGTCTAGTGGGGTATGATGGTTGTATGGAGGTCGTCTAGTGTGTCATATTGGGTGTATAGAGGTCGCCTAGTGTGTCATGATGGGTGTATGTAGGTCGTTTAGTGTATCGTGATGGGTGTATGGAGGTCGTCTACTGTGTCGTGAGGGGTGTATGGAGGTCATCTGGTGTGGTATGTGGGGTGTATGGAGGTCATCTAGTGTGATATAAGGCTGTATGCCGGGCGTCTAGTGTGACATGAGGGCTGTATACCGGTCGCCTAGTGTGGCATGAGGGCTGTATGGCGGTTGTCTGGTATATCATACTTTAATCAACCAATAAGAAAAATGAAGGAACATTACATTGAACATTACTTATCTTAACTACTTTACATCAATACAGTTGAATAACGTGTTATCGTTAAGTCTTACCATACTTTAAGAGAAAACATTCAAACTTACAGTATAAAATATAGTCTCAATCATCTACACTGAATATAACCTATTATCGATAACCCTTAACATACTTTAAGAGAAAACAATCCAACTTACTGTGCAAAATATAGTCTCCGCTAGAATGAACAGTAACTTTCCTTGAATCAACCAAACTTATAACGCCATCTAGTTTAAATATAGCCTGGTAAGAAATTAATAAATTAACCAATCAGCGAGTGACTATGCCAACATCGACTGATATCGGGATTAACCAATCAGAGAAGAGTATTAGTATAGGAGGCGGGGCAAAGAAATGACCGACAGGGGGATTAACCAATCAGAGAAGCGCGTTAGCCGAAGCGTAGGTAGTGGCTGTCGGGTCAGTGGTGGGGGAAAGAAAGGCGGGGTGGTGGATTACTTGAACTCATTTTGACCCCTGAGCCAATTCCAGAAGAGTTCTATGACCTCATTTTGACCGCTGAAGGCTTTAATACCAGTGTTGCCCACTTCAACGAACGACAGACATCATTAAAGGTGATTAATTCAGCTCTTAGACTTTGGAGTTCCATATCTTTATCACTTCAACGAATGACAGACAACAGTAAAGATGATCATTTCAGGTAAGAAAACTTAGTTTCAAACCCTAAAATTTTGGTTCATACTCACAAAGTTGAACTCAAAACCCTAAAAATTTAGTCCCAAAGTGATACTAGTTCACCTCAAAAGGCCTAAATGTTATATGCAAAGTCCAAAAGTTTGTCAAAAAGACAACCTAAACTCAGAATAGTTAGATGCAAAGCTCAAAAATGTATATGCAAAGTCCAAAAAGTTACTCCAAAAGACAACTAATGTAACACTTAACCCCAAAAGTTCGTCTCATAACCAAAAAGTTGAACTCAAAACCCTAAAAATTTAGTCCCAAAGTCGTAATTGTTAGACACGAAAGTCGTAAATGTTATATGCAAAGTCCAAAAGTTTGTCAAAAAGACAACCTAAACTCAGAATAGTTAGACACAAAGCCCAACAATTTATAGGCAAAGTCCAAAAAGTTACTCCAAAAGACAACTAATATAACACTTAAGCCCAAAATTTCGTCTCATAACCAAAAAGTTGAAATCAAAACCCTAAAAAACTTAGTCCCAAAGTGGTACTAGTTCACCACAAAAGGTGTAAATGTTATATTCAAATCCAAAAGTTTGTCAAAAAGACAACCCAAACTCAAAATAGTTAGACACGAAAGGTCAAAAAAAGTATATGCAAAGTCCAAAATGTTACTCCAAAAGACAACTAATATAACTCTTAAGCCCAAAATTTCGTCGCATAACCAGTTGAACTCAAAACCCTACAAAATTTAGACCGAAAGTCAAAATAGTTAGACACGAAAGACCAAATAGTTATATTCAAAGTCCAAAAGTTTGTCAAAAAGACAACCCAAACTCAAAAGTTTGTCAAAAAGACAACCCAAACTCAAAATAGTTAGACATGAAAGGTCAAAAAAAAGGTATACTCAAAGTCCAAAAGGTTACTTCAAAAGACAACTAATATAACAACAAGCCCCAAAACTTCGTCTCATAACCAAAAAGTTGAACTCAAAACCCTAAAAAAGTGTCCACTTATCAACCAAAGTCTTTAATACAGCTGAGAAAACCCTAATAAACAATTTACTAAAAATGTTGCCCTTGATGATAGTTGCGACTGTGTCTAAATCATTATTGAAAATATTCATAGAACTCTAGTAAAAACCAAACACACTAAAACACCACATTGAAAGAATGAACTTAAAGTTCACGCCCCTGTCACAACTCTGCTAAGAAAAGTACTGCAAAGCATGAAAGTTATGTCCCCTGCTATAACTGTACTAAACGAAAGTATTACCAAACACGTAGGTTACACTCCTGCCATAACCCACTAAGAAAAACAAGATTTTGCTTAAAATACCACATTTATGATTGTTACGCCCCATGTCCCTTTATGAGAGGACGCCCATGAAACTGTTACAAATAGTAAATTTAACCTAGTGGCATACCCCAGATGTTATATTAGACATCCCCATAGCAAAAATTTACTTAAAAGTCACTTTTATGGTGGTTACGCCCCTTGACCCTTTATGAGGGGACGCCCATGAAACTGTTAGAAATAGTAAATTTACACTCTAGGGTTACTCCAAACTTTACATTAGACACCCCCATAGCAAAATTTGCTTAAAAGTCACTTTTATGGTTGTTACTCCCCTTGAGCCTTTATGAGGGGACGCCCATGAAACTGTTAAAAATAGTAAATTTAACATCTAGACATACCCCAAACTTTATATTAAGCATCCCCGTATCAAGAATTTACATAAAAACAACTTTTGAAATTACTACCCCTGTACCCATTTTTGGCGGTTACGCCCATGAAACTGTTAAAAATAGTAAATTTAACATATAGACATACCCCAAACTTTATATTAAGCATCCCCGTATCAAGAATTTACATAAAAACAACTTTTGAAATTACTACCCCTGTACCCATTTTTGGCGGTTACGCCCATGAAACTGTTAAAAATAGTAAATTTAACATCTAGACATACCCCAAACTTTATATTAAGCATCCCCGTATCAAGAATTTACATAAAAACAACTTTTGAAATTACTACCCCTGTACCCATTTTTGGCGGTTACGCCCATGAAACTGTTAAAAATAGTAAATTTAACATATAGACATACCCCAAACTTTATATTAAGCATCCCCGTATCAAGAATTTACATAAAAACAACTTTTGAAATTACTACCCCTGTACCCATTTTTGGCGGTTACGCCCATGAAACTGTTAAAAATAGTAAATTTAACATCTAGACATACCCCAAACTTTATATTAAGCATCCCCGTATCAAGAATTTACATAAAAACAACTTTTGAAATTACTACCCCCGTACCCATTTTTGGCGGTTACGCCCATGAAACTGTTAAAAATAGTCAATTTAACCTCTAGACATACCCCAAACTTTATATTAAGCATCCCCATATCAAGAATTTACATAAAAATCACTTTTGAAATTACTACCCCTGTACCCATTTTTGGCGGTTACGCCCATGAAACTGTTAAAAATAGTCAATTTAACATCTAGACATACCCCAAACTTTATATTAAGCATCCCCATATCAAGAATTTACATAAAAATCAATTTTGAAATTATTACCCCTGTACCCATTTTTGGCGGTTACGCCCATGAAATCGATAAAAAATTGAAATTTAACCTATTGGTATACCTCAAACATAATATTTGACACGCCCATGTATCAAATTTACCTGAAAAATCAACCAAAAATTAGTAGTATACAATGTCAATTAGGACGGATAGACTATAAGGAAAAAAACGGTAGACTCTCATATAAGAAAAAATGAAGACTCTCATATAACGAAAAAAAAAAAAAAATCTGCGTTGATCTGCGTGTAGACTATTTATATAAGGATTTATCTGCGTTTGAACGAAGATTCACCCGTCCTAATTGACATTGTATACTACTAATTTTTGGTTGATTTTTCAGGTAAATTTGATACATGGGCGTGTCAAATATTATGTTTGAGGTATACCAATAGGTTAAATTTCAATTTTTTATCGATTTCATGGGCGTAACCGCCAAAAATGGGTACAGGGGTAATAATTTCAAAATTGATTTTTATGTAAATTCTTGATATGGGGATGCTTAATATAAAGTTTGGGGTATGTCTAGATGTTAAATTGACTATTTTTAACAGTTTCATGGGCGTAACCGCCAAAAATGGGTACAGGGGTAGTAATTTCAAAAGTGATTTTTATGTAAATTCTTGATATGGGGATGCTTAATATAAAGTTTGGGGTATGTCTATATGTTAAATTGACTATTTTTAACAGTTTCATGGGCGTAACCGCCAAAAATGGGTACGGGGGTAGTAATTTCAAAAGTTGTTTTTATGTAAATTCTTGATACGGGGATGCTTAATATAAAGTTTGGGGTATGTCTAGATGTTAAATTTACTATTTTTAACAGTTTCATGGGCGTAACCGCCAAAAATGGGTACAGGGGTAGTAATTTCAAAAGTTGTTTTTATGTAAATTCTTGATACGGGGATGCTTAATATAAAGTTTGGGGTATGTCTATATGTTAAATTTACTATTTTTGACAGTTTCATGGGCGTAACCGCCAAAAATGGGTACAGGGGTAGTAATTTCAAAAGTTGTTTTTATGTAAATTCTTGATACGGGGATGCTTAATATAAAGTTTGGGGTATGTCTAGATGTTAAATTTACTATTTTTAACAGTTTCATGGGCGTAACCGCCAAAAATGGGTACAGGGGTAGTAATTTCAAAAGTTGTTTTTATGTAAATTCTTGATACGGGGATGCTTAATATAAAGTTTGGGGTATGTCTATATGTTAAATTTACTATTTTTAACAGTTTCATGGGCGTAACCGCCAAAAATGGGTACAGGGGTAGTAATTTCAAAAGTTGTTTTTATGTAAATTCTTGATACGGGGATGCTTAATATAAAGTTTGGGGTATGTCTAGATGTTAAATTTACTATTTTTAACAGTTTCATGGGCGTCCCCTCATAAAGGCTCAAGGGGAGTAACAACCATAAAAGTGACTTTTAAGCAAATTTTTGCTATGGGGGTGTCTAATGTAAAGTTTGGAGTAACCCTAGAGTGTAAATTTACTATTTCTAACAGTTTCATGGGCGTCCCCTCATAAAGGGTCAAGGGGCGTAACCACCATAAAAGTGACTTTTAAGTAAATTTTTGCTATGGGGATGTCTAATATAACATCTGGGGTATGCCACTAGGTTAAATTTACTATTTGTAACAGTTTCATGGGCGTCCTCTCATAAAGGGACATGGGGCGTAACAATCATAAATGTGGTATTTTAAGCAAAATCTTGTTTTTCTTAGTGGGTTATGGCAGGAGTGTAACCTACGTGTTTGGTAATACTTTCGTTTAGTACAGTTATAGCAGGGGACATAACTTTCATGCTTTGCAGTACTTTTCTTAGCAGAGTTGTGACAGGGGCGTGAACTTTAAGTTCATTCTTTCAATGTGGTGTTTTAGTGTGTTTGGTTTTTACTAGAGTTCTATGAATATTTTCAATAATGATTTAGACACAGTCGCAACTATCATCAAGGGCAACATTTTTAGTAAATTGTTTATTAGGGTTTTCTCAGCTGTATTAAAGACTTTGGTTGATAAGTGGACACTTTTTTAGGGTTTTGAGTTCAACTTTTTGGTTATGAGACGAAGTTTTGGGGCTTGTTGTTATATTAGTTGTCTTTTGAAGTAACCTTTTGGACTTTGAGTATACCTTTTTTTTTGACCTTTCATGTCTAACTATTTTGAGTTTGGGTTGTCTTTTTGACAAACTTTTGAGTTTGGGTTGTCTTTTTGACAAACTTTTGGACTTTGAATATAACTATTTGGTCTTTCGTGTCTAACTATTTTGACTTTCGGTCTAAATTTTGTAGGGTTTTGAGTTCAACTGGTTATGCGACGAAATTTTGGGCTTAAGAGTTATATTAGTTGTCTTTTGGAGTAACATTTTGGACTTTGCATATACTTTTTTTGACCTTTCGTGTCTAACTATTTTGAGTTTGGGTTGTCTTTTTGACAAACTTTTGGATTTGAATATAACATTTACACCTTTTGTGGTGAACTAGTACCACTTTGGGACTAAGTTTTTTAGGGTTTTGATTTCAACTTTTTGGTTATGAGACGAAATTTTGGGCTTAAGTGTTATATTAGTTGTCTTTTGGAGTAACTTTTTGGACTTTGCCTATAAATTGTTGGGCTTTGTGTCTAACTATTCTGAGTTTAGGTTGTCTTTTTGACAAACTTTTGGACTTTGCATATAACATTTACGACTTTCGTGTCTAACAATTACGACTTTGGGACTAAATTTTTAGGGTTTTGAGTTCAACTTTTTGGTTATGAGACGAACTTTTGGGGTTAAGTGTTACATTAGTTGTCTTTTGGAGTAACTTTTTGGACTTTGCATATACATTTTTGAGCTTTGCATCTAACTATTCTGAGTTTAGGTTGTCTTTTTGACAAACTTTTGGACTTTGCATATAACATTTAGGCCTTTTGAGGTGAACTAGTATCACTTTGGGACTAAATTTTTAGGGTTTTGAGTTCAACTTTGTGAGTATGAACCAAAATTTTAGGGTTTGAAACTAAGTTTTCTTACCTGAAATGATCATCTTTACTGTTGTCTGTCATTCGTTGAAGTGATAAAGATATGGAACTCCAAAGTCTAAGAGCTGAATTAATCACCTTTAATGATGTCTGTCGTTCGTTGAAGTGGGCAACACTGGTATTAAAGCCTTCAGCGGTCAAAATGAGGTCATAGAACTCTTCTGGAATTGGCTCAGGGGTCAAAATGAGTTCAAGTAATCCACCACCCCGCCTTTCTTTCCCCCACCACTGACCCGACAGCCACTACCTACGCTTCGGCTAACGCGCTTCTCTGATTGGTTAATCCCCCTGTCGGTCATTTCTTTGCCCCGCCTCCTATACTAATACTCTTCTCTGATTGGTTAATCCCGATATCAGTCGATGTTGGCATAGTCACTCGCTGATTGGTTAATTTATTAATTTCTTACCAGGCTATATTTAAACTAGATGGCGTTATAAGTTTGGTTGATTCAAGGAAAGTTACTGTTCATTCTAGCGGAGACTATATTTTGCACAGTAAGTTGGATTGTTTTCTCTTAAAGTATGTTAAGGGTTATCGATAATAGGTTATATTCAGTGTAGATGATTGAGACTATATTTTATACTGTAAGTTTGAATGTTTTCTCTTAAAGTATGGTAAGACTTAACGATAACACGTTATTCAACTGTATTGATGTAAAGTAGTTAAGATAAGTAATGTTCAATGTAATGTTCCTTCATTTTTCTTATTGGTTGATTAAAGTATGATATACCAGACAACCGCCATACAGCCCTCATGCCACACTAGGCGACCGGTATACAGCCCTCATGTCACACTAGACGCCCGGCATACAGCCTTATATCACACTAGATGACCTCCATACACCCCACATACCACACCAGATGACCTCCATACACCCCTCACGACACAGTAGACGACCTCCATACACCCCTCACGATACACTAAACGACCTACATACACCATCATGACACACTAGACGCCCTCTATACACCCAATATGACACACTAGACGACCTCCATACAACCATCATACCCCACTAGACGACCTCCGTACACCCATCACGACATACTAGCCGACCTCCATGTACCCATCATGGCACACTAGACGACCCCTATACAACCATCATGACACACTAGACGACCCCTATACAACCATCATGACACACTAAACGCCCTCTATACACCCAATATGACACACTAGACGACCTCCGTACACCCATCACGACATACTAGCCGACCTCCATTGACCCATCACGGCACACTAGACGACCCCTATACAACCATCATGACACACTAGACGATCCCTATACAACCATCATGACACACTAGACGCCCTCTATACACCCAATATGACACACTAGACGACCTCCGTACACCCATCACGGCACACTAGACGACCCCTATACAACCATCATGACACACTAAACGCCCTCTATACACCCAATATGACACACTAGACGACCTCCGTACACCCATCACGACATACTAGCCGACCCCTATACAGCCCTTATTACACACTAGGCGACCTCCATACACCCATCGCTGCGATGAACATACTAGCAAGACAGACTGTATAAACTGTAAGGGTGTTAAAGCATACACCAAACGAACGCCCGGTCTTTTTAAACTAGAGTACGAAGGTACAGCTCTTGTTAGCTTATGTAGTAAGACGTACCATTGTAGTGGGGATTACGATAAAATCAGTTGTAAAGGGCTAAGCAAGCAACACAACAAATTAGATAAAGATATGTTTTTAGAGGTTCTCGCCACGCAAAAGGCCAAGGGTGGAAAAAATGTAGGTTTCAAAGTCTTAAATAATTCTATATTTTCCTGCAGTCAAACAAGAAATGCTCTTTCCTATTTCTATATAAAAAGAAAGGTAGCTGATGATAACGTCTCGACTACGCCTCTAGATATTTAACTCTTTACACTACCAGCTTAGCCTAACCAGGAATCTCTAACAGTTTCACCCCTTATGATTCATTTATGACACAACGCTAAGCAGACATCCAACTACCTATCTATAAATAAATGTTATCCATGTACTATATATTGACTCAATGTACTGAATGTTTTTGTAATGCTATATAATATCAATGTATGTTATACACCTATTGAGATAATAAAAGAATAAAATATATCTTTGTCTTCTGTTTTATATTGATTGTTTTTCAATGCTGTTGTATAATCTACTAACCTATCACTAACGATCAAGTACATAAAGAACTCCAAAGTCCGCACACACCAGACATAAGCAGGTCACTTCCGGGGTCACCGAGACTAGAGGTCAACATCTGGACACGAGCGTTCATGGTTAACTCCCCCTGCGCCGCACGCTTTATGCGCGCCGCGCGCCGCCCTATATGTCTTTGTTAATTTAGCGCCACAATACTAAGCAGTTGGACCCTGGTATACTACTGGTGTTATAACCTGGTGTTTATAATGTCTCTGTGCGGTGACTCGATCAATATATAGAAAAGAAAGGGGGAGCAGGGGTCTACATAGAGTACTCAAAAAATAACACTAGGGATATGGAAAAGATAACAACAGGGAAATATCACAAATGCGATGCAGAAATGCAAGTAATAAAGTTGGCAATAGAAAAACTGCTGAACAGTAATTTTAGCCCACTGCCTGGAGAGTTTTTGACAGATGAAAGATCAATGCTCCATGCACTGCAATCCAGAAAGTTGCTACATCTGCAAACTTTATTGACTAAACTCTACAAACACCACATGATTGCCCTGCAGTGGATCCCATCTCACTATGGAATACCAGGAAACTAGAGAGCAGATCAGCTTTCAAAAGAAGGTGCAACAGGCACACACCCAGATTCGCCGGTTACATAACATCAGAAGAAACAGATAATCAAATCAATCAGAAGATCAAATGCTCCAAATCAGGATGCCTTTCATTATATGAATAGATGTGAACAAGTTATTATAAGCATTATGGCCAGGGTTGCCAATTTGGCTTTTTTTAGGCCAAATTCCACAAATCTGGCTTTTTGGTTTTTGTTTGGCCTAAAGAAATTCTTTGGCTTTTTTGGGTTTTTTGGCTTATTCCTGGCTTTTTTTTCTAAACCAGTAGTAAAAAAAAAAGTATAAACCACAATTTCAGTAAAAGTTCTTTAAAAATATAATTATTTTGCTCCAAAAATGCATCAAATCATCTGACTTTAATAAGAATTTGGCGCACTTTTGCAAATTACTTTCACTTTCAGAATCCATAGGTCTTAATTCTTAATGTTTCATTCTAGGAATATTCTTCAAAATAGTTCATTTTCAAAATTGAAACAAAACGAACGTGTCGTGAGTCGTGAGTCGTCGTACAGGAGTGTGCCTCAGGGTTGCCAATTTGGCTTTTTTTAGGCCAAATTCCACAAATCTGGCTTTTTTGGTTTTTGTTTGGCCTAAAGAAATTCTTTGGCTTTTTGGGTTTTTTGGCTTATTCCTGGCTTTTTTTTCTAAACCAGTAGTAAAAAAAAAGTATAAACCACAATTTCAGTAAAAGTTCTTTAAAAATATAATTATTTTGCTCCAAAAATGCATCAAATCATCTGACTTTAATAAGAATTTGGCGCACTTTTGCAAATTACTTTCACTTTCAGAATCCATAGGTCTTAATTCTTAATGTTTCATTCTAGGAATATTCTTCAAAATAGTTCATTTTCAAAATTGAAACAAAACGAACGTGTCGTGACTCGTGACTAGTCGTGAGTCGTGAGTCGTCGTACAGGAGTGTACCTAGGACGTGCGCTTAACAAGTCGACTAATTATTTACATTAGTCTACGCTGTGTTTGATAAAGATATTACTTGTGTTACTCATGGCTTCTTCATCAAAGAAATGGAAAGCATCTTATGATAGCAATCGTAAGTACAATAGTATTTGGGAAGAAACATACCCATGGCTCATGAAAGCTTCTGATGGATCAGAGGCAGCATATTGTAAACTAAACTCTGCCGGTGTACGATTGTACCAAAAAGAGGAAACATCTCAAATCATGAGAAATCATCTAAGCACATGATGAGAGTTCCATCAAATAGTCAGACACAACTTAGTGTCACTCAAAGTCCTAGACAAAATAACGATAAAGTTAAAACAGCAGAGCTCCAAATTGCTGTAAGCATGATCTGCCACTGTGCAATTCGCACAATTGACCATCTGAGTGAAATTATGACAGCACATGGCCAGGGCAGTACATTAGGAAACATCAAATTGCACAGAACTAAATGTTCATGCTTAATAAAAAATATAATATCGCCAGCACTAAAAACGGATCTCATCCATGACTTTCAGGACAAGAAATACGCCATCATTTTAGATGAATCTACAGATGTCTCCACACAAAAATACTTGTGTATCTTAATTCGGTTTTTCAGTGAAAGAAAACAGGAAATTCTAACAGGGTATCTTGGGCTAATTCCCGTGCAAGAAGCAACAGGAGAAAACATATTTAATTTGATTGATGGTGAAATAAAAAAATGTGGCCAGAGTCTCACAAATTGCATTGGATTTGCATCAGATGGAGCGTCAAACATGGTTGGCTGTAACAACTCAGTGTGGTCTAGATTAAGAAATGTATCTCCTTCATGTGTACAGCTGAAATGTATTTGTCATTCTTTGGCACTTTGCATTTATTATGCAGTAGCTAAGCTACCGTCAAATATAGGATTTTTACTATCAGAAATACCGCAATGGTTTTCCCACAGTAGCCTAAGACGAGAAGCCTACAAAGAATTATTTACAGTGATGAATACACCTACAGAATATGAGTCAACCAGAACTGCTCCACTGCCTTTTGAGAAACCATCAGCTACTCGATGGCTTGTGCGAGGAAAAGTTATGTTTAATATTCTGATGAATTGGGAAGAGCTAAAGGCTTATTTCATGAGTACTGAATTAGCCCAGTCAAAGTTTGACACAAAATACAAAGCACGATTGTTAAAGGACATGATGTTAGATTATAACAATTACTTGTTCTTTGTTTTCGCAACACCCGTTGTGCAGGAATTGGAAAGACTCAATGGCCTTTTTCAACAAACTAAAGCTGATCCTCATGAACTGTGTCAAGAATTATTTTTACAAAAGGCAAGTCTTCAGAACAGATTGTATGATACAAATGGACAAAGAAAGGATATAAATCAAGTTGATTTTGGTATCAAATTTTTAACAGAATGTAATACGTTCCTACAAAAGAACAACAACACTGACGCTCATCACGAAATTAAAAATGTCAAAGAAAGATGTATGTGTATGCTAGAGGAAGCTCTCAATCAAATAACATGTAGACTTCCTTCGGCGAGTAATATATTTCAAAATCTATCAAAGCTGAGTCCACGGATTATTTTAAATCAAGCTTCGAGAGCAACGTTTTCAGACTTACCCTTCTTACACCTAGCAGGAAGTAACATCAGCACTATTGAAGAACAATACAGAAAAATTATATTGATTGATTGGAAAGAAGATACCATGTTTAAGAAAGATGGACTTCCTACTGACAGTGAAAAGTTTTGGATTGGCATACATCAGCATCAGTCATTCAAAGAGTTAGCCAACTTTGCCCTAACTTGTCTGATCACCCCATGCAGCAATGCCATAGTTGAAAGAATTTTCTCCATTGTAACGTCAGTGAAGACAAAAGCAAGGAATAAGATGCAACTGCATTTGCTTGACTCTATTGTCAGGATTAGAGCAGAACTGTTGCTTTCAAACAAATGTTGTAAAGACTTCATCCCATCAGCAAAAATGCTCAAAGAATTTACATCAGAGAATTTGTATGCTGTAGAATCAGGTAGCTCTGATGCGGATGACGTTAATAATCTTGATCTGGAGAGTTTCATGTGATGTGAGTATAGCAGAAATGTTTGGCCTTTTTTTGGCTTTTTAATTGACTATTTGGCCTAATTTGGCTTTTTTTCAACACTTTTTGGCCTAAAATCCAAAAATATATCTGGCAACCCTGATTATGACAGGACACAATTCACTCCACAGTCACGTGTCTACAAAATTCAAGATCGGCACATCAACTACATGTACATGTGGACATATAACAGTGTTTGTTATGGTTGTTGTTGTTTGTTGTTGTGAATCGGACAGGCTTCTGATGTTTCGTTATCTTGTTGTTTCATAAATTCTATCTATAGTGACACACACAACTCAAATCATAGTTTCCGAACAAGATAAACAAAGTCTTTATTGATGATATTTCTAACTGTTTTACAATGGTCTTACAATGTCCCTGATTCACTCAAATGTGTTTATTATATTCTCTTACAAAACTGTATTACTTGACATAGCCGATAGGCGATAATTATTTGTCTAGTAAACTTCGGGATCGTATAATGTTCTTTGTAATATATGCATAATTCTATCTGATGATTCTGAGTAACTTGCTAGTATTCTGACTTGATCTCTAATTACACAGCTGGACTTCTTTCAACTATTATACTTAAGAGTCCAAAACGTATCACAAAATCCTCTGACGAACTATATCATTTGTCCAAGTCCTAACTCTATCTTCTGCCTTGAAGCAGGTATCTGTTTGTTTCTAAGTTCTTCTCTAGCTTAAGTTGAGTCTAAGTCTCCGTGTCTCTGAATGTTTGAATTCTGAATGTTTCTCTCAACGTGATCCCCCTCTCAAGTCAAGTCATGGCTTTATAATGTCCGTCTAGCCACACCCACCTGTCTAAGGCATCATGGGAATCTATCTATACATGTCTTATCATTCCTCTGTCTACCATCAGTATTTTGTTAGCTCCTCCTTTTTAAGTATGTCCATGGTCTTATAGCTATAGAAGTCCCGTTGAAACCTGTCAATCTTCCTAAGTCTCTCCCCTCACAATTAAAGCTTACGGCGATTCGTTTAATCCCCTAGTCAGAGAAACTCAAAGCGTTACTCACCGCTGAACATAAAGAGGTCTTTTGATTACGACTTTATGCGACTTAACTCCGAATGTTTCTTTTGTTTATCAGTGAGAGATACCTTATATCAACAAGTGTCAGACATTCGTTTGTATTGGGTCTATCGCTCCTGGCATCGCGTTACATAACTTCCTTTGGTCCGTGGCGGCATTTGTTTTGACACCCTGCTCAGTTTTGACACCTGTCGTCTCTTGTTGACGGTTACGTCTTCGGCACCTGGCTTTGTTGACCCGACTTATGCTTGTTATTTTCTTTAAGTCTCCTTTTCATTCTATGTCGACCTCGGCTTATCCTTCCTCTCATTTTCGTTCTCGCATTCCTTTATTCTTTCTCTGACGTTCGTTCTATTCTCTCTATTCTTCCATTATCGTCCATGACTGAGTCACACTATCACATGACAGGTGCCCCACACATCGGAACGCATGTTTCAAGAATGCACTGAATATAGAAGACTGAGGTGAGTCCACCTATACCATTAATACAACACTATAGATAAGACTATATGCACCACTGCAAGACTGACAAAAGACGGTAACATTTATACAGGAAACGACATTGCAGTTATAGACAATACTTCAGGCGAACGAAAGATAGATATATAGATCCAGAAGGTTATCGAAAATATTAAGAGACAAGTCTCAGAATATCTTGAGGCCTGTACTGGGTATTTTGAACACATGCTGTAAACACAGCTTCATCACGTGAACAGCTTCTTTACCTAATACAAGCCAAGCCAACAGCAGTAGTATCTAGATCAATAACGCAAATTTTATATACAATTTCACGTGAATTCAAAATATGTTCACTGCATCGGACTTTATACAGCCTCGTTTTCTTATTTAAGACAGTTTGACTTTTTGTGTGAGCAAAGGAAGATAACTTTTAATTTTTGAGAGAAATTATAAATAATTAATATTTGCAACCACAAATTAAGGAAAGGTGCATTAATTTTAATTTGATACTTTAGAATTTGCAATTTCTTATTGAAATTTTTAAAGACCCTGCACATTTTATGAGAAAATTATTTTCTGGGAAACAATATGCATATGATTAAAACTTTTGACAATTTACAATTACAATATATCGACGAATAAAGTATTCTTAACTATTAATATAACAGGAGTTACTTCCCTTATAATAAAGCAAGATAACATTTAATTTCTTATGCATATACGTTTATATCAACATTTCAACGGTATAACACTTTCTTGTATTTAAGTTTGATATGATAGAACGAACCATGCCTGTAAATATTATGCAAGATTTAAATATATATTCTTCAAAGAATTATTATATTTCTTAGCTGATAATCAACTGTTTAAAGTTTCTAAACATTTTTATAGATCACAGGTCCAAAGAAGTTAATTTACAAAAATTGGCTGATGCCGTCTCACCACTTCACTGTATAGTTTAGGAAAGATAATATTAGAGAGAGAAAGAGAGAGAGAGAGAGAGGTATTCCAAAAAAAAACTAGGAAAATACTATGCTGTGGAAATGTCAAAATTGTAGTAGAAAAAAGGAGAGGAGTTGGAGAGAGACAATTGCACATAATTCATGTCACTGGAGAGGGAGAGTGGCAGTTTAAAAATGTAACATTAAGAGAGAGAGAGAGAGAGAGAAAGGGCGAAAAATAGAGATGCAGTTATATATTTATATTAAGATAGTAGTAGTAGCCTCCGTCAGTCATAGTTGACTATGGATTTTTCAGCGCCCCTAGAACTGTAAAGATTAAGATATAGATAGAAGAAAGAGAATGAGAGATAGCCATTTTAAATTTCTAGCATTAATAGATAAAGATTAAAATGTAGGAGTTAAGAGAGTTGAGAGAGTTTATATTTCTAGCATCAAAAGTTAACCTTTTGAAAATCCTAGAATGACCAGATAGACAATTTAAAATACTAGCATGAAGATAAAAAAACAGATTAAAATCTTAATATGAAAATAGATACATTTAAAAGTTCTACTATTAAGAAAGAAACAGTTAATAATGCTAATATGAAAATGAAAGCAGCTTAAAATCCTATTATGTAAATAGCGATAGACAATTACATCTCAAGCATTAAAATAGAGAGACAGTCATTCTTTTTTAATTGAGAATCAAGTTCTGAATAGTTGATCAAACTTGTAGTAACAGGTGTTATAACCTGGTGTTTATAATGTCTCTGCGCGGTGACTCGATCAATATATAGAAAAGAAAGGGGGAGCAGGGGTCTACATAGAGTACTCAAAAAATAACACTAGGGATATGGAAAAGATAACAACAGGGAAATATCACAAATGCGATGCAGAAATGCAAGTAATAAAGTTGGCAATAGAAAAACTGCTGAACAGTAATTTTAGCCCACTGCCTGGAGAGTTTTTGACAGATGCAAGATCAGTGCTCCAGGCACTGCAATCCAGAAAGTTGCTACATCTGCAAACTTTATTGACTAAACTCTACAAACACCACATGATTGCCCTGCAGTGGATCCCATCTCACTATGGAATACCAGGAAACTAGAGAGCAGGTCAGCTTTCAAAAGAAGGTGCAACAGGCACACAACCAGATGCGCCGATTACATAACATCATAAGATACAGATAATCAAATCAATCAGAAGATCAAATGCTCCAAATCAGGATGCATTTCATTATATGAATAGATGGGAACAAGTTATCATTATACGCATTAGAACAGGACACAAATGACTCCACAGTCATGTATCTACAAAATTCAAGATCGGTACCTCAACTACATGCACAAGTGGACAGGCGCCCCACACATCGGAACGCATATTTCAAGAATGCACTGAATATAGTAGACTGAGGAAAGTCCACTTATACCATTAATACAATAATATAGACATGGCTATATGTACCACTGCAAGAATGCCAAAAGACGGTACCATTTATACAGGAAACGACATGGCAGATATAGACAATACTTCAGGCGAACGGAAGATAGATATATAGATCCAGAAGGTTTTCAAAAATAGTAAGAGACAAGTCTCAGAATGTCTTGAGGCCTGCTGTGTATATTTTGAACACATGCTGTGAACACACTCCATCATGTGAACAGCTTCTTTACCTAATACAAGCCAAGCCAACAGCAGTAGTATCTAGATGAATGACACAAATTTTATATACAATTTCACGCAATTTCAAAAATATGTTCACTGCACCGGACTTTATACAGCCTCGTTTTCTTATTTAAGACAGAAGTTGACTTTTCTGTGAGCAAGGAAGATAACTTTTAATTTTTGAGAGAAATTATACATAATTAATATTTACAACCAAAAATTAAAGAAAGGTACCTTTATTTTAAATTGATACTTTAGAATTTGCAATTTCTTATTGAAATTTTAAAGACCGTGCACATTTTATGAGAAAATTATTTTCTGGGAAACAATATGCATATGATTAAAACTTTTGACAATTTACAATTTCAATATATCGACGGATAAAGAATTCTTAACTATTAATATAACAGGAGTTACTTCCCTTATAATAAAACAAGCAAATTTTTAATTTCTTAAGCATATAAGTTTATATCAACATTTTCATCATCAGTTCAACGGTAGAACACCTTTTTTGCATTTAAGTTTGATATGTTAGAGCGAACCATTTCTCCATATATTATCTATCTATCTATCTATTGACCTTTCGAGCCGTAACCGGCCCATAGGGCGTAGACCAAGATACACCTTCTCCTATATGAATTTTTGTTCTAGCAGTTTTCTTTTAAAGATATTTTATCAAATCTCGCCATCTGTCTCTGTTCTGTGCAAGCAGTTCTATCTCATTGAGGGAGCCGATTCCTGCTGCTCTTGCCTCTCTCATCAATGTTCTTCTCAGTGTCTCCCTGGGTCTTCCTCTTTCCATATATTATGCAACATTTAATTATATATCCTTCATAGAATTATTATATTTCTTAGCTGATAATCAACTGTTTAAAGTTTCTAAACATTTTTATATAGATCACAGGTCCAAAGAAGTTAATTTACAAAAAATAGCTGGTGCCGTCTCCTCACTTCACTGTAAAGTCTATAAGAGATAATGTTAGAGAGAGAGAGAGAGAGAGAGAGAGAGAGAGAAGAAAAGAGAGAGAGAGAGAGATAGAAGTATACAAAAAAAACTAGGAAAATACTATGCAGTTGAAATTTCAAAATTCTAGTAGAAAAAGGGAGAGGAGTTGGAGATAGATAGTTGCACATAATCCATGTCACTGGAAGAGGGAGAGTGGCAGTTTAAAATTCTAACATTAAGAGATTGAGAGAGAGAGAGAGAGAGAGAGAGAGTGGTGGGGAAGAGAGATGCAGTTATATATATTAAACATTAAGATATATATAGAAGAAAGAGAATGAGAGAGAGGCTATTAAAAATTCTAGCAGTAATAGACAGAGATTAAAATGTATGAGTTAAGAGAGTTGCGAGAGTTTACATTTCTAGCTTCAAAAGTTATCCTTTTGAAAATCATAGAATGACCAGAGAAACAATTTAAAATATTGGCATGAAGAAAAAAACAGTTTAAAATCATAGTATGAAAAGAAATACATAAAAAAAATCACACTATTAAGAAAGAAGCAGACAATAATGCTAATATGAAAATGAAAGCAGCTTAAAATCCTGTTCACATTCACAAATACGAGACAAATTAATGCAATACACAGGGAAACTACTAGACGTCGACTGGGAAAAACTTTACACAGAACTCACACTAGCTGACAAAACAGAGGCAGTATAAGAAGTGCAGAAGTACAAATCTCCGGCGCCTGGCGGCCTCACAATATAATTCTTGCAACATTTCTTTCCTCTCTTAGACTCTCTTCTTCTCAGAATGTACACAGACTCATTCACAAAGAAATAACTTACTCCAAGCATAAACATTTCTTACATAACTTTGCTCCGGAAAGACAACACAGGCAAGTAGCTTCTTAAAAACTACACCCCCATTTCCCCACTTAACACAGACTACAACATTCTAACAAAAACATTAACAAACTCAAACCTTTCATGACAACACTTCTTCATAAAGGCCAACAGTGTAATGTGCAAGAGAGAAACATCCACCAGCACACACACTTTATACGAAACATTATAAAGTACACTCATGTCAAAGACAGCCAGTCTTCCATTCTATCTCTCGACAGAAACATCCACCAGCACACACAAACTTTATACGAGACATTATAAAGTACACTCATGTCAAAGACACCTAGTCTTCCATTCTATCTCTCGACAGAAACATCCACCAGCACACACACTTTATACGAGACATTATAAAGTACACTCATGTCAAAGACAGCCAGTCTTCCATTCTATCTCTCGACAGAAACGTCCACCAGCACACAAACTTTATACGAGACATTATAAAGTACACTCATGTCAAAGACAGCCAGTCTTCCATTCTATCTCTCGACCAAGAAAAAGTCTTCTAGAGAAGCTCATTCCTACCCCCCCCCCCCCCCCCACAAAACACTACTGAACAACAATATAGGAGGACGCTTCATACAGTGGATACACATCTTTTATTCTACACCTCAAAGTAAAGTTCTAGTGAACCATTCATTCACAGAGATAATCAGGCTAACTAGATCGGTTCGACAGGGGTGTTCCCTCTCTCTTCTACTTTACGCGCTGACCGTAGAACCGTTCCTTGAGAGTATCAGACGAGACAGTTCCATAAAGGGCACATTCATGTCAGGGAAAAGAGAGCAGAAATTGTTAGCGTATGCTGACATCACTGTCTTCTTTCCATCAAACACTAGATCAATAGACAGCATCCTCAATACATTCACAGAATTTGGACAATTTTAAAACAAGAAAAAAGTTGTATGGCAACACTCAGGTCTGGAGTACAGGATGTTGATGCATCGTCGAAAGTTGTCTCCCATATTGCAGTTGTGCAGCGTTTTCTGTAAGTAGGAGTGTACGATGATGCCCTGTGAAAAGCCATTTCCTGGTCCAAGGACAGAATCGATGAAGGTATGTTTCTTGTATGTGTGTAGGTGATGATGTATCGTATGAAGTGGTTGTGGTTGTTTTTATTTTAGCCTTGGATGCTGCATTGCTGGTCTTCGGGGACGAGTGAGAACATGAACGGCTTTAGCTTATTCGTCAGGGACTTTGTCAGTATTTTATAGTCTACGTTGAGCAGCGATATCGGTCTGTAGTTTGTTACTTGTGTCTTCTCTATATTGTTCTTCAGGAGTAAGGAGATGTATGACACGCTGATCCTCGGAGGTAGATGTCCTTTGTGGAAGGAATCCTTAAAAACCTTCAGCAGGAGTGTTCCTATGAAGGGAAAAAATGTTTATAGAACTCTGCAATGAGTCTGTCTGTTCCAGGCGTTTTATCCTTATGCGATATTTTGAGGATTATCTTTCTTTTATATTTCTTAATACTTTCGTTTTTTCTTCTCTCGTATACATAAGTTAAGGGTGAACACTACATTTGTTTAAAAAATTCTGAGCTTTGTTTTTGTGCTGAGTAATTTTGATTTCCATTTCTCGAAAGTCATTGCTGCCTTTACTCTTCCGATTCTAAAGTATGTATTTGTGTCTTTTTCTTGATCTATGCAGCTTCTGATTTATATCTAGTGATTTATTTCATTACATGCTATTTCCTTCAGGTTCATTTTTTTCTACAATTATTTAATTTTCGTGGTTGATTACAAGTCATATTATGTAAGTCTTTAGTATGAACTGGCGTCACCGAAGTCAGGGCATTCCCATATCTGCTCCGCCACCCGTGCCAGCAACCATAGAAATGTTCATCCACTGATGGTTCATCATGTTGGGTTCCTTCCTGCTTTCGTCCTTCATGACGCCGTATACCACCATTCTTTTGATCCATGGGTTATCCTTAGCTTTCTTGTAGCCATCCTGTGACAGGTGTTCTTTTAAAGTCATCATTATGTGATACATGTCAATTTTCTAATATTTCTTGCGTAATTACAGACCCTGCCAACTTCTCGGTTATTTCATTGCCACGAACATCCGAGTGTCCAGGGCAGTTTATCCAAGCTTGGTTGCTAAGAGACATGTGGAGTGTGTTCTTGTCAATCCGACGAAACATTCTTAGTCAGTCAAATCAATCGCAAAGACAACATATGTTGTTGGTCTCTTAACCAGCTAAGTGATAGCTCCCGTCAAGCCACAATGTCCATAAATTTGCTGGAGGTCTTGTAGACTACTGCACCTTTATTCATCATCTTTCCATTAGATTACACAACAAAATACCAACCACTCCGAACATCTCTTGTGACCAAGCCATCAGTGTAGATGATCAGGTCTCAAACTTGGGAGTAAAGCAGCAGAAAATATTCTGCTACCAATTGATGATATGACATTTGCTTTTTCTTACACTGTTTTCACATAACTACAGATAAGAATTATTGTGTCTACAAAGTCAAGATCCTCTATATGAGACTCAAGTAACTATTCAATGCCTTTGGAACCTGTAAAGCATCACTGCTGTATGACGTCGATGGCAGTTCCATAAAACAAGGGAGATGAAGTACACTCTTGATTCAACCCTTTCTGAAACCATTCACTAAGTCCTGCCTCTGAGTGAACTGTACAAGAGAAAGTATCATACAGATCTTTGCTGACATTTGATATGGATTGTGTTTTAACTAACATGAATTCTCCTTCGTCAAAGTTTTAGTCGCAAGCACTGTATTAACGGTCTTAAATTTACAACGATTAAAGTTTAGTTTGAGGTAATGTATTAAAAGTCTTAAATTTACAATGAGTAAAGTTTAGTTTGAGGTAATGTATTAACTGTCTTAAATTTACAACGATTAAAGTTTAGTTTGAGGTAATGTATTAACTGTCTTAAATTTACAACGATTAAAGTTTAGTTTGAGGTAATGTATTAACGGTCTTAAATTTACGACTAAAGTTTAGTTTGAGGTAATGTATTAACGATCTTAAATTTACAATGATTAAAGTTTAGTTTGAGGTAATGTATTAATGGTCTTAAATTTACAACGATTAAAGTTTAGTTTGAGGTAATGTATTAATGGTCTTAAATTTATAACGACTAAAGTTTAGTTTGAGGTAATGTATTAACTGTCTTAAATTTACAACGACAAAAGTTTAGTTTGAAGTAATGTATTAACTGTCTTAAATATACAATGATTAAAGTTTAGTTCGAGGTAATGTATTAACTGTCTTAAATTTACAATGAGTAAAGTTTAGTTTGAGGTAATGTATTAATGCTGTTAAATTTTCAAAGATTAAAAAGTTTAGTTTGAAGTACTGCATTAATGATCATACATTTTCAAAAATTAAAGTTTAGTTTCAAGTACTTTATTAATGGTTCTTATATTTCCAAAGATTAAATTTTAGTTTAAGTACTGTATTAATGGTCTTCAATTTTCAAAGATTAAAAAGTTTAGTTTGAAGTACTGTATTAATGGTTCTTACATTTCCAAAGATTAAAGTTTAGTTTGAAGTACTGCATTAATGGTTCTTATATTTCCAAAGATTAAATTTTAGTTTAAGTACTGTATTAATGGTCTTCAATTTTCAAAGATTAAAAAGTTTGGTTTGAAGTACTGTATTAATGGTTCTTACATTTCCAAAGATTAAAGTTTAGTTTGAAGTACTGCATTAATGGTCTTACATTTCCAAAGATTAAAGTTTAGTTTAATGTACTCTATGACTGTTTTACATTTCCAACGGTTAAAGTTTAAGTTACAAATACTGTATTAAATATATTAAGTTTTCCTCCATTAAAATTTAGCTTTTCAAACGCTATAATAAATGTTTTACATTTGACTTAGCATGCTATTAATTTAACTTATATCAAACATAGTCCCATATTTAAGGTAGGCATATTAGAGAGAAAGATCACAATATGTGAAATGTCACAACCATTACTGGTTACAGTAAAACACAGAATAAGAAATGGTGAAATTTAGCAATGCATAGAAACACAAGCAAATTTTGGATTCTATGCATTAAACCACTGAACCAATAACTTGCTGTGTACCTGCAAGAGTTGATAGACTGGTTTCAAGGCTCAAGGAAGACCAAAAGTCATACAGATAGACAATGTCACAGAAAACTTAGCAGCAGTAAAGGTTAATAACTGCCAAATACAATACACTTAGACTCTGGACAAAAATATTGCAGCTCCTCACAATTCTTGGTGGTGCATGTGCACAAGTCAGGATGTAATCTTTTATTTTAAGAAAATATATTTTTGTGTAAGGTTATGCCAGCCTTTACTAAAAGCTTTATTGTTGCAGCTGAAGGCCTTCTTGTCTGAAATGTTCTACTTTTGGTTTGTTTCTCACCATTTAAAGCTATTACCATACCACTTTTGTTTTGTTTCTCACCTACGTAAAGCTATTACCATACCACTTTTTACTTTTTTAAAATTTTCATTATTATAATCAGCTTTACATCAGCTTCAAATTTCTATGCATCTTGATGCCTTTACCCAGTAACTAGTCTAATCTGGACAAATGGTTAGGGAAGACAATCCAGTACTGAAAAATGAGGCGCTGAAGTGTTGGGCCAAAAGCAGAAATATCAGAATTTTACTCCAGAACACAACCACACTCACTTAACTTTCTTTTAGGGGTGGATGTAGAAGAGGCATACTCTTTTAGTCATCACATGGTTACAAGCATTACCAACATTGAGGAGTGGAGTAATGGGGCATCACTCTCTTGGTCACATTGTATATCATCATCTTCTTTATGCCATTACTTCCCTCACTACAGGTCACATATCTATTTTATTCAGCTGAGATGACTGATGAACCCAATCTCAAACCCTGGGCTCTGTGTAAAAAGAGCCAATTTCACCTTTTAACAAGTAGACCTACTTTGCACCTGATATATATGCTTTTGTGAAATAAAGAAATAAATTAACAATAGTTAATACAAATTAATGAAACAGATTCTTTATTTCTGAGAGCATTAGTAACAATACAGAACATCACATCTAACAAGAGTGCTAACTGGTTGTCAGATGTCAGTAACAAATAATTGTTTTTGCTAAATTATATATTTGTCCGAGATAAACATACACGGATTTTGTTTACTTTCAAAATTAAATATGTCTAAAAGTTTTGATAACTTTTTACAAAATTCATTGAAAAAAATTGCATAGGATGACAAATAAATAAAATCATATATAATGTGACATCATAATAGCATGAAGGAAGCTATTCAACAATAAAGTTCATGAACAAGAATTGTGGGCCTCATTGATTGCCCATGTCAAGGCATGAACAATGAATTGAACAAAATCAAATATACAGAACAGCTTCACTGGGTATTAAAGTATTTTACATTTTAAATTGCACAGCTGCTTATTGCTATATCAAAGTGGTATTTTGGTTCTAATCTTGGAAATTTAACAGCACTCGTGTATGAAGATGTCCTGATACTAGTACATTCTCCTTATTCTTATAAAAGATATTTTCTGTAGGGGGTTTCAATTTGTGAGACCACATACAAAATGTAAAACGTTTAGATTATGTGTGTGTGAATGATATTTTAGGAGTTAATGCTTGTAACAAAGAGGTCATAAAATGGTAAATCTGAGAGTTTTGGGGGATGCAATGTTCAATTTGTAATGACAAAGATATTTAAATTTTAAGATATGAATTCATCATTTTGAATGTATAACAGAAGAAATGTATTGTAACTTCTAGCAAAGACACAAATGAACAAATTAACTAAAGTGTCAATGATAAACAACTGTCTATGATGTTGAATATTCTTTCATGAAAAATTCTAGTAGTTTTTTTATAAGTTTGTGAATGGTAAAGTTGTAGGATAACATTAATGGCTGTTACAAATTTATTCAATAATTTAACAAATTGTCTTTTCTAAAAACAAAGATATATTTTGTACAAGTGGGTAAAAATGTAATTTACAAATAAATAGAATAAAACAATCCTTAAAAGTGTAACCACTTGCAAAACTGTATGTCAGAAAATTTTGAATAGGTTTTGGTGGATATTGAATTATTAGCGGGTCATCATTATTGCGCTCCGAACATGTCCATAGGTGCTTAGATCCCCTCCTCAGCAAGTCTCAGAATGTCCAGTGAATGACAACTCCAGTTCTGTGTTGGTTGATTAGTCTTCTTATATGCCCACTAAGTTTATCTTTTCTGGCGATGCCCATCTTAACTCCCACTTCTTTTATCCGAAGGAGTGATGTGGACTCATGGTTGTCAAAGTCCTGTGTCCTTCCCATTTCCCGGAAAGAATTGATATTGTTCACGTGATCCATTTGTTGACCATTTTAAACAATAGCACAGCTAGCCAATCTGTCCACTCTTTCATTTCCCTGTACTTCCGCATGTTCTGGGACATAGACAAAGGTGACCTTACATACATATTTTTGACATCCGTAATGACTCTACCCATTGCATACATACAGATCCCACCTCCACTTTTCTTATCATGCTCATCGAATCACTCAGTATACAGGCGTGGGTGTAGTCTTGTGACTCTAACCAGATGAATGTCTTGGTCACTGCCATCTATCGTCATGCTACTCATGGTCATAATGTATGCACCACTGTTTTCCGTGACTATTCTGCCTGCTGAGCATGCTGTAAATGCCCATGCACTCCTTTGGTGTCGTCTTACAGATCCGTCTATATAGATGACTGCATCTTTCTCAATGGTGTTATCCCAGATGAGCACAACTGACCTTCATTTTGACCACGACTGAGTCCGGGTCCCTACATTTCCTGTCGAGTGTGACAATACACGAGAATGTCCCCTTGAATGACATAGGCACTGGTATCCACTCCTTGCCAGCATTGATATTGGTAAGCCCACAGACCTGTTTGATGACATCTGCTCGGCCAACCCATGATTTGCCTCTTTTTTAACCTGACACTCTTTCCTCTGTTGTTTTGACGGTTAAGTATGGGAGATGTTTTTATGGATTCAGAAGCCTGTGAGTTGATGTCCTTTGGCACATTGCCATGTAATGATATCTGCAGGTATTTCTGAGTTGCCTTGTAGCTCCATATAAGGTGTTCATTTATCCGGTCTTTGAGGAAGTAGAGTTGATCTGATATCGGTTGAGCTTTGGATGTCTGGGAAATGAAAGTAGATCAAACACCAATAGAGAAATAGGAGTTAAAAAAGCACAGAACTAGGCTACAATACAACAGAGTTAAATATTGTATGTTTGATCTTAGCCATTGGCTCTTAGACCCTGGTGATGAAATGACTCTATCTATCTATTGACCTTTCGAGCCGTAACCGGCCCATAGGGCGTAGACCAAGATACACCTTCTCCTATATGAATTTTTGTTCTAGCAGTTTTCTTTTAAAGATATTTTATCAAATCTCGCCATCTGTCTCTGTTCTGTGCAAGCAGTTCTATCTCATTGAGGGAGCCGATTCCTGCTGCTCTTGCCTCTCTCATCAATGTTCTTCTCAGTGTCTCCCTGGGTCTTCCTCTTTTTCTTTTACCTGTTGTTTCCCATATGAGGGCTTGCTTTGCTATTCGATTATTATCTCTTCTCATCACATGTCCAACGTATGACCATCGTCTTTTCTTTATTACTGAAGATATTAGTGGTTGATTGGCGATTTCTCTAATTTCCTCGTTTGTTTTGAATTCGTTCCATTCTATACCAAGTATTTTCCTTAGACATTTATTTTCGAATGCGTTCAACTTTGTTTCTATATCTCTTGTTGTTTTCCAGCTTTCACACGCATACGTAAGGGTTGATAGTACAAAATGTTGATGAAATGACTAGAGTGAATTTTTATTGTCAGATTCTTACTAGAAAGGGTACATCTTGTCTATCCTAGAAGGTAATACAATGCATGAGGTCTTCTATATCAAAGTTCTAATCACCATAGACATGCACTGTTGCTATATAACTCAATAGAAATAATACAGTGATGTTTTGATCCATTTTGAGTTGCTGATCCTGCAAGAAACTATGTGGTCTATAGGTTGTTTCTCCACATTTATTCACTTTTGGACATGACAAACAAATCCCAGCTTGCAACTAATGAGTTAAGTAGAAAAATCATAAAAATACATATAGTGTCTATATCAAAAAAGATTACATATTCATTTTCTAATCATCCAATTTTAAAATAAATAACTCAATAACTATATTTCTCTCTGTATTTTATCTCCCCACTCCCTCCCCCGGACTTATATCCCTCTTTCTTCCCCTGTATCTGTCTCTTTCAGTCTCTCAATAAATGTATGACACTCTTTTAAATTAGAAAATTGTTAACTAATCAGGGATTCCCCTTGAGATCATTATAGATATTTCATTTCTATATCTGCCTCATCACACCTTTATTCAATCCTTCAACAAATATAACATACAAATTCTGCATTATTATTACAATAAAATTATATGTTACAAGTAAGAGATGTTCACAATAACATAAACTTAAATATCAAATTGCATTTTTTAATCTGTGTCCCATTGTTTCAGACTTTCAACAAAGAAATATTGAGAAATGGTTGAGGTGCTCTTTTAACACCGTAGAAGATCACCCTAAATATTTTACTTTCATTTGCCTCAAACATTTCTCTGTGGAGTTGATTTTCAATGCCTCTTCATAATAAAACAAAAGCAATAGCAAAAACAAAAAGAAGCAGGCTAAATGTGGAAGATGGCATGATCTTTGTTTTAGAAACATTCCGCATACATTTTGAAAGTGCTTGTCCAGATGCATCATTCTTCATCAGCAATGTTATTAAATATTACATTAGATTTATATAACTAATAATCCTCTTTCAATGTATTCAATTTACTTTATTTAAATGTCATTTTTATGAAAATATGACTACAAAAGAAATATTTACAACCACTAGAATGAACCATCACAGAAGAATGCTGAATGTAACAAAAAGGTATGACATGCAATGACAAAGATATTAAAAAGAAAAGTAGATGTCAGACCAATTCTGAGTTTCAAACAAAATCAGCAAAAAATTAAAACAGCATCCAACAGCAAACAGATGAATCAGCAGAAACAGAAAAGAGCACCCACCTGCAAAACAAGAAAAGAGCATCCAACTGCAGTTAGATGAAACAGCAAAGACAGAAAAGAACATCCATCAGCAATCAGATGAAACAGTAAAATAAAATAATGACCTCTAAGATGTTGCAGTGACATTTCAAATAAGAAAAAATTATTTCAACAAGTTGATAAGTGGCAACTAAATAAATAATGAAATTAGTGGCAGAAATGGTGCAGCTGAATGCAGTGACTTTAGAACAAAAAGCCTAATGAGCCATGTTAAAAAATCTTGCTAAAAGTTATACAAGGAAGGATTCAGAATAAAATCAATACTGAATTAGATGAGCAGCAATTTGGATTTAGGAAAAATAGCAGGACAAAAGAAGCCATATTCTGCATGAGAACATTAATCGAAAAAGTACACAGAAGTAAACAAACCAATATATACCTGCATCATAGACTACACCAAAGCTTTTGATAGAGTGCACCACAAACAACTTATAGAATGCCTCAAAGAAATACATCTAGATGACATGGACATACAACTAATATGTAATCTATACTGGGATCTATCAGCAATAACAAAATATAACAAAGAGAATTCTACACCCATTGATATAAAAAGAGGAGTAAGACATGGATTCATCCTATCACCAAGCTTGTTCAATCTATACAATGAGCAAATCTTTAAAAACATCCTAGAGATGCCAGGCCTACAAATTAATGGAAAGATAATAACCTAAGATATGCTGACGATACTGTACTACTAGCAGAAAATCCTAAAGGTCTACAACAATTACTTAATGAAATAAACATGATAAGCAAAAAATATGGATTAGATATGAATATCAAAAAGACTAAAACTATGACCATAAACAAAGGAAATACTCAAAACCCACAAATGGATATTAAAATTGAAGAAATAGACCTGGAGACAGTTCAGAACTACAACTACCTTTGACATACTATAACCAGTTATGGAAAATGTACAACTGAAATAAACAAAAGAATTCAATGGCAAAAAGTAATTTTAATGCAATGAAGAACATACTAACATCAAAACAAATAAAACTAGGGCTAAAACTAAGAATAGCAAAATGTTACTACTTCTCAATATTCCTATATGGTGCAGAAACATGGACATTAAACAAGAAAACAGAACAGAGAATTTAAGCCTTTGATATGTGGATATATAAAAGAATAGGTAGAATTGGATGGAAAGAAAAGAAAACAAATGACGAAGTAATAAAACAACTAAAAATGAAAAGAGAACTACTAAACACAATTCAAACAAGACAAATGCGATTTTTGGGTCATGTTAAAAGACACAACAGCCTACTGAAAGTAATCCTGGAGGGGAAAATACAAGGTAAAAGAGGCAGAGGCAGACCAAGACTAACAAGGACGAGTAACATCCAAAGATGGACAAATCAGCCTATGACAAACTGCATCATCAAAGCAAGAGACAGAGCAGAATGGCGCTCCATGGTAGCCAACCTTCGTTGCGGAGACGGCACTCGATGATGAGTGTCAGAAGATCTCAAATACCATTGCTGTCATGTGACATGACAACAAGCAAGCAGTGGTAGATGTGTAAAATAACACAAAATAGTATTGAGAACATTACGTTATATACTATAATTAGACCTCTTTATCCATTTTAAGATTTGTACTTGCCTGCTGTTTGTGTTTGATTTTATAATATTATCTGTTGGTTTGTAGCTGATGAAGGTTTTTGCTGAAATGTAGTTTGTTTCATCTTTCTATAGATTTACTTTTCTAAATCTCTTCTTGCACCATCACATGATATTCAATATATTGTATATTTTATATTTGCCCCCTATCTCCAAGCAATGGAAGAGTGGACTTGTGATGCAGAAAAGCAAGCCAAATTTTTGGCAAAATGATATTGACAAAGAGAGAAATCACAATATATTTTAAATAATGAACTTAAAAGCTGGATTTTGGAATTACTAATAAGTTAAATGTGCCTGTGCGCTGCGAGTCACAAAGGGAAGTTAAGAATAGTGGCGCTGTTTCTTACCATGCATATTCGTAAGAGGCGACTAAGGAGAGTTGGAATGGGACTGGCTAACCTGTACTGTAAAAAAAAATAAGCCTAAAAAAACTTCACAAATGTAAATTTGCCATCCAGGTAAGATAAAGGCTCTCTGTCTAAGAGATGTATGACGCAATTCAGAGAAAGCCGTAAGGAGTCCGGGTTGCTGACTCACCTTTTGTCTACCAGGAAATCCTCCAGAATTGGCACCTAGAATGTATGTACCCTAAATGAACTAGAAAAAGCTGCACAGGTAGCAACAGAAATTAGAAATTACAAAATAGATATTCTAGGAATGTGTGAAACAAGATGGCTAGGAATGGAAAGGATAAATACAGGAGAGATGATTTTATCATCAGGACACTGGGAACCTGGAGCACAACATAGTCAAGGAGTTATAATGTTATCAAGGAATGCACAGAAGACACTGATAGAATGGAAAGCAGTAGGGCCAAGACAAATGAGAGCAACATTTAAAACAACAAAAAACAAAGTAAAAATACTCAGTATCCAATGCAACACACCAACCAAAGATAAGGATGATTTAGTTAAAGGTGAATTCTATAAACAGTTGCAATGTCAGATGGATAAAAGACGAGCTAAGGATATTATAATCTTGATGTGAGATCTAAATGCAAAGGTAGGATCAGACAACAGAGGCTTCGAAGAGATTATGGGAAAACATGGATTTGGAGATATATATGAGAATAGAGAGATATTTGTGAACTTCTGTGCTTTTAATCAAATGAGCCTAGGAGGAACAATATTCCAACATAAAAATACATAAAGCTATATGGGCGTCATCAGATCATATAACGGAGAATCAAATTGCCCACATATGTATTAATAATAAGTTGAAGTCATCCTTTGTAATAGTATATAGAGGAGCAGATGTGGCTTCAGACCATCATCATCTGCTAGCCAAACTTAAACTTAAACTAAAAACATACAACAAATAAGGGCAGAAAGTATTTCAATGTATAATTTCTTAAAGAACAAAGAATTAAAAACAAATTTGCAGTCACAATATCAAACAAATACCAAGTCCTCCAACAACTAGAAAATACAATCAATATAGAAGATCACTGGAAAAATGTAAAGGATATATGGAAAGAGACGTGCGAAGAAATGCTGAGGGAAAAGAGAATGCTAGATTAAGGCATGGATGACAGTAGAGACCCTGGATAAAATTAAAGAAAGAAAGATTAGGAAAGCAGACATAAATAAAAGCAAAATGAGAAGTAACAAAGCCAAGACACAGGAAGCTTACACAGAGGTGAACAAAGAAGTGAGAAGATACATTAAAAGGGATATGAGGAAATATATAGATTTCTGAAATAGTCTTGCATCTTTTCTCTATTTCACCTCTAATGGCTAACTACTACAATTTTTTCAGTTGTCTTAGCTGTCGCCACCAAAAAAAAAAAAATCACAGCTGTCACAATATATCACAGCTCCAAGAAAATATCTCAGCTGCCACAAAATATCCTAGCTGTCATAAAATATACCAGTTGTCACAAAATATCCCTGCTGTAACAAAATATCCCAGCTGCCACAAAATATACAAGTTGTCATAAAATATACCAGCTGTACCAAAATATCCCAGCTGTAGTAAAATCTATTCCAGCAATCAAAATATATCTCAGTTCACACAAAATATCTCAGCTGGAACAAAATATCTAATTTGTCACAAAATAGGCCAGCTATCACAAAATATTCCAGCTGTCACAAAATATCTCAGTTATGACAGATGTCACAAAATACCACAGCAATAACAAAATATCTCAGTTGTCACAAAATATCCCAGCTATCACAAAATACCCCAGCAATAACAAAATTTCTCAGTTGTCACAAAATATCCCAGCTGTCACAAAATATAGCTGTCACAAAATATAGCTGTCACAAAATACCATAGCTGTCACAAAATATAGCTGTCACAAAATATAGCTGTCACAAAATATCGCTGTCACAAAATATCATAGCTGTCACAAAATACCCCAGCAATAACAAAATATCTCAGCTGGAACAAAATATCTAATTTGTCACAAAATAGGCAAGCTTTTACAAAATATTCCAGCTGTCACAAAATATCTCAGTTATCACAAAATATTCTAGATGTCACAAAATATCCCAGCTGTCACAAAATAGCATAGCTATCACAAAACTATCACTGATGTCACAAAAATAGTTCTCACAAAATATGCCAGCTGTTACAAAATATCAAACTTGTCATAAAATACTAAACTTGTCATAAAATACTAAACTTGTCATAAAATACTAAACTTGTCATAAAATACTAAACTTATCATAAAATACTAAACTTGTCATAAAATACTAAACGTTGTCATAAAATACTAAACGTTGTCATAAAATACTAATGTTGTCATAAAATACTAAAGTTGTCACAAAATATCTCAACTGTCACAAAATATCTCAACTGTCACAAAATATCTCAACTGTCGCAAAATATCTCAACTGTCACAAAATATCTCAACTGTCACAAAATATCTCAACTGTCACAAAATATCTCAACTGTCACAAAATTTCTCAGTTGTCAGAAAATATCTCAGGTGCAGCAGAGTTTCCCAGTCATAACAAAATATTCCAGCTGTTACAAAATATTTCTGTTGTCACAAAATGGCACAGCAATAACAAAATGACCCAGCAGTAACAAAATATCCCAGCTGTCACAAAATATCCCAACTGTCACAAAATATCCCAACTGTCACAAAATATCCCAACTGTCCAAAAATATACAAATTCTCATAAAATATGTCAGCTGCACCAAAATATCCCATGTGTAATAAAATATATTCCAGCAGTCAAAATATATCTCAGTTCACACAAAATATCCCAGCTGTCAAAAAATATCAATTGTCACAAAATATGCCAGCTATCACAAAATATCCCACCTGTCACAAAATATATTATCACAAAATATCACAGAATTCACAAAATACATCAGCAATAACAAAATACCCCAGTTGTCACAAAATATCCCAGCTGTCACAAAATATCTCAGCAATAACATAATGTACAGTTGTCAAAAATGTTACAGCTGTAACAAAATATCCCAGCGGCAACAAAATATCCCAGCTGTCACAAAATGTCTCACTTGTCACAAAATATCCCAGTTGTATAAAAACATACAAGTTGTCATAAAATATACCAGCTTTACCAAAATATCCCAGCTGTAATAAAATATATTTCAGCAGTCAAAATATATCTCAGTTTACACAAAATATCCCAGCAGTAACAAAAAAATCTCACTTGTCACAAAATAGGGCAGCTATCACAAAATATTCCACCTGTCACAAAATATTTCAGTTATCTAAAAATATTCTAGATGTCACAAAATACCCCATCAATAACAAAATATAACAGTTGTCATAAAATATCACAGTTGTCTCAAAATATCCCAGCTGTTACAAAATGTCTCAGTTGTCATAAAATATCCTAGCTCACATAAAATATCTGAATTGTCACAAAATATCTCAGTTGTCAAAAAATTTCAAAGATGTAACACATTATTTCAGCTGTCAGAAAATATCCCACATGCAACAAAGTATCACAGTGGTAAAAAAATATTTCAGCTATCACAAAATATTTCAGTTGTCACAAAATGTCACAACAGTAAGAAAATGTCCCAGCAGTAATAAAATATCCTGGCTGTCACAAAATATATCAGCTGCACCAAAATATCCCTGATGTAGTAAAATATATTCCAGCAGTCAAAATATATCTCAGTTCACACAAAATATCACAGGTGTCACGAAATATCTCAGTTATAAAATAGCCAAGATGTCACAAAATATACCAGAAGTAACAAAATATCCCAGCATTAACAAAATATACAGCTATCACAAAATATCCCAACTGTCACAAAATCATCCAGCTGTCTCAAATTGTCACAGCAGTAACAATAAATACCAGCAGTAGCAAAATATACCTGCTATTACAAAATATCCCAGCTGTCACAAAATCATCCAGCTGTCACAAAATCATCCAGCTGTCACAAATTATCCCAGCTGTCACAAATCATCCCAGCTGTCACAACATATCCCAACTGTAACAAAATATCTCAGTTGTCAGAAAATATTCCGGCTGGAACAATTTTATCACAGTCGTAACAAAATATTCCAGATATCACAAAATGTCACAGCAATAACAAAATATCACATCTGTCACACAATCTCATTTGCTACAAAATATCTCAGATGTCACAAGATATCAAAGATATAACACACATATTATGTTGTCAGAAAATATTCCACATGCAAAAAAGTATCCCAGTGGTAAAAAAATATTCCAGCTGTCACAAAATATCATAGAAGTAACAAAATATCCTGGATGTCACAATATATACCAGCTGCACCAAAATATCCCTGATGAAATAAAATATACATTTCACACAAACTATCCCAGCTGTCACAGAATATACAATTTGCCATAAAATATACCATCTCTACCACAATATCCCAGCTGTAAAAAAAATATTGCAGCAGTCAAAATATATATCAGTTCACACAAAATATCCCAATTGGAACAAAATATCCCAGCTGTCAAAATCTTCCAGCTGTCACAAAATCTTCCAGCTGTCACAAAATATAATTTATTACAAAATATCCCAAATGTCACATAGATATCCCAGCTGTAACAAAGTATCATAGCTGTTACAAAATATCTCATTTGTCACAAAATATCACATTTGTCACAAAATCACATTTGTCACAAAATATCCCAATATGATAAAAAAAAAACCCAGCAGCAACAAAATATCTCAGCTGTCACAAAATATCTCAGCTGTCACAAAATATCCCAGCTGTCACAAAATATAGTTCTCACAAAATATGCCAGCTGTTACAAAATATAGTTCTCACAAAATATGCCAGCTGTTACAAAATATAGTTCTCACAAAATATGCCAGCTGTTACTAAATATAGTTCTCACAAAATATGCCAGCTGTTACAAAATATAGTTCTCACAAAATATGCCAGCTGTTACTAAATATAGTTCTCACAAAATATGCCAGCTGTTACAAAATATCAAATTGTCATAAAATATTAAAGTTGTAACAAAATATCTCAGTTGTCACAAAACGTCACAGCAGTAGCAAAATATCCCAGTTGTAACAAAATATCTCAGTTACCATGTATTTCAGTTGTCACAAAACATCACAGCAGTAGCAAAATATCCCAGTTGTAACAAAATATCTAAGATGTCACAAAATATCCCAGCTGTCACAAAATATCCCAGCTGTCACAAAATATCCCAGATGTCACAAAATATCTCAGCTATAACATAATGTACAGTTGTCAAAAATGTTACAGCTGTAACAAAACATCCCAGCTGTCATAAAACATCTCAGCTGTCACAAAATATCCCAGTTGCCACAAAAGATCACAGTTGTTCCCTTCTCCTGACATGACCCAAAGTGATGGTTGTCTCCTGATGTTGGAAATTATAGCTTTCAGTTTTGATTTGGCCTCTTTTAGAACATCCTAATTACTCTTTTGAAAAAAATAATAAATAATAAAATATATGAAATATGAATAAAATCCCAATAATAAAATATATGAAATGAAATAATAATAAATGGAAAGACGATTAGAGGC
This sequence comes from Megaustenia siamemsis, assembly GCA_032433765.1. Taxonomy (NCBI): domain Eukaryota; kingdom Metazoa; phylum Mollusca; class Gastropoda; order Stylommatophora; family Ariophantidae; genus Megaustenia; species Megaustenia siamemsis. The sequence continues at coordinate 21,758,466 of JAVIAB010000026.1, read as the reverse complement.
CACAGAGATGGGATTTCTCAGAAGAATGTTGAAAGTTCCCTGGACAGTTAAAAAGACCAATGAGGAAGTTCTCAAAGAGGCCAACACAAAAAGGGAGCTCTTAAAAAACAGAAAGAAGCAATCAACATTCTTCGGGCACATCATGAGAAGAGGAAAGTTGGAATACTTGGTTACAAGTGGCAAAATAAAAGGAAAGGGAGATCGTGGACGACAAAGAGAGAAAATACTGGATAGCATGGTGTCATGGCATGGAAAACAGTCAACAACAGAACTGATATGATGCACTGTAGATAGAAGATTGTGGAAGGACATGATCGCCTACGCCAACCGGCAGGGTACATGATGATGAATTACTCTTTTAGAATATCCCAATTACTCTTTTAGAATACCCCAATTACTCTTTTAGAATATCCCAATTACTCTTTTAGAATATCCCAATTACTCTTTTAGAACATCCTAATTACTCTTTTAGAACATCCTAATTACTCTTTTAGAATACCCTTGATACTTTTGTTAGAATATCCCCGTTACTCTATCAGAATATCCCCGTTACTCTTTCAGAATATCCCTTTAGTCTTTCAGAATACCCTCGTTACTCTTTTAGAACATCCTCATCTATTACAAAAGTTGGACACAACTCAAAAGAACAAAATTAATATAAAAAGCTGCTTTATAGAATTGTTGGATTTTTGTGTTCTGTGATGGCTCTCTTGCAGTACTTTCTAACCATAGCGTATGCATCAGGGGACAGCCAACAATCCTGGACATGCAACTGCTGAAATGATGATGATGATGCGTTCGCCCGATGATTTTTGAGGTATTCTAACGGATACGAACCGTAGACTTCCTCCTCGTCATCCGCCCTTAAAAGGACGTTAAGTGGACGTAGTTACGTTGTGTTGAAGTTTGCAGTGTAACACTGTGATATCTGCGCCTTTCGGCCCAACACATCCAATTTCAGCCGACGTTTTTTTGTGTACCGGGTTCGTCTTCCCACTTCGATCCCTGCTCGCTTGGCCAGACTAGACAGATTAGTCTGTTTCTAGAGGCACCACGAAGAGGTGTAGCAGGGTCTGGATGGTTCTGGTTCACCGATCCTGGCGCAAGCCATCAGTTGTGAGTCACTGACAACTTCCAGCTCTGGTGCTGGGGGGGCGCGCCCCAACTGCTGAAATGAAGAGTACCTATAAGCAATCATCACTATTCCTTTGTCTGTTGTTGCATCACATGACTTCATCTCATGTTTATGTAGATTTGGACAGTGCATAGATAAGGCATAAAGTCTATCGTCTGTTATGTCACATTTAACTATGTCCAACGAGCAAAGTCTTGAGCAGTTTTTTGCCAGAAAATCTAAGTCAATGTCTGAGATAGCCTCACAGCCCCGAGCGTTGAAGTAGCATAGCTTGTTGTAGTTCTTAGTAATGTGAATGACCCCTTGGTCTGACACCTTGGTAAACTTGAAAAAATTTGTAAAATGTTTATAACAGGCCTTTGTGAGCAATTATATATGTAAATGTTTGTAAATAGTCCATATAAATATCTGTCAACAATTATATTTTTCTTTAAATGTTTAAGCATTGTACATAAACATAACACTAGTAAACATGTACAAATTAAACTCATCATTCCTTTTAATATATGGAGGGATAATGATGTTAGTGGTCATATATTTTTATGACCAACAGGACTTTTATAAAAGTCGTGACCAGAATCAAGCAATGCTGCACTACCTTTTCACATAAAATGGTAGATGTGTAAATACATTTTTGAAGCAGGCCATATATAAATATGTAAATATTTTAACAACAGTGACACAAATTCTATCACCAAGCTTGTTTAAACTAATCATTGAGAAAATCTTTAAAAACTTCACAAAGATGCCAGGCATAAACATTAATGGAATGATAGTCAGTAACCTAAGATATGATAATGATACTGTATTACTAGGGGGAGCCGCGATAGCTCAGTGGTTAGTGAACTGGACTACCACGGATATGGGGTAGGGTTCGATCCCAACCGACGGCTTCCGGGTTCACCCAGCCTTAAATGGGTACCGGATTCTCTTCTGGGAAAGTAAAGCAGCACGGGCGTAATACTGACCACATTACCCAAAAAATCATGTGCTGAAGGTCTGTAAAATATAGGGTCACTAACACCATATTTCCCTATACGCCACTTGGCGTGACGGGGGTACTTTACTTTTTTTACTTTACTGTATTACTAGCAGAAAATCCTGAAGATCTACATCAAATACTAAATGAAATAAACATGATAAGCAAAAAATATGGATTAGATATGAATATCAAAAAGACTAAAACTATGATCATAAACAAAGAAAGCACTCAAAACCTACAAGTGGATATCAAATTTCAAGAAATACACCTGAAGACAGTTCAAAGCTACAACTGCTTTGAACATACTATAACCAGTGATGGAAAATGTAAAACTGGAGAAAAAAAACAATAGAAAATGGCAAAAAGTAATTTGAATGTCATAAAAAATATACTAACATCAAAACAAATAAAGCAGGGTTAAAACTAAGAATAGCAAAATGTTATATCTTCTCAACATTCATGTATGGTGGACATTAGACAAGAAAACAGAACAGAATATTTAAGCTTTTCAGATGTGGATTTATAGAAGAATAGGAAGAATTGAAAGGAAAGAAAAGAAAACAAATGATACTTCTTTTCTTTCCTTCCTCATTTACCTTTCAGCATTGAGGGGAGATATAATCTGTGGTCTTTTGCTCTTCTGTTCACCTCGGCTGCTGTTATGTTTCCTAGTGCTTCTAATATTCCATCCATCCATTAATCCATCTTTTTCATGGTTGATCATTGTGTCTGGTATTCTGACATTTGTTGAAGGCTCGTTGTGTTGTGTTTTGATTTTTCTGCTTTGTCATGCGGCCGAACCATTTTATCTGTTTCTTTATATATTCTATGGTGGGGGTTATTCCTAGCTTTCTCCTCAGTTCTTCATTTCTGATCTTATCTCTCAAACTGTTTCCAGTCATTCGTCTGACACATTTCATCTTAGTAGAGGTTATTTTCTTATTGTTCTTGCATCCAGGGTCCAGGTCTGGCATTGGAAGCACAATGTTGGGATGAAGATTGTATTGTAGAGTGCTCATTTTGCCTCGAGTTATTTCCTTGTTGGACAATAGTGGTGATAACTGTCCAATGTTTTGGATTGACAAACAAATGATGAAGTCTTAAAAAAACTAAAAATTAAAAGAGAACTACTAAACACAATTCAAACAAGACAAATGAGATTTTGGGGACATGTTAAAAGACAAAACGGTTTACTAAAAGTAATCTTGGAAGGGAAAATGCAAGGTAAAAGAGGGAGAGGTAGACCAAGACTAATATGGACAAGTAACATCAAAAGATGGTCACATCAGCCTATAATAATCTTGATCATCAAAACAAGAGACAGAGCAGAAAAGTGCTCCATGGTAGCCAACTTTGGATGTAGAGACATCACTTAATGAATGACACAAATGAAAAATAAAATTTATACTTAGCTCTGTAAAGAAACAATTTTAAACTGATAAGTTGTGAAAGTCTGTATCTGCACTGCAAAAGTTTTATAAAATGTGTTGTTTCCAATGTAAAGTAAGATTGTTTTTTTTTGTTTTTTTTGTTGTTGGTGAGCTGGTACAAGATGGTACTTACTCACATCAATTTCAGCACTAGTGGTTTCTTCAAGGTGGTGTCTTTTCAATAATTGCTATACTACCTTGGGTTTATATTTTTCTTCAAAGTTGAGTAAGGTAGAATTTTGGTGAAGATTGAGAAGCTCGGCCAGAATAAGGACTTATGAAAAAGTACACCGAAAAGCCTGTGTGCTATCTGATTTCACTGCAGGGCATTAGAAATAAGACAGTCATGGAAATATTTGAATACTAACATACTTTTCCCAATACCCCACAACTTTTAAAAATAAATAGACATTAAAATGTAAAACCCTCCATTACCTTTTTACAATTTGCCACAATGCGGAAACGTAGAGTCTTACGTAATTTAGCCACACTTGCATGCCTAGATCAGCTACACTTTTGCAATCACTCAGTCTCAGTTCTCGTAAGCTTGTCGAAGGAAGAATTTTTAAATTGTTTAATGACATGACATAAAAAGAATAATTAAAATTCCAAAGAAAACATGTTTTAAACAGTTAAACTGAATATTTACTGAATATTTCTTTATTGTATAGAATATTATTTATTAACTGAATATTTATTTATTTTATGCTCCATGTGAATGCAAATCTATAACAGGTGAAATATAACATATGACCTATTATAATCAATACTTATAGCCTTACCAAAGAAATGGGGAACCGTGATAGCCCAGTGGTTAGTGAACTGGACTACAAAGGACAAGAGGTAGGGTTTGATCCCTACAACATCAAAGCAAGAGACAGCGCAGAAAGGTGCTCCACGGTAGCCAACTTTGGATGTGGCGACAGCACTTAATGAATGACATAAATGAAAATGTCAAATAAAATTTATACTTAGCTCTCTAAAGAAACAATTTTAAACTGATAAGCTGTGAAAGTCTATCTGCACTGCAAAAGTTTTATAAAATGTGTTGTTTCCAATGCAAAGTAAGATTGTTTTTTTTTGTCTTTTTGTTGTTGGTGAGCTGGTATAAGATGGTACTTACTCACATCAATTTCAGCACTAGTGGTTTCTTCAAGGCGGTGTCTTTTCAATAATTGCTATACTACCTTGGGTTTATATTTTTCTTCAAAGTTGAGTAAGGTAGAATTTTAGCGAAGATTGAGAAGCTCAGCCAGAATAAGGACTTATGAAAAAGTACACCGAAAAGCCTGTGTGCTATCTGATTTCACTGCAGGGCATTAGAAATAAGACAGTCATGGAAATATTTGAATACTAACATACTTTTCCCAATACCCCACAACTTTTAAAAATAGACATTAAAATGTAAAACCCTCCATTACCTTTTTACAATTTGCCACAATGCGGAAACGTAGAGTCTTACGTAATTTGGCCACACTTGCATGCCTAGATCAGCTACACTTTTGCAATCACTCAGTCTCAGTTCTTGTAAGCTTGTCGAAGGAAGAATTTTTAAATTGTTTAATGACATGGCATAAAAAGAATAATTAAAATTCCAAAGAAAACAAGTTTTAAACAGTTAAACTGAATATTTACTGAATATTTCTTTATTGTATAGAATATTATTTATTAACTGAATATTTATTTATTTTATGCTCCATGTGAATGCAAATCTATAACAGGTGAAATATAACAGATGGCCTATTAAAATCAATACTTATAGCCTTACCAAAGAAATGGGGAACCGTGATAGCCCAGTGGTTAGTGAACTGGACTACAAAGGACAAGAGGTAGGGTTTGATCCCTACAACATCAAAGCAAGAGACAGCGCAGAAAGGTGCTCCACGGTAGCCAACTTTGGATGCGGCGACAGCACTTAATGAATGACATAAATGAAAATGTCAAATAAAATTTATACTTAGCTCTCTAAAGAAACAATTTTAAACTGATAAGCTGTGAAAGTCTATCTGCACTGCAAAATATTTATAAAATGTATTGTTTCCAATGTAAAGCAAGATTTTTTTTTTGTTTTGTTTTGTTTTTGCTCTTCCAAAAAAAGTTTCCACAGTCTGGTGTTTTAGTTATCAAAATGGTGGATGCACTGAATACGTGTCAGAAGCTATAAGCTGTGACTGAAATTCTCACAGTGGAAAGTTTTGAGCCTAAAGCAATTCACAATGCTCTGTGGAATTTGCTTGAAGAGGAAGTTTTCAATCTCAAGTTATGGCAGTCTTGACACAGAGAGGTTGTTACTTCAAATCTGACTATACAAGTTGGGATTTTTTTTGGTGATTTCTCTCTGTGGCAACCACCCCTATTCTCAACAGTGAGGCCTGGCTTGATATGTCAATTACACTTCAACAGAAAAAATATGAGTACCTCTGAAGATGGAGTTATTTGCATGGGTGGCGAGGGTCTCCTGTGCACATGTCTGCCAGGGTAAAATGAATTAACATGCAAAATTCAGTTCCTAGGCTATAGGGACTTCGCCTTTGGTGAAAGCTGCGAACGCCGAAAAAAATATGTCTATACTGTACTTTTTTGGTTAACTCTTTCCGTACTAAAGCTTTTTATCGACGCAACAGAAGAGATTTCACAGACAAAATTGTTCATGGTTTTAAGAATCAGTCTATTTATATTTATCTAACATAACATATTATATATGAATGTTTAGATAATTGAACAAGATATAAGATTTCACCAATATCCAGATGATATAAGACATGTAAAAAGAATATGGTTTGATGCCATTCACATTAATCAAATTGAGCGTGGTGCACTATATGGCAAAACGTACATTGCCGGAATCACATTGCCGCACAGTGCGGCGAAACTTACTGAATGAACTAATGTAATAAATCATTTTAAAGAAAAAAATCTGAGTACAAATGTTTGCGGTGAAAAAATTGCATGATACCCATTACACGTAGACCTAATATTTTCTATAACAAATATTTGGCTGTAAACTTGTAAATACAGGTAGTTGGTGAGCTGGTACAAGATGGTACTTACTCACATCAATTTCAGCACTAGTAGTTTCTTCAAGGCGGTGTCTTTTCAATAATTGTTATACTACCTTGGGTTTATATTTTTCTTCAAAGTTGAGTAAGGTAGAATTTTGGCGAAGATTGAGAAGTTCGGCCAGAATAAGGACTTATGAAAAAGTACACCAAAAAGCCTGTGTGCTATCTGCTGGCACTGCAGGGCATTAGAAATAAGACAGTCATGGAAATATATGAGTACTAACATACTTCTCCCAATACTCCACAACTTTTTAAAATAAAGAGACATTAAAATGTAAAACCCTCCATTACCATTTTACAATTTGCCACAATGAGGAAACAGAGTCTTATATAATTTGGCTACACTTGCATGCCTAGATCAGCTACACTTTTGCAATCACTCAGTCTCAGTTCTCGTAAGCTTGTCGAAGGAAGAATTTTTAAATTGTTTAATGACATGACATAAAGAGAATAATTAAAATTCCAAAGAAAACAAGTTTTAAACAGTTAATTTAGAACAGAATATTTATTTATTTTATGCTCCATGTGAATGCAAATCTATAACAGGTGAAATATAACAGGTGAAATATAACAGATGGCCTATTAAAATCAATACTTATAGCCTTACCAAAGAAATGGGGAACCGTGATAGCCCAGTGGTTAGTGAACTGGACTACAAAGGACAAGAGGTAGGGTTTGATCCCTACAACATCAAAGCAAGAGACAGCGCAGAATGGTGCTCCATGGTAGCCAACTTTGGATGCGCGACAGCACTTAATAAATGACATATTTGGACGCTTTGGACCATATATTGTTCTTCGTTTTTTTCTGTTGTTTGTCTGTAAATTTTTCCGAGTGCTAACACATACTTCTTTGTTCTATTATTCCCTATTAGCGCCTCGGAAGTTCCCTATATAATAATATTTATTTATTATTATTTGTATCCAGTGAATCCAGGAGCCTTGTCGGGCAAATAAAAAAATAATGAAAAATAAATTCTACCCCTTCTGCGGATCGAACCCATGCCCTTATCAGGAAGCACACTAACCACTCAGCCACCGAGGCTCCATGTAATGACAGAATTCATATAAATTTTTTGGGTTTCATTTTCAGAAATAAAATGACTGAGTATGACCCAGCGAATCATATGTGTTATTATTACAATTTATGGGGTACTGGTTGGTCTCAAGGCAAGACGCTGGCCTCAAAACAGAGAGGTTGTGGGTTCAAATCTTGACTGCGTCAGTTGGGAATTTTATTTATCTGCGGCAACCACCCCTGGTCTCAGCAGCGAGGCCCGAATTGAAACGTCAATTACTCATGGACCAAAAAAATATATAAATACCTCAGAAGATGGAGTTCTGATGGAGATGGAGAAGATGAAGGATCCCTGTGCACACGGCTGTCAGGGAAAAATGGATTAAAATGCAAAATTCAGTTCCTAGTCTCTAGGGACTTCATCAGAGGTGAAAGCTGGTGGGAGAAAAAAAAAATAATCTATATGACTACTTTACATTTATATATTTTACAACTATATATAATAATAATCTATATGACTACTTTGTATTTATTTATTTTACAAATATATATTATAATAATCTATATGACTACTTTATATTTTTTTTATTTTACAACTATATATAATAATAATCTAGATGACTACTTTACATTTATTAATTTTACAACTATATATTATAATAATCTAAATGACTACTTTACATTTATTTATTTTTCAACTATATATAATAATAATCTAAATTACTACTTTACATTTATATATTTTACAACTATATATTATAATAATAAATATTGAGAATTTAATTAATTGTTGGCACTCTTAATCAAATTACTATTGTATTAGTGTTACCACATAAAATAAAAGGTAAAAGTCGTGTTTAGTGTCCTAAATTATTTCTGCTAAACGAGTGATCTCCCCCTCACCGACCCGACATATTAAACATGAATTATAAATTTGTTTCTAATTTTTGCGAATTTAATTTAATTTTTTTCAACAAAATTTAGGGTTAGGGTTAGTTGTTGGCTATTCCAGACCCAAGAGGTCTTTTAATGACAGATTCGAGAGCAGCCGAATAAAGTGCACGGGGACGTTAACCCAAACAGAAATAATTTGGGACGCTATATTATTTTACTTCTACATTATCTATATGATCTACATTACAAAATCTAAACTAAACACTACAATTTACTTGACTAAAATAAAATAATTAAAACGTGAGAAAACGTTGGAAAATACCAGAAACCATTAATTTTTGTGGCTTGGGTGCAGCAGCTTTCCAAAAAGTGAGGAGGATACTTAACTATGCATTCAATTGTTGACAACAGAAACAAGAAAAAGAGTTCTTAAATGTTATGTAGAGCCAGTCACTGAGTCTTAAATTCATGGACAATAGGCTATTAGTTGAATAGGACAACAGACAAGAAAATCACTGAAGTCTGTAGAAATGTGGTTTTACAGAAGAATATTGAGAATACTAAGGACAGCTAAGAAGAGTAATGAAAACGTTCTGAAAAAGGTCAAAGCAAAAAGAGAGCTAATCTCCAATATTAGGAAGAAGCAATCATCATTTTTTGGCCATGTAATGAGAAGAGAGCAACTGGAATATATTGTAACAACTGGGAAAATTGAGGGACGAAGAGATGGAGGGAAGCAAAGAGAAAAGATACCAGACAGCTTAAGAGAATGGCTTGGCAGAAGGTCAGCAACAAAAATGATAAACAACTATCGTGATCGAAAGTTGTGGAGAGACATGATCACTTACGCCAGCAGGCCCGGTACTTGATTACTTGATGATCATTAGGGTCGATCTCGTCTGTTGACATCAACGTCATCTTGGCTAGTCTTCAGCAGCAAATATAAAGAAGGTTCGGAAATAAAAGAATTAATTGAGGAGAATATTCTATAGAATAATTTGTTCTATATCTCAAGCAATAGAACCTTTCTAAAAAAAATTAGGAAAATATTAAACAATTAATTGTTGATAATAGAAACAAGAAAAAAGAGTTCTTAAATGTTATGCAGAGCCAGTCTTAACATGGAACTGAATCATGGACAATAGGACAAATGGCAAGAAACTTGCTGGATGTTGTAGAAAAGTGATTTCACAGAAGAATGTTGAGAATACCATGGATGACAAAGTAGAGTCATGAAATATTTTTGAAAGAGGCCAAAGCTAAAAATATAGCAAATTTCCAATATTAGGAAGAAACAATAATTTTTTTTTTGGCCATATAATCAGAAGGGAACAGCTGGAATATATTGTGACACCTGGAAAAATTGAGGGATGCAGGGACAGAGGGAAAGAAAGAAAAAAGAAGAAACCAGATCTTTTAAAGAATGACTTGGCAGAAGGTCAACAACAAAATGATAAATACTGTTAAGATCAAGAGATGTGGAGTGACATGATCAACTATGCCAGCAGACATGGTACTTGAGAATGATGATGATTATATCCAAGTATTTTACAACAGGTGTCTCCATTATTTATACCCTAACTATAACTTAGTCAGTATGTTTATATCATATAACATCTAACCATAATTATGTCTATAACATATAACATCTATCTATAACTTAGTATGTCTAAAACATATAACCTCTATCTAATCATAATCATGTCTATAACATATATCATATATCTATAACTTAGTATGTCTATAACATATAACATCTATCTAACTGTAACTTGTCAGGGTATCTATAATATATAATACATATATAAATATAACTTACTCAGTATAGTACATAGTTATTATGTCTATAACATATAACTTCTAATCCATTTTATCCAGAATTGTGCTTTAATGTGACTACAACAAACTGTGTGAGTGAGAGGGCTATTAATATTTTTGATTTAATTTAATTTGTGAATTTAAAATAATAATTAGTAACTTTGAAATTATTGTAATAACATAAGATTGATGTTATAATTGTAATGTGGATTTTTACTTTTTCAATTTTAATTTGTGTTTATTACAAGTGACAATAATGACAAATAAACAATTAATAATAATGAATGTCCATATGCTTTCATTATGAAGAATGAAATACCTAGAACTGTTGGAATAATTATTTATAAAATTAAACTTAATCGCTAGTTGAAGATATTCTTAGTTATTTTGTAAGAGAACCTAAAATGATATAGCCCTGTATGATCCTCAAAATACAATTTTGATTTTGAACTTACTTCTGCATTTGTTCATGAAAAGATGAAAATAGTCACTTGTTTACATGGGACAATATCTTGTAAACAACTGCTGTGGTTGTCAGATTTTTTATTATCATATATTAAATAATAAATAAATGAAAATATAAATAATATCATGCATATAAAATATAACAAATAATACTTATAAATAATACCCTAAAAAGGATACAAACAAATGTAAATATAATTATGTTATTTTATTTTATGAAATTATGTCTTACATACAGGGTGAGTGGCCTACCGCATAATTTCTAAATTGTTACCTTCAAACAAAATAGTTTATTTCCTATCTTTCTGGATCTAACAATAATAAAGAATATGTACTGGCAACAAGAAGAACAGGAAATCAACTGGGAATGTTGAAAAAAATAAAACAGGGTGTTAGGCAAGGTTGTGTGCTGACACAAGATTTCTTTAATATTTATAGTGAGATTATTTTAAGATCCATAAGTGGCATGGCTGGAAAATTCAGAGGTCATAATATAAATAAACTAAGGTATGCTGATGATACAGTTTTAATCACTAAGAGTGAAGATGAGTTACAAGAAAGGTTGGACATTATAGTGAAAAAAAGCAAAAATAAAGGACTCAGCCTTAATATCAAAAAGACAGAGGAAATGGTAACAACAAAGAAAAAACCTCACCTCAGTGCAAAATAAAGACATGTGGAACAATGTTAAAAGAGGTAAATGAATTTAAATATTTGGAAAATTTGTGAACCTCAGACAGAAGATGTACAAAAGAGGTGAGATGCAGAATGGCTCAGGCAAAAGCAGCTTTGCAAAAAATTAGGAATATACTATGCAATCCACTTTTGACAATAGAAACAAGAAAAAATAGTTCTTAATTGTTATGTATAGCCAGTCTTAACATATGGATGTGAATCATAGACTATAGGACAACAGACAAAAAAAAATCACTAGAGTCTGTAAAATGTGGTTTTACAGAAGAATGTTGAGAATATTATGGACAGCCAAGAAGGGTAATGAAAGCGTTCTAAAAGAGGGCAAAGCAAAAAGAGAGCTATTCCAATTTCCAAATTTAGGAGAAAACAATATTTTTTTGGCCATGTATTGAGAGGTGGGCAGCTGGAATATATTGTAACAACAGGTAAAATTGAGGAACAAAGTGATAGAGAAAAGGAAAGAGAAAAGATACTAGACAGCTTAAGAGAATTGCTTGGCAGAAAGTAAACAACAGAAATGATAAATAACTGTCGAGATCAAACGTTGTGGAGAGACATGGTCACCTACTTGATGATGATGATGATTATATCCTGTTTTAGTTTCTCCATCACACAGTAAACTCCAAATGGAAGACTTACCTTGATTTTTATTTTATTTTTAATAATGTTGTCCTAAATGAACTCACTGAAGACTTTAATTTTCAATAATGTGCACAAAACTTAGAAGCACATTTATTTATGACATTAATTTAAATCTATATGCATTGCTAAACATGACTAATGATTAATATTTTGTTTACAATGGCGCCATTTTGAGAGAAATCATGGAGTTCTAATTGAATTTTATGCATACTAGATAATTTGTAATTGCTAACATTTAAAACAAATTATTTCTTATTATTTGCACAAAACTTCGAAGTACATTTATTTATCGCATTAATTTAAATCTATATGCATTGCTAACCATGACTAATGATTAATATATTACTGAATGTTATGAACTGTCTAAAAAGTTAAAGGAATTACCCCTACGAACAATAACTTGTACTTTACGAAAAATTAAATGTTTGCAGTGACTTCCCTTAATAAACAAGGAAAATAATACTTATAAAAAATTAATATAAAATAATATTCCCACTTGCATCGTAAATTAAAGGCGCATAAACTTTGATTGATAATGTTTAATCCTAGTACATTTTGTGATACATTGTATATAGATTCTTTTTTAAATATTTAAACATACGTACTTTTAAGACATTTTTTTTAAAAGTGATATGCAAACTTAGGTACTCTTATAATATTACGCTAGCAAGTGCTTTATATACTATTTATTAGTTTTATGACGTTCTAGTGGCCGCTTTCTCAGAAATACTAGTGTATATTTTGAGAAGGAACTGTCTGATTGTTGCCAATGATTAAGACGTGACTGCTCGTGTCATCCTAGGTTCAGCGCCTGTGTTGCCTGCTCTAGCAGCACAGACTGTGTCATGTCGGCTACATGGCATAGTAGTCTTTGGGTACTGTGCTGATACCTCCCATTATGTCATTGTTTGAACGCAACATCAGAGGGGTGGAAGATGCGTGGTCGGACTAGGGTAACACCCGATGTTCTTAGTGCCGAGATTGCAATCGCGCACGGCTGTGTGCTGTTGAATCTGGGCTAGTTTCCACTAGCTAGGCAGCTCGAGGAACCTAGAGCATCAGTCCTAGTGAGGTGGGGATCCTGGGGACAGCAGCCCTTCCATTTACACAAATGACATGAATGGTTATCCCCTTAACTTCTGTTCCCTACATTTCCCGTGGAGTGTGAAAATACACGAGAATGTGCCCTTGTATGACTGACGTAGGCACAGGTAAACTACTCCTCGCTAGCGTCGGTAAATCCTCAGACCTGTTTGATGACATTTCAATTAAATACTATTTTATAACGCGTGTATTCTGCCAAACAATAACAATTCATTAAGTTCCATTTCAACAATCAATTCAAAAGGACAATCAATCGATCCATAAATATATTTAACTAAGTAAGTAATTCATACTTAATAATCCTTGGAAAATGAAAGAAGACACTCGATGTTTATGTTTCTTAAGCCAGAAGTAGGTCACACTTACACGGTCACGTGATTACACGGATGTCTCTCCAGACACTACTTTTTAAGTTCGACGATCTCACAATTGCTAAATTCCTTCTATCAGCTTCTGATATGTGTTCTTTACTTGTATTGTATAGGTATCTTTAATATCTTTTTGATCTAGTGGTATTGTTGATGAATTAGACTTTTGCTTGTTTCTCTTTAGTTTGATTTTCATTTTAATCATTACAGGATTGTGATCTGAATTAATATCTGCTCCTAGGTAGGTTTTGGCTTTCTTTACGCTGTTACGGAACCTTTCTTTTATCATTATCTAATCTATTTGATTCCTCTTCTTATCTCCAGGGCTTTTCCATGTGTATAGTTACCTTTTCTCTTGCTCAAAGTAGGTGTTATAAATTATTAGCTTGTTTACTTCACATAATTGTATTAATCTTTCTCCTGTCATTTCTTTTTTCCTACTCCATGGTTTCCTATAATGGTCTTATATTTACCTTTTCCTACTTTAGCGTTCATGTCACCCATTACAATCAAGATGTCTGAAGATTTCACTTACTTCATAACTTTATTTAGGTCTTCATAGTATGCCTCTATTTGTTCATCTGTGTAGTCATGAGTAGGTGCATATGTCTGTATTATTGCTGTATCGAATGGTTTTGCTTTCATCATGAGTAGTATAATCCTATCATTGTATGTCCAGTGATAACTTATATATTTTTGTAGCTCTCTTTTTATTAGTATTCCTACCCATCTTAGATGTTCTGTTGTGTTTCCTGAGTATATAAATGTATATTTTTCGTCCTCTATGTACCCACTTTCTTTCCATCTTGTCTCTGATATGCCTAAAATATATATGTTTATCCGTTCTGCTTCTTGAAATAGATTTTCCAATTTCCCGTGATCAGTTAACTTGACTATATATATAACTTGCTTATTCCTTGCATTGAACGTGTCTTCTTTGCTACTTGATTTACTTCGTAAGTTAGGTACAATATCAACCTTTATACTGTTAATATAATTCGTATTTTCTTGATATACTTTGATAACACTGTTTAAATATTTTTTATAGCTGGCTTGATAAGTAACTGCTACGGCGGCGATTTTTGTATTAAATCATTCACTTGGCTCGTTGAGCTTCTATTGAGTAGGTGTTGTAATGCTGTTATTGTTGGTCCTACAGTAGGGTATATATATATATATATGGCCCTTTTCGTCTTGTCAGACGGTCTAGTGGAGGCTATTGCGTATTTTTTTGAGGTATTGTTTTTGCCGAACAGCTTCTCTCGTGGCTAATTCTACCAATGTTTGACAAACACACGCGGTCACATAATGAACAGGTCAGGCTCGCTGATCCACAGGGTTTACCATCCTTTTTCATGAGTCTCTTCTCTTCTAAGTCCTGTCTTAGAACAGTCTCAAATGTTGTTATACCGTTCCTTATACGTGCTCTCCATGATGTGCGATCACTTGCCAGATGTTGCCAGTCGTTTTCACAGATGGAGAAGTCTTTCAGAGATGATTTGCAGATATCTCTATATCGTAGTTTAGGTCTGCCGATTTGTCGTTTTCCGTGTTTTTAGCTCGCCATATAGTATTTGCCTAGGAATGCGTTTTTCTTCCATCCGTTGGACATGCCCCAGCCATCTTAGCCTTCGACTTCTGAGCATCGACATGATTGTTAGGGTCTTAGCACGTTGCAGGACAGTTAAGTTGGTTATTTTGTCCTGCCATTTGATGTGCATTATTTTGCGGAGACATCGCATGTGGAAGACATTTATAGCTTGTTTCATAAGGCGTGCCCAACTTTAAAAATCAATATCTTTTAAACCGCTTTTTGTTTTTTTTTTTCAAAATTTGCATGTATAGTTATAATGATTAGAACCCAACAGGGAATTAATTTCATTAAAAACAAACATTTGGTTATTATTATTGCTTATTTGATTTATATAAATTTATAACGACCCATTGATGTAGTCACAACTTAGTGTTTACAGTATTTAAGTTAAAAATAGCGATTACAAATCTATACACGCTCAAATTTACGATTTTTCACGCTTTTCGCGTGAGTTTTCTGACACAATTAGACACTTGTAGTAAACACGAGACATTGTGTGTTCCATTTCCGTTAATTCAGCGGCGTAACGTGGAACAATAACATTTATCATGAGTCTTAAAATGAAATTCTGCAGTTTACAAAACATCGCAATAAAAATGTATGACTATTTTTGCAAAGAGGCTAAACGAGGAATATTATTTCATTCTTTAGAAAACCCTGAGAATAGGACAAGACACATTTTGGATTTATCTAAACGGTCACTTAATCGCTGGATTCAAGCACGTGACCGTCAATGTTCCAAATATACAAAATCACAAGGAAGAGCAAAAATGTTGGATAATTTCGACAGTGAACTTATTAGAAGTGAAATTCGCAAAATGTTGGGTATGAATGAAACTGTTACAATAAGAAAATTAAAAGTATCGCTGAAAAAGAACAACAGTATTGAAATATCAAAGTCTACATTATGGAGGAATGTGAGAGCTGCAGGCTTTACATTCAGAAAGTATTCCAATGGACGAAACATCATCTGTGAGAAGCCACATATAGTAGTCATGAGAAGCAAGTACTTACGTGAAGTAAAAGAGGTGCGCAAGCAAGGTTATGATATTGTGTACTTGGATGAAACATGGATCAATGCTCACCACACTAACCAAAGGGAATGGCAGTCATCAGATGGAAAGATTAAGAGATTAATACCTAGCAGCAAAGGACAGCGCTTGATAATTGCTCATGCAGGTAGTCGACAACATGGACTAATACAGAATGCAGAGCTCATTTTTCTTTCAAAATCCATAGACAATCGGGATTATCACTCTGAGATGAATGGTCACATATTTAGACATTGGATTGAAAATTCTGTTCTCCCAGCACTAGATCGACCATCTTGCCTAATAATGGACAATGCAGCGTACCACAACATTGTTGCACTTGAAGATAAAGTCCCGACGTCATCCAGTACAAATGATGCTATTAAGATATGGCTCACAAAGGAGCACATACAATTTAATAACATGTACTTAAAACCTGAATTACTATCTCTAGTAAAGCAAAAACAGAGGACAAAGATTTTTCAAATAGATAAGATTATCCAAGAGCACGGTCATATAAGTTTGAGGCTGCCACCTTACCATGCTCATTTAAATCCAATAGAACTAATCTAGGCAAAATTAAAAGGACAAGTGGCAGATGAAAATACAACATTCAAAATATGCGATGTAAAGACTCTTGCTAATCTCGCTTTATTAAATATAGACAAAGATTATTGGGCTAAATGTGAAGACCACGTCTTAAAACAGGAAGAGGAATATTGGAAAAATGATGGTTTGTGGAATGTTCAACCCCAAACAGTTATTAATCTTTTAGACTCGTCTGATTCAGAATGAAAGTATATAGCCCCCACAATGTTGGCCCTATATTACCTTAAATTATTTCAACAAACGGTCCTTTTCAGGACCACACAACTATTAAAATTGGACATACAGGTATACCTTGATATTATTATCGCCCGTCCTCGAACTGAGCAGACAATAATTCTCCTGGTGTTTTGTTTTATCCAGTTATTTCCCCATTACGGCCACGCCTTTACCTAGTGAAAATTAATCGTAGACCAGCAACTACGGTAATTTCTATTCTTTAGGGCTTCACAATTTACAATTTTGACAAACATCAAAGAAATATCGCCGCTTTAAGAAAACTGCAGCTGCAAGATATTTGTTAAATATACATTTAAAGGGTCTTTTGCATTCTAATAACATTTGGAAAATTTCAAAAGTATTTAACAAACGGTTAGAGAGTAATAGCGTTTTGAAGTTGGGCATATGTTTTGAAACGAGCTATAGTCTTTTTTCCTGGTTTGAGTATGTTGTCCAGGTTTCGGATCCATATAGTAGTGTGCTAAGCACACAAGTTTGATATATTAAGAGTTTAGTCTTTTGAGTTAGTTTCGTGTTGTTCCATGCCCTTTTTGTGAGTTTGCCGAAGGTCGTAGCTGCCTTACCAATTCGACAGTTTATTTCTTCATCAAGAGTTATGGTTTGCGTAACTGTGGATCCAAGATATGTAAATTTCTGTACTGATTCTAGTGGGCAGTCTTTTAGAGTAATAGATATAGGTTTGAAGTCCCCTTGATTTAGTATTACTGTCTTCTGAACATTAATTGTCGGGTATCTGTAGTGAAATATGACGCATTCATGCTCGTAGAGAGCTGTCCTTTGACGAATGATTCAGCCACGACCGGCGCAAGCAGTGTGGTCGGGGGAGGGGGGGGGCAGAAAATGTAGATAAAACTCTACTGTGAGTCGATCCGGCCCAACCGTTTTGCTCTTTTGCATGGCTCTCACTGAGGTCATCAAATCCGCGAGTGTTATCTCAGCGTTCAACGATTGGTTGTATGTTTCTGTCAATAACTTTGTGTGTTGCATACATTTGTCTTTTACGTCTTCTCGTGTGTCTTCTTGTGTATAGAGCTTCCGGTAGTAATACTCGAAAGCTTTGGTAATCTATACTGTCCGTTTGTTTCTTCTTCTTCTACGATAATTGCTCTTTAAATCTATGACTCTGGACTCTCTTATGATGGTAATCTTCCTCTCTCGTTAGCTATTTTGTCTGCGCGTTCGTTTCCGTGTACATTACTGTGTGATGGTAACCACTGGTTGACCACACTCTGGAAGTTATTGCACAGTTATTGGCTGTGTTCACTTTCTGTGCGGTCTCGCCTTACGTCTTTTGGCGTGTGCTGAGACTGCTATGATGGGGACTACAGCTACCTTTCTTTGTTTGGGAGATGAGTTATTAATTCGGATGATTCCACTGGCATGGGCGGTTGAGTAATTATGGATTTTAATTCGTTTGCAGTGATACCGGGGCCTTCCATGACCAAAGAACCAAAGTTGCCCCGTATAGTTTCTCTTCCAGGGAGGTGTGTGTGGCCCACATTGTCCTTCTCAGGTCTGTAAAAGTGAGGGCAATCCTGTTGAACATGTTATGTTGTCATGTTATCCTGTGTACAGTGGCATTGGCTGGTAGTTCCTATTTTGAGTTAGTGAACATGTGATTTCTCATTCTATTGTAGCCAGTGCGTATGGAAGTATGATGACTTGATCCCTCCTTGATTGTTGGAGGTATCCATCCCTCTCGTTATACTTTGAGTGTTCTTGTTTCCATTTTTCATGATACTTTCCTTTGATGATGGATTTGGCTTCATCGTAGCTGACCAGATGGTTCTCTTGTGGTGATCTTCCTCTCTCTTTAGCTAAATTGCGCGTTTGTTTCCGTGTTTATTACAGTGTGATGGTACATCTAGCTCACTGTTCCTGGGGATTTTAGAGCTGTTAGGACTGACAGTGCATCAGTCAGTATCACCAATATCTTGTGCGTGCTATTTTTGTGTTGGATAGCCAGTTTTGCAGCGTCTTTGAGGGCTTCAGTTTCTGAATTAAAGTTGTTCGAGAATTTCCCAGTAGCTATTGACTTGGTGATCTCATCTTGGTTATTCAGCCTCAAGAACACACCTCCTCCTCCATTTCTGGTTGCGTTTGTAGCTGAGCCATCTGTGTTTATGTGTGAAGTTTGGGGGAAAGCCTAACGTGTAAATTTACTATTTTTATGATTTCATGGTCGTATCCATTAAAAAAATGGCTGGGGGTAAAACTCATAAAAGTGATTTGCTATTCAAAATCTTGCTATGAGGATGTCTACTATGAAGTTTGAAGTAGGTCTAGAGTTTAAATTTAGTATTATTAGTGATTTCATAGTAAAAGTAAAGTACCCCCCGTCACGCCAAGTGGCGTATAGGGAAATATGGTGTTAGTGACCCTATATTTTACAGACCTTCAGCACATGATTTTTGGGGTAATGTGGTCGGTATTACGCCCGTGCTGTTTTACTTTCCCAGAAAAAATCCGGTACCCATTTAAGGCTGGGTGAACCCGGAGCCGTCGGTTGGGATCGAACCCTACCCCTTGTCCGTAGTAGTCCAGTTCACTAACCACTGAGCTATCGCGGCTCCTACTAATTTTTAGGGAATTAGTAAAACCCAGGTGTCCTCGCCAGGGTACGAACCCCGGCTGTTGCCGTGGTAAGCCAACCGCCTATCGATTGCGCTAACCGGACACCCTAGTGATTTCATAGTCATATAAAAAAAAATGGCCGGGGGTAAAATTCATAAAAGTGATTTTTATTCAAAATCTTGCTACGAGGATGTCTAATATGAAGTTTTGGGAAAATTTAGAGGTTAAAATTATTTTTTTTAACAGTTTCATAGGCGTGTCCCTAAAAATGATCAAGTGGTAAAAATTCATAAAAGTGACTTTTAAGTAAATTTTTGCTACGGGGATGCCTAAAATAAAGTTTCAGGTAAACCTAGAGGTTAAATTAATTTTTTTAAACAGTTTCATAGGCATAAACATAAACAATGTTCAGGGGTAAAATTCATAAAAATGATTTTTAAGTACATTTTTGCAACAGGGATGCTTAAGATAAAGGTTGAGGTAAGCCTTGAGGTTAACTTTTTTCTTTATATCTTGTGGACATCTTTCTTCTGCATATCTAAAGGCAAATATGATTATGGTTATGGAAGGCCCCGGTATCACTGCAAACAAATTGAAATCCATAATTGCTCAACCGCCTGTGCCAGTAAAATCATCCAAATTACTATCTCATCTCCGAAAAAAGAAAGGTATCCGTAGTCCCTATCATAGCAGTCTCAGCACACGCCAAAATACATAAGGCGAAACCGCACAGAAAGTTAATAAAACCGTCTCTTCCCTCTCATACGATATCATCAATATCGGAAGTCGGAATATTGAAACACGATTAAAGTGGATGAAACGCACAGCTCACGGTGTGCACAGAGCACTTAGCTCAGTAGCTCCTGCAACAAGCCGGACTTGGAATATGAGGAAACTGCAACATTGAACACTTTTCAGACATACCCTTTAATGGTTCCTGCAGCCTATCCACCATACTGACATGAACTTTACGCCCTCCTGAAAATGATGATCGTCATATTTTTTAAAAAATGTATAGCGCTTGAAAATGTTAGGACATCGCTTTTGTCTCTAAATCCGAACATAAACACTTTTAGTCATCGGATTATCCCCGTCGCACATCAAATAACAGATCGAAAGATCTTCCTGCAATGTGAATTTGTGAAATTATAAACTAGTTCACATGTCTACCCTCTATCTCACAGTAGTCCTCTTGAAACTAGACATCCCTCCTGACTAACAGGCAACTATGGGAGTCACCCCGCTGCTGCAAAGTCATGAACAAAGCACCGTTATGTCGTCTTTTACCATTAGCGTACGGCCGGTCTAGGAATATACGATCAGCCATCAACATGATAACATAGCACACACAACAATCAGGTTAATATTTGTTCGTATTCTCCCACGTTTACTCGGATAATGATTTTAATCTTCTTCTTAAGAACGCAAAATTGTCTCTTCATCAGATGTAAAATTTATATTCCTGAGTTCTTTATTTGTCGTTAAGTGAGCTAAATTTTCTATACTTTCTATCCACTCTCTAAATAGCGATGGTTCTCCTTTGAACGTGGCAATACTATTGCTAATATTTTGATAGTTCATTGCTAGCCTCAACTCACCAACCGTTTCAGTTACTAGTCTCATCGCTTCATTGCTAGCCTCAATTCACCAACCGTTTCAGTTACTAGTCTCATCGCTTCATTGCTAGCCTCAACTCACCAACCGTTTCAGTTAGTCTCATCGCTTCATTGCTAGCCTCAATTCACCAACCTTTTCAGTTACTAGTCTCATCGCTTCATTGCTAGCCTCAATTCACCAACCGTTTCAGTTACTAGTCTCATCGCTTCATTGCTAGCATCAACTTACCAACCGTTTCAGTTAGTCTCATCGCTTCATTGCTAGCATCAACTCACCAACCGTTTCAGTTAGTCCCATCGTTTCATTGCTAGCATCAACTCACCAACCGTTTCAGTTAGTCTCATCGCTTCATTGCTAGCCTCAATTCACGAACCTTTTCAGTTACTAGTCTCATCGCTTCATTGCTAGCCTCAATTCACCAACCGTTTCAGTTACTAGTCTCATCGCTTCATTGCTAGCATCAACTCACCAACCGTTTCAGTTAGTCCCATCGTTTCATTGCTAGCATCAACTCACCAACCGTTTCAGTTAGTCTCATCGCTTCATTGCTAGCCTCAACTCACCAACCGTTTCAGTTAGTCTCATCGCTTCATTGCTAGCCTCAACTCACCAACCGTTTCAGTTACTAGTCTCATCGCTAGCCTCAACTCACCAACTGTTTCAGTTAGTCTCATCGCTTCATTGCTAGCCTCAACTCACCAACCGTTTCAGTTACTAGTCTCATCGCTTCATTGCTAGCGTCAATTCACCAACCGTTTCAGTTACTAGTCTCATCGCTTCATTGCTAGCATCAATTCACCAATTGTTTCATTTACTAGTCTCATCGCTTCATTGCTAGCCTCAACTCACCAACCGTTTCAGTTACTAGTCTCATCGCTTCATTGCTAGCCTCAACTCACCAACCGTTTCAGTTACTAGTCTCATCGCTTCATTGCTAGCCTCAACTCACCAACCGTTTCAGTTACTAGTCTCATCGCTTCATTGTTAGCCTCAAATAACCAACCGTTTCAGTTTCTAGTCTCATCGCTTCATTGCTAGCCTCAACTCACCAACCGTTTCAGTTACTAGTCTCATCGCTTCATTGCTATCATCAATTCACTAATTGTTTCAGTTAGTCTCATCGCTTCATTGCTAGCCTCAACTCACCAACCGTTTCAGTTACTAGTCTCATCGCTTCATTGCTAGCCTCAACTCACCAACCGTTTCAGTTACTAGTCTCATCGCTTCATTGCTAGCATCAACTCACCAACCGTTTCAGTTACTAGTCTCATCGCTTCATTGCTAGCCTCAACTCACCAACCGTTTCAGTTACTAGTCTCATCGCTTCATTGCTAGCCTCAATTCACCAACCGTTTCAGTTACTAGTCTCATCGCCTCATTGCTAGCCTCAACTCACCAACCGTTTCAAGTACTAGTCTCATCGCTTCATTGCTAGCCTCAACTCACCAACCGTTTCAGTTACTAGTCTCATCGCTTCATTGCTAGCCTCAACTCACCAACCGTTTCAGTTACTAGTCTCATCGCTTCATTGCTAGCCTCAATTCACCAACCGTTTCAGTTACTAGTCTCATCGCTAGCCTCAACTCACCAACCATTTCAGTTACTAGTCTCATCGCTTCATTGCTGGCCTCAACTCACCAACCGTTTCAGTTACTAGTCTCATCGCTTCATTGCTAGCCTCAACTCACCAACCGTTTCAGTTACTAGTCTCATCGCTTCATTGCTAGCCTCAACTCACCAACCGTTTCAGTTACTAGTCTCATCGCTTCATTGCTAGCCTCAACTCACCAACCGTTTCAGTTACTAGTCTCATCGCTTCATTGCTAGCCTCAACTCACCAACCGTTTCAGTTACTAGTCTCATCGCTTCATTGCTAGCCTCAACTCACCAACTTTTTTAGTTACTAGTCTCATCGCTTCATTGCTAGCCTCAATTCACCAACCGTTTCAGTTACTAGTCTAATCGCTTCATTGCTAGCCTCAACTCACCAACCGTTTCATTTACTAGTCTCATCGCTTCATTGCTAGCCTCAACTCACCAACCGTTTCAGTTATAAGTCTCATCGCTTCATTGCTAGCCTCAACTCACCAACCGTTTCATTTACTAGTCTCATCGCTTCATTGCTAGCCTCAACTCACCAACCGTTTCAGTTATAAGTCTCATCGCTTCATTGCTAGCCTCAACTCACCAACCGTTTCAGTTACTAGTCTCATCGCTTCATTGCTAGCCTCAACTGACCAACCGTTTCAGTTACTAGTCTCATCGCTTCATTGCTAGCCTCAACTCACCAACCGTTTCAGTTATAAGTCTCATCGCTTCATTGCTAGCCTCAACTCACCAACCGTTTCATTTACTAGTCTCATCGCTTCATTGCTAGCCTCAACTCACCAACCATTTCAGTTACTAGTCTCATCGCTTCATTGCTAGCCTCAACTCATCAACCGTTTCAGTTACTAGTCGCATCGCTTCATTGCTAGCCTCAACTCACCAACCGTTTCAGTTACTAGTCTCATCGCTTCATTGCTAGCCTCAACTCACCAACCGTTTCAGTTACTAGTCTCATCGCCTCATTGCTAGCCTCAATTCACCAACCGTTTCAGTTACTAGTCTCATCGCTTCATTGCTAGTCTCAATTCACCAACCGTTTCAGTTACTAGTCTCATCGCTTCATTGCTAGCCTCAACTCACCAACCGTTTCAGCTATAAGTCTCATCGCTTCATTGCTAGCCTCAACTCACCAACCGTTTCAGTTACTAGACTCATCGCTTCATTGCTAGCCTCAACTGACCAACCGTTTCAGTTACTAGTCTCATCGCTTCATTGCTAGCCTCAATTCACCAACCGTTTCAGTTACTAGTCTCATCGCTTCATTGCTAGCCTCAACTCACCAACCGTTTCAGTTACTAGTCTCATCGCTTCATTGCTAGCCTCAATTCACCAACCGTTTCAGTTACTAGTCTCATCGCTTCATTGCTAGCCTCAACTCATCAACCGTTTCAGTTACTAGTCGCATCGCTTCATTGCTAGCCTCAACTCACCAACCGTTTCAGTTACTAGTCTCATCGCTTCATTGCTAGCCTCAACTCACCAACCGTTTCAGTTACTAGTCTCATCGCCTCATTGCTAGCCTCAATTCACCAACCGTTTCAGTTACTAGTCTCATCGCTTCATTGCTAGCCTCAATTCACCAACCGTTTCAGTTACTAGTCTCATCGTTTCATTGTTAGCCTCAACTCACCAACAGTTTCAGTTACTAGTCTCATCGCTTCATTGCTAGCCTCAACTCACCAACCGTTTCAGTTACTAGTCTCATCGCTTCATTGCTAGCCTCAACTCACCAACCGTTTCAGTTACTAGTCTCATTGCTTCATTTCTAGCCTCACCAACCGTTTCAGTTACTAGTCTCATCGCTTCATTGCTAGCCTCAATTCACCAACCGTTTCAGTTACTAGTCTCATCGTTTCATTGCTAGCCTCAACTCACCAACAGTTTCAGTTACTAGTCTCATCGCTTCATCGCTAGCCTCAACTCACCAACCGTTTCAGTTACTAGTCTCATCGCTTCATTGCTAGCCTCAACTACCGTTTCAGTTACTATAGCTCGTTTCAAATCATGTGCCCAACTTCAAAACGCTATTACTCTCTAACCGTTTGTTAAATCTTTTGAAATTTTCCAAATGTTATTATAATGCAAAAGACCCTTTAAATGTATATTTAACAAATATCTTGCAGTTGCAGTTTTCTTAAAGCGACGATATTTCTTTGATGTTTGTCAAAATTGTAAATTGTGAAGCCCTAAAGAATAGAAATGACCTTAGTTGCTGGTCTATGATTAATTTTCACTAGGTAAAGGCGTGGCCGTAATGGGGAAATAACCTAATAAGACAAAACACCAGGAGAATTATTGTCTGCTCAGTTCGAGGACGGTTTCGCCGCTGAATGAACGGAAATGGAACACACAATGCCTCGTGTTTTCTACAAGTGTCTAATTGTGTCAGAAAGCCCACGTGGAATGCGTGCAAAAACGTCAATTGTACCGTGTATGGATTTTTAATCGCTATTTTTAACATAAAATACTGTAAACATTAAGTTTTGACTACATCAATGGGTCGTTATAAATTTATATAAATCAAATAAGCAACAATAATAACCAAATGTTTTTTTTAATGAAATTAATTCCCTGTTGGGTTCTAATCATTATAACTTTACATGCAAATTTTGAAAAAAATTCAAAAAGAGATTAAAAAGATATCGATTTTAAAAGTTGGGCACATGATTTGAAATGAGCTATAGTCGCATCGCTTCATTGCTAGCCTCAACTCACCAACCGTTTCAGTTACTAGTCTCATCGCTTCATTTCTAGCCTCAACTCACCAACCGTTTCAGTTACTAGTCTCATCGCCTCATTGCTAGCCTCAACTCAACAACCGTTTTAGTTACTAGTCTCATCGCCTCATTGCTAGCCTCAATTCACCAACCGTTTCAGTTACTAGTCTCATCGCTTCATTGCTAGCCTCAACTCACCAACCGTTTCATTTACTAGTCTCATCGCTTCATTGCTAGCCTCAACTCACCAACCGTTTCAGTTACTAGTCTCATCGCTTCATTGCTAGCCTCAACTCACCAACCGTTTCAGTTACTAGTCTCATCGCTTCATTGCTAGCCTCAACTCACCAACCGTTTCAGTTACTAGTCTCATCGCTTCATTTCTAGCCTCAACTCACCAACCGTTTCAGTTACTAGTCTCATCGCCTCATTGCTAGCCTC
The DNA here is from genome assembly GCA_032433765.1 of Megaustenia siamemsis. Lineage (NCBI taxonomy): Eukaryota > Metazoa > Mollusca > Gastropoda > Stylommatophora > Ariophantidae > Megaustenia > Megaustenia siamemsis. The sequence goes on along the minus strand of JAVIAB010000026.1, from coordinate 21,732,425 downwards.
AATTCACCAACCGTTTCAGTTACTAGTCTCATCGCTTCATTGCTAGCCTCAACTCACCAACCGTTTCATTTACTAGTCTCATCGCTTCATTGCTAGCCTCAACTCACCAACCGTTTCAGTTACTAGTCTCATCGCTTCATTGCTAGCCTCAACTCACCAACCGTTTCATTTACTAGTCTCATCGCTTCATTGCTAGCCTCAACTCACCAACCGTTTCAGTTACTAGTCTCATCGCTTCATTTCTAGCCTCAACTCACCAACCGTTTCAGTTACTAGTCTCATCGCCTCATTGCTAGCCTCAACTCAACAACCGTTTTAGTTACTAGTCTCATCGCCTCATTGCTAGCCTCAATTCACCAACCGTTTCAGTTACTAGTCTCATCGCTTCATTGCTAGCCTCAACTCACCAACCGTTTCATTTACTAGTCTCATCGCTTCATTGCTAGCCTCAACTCACCAACCGTTTCAGTTACTAGTCTCATCGCTTCATTGCTAGCATCAATTCACAAACCGTTTCAGTGATAGCCTCAACTCACCAACTGTTTCAGTTAGTCTCATCGCTTCATTGCTAGCCTCAACTCACCAACCGTTTCAGTTACTAGTCTCATCGCTTCATTGCCATGATCTAAGGTTTTTGTTATGTTTTACTATGTTATCTTTAGCACTAATATAATTTCTCACTTCGATCAATAGACTCGGCTGTAAACAAGTTTTCTATCGTCTGCTTATATCTAACTGTTGATTCTATATGTGCAAGAATTTGTTCCATATTTATATAATTAGACAATTAACATTTGCCTTTTGTACACTGTCATCATTTGCATGAAACGATTGATAATTTAATATAATTTAACAACATATTTTCAATTCATAATACAAAGGCCTTGATTCGTCTCTCTGGAAGGAAAACAAAGTTTATATTAACTGCTGTGGACAAATTTCAATTCAATTTATTAATATAAAACTATATTTCAATTAAATACTATTTTATAACTATTCAACTAAAAAATAATTAAGTAATTTTCATTTCAACAATCAATTCAAAATGGCAATTAATTAATTCCTAAATATAATTAAATAAGTAATTCACACCTGATCCTTGGAAAATGAAAAGTACACACGCGATGTTTATATTTCTTGAGCAAGAAGCAGGTTACACTCACGATGTCACTTGATTACACGGCTCTCTCTCTCTCTCTCTTCAGACAACGTTTTAAGTTCGACGATCTCACAATGTCACAATGTTCCCTTATTGACCTGGATTCGTCGTACGCTAATTGACGATTTCAATCTTAATCAGTTTTAAACGTGCTCTGTTGTCTTCCAATATTTGAGAGTCTCATGACATGACGGGCTGAAGTTACTTGAATTCTTTAATTGTGAAATTGTTTGCATAAATTTGACTTGTCTCGATAACTTGAGCATGTTTTATCTTGAGCTTCTACGCTAACTTCAGCATGTTTTGTCTTGAGCTACTATGATAACTTTGCTATTTCCAGTTCTTGATCATTTGTTCGACTTGCATATTAGATACTAACTTGAATATATATAACTTGCTAATTCCATGCACTGAACCTGACTTTTCTTGCAAATTGATTTACTTCGTAAGTTAGATTTAATATCAACATTTATACTGTTAATAATTAATAAAATACGTAAAATAATTTTCTTGTTATACTTTGTAACATTGTTTAAATATTCTTGACAGCAAGGTTCTTGGGGATTTTTTTTTTAAAGAAATGCTTCATCATATAGCTTGAATTATTTCACATCCAAAATGTCTAAAGGAGTATTTTACTGATTCATGATACTTCTATCTATTGACCTTTCGAGCCGTAGTCAGCCCATAGGGCGTGGACCGAGATACACCTCCTATCTGAATTTTTGTTCTACCAGTTTTCTTTTAAAGATATTTTATCAAATCTCGCCATCTGTCTATGTTCTGTACAAGCAGCTCTATCTCATTGAGGGAGCCGAATCCTGCTGCTCTTGCCTCTCTCATCAATGTACTTCTCAGTGTCTCCCTGGGTCTTCCTCTTTTTCTCTTACCTGTTGTTTCCCACATGAGGGTTTGCTTTGCTATTCGGTTATTATCTCTTATCACATGTTCAACATATGGCCATCGTCTTTTCTTTAATACTGAAGATATTAGTGGTTGATTGGCGATTTCTCTAATTTCCACGTTTGTTTTGAATTCGTTCCACACTCATCATCATCATCATCATCGTGTGCCCTCTCCGCAACGAAGGTTGGCTACCATGGATCGCCATTCTACTGTTTCTTGCTTTGATGGTGCAGGCTGACATAGATTGACTTGTCCATCTTTTGATGTTACTCGTCCATGTTAGTCTTGGTCTGCCTCTGCCTCTTTTGCCTTGTATTTTTCCTTCCAATATTACTTTTAGTAGGCTGTTGTGTCTTTTAACATGCCCAAAAAAATTCATTCGTCTTGTCTTAATTGTGTTCAGCAGTTCTCTTTTTATTTTCAGTTGTTTTAAAACTTCATCGTTGTTATCTTTTGTTTCCATCCAATTCTACCTATTCTTCTATAAATCCACATTTCAAAGGCTTCAATTTTCTGTTCTGTTTTCTTGTCTAATGTCCATGTTTCTGCACCATACAGGAATATTGAGAAGATGTAACATTTTGCCATTCTTTGTTTCAGCCCTGATGATAATTGTTTTGTTGTTAGTATATTTTTCATGGCATTAAAATTACTTTTTAACTATACAATTCAACTTCAACTGAAGCAGCTAACTCTCACTACAAGTGATTTAAACTAATGGCAGTGTGTCCAGCCACTTCTATCAGGCGTGTCTATCTCATAACTCTGAACAACTAACTCACTACTAGTGATCTAAACTAATTTCAGTGTGTCCAACCATTTCTATCAGTTGTGTCTATCTCATAACTCTGAACAACTAACTCTCACTACTAGTACTAAACTAATGTCAGTGCGTCCAACCATTTATATCAGTCGTGTCTATCTAATAACTCTGAACAACTAACTCACTACTAGTGATCTAAACTAATGCCAGTGTGTCCAGCCATTTCTATCAGTCGTGTCTATCTAATAACTCTGAACAACTAACTCACTACAAGTGATCTAAACTAATGCCAGTGTGTCCAGCCATTTCTATCAGTCGTGTCTATCTCATAACTCTGAACAACTAACTCACTACTATTGATCTAAACTAATGCCAGTGTATCCAGCCATTTCTATTACTCTTGTCTATCTCATAACTCTGAACAACTAACTCACTACTAGTGATCTAAACTAATGTCAGTGTGTCCAGCCATTTCTATCAGTCGTGTCTATCTCATAACTCTGAACAACTAACTCTCACTATAAGTGATCTAAACTAATGCCAGTGTATCCAGCCATTTCTATCAGTCGTGTCTATCTCATAACTCTGAACAACTAACTCTCCTACAAGTGATCTAAACTAATGTCAGTGTGTCCAGCCATTTCTATCAGTCGTGTCTATCTCATAACTCTGAACAACTAACTCACTACTAATGATCTAAACTAATGCCAGTGTGTCCAGCCATTTCTATCAGTCGTGTCTATCTCGTAACTCTGAACAACTAACTCTCACTACTAGTGATCTAAACTAATGTCAGTGTATCCAGCCATTTCTATCAGTCGTGTCTATCTCATTACTCTGAACAACTAACTCACTACTAGTGATCTAAACTAATGTCAGTGTGTCCAACCATTTCTATCAATTGTCTATCTCATAACTCTGAACAACTAACTCATTACTAGTGATCTAAACTAATGTCAGTGTGTCCAGCCATTTCTATCAGTTGTGTCTATCTCATAACTCTGAACAACTAATTCTCACTACTAGTGATCTTAACTAATATCAGTGTGTCCAGCCATTTCTATCAGTTGTGTCTATCTTATAACTCTGAACAACTAATTCTCACTACTAATGATCTAAACTAATGTCAGTGTGTCCAGCCATTTCTATCAGTTGTCTATCTCATAACTCTGAACAACTAACTCACTACTAGTGATCTAAACTAATGCCAGTGTGTCCAGCCATTTCTATCAGTCGTGTCTATCTCATAACTCTGAACAACTAACTCACTACTAGTGATCTAAACTAATGCCAGTGTGTCCAGCCATTTCTATCAGTTGTCTATCTCGTAACTCTGAACAACTAACTCTCACTACTATTGATCTAAACTAATGCCAGTGTGTCCAGCCATTTCTATCAGTCGTGTCTATCTCATAACTCTGAACAACTAACTCACTACTAGTGATCTAAACTAATGTCAGTGTGTCCAGCCATTTCTATCAATTGTCTATCTCGTAACTCTGAACAAGCAACTCTCACTACTAGTGATCTAAACTAATGCCAGTGTGTCCAGCCATTTCTATCAGTTGTCTATCTCATAACTCTGAACAAGCAACTCTCACTACTAGTGATCTAAACTAATGCCAGTGTGTCCAGCCATTTCTATCAGTCGTGTCTATCTAATAACTTTGAAAAACTAACTCACTACAAGTGATCTAAACTAATGCCAGTGTGTCCAGCCATTTCTATCAGTCGTGTCTATCTCATAACTCTGAACAACTAACTCACTACAAGTGATCTAAACTAATGCCATTGTGTCCAGCCATTTCTATCAGTCGTGTCTATCTCATAACTCTGAACAACTAACTCACTACAAGTGATCTAAACTAATGCCAGTGTGTCCAGCCATTTCTATCAGTCGTGTCTATCTCATAAGTGTGAACAACTAACTCTCACTACAAGTGATCTAAACAAATGCCAGTGTATCCAGCCATTTCTATCAGTTGTCTATCTCATAACTCTGAACAACTAACTCACTACTAGTGATCTAAACTAATGCCAGTGTATCCAGCCATTTCTATTAGTCTTGTCTATCTCATAACTCTGAACAACTAACTCACTACTAGTGATCTAAACTAATGTCAGTGTGTCCAGCCATTTATATCAGTCGTGTCTATCTCATAACTCTGAACAACTAACTCTCACTATAAGTGATCTAAACTAATGCCAGTGTATCCAGCCATTTCTATCAGTCGTGTCTATCTCATAACTCTGAACAACTAACTCTCACTACAAGTGATCTAAACTAATGTCAGTGTGTCCAGCCATTTCTATCAGTCGTGTCTATCTCGTAACTCTGAACAACTAACTCTCACTACTAGTGATCTAAACTAATACCAGTGTGTCCAGCCATTTCTATCAGTCGTGTCTATCTCGTAACTCTGAACAACTAACTCACTACTAGTGATCTAAACTAATGTCAGTTTGTCCAGCCATTTCTATCAGTCGTGTCTATCTCGTAACTCTGAACAACTAACTCACTACTAGTGATCTAAACTAATGTCAGTTTGTCCAGCCATTTCTATCAGTCGTGTCTATCTCGTAACTCTGAACAACTAACTCACTACTAGTGATCTAAACTAATGCCAGTGTATCCAGCCATTTCTATCAGTCGTGTCTATCTCATAACTCTGAACAATTAACTCTCACTACTAGTGATCTAAACTAATGTCAGTGTATCCAGCCATTTCTATCAGTCGTGTCTATCTCATTACTCTGAACAACTAACTCACTACTAGTGATCTAAACTAATGTCAGTGTGTCCAGCCATTTCTATCAATTGTCTATCTCGTAACTCTGAACAAGCAACTCTCACTACTAGTGATCTAAACTAATGCCAGTGTGTCCAGCCATTTCTATCAGTTGTCTATCTCATAACTCTGAACAAGCAACTCTCACTACTAGTGATCTAAACTAATGCCAGTGTGTCCAGCCATTTCTATCAGTCGTGTCTATCTAATAACTTTGAAAAACTAACTCACTACAAGTGATCTAAACTAATGCCAGTGTGTCCAGCCATTTCTATCAGTCGTGTCTATCTCATAACTCTGAACAACTAACTCACTACAAGTGATCTAAACTAATGCCATTGTGTCCAGCCATTTCTATCAGTCGTGTCTATCTCATAACTCTGAACAACTAACTCACTACAAGTGATCTAAACTAATGCCAGTGTGTCCAGCCATTTCTATCAGTCGTGTCTATCTCATAAGTGTGAACAACTAACTCTCACTACAAGTGATCTAAACAAATGCCAGTGTATCCAGCCATTTCTATCAGTTGTCTACCTCATAACTCTGAACAACTAACTCACTACTAGTGATCTAAACTAATGCCAGTGTATCCAGCCATTTCTATTAGTCTTGTCTATCTCATAACTCTGAACAACTAACTCACTACTAGTGATCTAAACTAATGTCAGTGTGTCCAGCCATTTATATCAGTCGTGTCTATCTCATAACTCTGAACAACTAACTCTCACTATAAGTGATCTAAACTAATGCCAGTGTATCCAGCCATTTCTATCAGTCGTGTCTATCTCATAACTCTGAACAACTAACTCTCACTACAAGTGATCTAAACTAATGTCAGTGTGTCCAGCCATTTCTATCAGTCGTGTCTATCTCGTAACTCTGAACAACTAACTCTCACTACTAGTGATCTAAACTAATACCAGTGTGTCCAGCCATTTCTATCAGTCGTGTCTATCTCGTAACTCTGAACAACTAACTCACTACTAGTGATCTAAACTAATGTCAGTTTGTCCAGCCATTTCTATCAGTCGTGTCTATCTCGTAACTCTGAACAACTAACTCACTACTAGTGATCTAAACTAATGTCAGTTTGTCCAGCCATTTCTATCAGTCGTGTCTATCTCGTAACTCTGAACAACTAACTCACTACTAGTGATCTAAACTAATGCCAGTGTATCCAGCCATTTCTATCAGTCGTGTCTATCTCATAACTCTGAACAATTAACTCTCACTACTAGTGATCTAAACTAATGTCAGTGTATCCAGCCATTTCTATCAGTCGTGTCTATCTCATTACTCTGAACAACTAACTCACTACTAGTGATCTAAACTAATGTCAGTGCGTCCAACCATTTCTATCAATTGTCTATCTCATAACTCTGAACAACTAATTCTCACTACTAGTGATCTTAACTAATGTCAGTGTGTCCAGCCATTTCTATCAGTTGTGTCTATCTCATAACTCTGAACAACTAATTCTCACTACTAATGATCTAAACTAATGTCAGTGTGTCCAGCCATTTCTATCAGTTGTCTATCTCATAACTCTGAAGTTACTCTTCAACTTGACTGACTGTCTACATCTCGTCTCATTTTTTTTTTGTAACAAGATAAAACAGTCCTTATTCTTAATCTCCGCATTGCTTGACAACATTCTCCAGACACAATCTGCAATGTTCTATCAATTTACAACTTTTTGCAGCGTTACTTTGTAGATCCAATCGGCGGTGTTTATAGCAAGTAACTCCTTGGCCGTACTAAAGTTTCTGTGACAATATATAGTGGTTAGCCTGTAATTCTTTGTTCAATTCACACAGTTCTACTCTTGTAATTCGTGAGGACGTTATAAAATCTCTAAGAAAATCTCTCGTGCTGATAAATATTATAATAACTCCATTGAACAATCTCTAAAATCTATTAATTTCTATCCTAATGTTTCTACATTTCCACTGATGACTTCTCAAAACTATTCTAGCTCCTAACTCCACTGCCTGAGACAGGTCTCTGAACTCGTCTACTACATTTTTGTTGGTACGTCCAAAAGCTTCGATGGCGAATATCGATCTAACTACACCACTCTAAACTCCACTGCCTGAAGCAGTTTCCTTAAACTACTCTGCCTTTACATTCTTGCTGTTACTTCCAAAATCTTTTTTTCTTTTTCTGTGACTCGTTAATTGTTTTCCACTCAGTGATTTGTTCTTTTTCTCCTGCACTACCAGGATGCAGTGACAGGTGGATTTATTTTTTAACGTGCCATAGAACCGTGTATGATCCCGAGTGCGATTTTCATTAAAACGTTTACATCATCGTGGATTCCCTAGGCATTGCCTTTATTTTCTCTAGTGTTAGTAATTTAAATTATCTAATCTAGTTGTATCTAATGTTAGTTACTTTAATAGCATTAATTACATTACATAGCAGGTATGATGCAGGTTTTCAAATGTGGTTTTGTGGAAGTAGGTGTAGCCCCATTTGATTCTACTTTTGAGTGATTGTTCCTGCTGCTTGACGAGTTGTTTGTAGATGTCTTGTGTTTTGTGACGCATCAGACGGTCATTTCCTTCAAGAGCATGGACTCAGGCCTTGTAGAAGGACGGCATTTTTTCCGAAACGGTGCGGTTTGTCGTTGCAGAGTTTTTTTTTTTTTTTTTTTTTTTTTATTTATTTTTTTTATTTTAATAATTCATTTTCCTATAGCGGGTTAAGTGGGCTGCTGCCGATAATGTAAAACAAAACCACCTACGCGTTTGCAAAGCGGTATAATGTGGCCAGGCCGCTTGTTCCGAGGCCAACTGGCCCCATTAATATACACATCAGAGTTGAGTGGATCATTTTATGGACTTCCGACCCACTGATATCCGCCAACGACAGTCCCCTTACTGTGGATCATTTTATGGGCTTCTGACCCACTGATATCCGCCAACTACAGCCCCTTTACTGTGGATCATTTTATGGGCTTCTGACCCACTGATATCCGCCAACTACAGCCCCTTTACTGTGGATCATTTTATGGGCTTCTGACCCACTGATATCCGCCAACTACAGCCCCTTTACTGTGGATCATTTTATGGGCTTCTGACCCACTGATATCCGCCAACTACAGCCCCTTTACTGTGGATCATTTTATGGGCTTCTGACCCACTGATATCCGCCAACTACAGCCCCTTTACTGTGGATCATTTTATGGGCTTCTGACCCACTGATATCCGCCAACTACAGACCATTTGCTGTGGATCTCTCTACCTCCGAGCCCGGCATCGTCGATGTCGAAAACCGAAATGTCCATCTGTTTACAGGGAAGTGTGTGAATTCTAAAGATCTACAACAATTACTTCATGTAATAAATGTCCATCTGTTTACAGAGAAGTGTGTGAATTCTAAAGATCTACAACAATTACTTCATGTAATAAATGTCCATCTGTTTATAGGGAAGTGTGTGAATTCTAAAGATCTACAACAATTACTTCATGTAATAAATGTCCATCTGTTTACAGGGAAGTGTGTGAATTCTAAAGATCTACAACAATTACTTCATGTAATAAACATGACAAGCAAAATATATGGATAAGATATGAATATAAAAATAGACTAAAATGATCATAAACAAAGAAAATTCTCAAGACCTACAATTAAATGTCAAAGTGTAAGGAATACATCTAGAGACAGTTCATAGCTACTACTACCTGGGACATACTATAACCAGTGATGAAAAATGTAAAATTGAAATAAACAAACGAAGAGGTATGACAAAAAGTAATTTTAATGCCATGAAAAATATATTAACATCAAAACAAATAACACCAGGGCTAAAACTAAGAATAGCAAAATGTTACATCTTCTCAATATTCCTGTATGGTGGAGAAACATGGACATTAGACAAGAAAACTGAACAGAAATTTGAAGACTTTGCAATGTGAATTTATAGAGGAATAGGTAGAATTGGATGGAAAGAAAAGAAAACAAACGATGAAGTTTTAAAACAACTAAAAATGAAAAGAGAACTACTAAACACAATTAGAACAATACAAATGAAATTTTTGGGGCGTGTTAAAAGACACAACAGCTTAATAAAAGTAATATTGGAAGCTAAAATAGAAGGCAAAAGAGGCAGACCAAGACTAACATGGACGAGTAACGTCAAAAGATGGACAAGTCAACCTATGACAATCTGCCCCATCAAAGCAAGAGACAGAGTGGAATGGCGCTCCATGGTAGCCAACCTTCGATGCAAGACGGCACTCAATGATAATGATCGTGTGAATTCAGCTGAAGTGGCAGCACGCGATCGATATTCTTTGACAAATCGTGTCACTTGTCGGTTTCTGTAAAACAGTCGTCAAGTTGATTCCTGGCACAAAAAATAACTAGATCGTTATAGCATTGAAAACACTTACTTGGCTCCTTTACTCGAGACCTTGGGAGGCATTTTGTGTATAAGAAACAAAGTTGTCCAAAATCTTCGAGGGAACGTATCTGCTCTAGTCTGTCTACGCTGAATCTGCTTCTGTGTGTCCAACTGTTCTTCTGTGTGTCCAACTATTCTACTGTCCCTAGTTTATAAACCCCCAGTATCATTATCCCAAGCTCATTTCCGCATCCAATCAAACTACTCCACGTTGTCTCCAATTTACAAACACGTCACTGCCCTCTTTCCAACTTTAGAAACTTCAAGATCACACTACCTTGAACTTTCTACCTTGGATACATTTACGGACTAATATTTTCTATCGACTTAATTCTCTCGTCACGCACTGCCATATCCCACAATTTCCATGCACACATGCTCTATAGTCACTATACTTTTACAATGGACAATAACGTGAGGATATTTCGAGCATGTGGGTAGGGCTTAGTGTTAGACAATAACGTGAGTGTATATGTCATGAATGTGGGTAGGGCTTAGTGATAGACAATAACGTGAGTGTATATGTCAAGAATGTGGGTAGGGCTTAGTGATAGACAATAACGTGAGTGTATATGTCAAGAATGTGGGTAGGGCTTAGTGATAGACAATAACGTGAGTGTATATGTCAAGAATGTGGGTAGGGCTTAGTGATAGACAATAACGTGAGTGTATATGTCAAGAATGTGGGTAGGGCTTAGTGTTAGACAATAACGTGAGTGTATATGTCAAGAATGTGAACATAGCTTAGCGTTATAACTTGTCGTGGTTACCGCTCTTTTAACACACAGCGCTGATGGCACAATTAATAACTAGAGGGCTGGCTAACTTCCACCCAATTTACGAAAAAAAGGAATATATGCATATAACGGAACATGATGATGATGTGCTAAAGTCATGAAAAACGTTGAAAGTCAAATGAGGAGGAAAATAATAAAAATAAAGAGGACGAGCTACTAAGCTTTCTATGTGTCTAGCCTTGCACTTTTCAGAATTTTGTTAAAACTTTCTTTCTAACCATTGAACTTTGACTTTCCTCCACACAGTCCCGTAGACACAACGGTTGAACGTCCTGAATTAACAATTTAAAAATATAGAGAAGACAGTCTGTAAGGGGTAAAAAAGAAAACTGGGTTATTTGCTTTGTTAGTGCCAATCACTTACATCTTTGTTCTTTTAATTCTAGTTGTCACCCACTGACTGCCTCACGTTACAAATGAGTCTCCAGTTGATATTTGTTTAACTCAATCTATTTATTGCTTATATATTGCACAGACACCATCAGTTTGTTTTTAAAAGGACACCAAGTAAAGGGAGATAATATTTGATATCTTTCTTCAAGGGAATTCACAAAATAATTATTATTCTACTTTCCCTTTCAGCGTCGAGGGGAGATATAATTTGCGGTCTTTTGCTCTTCTGTTCGCCTCTGCTGCTGCTATGTTTCATTGTGTTTCTAATATTCCATCGATCCATCTTTTTCGTGGTCGACACTTGGGTCTGGTATTCTCGCAACATTTATTAAGGGCTCGTTGTGTTGTGTTCTGAATACTCTACCTTGTCACGTGGTCAAACCTTTATATCTGTTGTTTCTTTACATATTCTTTGGCGGGTGCTATTCCTAGCTTTTTAAAAGCTCGTTAATCTCCTCTGTCTCTGATGGGTTGGCTAGCTTGCATATATAATCCATGTACGTAATAAACAGTAGGGGGAGGGAGGATAGCACGCACTCTAGTCTTACATCTGATCTAATATCGAAGTGGTCCGTGCAGCCTGCTGCTGTTCTGACTGTGCAGCTGCTGTTGATGTAGAGACTGTTAATTAGACTGGTTAGATGTTGGCTTACTCCGTATGATGTTTGTATCTCCCCCAACTATTCTCTATTTACTCTGTCGAATGCTTTTTCCTGGTCAATGAAAGCTTTGTACACATTTTGATTGTGTTTAGTCTTTTTTTTTTTAATAGAGTGTCAGTACATCCTCTGTTTTTTTTTCGGAACCTCATTTGATAATCGAATTGAATTCTCAACATTCTTCTGTAAAACCACATTTCTACAGACACCAGTGATTTTCTTGTCTGTTGTCCTATTGTCCATGATTCACATACATATGTTAAGACTGGCTCTACATAGCATTTTAGAACTCTTTTTTCTTGCTTCTATTGTCAAAAATAGATTTGAATCATGGACAATAGAATAACAGACAAAAAAATCACTGGAGTCTGTAGAAATGTGGTTTTACATAAGAATGTTGAGAATACCATGGACAGCTAAGAAGAGTAATGAAGATGTTCTGAAAGAGGTCAATGCAAAAAGAGAGCTAATTTCCAATATTCGGAAGAAACAATCATCATTTTTTGGCCATGTAAGGAGAAGAGAACAACTGGAATATATTGTAACAACTGGAAAAATTGAGGGACGAAGAGATAGAGGGAAGCAAAAAGAGAAAATATATGACAGCTTAAGAGAATGGCTTGGCAGAAGGTCAACAACAGAAATGATAAAGAACTGTCGAGATCGAAAATTGTGGAGAGACATGACCACCTACGCCAGTAGGCCCGGTACTTGATGATGATTGTCAAAAATGGATTGCATAGTATCTTCCTCACTTATATACAATTATATACACGAGAAGCCGAACGCTTGGCACACTGCCACGCAGCCAACTAAAAAATTGGCTTACTTGCACTAATAGGAAGGTACAAATATATAATTTATTTCCGGTCTGTGATCGTTACCCTATGCTATAGTCATTGAGAACGTCATCGTGTAAGACACTGCAACAATAGCCAATTTTTTAGTTGGCTGCGTGGCAGTGTGCCAAGCGTTCGGCTTCTCGTGGCAAGGCGCGGTGCCACTGAGTACGGGTTCGATCCAACTTCGGACCATATATTGTTCTTCGTTTTTTTCTATTGTTGTTTGTCTGTCAATTTTTCCGAGTGCTAACACATACTTCTTTGTTCTATTATTCCCTATTATCGCCTCGGAAGTTCCCCATATAATAATATTTATGTATTATTATTTTTACCCTGTCAAATATTATGTTTGAGGTATGCCTTGGGTTAAATTTCATTTTTTATCGATTTCAGGGGCGTATCCCACAAAAATGGTAAGGGGGTAACAATTTCAAAAGTGATTTTTAAGTAAATTTTTGGTATGGGGATGTCTAAAATAAAGTTTTAGGTAAGCCTACGTGCTAAATTTACGATTTTCATCGAATTCAGGGGCGTAGCCATCAAAAATTATAAGGGGGGTAACAATTTCAAAAGTGATTTTAAAGTAAATTTTTGTTATGGGGATATCTAAAATAAAGTTTGGGGTATGCCTAGAGTGAAAATTTACGATTTTTACCGATTTTATGGGCGTATCCCTAAATAATGGTCAGGGGGTAACAATCATAAAAGTGATTTATAAGTAAATTTTTGCTATGGTGATGTCTAAAATAAAGTTTTAGGTAAGCCTACGTGCTAAATTTATGATTTTCGTCGAATTCAGGGGCGTAGCCACCAAAAATGGTAAGGGGGGTAACAATTTTAAAAGTGATTATTAAGTAAATTTTTGTATGGGGATGTCTAAAATAAAGTTTTAGGTAAGCCTACGTGCTAAATTTACGATTTTCGTCGAATTCAGCGGCGTAGCCACTAAAAATGATAAGGGGGTAACAATTTTAAAAGTGATTTTTAAGTAAATTTTTGCTATGGGGATGTATAAAATAAAGTTTGGGGTATGCTTAGAGTAAAAAATTTACGATTTTTACCGATTTTATGAGCGTATCCCTCAAAAATGGTAAGGGGGAACAAGCATAAAAGTGGTTTTTAAGAAAATTCTTGATATTGGGATATTTAAGTGGGTAAAATTTTGTGCTCTGGACTAACTTTTTTGGACCTTGAATATAACTTCCTGGTCGCTGTGTCTAACTATTATGACTATGTGAGTAGCTCTTTGGGATTTTTAGGTCGATTTTTTTATTATGAGCCTACATTTTTGTGTGCTGGTAGTAAAATGATTGCGATTTGGCGTAATTTTTGGGACTTTGGATGTAACTATCTGTTCGATGTTTCTAACTAGTATGAGTGTGGGAGTAGATTTTTATGTCGTTTTTTTTTAATTTGAGCCCAATTTTTTCTGTTATGGTGATAAAATGTTTGCGATTTGGTCTAATTTTTTGGACCTTTAATATAACTTCCTGCTCATTGTGTCTAACTATTATGACTATATGAGTAGCTTTTTAGAGTTTTTAGGTCGACTTTTTGATTATGAGCCTACATTTTTGTGTTCTGGTACGAAATGTTTGCAATTTGGTCTAACTATTTGAGACTTTGGATGTAACTATCTGTTCGATGTTTCTAACTAGTCTGAGTATGTGCGTCGATTTTTAGGGTGTTTTATGTCGCTGGGGATAAAATGTTTGTGATTTGGTCTAATTTTTTGGACCTTGAATATAACTTCCTGCTCCTTGTATCTAACTATTATGACTATATGAGTAGCTTTTTTAGTGTTTTGACGTCGACTTTTTGTGTATGAGCCTACATTTTTGTGTTCTGGTGATAAAATCTTAGTGATTTGGTCTAACATTTTGGACCTTGAATATAACTTGCTGCTCGTTGTGTCTAACTAGTATGACTATGTGAGTAGATTTTTATGGTTTTGAGGTCGATTTTTTTAGTATGAGCCTAAATTGTTGTGTTCTGTGGGTAAAATATTTGCGATTTGGCCAAACTTTTTTGGCTTTAGAAATAACGATCGGTTCGATGTGTCTAACAATTATGACTATGTGAGTAGCTTTTTGAAATTTTTAGGTCGACTTTTTTAATATGAGCCTACATTTTTGTGTTCTGGGAGTAAAATGTTTGCGATTTGGTCTAACTTTTTTGACTTTGGATATAACTATCTGTTCGATGTGTCTAACGTGTATGAGTATGGGAGTAGATTTGTAGAGTTTTAAGGTCGACTTTTTGAATATGAGCCTAAATTTGTGTGTTCTGGTGGTAAAATCTTAGTGATTTGGTCTAACATTTTGGACCTTGAATATAACTTCCTGCTCGTTGTGTCTAACTAGTATGACTATGTGAGTAGATTTTTATGGTTTTGAGGTCGACTTTTTGAGTATGAGCCTAAATTGTTTGTGTTCTGGGGGTAAAATGTTTGCGATTTGGCCTAACTATTTGGGACTTTGGATGTAACTATCTGTTCGATGTGTCTAACTAGTATGAGTATGGTAGTAGATTTGTAGGGTTTTGAGATCGACTTTTTGCTTATGAGCCAAAATTTTTGTGATCTGGTGGTAATATTTTTATGCTTTGGTCTAACTTTTTGGAGTTTGGAAGTAACTATCTGTTCGATGTGTCTAACTTTTATGAGTATGGAAGTAGATTTGTATGTCGACTTTTTGTATATGAGCCTACATTTTTGTGTTCTGGTGATAAAATGTTTGCGATTTGACCAAGCTTTTTGACCTTGAATATAACTTTCTGCTCGTTGTGTCTAACTATTATGACTGTCATGGAACTCCTCTGGTATTGCATCAGGGTCAAAGCGCGTTCAAGTAACCCGCCACCGGTATTATTTCCCCCACCATTGACCCGATCGGTGGCTTTTATCAGGGACCGAATCGATTTAAAATAACCCATGTGTCAGAATCGACAGCACTTAATGTGGAAAATGAGGTCAGTTATCACGATAACAGTAATCCTCTTCTCTGATTGGTTAATCTAAAGGTTAGTCATTTCGTTGATGGGTGTCCGATAGAAATCCTCTTCTCTGATTGGTTAATCTAAAGGTTAGTCATTTCGTTGATGGGTGTCCGATAGAAATCCTCTTCTCTGATTGGTTAATCTAAAGGTTAGTCATTTCGTTGATGGGTGTCCGATAGAAATCCTCTTCTCTGATTGGTTAGCCTAGATGTTAGTCGAGAGTGAAATAGTGTCGTCCAACTTTTATTTACCAGTTGCATGTGAAACTTCGTGTTATAAGCGCGAATGATTCACGGAAGTTTATTTTCATAGTACTGTTCAGTCTAGCGGTCTGTGTTGTAGTGGTATATTTTACGGTGTAAGATGAATTTTTTTTTCTGTTTTCTTATCTCATAACGATGTGGTAGGTTATCTTTAAAGGAATTTCGGTTGTATTAATGGTGATGTGTATAAAGTACGAATGGTAGGAAAGAAGTCTAGTAGGGGTTAGAAAAGAGAGAGAGAGAGAGAGAGGGCGAGAGAGAGAGAGATACAGAGAAGTCTAGGAGAAGGAAGGCGAGGTGCTAGACATAAAGGGTGAGAACAATCAAGTGTTACAATAGGAGGGACGCTAAAAATATACGGGAGGGCGGAACTATGTGGGAGAGATAAAGGGAGAGGCGGGAGGGTGGCCTGATAGGTTAGACGTCTAAGAAAGGATAGATGAGAAAGATGGAGAGGGCGAAAGAGAACACGATGGAGAGGGAGAGATAGCGAGAGAGACAGAGATGGTGATAGAGAGAGCCCGAGAGAATGAGTGAGAGCGAGAGAGACAGCAGTGGAGAGGGAGAGAGACGAGAGAGAGATAGCGAGAGCGAAAGAGACAGAGCTGGAGAGGGAGCGATAGAGAGAGAGAGAGAGCGCGCGCGATTTAGCGGGCGAGAGATAGTGAGAGATAGAGACAGCGAGAGCGAAAGAGACAGAGAGGGAGCGAGAGAGAGCGATGGAGCGGGGGAGAGATAGCGAGAGACAGAGATGGAAAGAGAGAGATATAGCGAGACCGAAAGAGACAGAGCTGGAGAGGAGCGAGAGAGAGAGCGATGGAGAGGGAGAGATAGCGAGAGATAGAGACAGCGAGAGCAAAAGAAAACAGAGAGGGAGCGAGAGAGAGCGATGGAGACGGAGAGAGATAGCGAGAGATAGAGACAGCGAAGGAGAGAGATAGCGAGAGCGAAAGAGACAGAGCTGGAGAGAGAGAGCGATGGAGCGGGAGAGAGGTAGCGAGAGAGACAGAGCTGGAGAGAGAGAGCGATGGGGCGGGAGAGAGATAGCGAGAGAGACAGAGACGGAGAGGGAGAGAGATAACGCAAGAGACAGAGACGGAATTGGAGAGAGAATGATCGAGAGCGAAAGAGATAGCGATGGAGAGGGAGAGATAGCGAGAGATAGAGACAGCGAGAGCAAAAGAAAACAGAGAGGGAGAGAGAGATAGCGAGAGAGAGAGAGAGAGAGCTAGCGAACCACTATTACTGATGAGCAAGCGAGAGCTAGCACCTGCCCTCCTCCCTTTTCAAATCATCACAACACACTATTTATTTACAAGCACACACATATCGTGAGGCAGTGCGCATCATGAGGTCACCTATGCTCACCTAGGTATCGCTGTCTTGGTTGATCCGTTTTGCTGCGTGTATACTTTTTATATAGAAAAAACGCAGCTGCGTGTATACTTTTTATATAGAAAAAACAGGGCATTTAAAGCAACTGCGTGTATACTTTTTATATAGAAAAAAACGCAGGGCATTAACGCAGAAAAACGCAGGAATAGGGGCATTAACAGCCACCAATACTACTCATGTTTCTGCACCATACAGGAATATTGAGAAGATGTAACATTTTGCCATTCTTAGTTTCAGCCCTGCTGATATTTGTTTTGTTGTTAGTATATTTTTCATGGCATTAAAATTACTTTTTGCCACTCCTATTCTTTTGTTTATTTCAGTTTTGCATTTTCTATCATTGGTTATAGTATGTCCCAGGTAGTTGTAACTCTGGACTGTCTCCAGATGTGTTCCCTCAACTGTGATATTTAATTGTAGGTCTTGAGAATTGTCTTTGTTTATGATCATAGTTTTAGTCTTTTTGATATTCATTTCTAGTCCATATTTTTTGCTTGTTATGTTTATCACATTAAGCAATTGTTGTAGGTCTTTAGGATTTTCTGCTAGTAGAACAGTATCATCAGCATATCTCAGTTTATTGATTATTTTTCCATTAATGTTTATGCCTGGCATCTCTGAGATGTTTTTAAAGATTTGCTTAGTGTATAGATTGAACAAGCTTGGTGATGGATGCATCCTTGTCTTACTCCTCTTTTTATGTATTTTTTTTAGGTTTTGTTTTTGTCGAACAGCTTCTCTCGTGGCTAATTCTACCAATGTTTGACAAACACACACGGCCACAGAATGAACAAGTCGGGCCCACTGGTCCACAGGGTTTTCCATCGTTTTTTCATGAGTCTTTTCTTTTCTACGTTTTGTCTTAGCACAGTCTCAAATGATGTTATAGCATTCCTTATACATGCTTTCCATCATGTGCGTTCACTTGCCAGATGTTCCCAGTCATATTCACATATGGAGAAGTCATTCAGAGATGATTTACAGATATCTCCATATCGTAGTTTAGATCTGCCGGTTTGTCTTTTTCCGTGTGTTAGTTCACCATATAGTATTTGCCTGGGGATGCGTTTTTCTTCCATTCACTGGACTTGCCCTAGCCATCTTAGTCTTCGACATCTGAACATCGACATGATTGTTGGGGTCTGAGCACATTGCAGGACAGTTAAGTCGGTTATTTTGTTCTACCATTTGATGTGCATTATTCTGCGGAGACATCGCATGTGGAAGACATTTATTCTTTTTTCGTGATTTGAGCATGTTGTCCAGGTTTCAGATCCATATAATAGTGCGCTAAGCACAACATTTGATATATTAAAAGTTTGGTCTTCAGTGTTAGTTTCGTGTTGTTCCAGGACCTTTCTGTGAGTTTGCTGAAAGTCGTAACTGTCTTATCAATTCGACTGTTTATTTCATTATCAAGAGAAGTGGTTTGTGTAATTGTGGATCCAAGATACATGAATTTCTGAACTGATTCTAGTGGACAAACTTTTATAGTAATTAAAAGAGACATTGATATATAAGAGATTATTTAATAGCACATCATCAAGTGCCTTGCTTGCTTGCTTACTAGGTGAGCATATCTCTCCACAACTTTCGATCTCTTTATTATCACATCTGAAAGGAAAGACTAAATGAGTAAGCAATACAACGGCATATTTATAGACATCAAATTGTTTAATTATTACTCCTTTCTTCTGTGATGACTCAAGACAACAACAAATGGATAATAGCAAGAAAGATATCGTGCTTAATAAATTACTTATCAAATTTCATTTACAATCTTCTTGAAAGGTTTTTTTTTTCCTCTACAGCGGATGTTATTTGAAGTTTTTATTATGTGGATAATAGCCGTAGAAATGTGGTTTTACAGAAGAATGTTGAGAATACCATGGACAACTAGGGAAGAGTAATGAAAACGTGCTGAAAAAGGTCAAAAGAAAAAGAGAGCTAATTTCCAATATTAGGAAGAAACAATCATCATTTTTTGGCCATGTAATGAGAAGGGAACAGCTGAAATATATTGTAACAACTGGAAAAATTGATGGACGAAGAGATAGAGGGAAACAAAGAGAAAAGATACCAGACAGCTTAAGAGAATGGCTTGGCAGAAGGTCAACAACAGAAATGATAAATAACTGTCGAGATCGAAAGTTGTGGAGAGACATGGTCACCTACGTCAGCAGGCACGACATTAGATGATGATTATGTGGATTTATGTTTCTGTTACCACCGCTTATTTAACGTACGTCTTTCTTTTCTTACTATTTCCTTCCTCGTATGCCTTTGGAGGTGTAGTTCACTATCTTTTGTTCTCCTTTTTGCCTCTCCAGCTATTGTTTCCTAGTACTTCTAATATTCCATCAATCAATTTTTTTCGTGGTCGACCCTTGGATCTAGTGTTCTCACAACGTTTATTGAAGGCTCGTTGTGTTATGTTTTGATATTTATGTATCGTCACGTGGCCAAACCATTTTATCTGTTGTTTCTTTATATATTTTATGGCGGGGGTTATTCCTAGCTTTTTTTTAAGTTCTTCATTTCTGATATTATCTCTCAGACTGTTTCCTGTCATTCGTCTAACACATTTCATCTCTGTAGAGGTTATTTTTCTTATTGTTCTTGCATCTAGGGTCCAGGTCTGGCATTGGTAGCACAACGTTGGGATGAAGATTGTATCGTAGAGTGCCCGGTTTTCCTTGCCGAGATATTTCCTTGTTGGACAATAGTGGTGATAGCTGTCCAATGATTTGACAAGTTTTGTTGCATCTTGAATCATTCTCTGCTGATTGTGAATTGTCGTTTGTCACAAGACTTCCTAGGTTTAATTGCCTTAAATGGGATCACTGTAGTTGAAAACTTCTCCTCTTGTGTAAACTACACATTCACATCTAAGAGTGGATCAGTGAAGGTCACAAAATCATATTCTCTCTGTGGTTTTACTAACTACAGGTCATGTGGCTTCTGTTGGATTGGAAATGATAACTTACCACCACTGTGTGTCTATATGTTTGGAATTGGAGTCATCAATGACGGCCTAACATCATCAAGTGCTATGACGATCATCATTTTCGGGAGGACGTGAACTCCCATGGTATATGGTGGATAGGCGGCAGGAACCATGAAGGCTATGTCTGAAAAGTGTTCCTTCTTGCAGTTTTCTCATATTCCAAGTCCGGCTTGTTGCAGGAGCTACTGAGTTAAGTGCCATGTGCACACCGTGAGCTGTGTGTCTCATCCGTTTTGATCCTGCTTCGATATCCCGCTTGTTTACGATGAATGATGATATCGTATGACAGGGAACAGTTGGCTGTGTTCACTTTCTGCGCGATTTCGCCTAATGTCTTTTGGCGTGTGCTGAGACTGCTACGATGGGGACTACAGTTACCTTTCTTTGTTTGGGAGATGAATTAGTAATTCGGATGATTCCACTGGCAAGGGCGGTTGAGCAATTATGGATTTTAATTCGTTTGCTGTGAAACCGAGGCCTTCCATAACCAATAACCAATAACTTCCTAGGTATTTAAATTCTTCTGTTTGTGTTAGTTGTCTACACTTTCAGAAGGTTGCTGTTAGCTTGCATGCCTCAGCTTTATTCTCTAGCGAAGTCCTGAATTTTGTATGAGTATAACTTTATTATTATTTAAAAAAAAATTAAAACAGGTAGATGAATTTAAATATTTGGGAACAATGTTAACCTCCGATGGTAGATGTACAACAGAGGTGAGATGCAGAATGGCTCAGGCAAAAGCAGCTTTCCAAAAAATGAGGAAAATATTGTGCAATCTATATTTTACAATAGAAACACACAAAAAAGAGTTCTTAAATGTTATGTAGAGCCAGTCTTAACATATGGATGTGAACCATGGACAATAGGATAATGGTGAAAAAAATCACTGTAAAATTGAGGTTTTACAGAACAATTTTGAGAATACCATGGACAGCTAAGAAGAGTAATGAAAACTTTCTGAAAAAGGCCAAAGCAAAAGAGAGCTAATTTCTAATATTAGGAAGAAACAATCATCATTTTTTGGCCATGTAATGAGAAGGGAACAGTTGGAATAGATTGTGACAGCTTGGAAAATTGAGGGACGAAGAGATAGGGGGAAGCAAAGAGAAAAGATACCAGACAGCTTAAGAGAATGGCTTGGCAAAAAGTCAACAACATACATGATAAATAACAGTCGAGATCTAAAGTTGTGGAGAGACATGATCACCTAAGCCAGCAAGCATGACACTTGATGATGATCGAGATGAAATGTGTTAGATGAATGACAGGAAACAGCCTTAAAGATAAAATCAGAAATTAAGAATTAAGAAAAAAAAAGCAAGGAATACATCAATAAATGGATAAAATGGTTAGGCCATTTGATTTGACAGAAAGACCAACAGACAACACAACGAACCTTAAATAGACATTACGAGAACACCAGACCCAAGGGCCGACAACGAAAAAGATGGAATGATGGAATATTCGAAGAAACAGTACGAAACATAACAACAGCAGAGGCAAACAGAAAAGTAAAATACCACAAATCGTACTCCCCTCGACGCTGAAAGGCAAACGGGAAAAAAGAAAAACAATGTCGACGTCAGGATGTGTACGCAGCAGCAAGTGAAGCGGATTTCCTTCGTCAAATTAGTTGGTTTGAAGTGCCCCTGCCGCGGAGCTGAAATGGATCTTGTTCAGTTCTGGTTCACTGATCTTGACGAAGGCAGCGGCAATGAGTCATTGACCGCTGTCAACCTTTGCACAACCCGGCTCCTTGGTTCTCTGATGTTTTCTTTTTTTTTTCACCCTCTACCCTTATGTAGCTTTCTTTCTTCCTTTGTTGGTACATTCAGAATTAACGACCCGAGAATTGATTGCAACGAAAACAAGATAAAAACGGACACAAATTATCGGGGTGTACAAACGCTGTATGCACCTAGTCGTTCGCCTACGCCCTACCCTCAGCTCTCTCTCACAGTTCCGCCCTAGATTCGTTTTGCGTTGCGGGAAGTCAATCACGTGATCTTCTTTTCGCCTATACAGTGGAGGTTCTCAACTTGTGAATCAATTCAGAGGAAGAGGTATGTTTACGGCTCTAGGAAAAAATGACAAATAATGAACAAAAAAATAAATAAATAAAAACATAGAACAATATATGGTCCTAAGTAGGTTCGAACCCGTACTCCTTGGCACAGCGCCTTGCCACGAAAAGCCAAATGCTAGGGAACACTGCCAACTCGGCTCTTTCTGTTGATTATTTGTTACTTTTTCCGAGTGCTGTAAACAAGCCTCTTCCTCTGAATTGATTCGCTGATTATCGCCTCGGAAGTTTCCCTCTATAATCATCATCATCGAGTGCCGTCTCCGAAACGAAAGTTAGCTATCATGGATCGTCATTCCACTCTGTTTCTTGCTTTGATGGTGCAGGTTGTCATAGATTGACTTGTCCATCTTTTGATGTTACTCGTCCATGTTAGTCTTGGTCTGCCTCTTTTACATTGTATTTTCCCTTCCAATATTACTTTTAGTAGTCTATTGTGTCTTTTAACGTGTCACAAAAATTTCATTTGTCTTGTATTAATTGTATTTATTAGTTCTCTTTTTATTTTTTATTGTTTTAAAACTTCATCGTTTGTTTTCTTTTCTTTCCATCTAATTCTACCTATTCTTCTGTAAATCAACATTTCAAAGGCTTCAGTTTTCTGTTCTGTTTTCTTGTATAATGGCCATGTTTCTGCACCATACAGGAATATTGAGAAGATGTAACATTTTGCTATTCTTAGTTTCAGCCCTGCTGATATTTGTTTTGTTGTAAGTATATTTTTCATGACATTAAAATTACTTTTTGCCATTCCTATTCTTTTGTTTATTTCAATTTTACATTTTCCATCACTGGTTATAGTATGTCCAAGGTAGTATATAATATTAATATAATATTAATCTACAATATTATTAATTTATTTTTATTTGTCTCCTTCTCAACTTGTGCCAGCTTTTCACAAGTTTTCTACAACCGAACAAATCTCCAGAGAGCTGGTGGTTTCATTAATTCGTTCTCGTGTTCCAAATCAGGCGAATGGAGGGGTTCAAATTACGGGAAAGTCAAACGTATGTTTTCTTCTATCGGAGGTGAAATAAAAACTCAGACCGGAACATTTCGCGGTGACTGCACTTAAACAAGACACTTGCCTTTATACTCCCGACACATAAGTCCCCCAACATAACTCACAAATGGGGTAATAACGTAAGAATAGAACTAATCTCAAAGTCAACAACTTTGAAGACACTCAAGATACAGTTCTGAGCTACAACTACCTTGGACATACGATAACCAGTGATGGAAAATGTAAATTTGAAATAAACAAAAGATTAAGAATGGCAAAAATTAATTTTAATGCCATGAAAAATAAACTAACATCAAAACAAATAACACCAGGGCTAAAACTAAAAATAGCAAAATGTTATATACTCTCAACATTCCTATATGGTGCAGAAACATGGACATTAGACAATAAAACATTACTGAAAATTTAAGCCTTTGAAATATGGCTTTATAGAAGAATTGGGCGGAAAGAAAAGAAAACAGACGATGACGTATTAAAACCACTAAAAATGAAAAAAGAACTACTAAACACAATTCAAACAAGACAAATGAGATCTTTGAGGCATGTTAAAAGACACAGCAGCCTACTAAAAGTAATCTTGGAAGGGAAAATACAAGGTAAAATATGCAGACCAAGAGTAACATGAATAAGTAACATCAAAAGTGGACTAGTCAGCCTATGCCAACCTGCACCATCAAAGCAAGAGACAAAGCGGTATGGCGCTCAATGGTAGCCAATTTCCGATGCGGAGACGGCACTCAATGTATGAATAGTAAAGTACCCTCATCACGTCAAGTGGCGTATAGGGAATATGGTGTTAGTGACCATACATTTTACAGACCTTCGGCACATGATTTTTGGGGTAATGTGGTCGTATTACGCCCGTGCCGCTTTTCTTTCCCATAAAAAAATCCGGTACCCATTAAAGGCTGGGTGATCCCGGAAGCCGTCGGTTGGGATCGAACCCTACCCCTTGTCCTTTGTAGTCCAGTTCACTAACCACTGAGCTAACGCGGCTCCATTGAACATTAAATCTTGCTATATATTTGACACAAAATAACTACACTTACTCTACACAACACTTCTGGTCGAATCTACGGTCTATACCCTGTTGTATACTTGTCTTAGCTTTAACCCATCATATTAATGTCCTCTTTGTGGAAATATAATTATAATATATAGGGAATAAAATGTTAATATTTTATCACTCACATTTTTAAATATAATGTGAACAGCGCTACGCCAGGTCGGATATTATATCAGAATACGTTTCTGGTGTGTGCACGCATGTGTATGTATATATGTGTATGTGTTAGAAATCGACATGGCAAAAAAGAGTTCTTAAATGTTATGTAGAGCCAGTCTTAACATAAGGATGCGAATCATGGACAATATGACAACAGACAAGAAAATCACTGGAGTCTGTAGAAATGTGGTTTTACAGAAGAATGTTGAGAATATCATGGACAACTAAGAAGAGTAATGAAAACGTTCTGAAAGAGGCCAAAGCAAAAGAGAGCTAATTTCCAATATTAGGAGGAAACAATCATCATTTCTGGCCATGTAATGAGAAGGGAACAGCTGAAATATATTGTAACAACTGGAAAAATTGATGGACGAAGAGATAGAGGGAAACAAAGAGAAAAGATACCAGACAGCTTAAGAGAATGGCTTGGCAGCAGGTCAACAACAGAAATGATAAATAACCGTCGTGATCTAAAGTTGTGGAGAGACATGATCACCTACGCCAACAGGGCCGGTACTTGATGCTGATGATATAGGTCTAAGAGGAAAGTTGGAATGCTTGGTTACAACTGGCAAAATACAAGGAAAGAGAGATCGCGGACGACAAAGAGAGAAAATATTTGATAGTTTGGTGTCATGGCATGGCAAACAGTCAACAACAGAACTGATACGATGCACTGTAGGTAGACGATTGTGGAAGGACATGATCGCCTACGCCAACCGTATGGCACATTATGATGATGATGATAGAGGCCTATATAAAGTAAGTGAGAAGTTGAATTGCGCGTTTAGATTTGAATATTATGAACTTTGACAACGATAGGTCTCATATTTGTATAAATATAAATACGGCAGGCTAAGAGGTCTAATACATGAGGGGATAATGAACATGTAGACTTCCGTTGTAAAGATGGTGGGATCTAGGTCACGTTCTCTTGATCGCTGCAGTAAGTGCATTCGGAATCTGATTAATTTCGGCTCTCCGTTGTACTTTTCTGCGTTAAAGTAAAAGTGATGATCTTATTACATCTGCGCCGCTAAAGCGATGTTGTACGCCGGCAACAGTCCAGTTTTGACAAATCAAGTGTTGTGAATGCGACCTTCCAACGTCTAGACTTGATCTGCGCTTTACGTCACATTGGTGCTGTTCATGGCCGTTGTTGGAATTCCTTGACGCAAGTTATTTCCATGTTACTTATCAATGTAAACTACTTCGTCAGCCGCAGTTTTATCTCTTTACGGAATTTGCACAGTGTTTTGTTCGTCTTAGGCAGCTTTTACTAGAGTAATCAGAAATCGAAAGGGAGCGAAATTGTGTGTACGACTTTTTGTGTGTGCTACGTCATCATAATGGTTCATCGTATATCCCTAGACTCTAGACCGGCCGTACCCTAATCTTACGGTCGGTTGTTTGATGTGCGACGGGGATAATCTGATGACTAACTGTATGTCTATATGTTCGGAATTGGAGTCAACAACGATGGCCTAACATCATCAAGCGTTCTACATTTTTAAAAATGTGACGATCATCATTTTCAAGAGGACGTGAACTCCCGGTATATGGTGGATAGGCGGCGAGAACAATTGAAGGCTATGCATAAAAAGTGTTCCTTCTTGCAGTTTCCTCATATTTCAAGTCCGGCTTGTTGCAGGAGAAGCTGAGTTAAGTGCTCTGTGCACACCGTGAGCGGTGTGTCTTATCCATTTTGACCATGTTTCGATACTCCAATTGCTTTCGATGAATGATGATATCGTATGACAGGGAAGAGTTGGCTGTGTTCACTTTCTGCGCGGTTTCGCCTTATGTCTTTTGGCGTGTGCTGAGACTGCTATGATGGGGACTACAGTTACCTTTCTTTGTTTGGGAGATGAGATTCGGGTGATTACGCTGGCACGGGCGGTTGAGCAATTATGGATTTTAATTCGTTTGCAGTGATACCAGGGCCTTCCATAACCAAAGAACCAAATGTAAACTTTATTGTGTGTCATCATTATGTCTACTCCTTTGCAGCGTTTTCCATTTTCCCTTCCTAAAAAAAAAACAAAAAACTATCAACAGATTTCATACCTGTTCCTAGCCAGCGCCCTACTTTTGTTGTTGTTTTAGGCCCTAAAATGCTATCACTATTATCTACTGCTAATTTACACATTATGTATCAGGTCTACGATTCATTAACAAAAGCATTTTAACGATAGCGGCGATAGCAGAAGCTTTGAAAAGTTGTGGAAATCAAAACTCATCAACATGTACACAAACCTTAGACTATTCAAATTATCGGTACTATCTACCCTTACGTGTGCATGTGAGAACTGGAAAACAACAATAGAAACAAAGTCAAAACTCATCAGCACAAACACACAACTTAGTCTATTCAAATTATCGGTACTATCTACCCTTACGTGTGCATGTGAGAGCTGGAAAACAACAATAGAAACAAAGTCAAAACTCATCAGCACAAACACACAACTTAGTCTATTCAAATTATCGGTACTATCTACCCTTACGTGTGCATGTGAGAGCTGGAAAACAACAATAGAAACAAAGTCAAACTCATCAGCACAAACACACAACTTAGTCTATTCAAATTATCGGTACTATCTACCCTTACGTGTGCATGTGAGAGCTGGAAAACAACAATAGAAACAAAGTCAAAACTCATCAGCACAAACACACAACTTAGTCTATTCAAATTATCGGTACTATCTACCCTTACGTGTGCATGTGAGAGCTGGAAAACAACAATAGAAACAAAGTCAAAACTCATCAGCACAAACACACAACTTAGTCTATTCAAATTATCGGTACTATCTACCCTTACGTGTGCATGTGAGAGCTGGAAAACAACAATAGAAACAAAGTCAAAACTCATCAGCACAAACACAAAACTTAGTCTATTCAAATCAAACATACTATCTTAGACTATTCAAATCAAACGTATTATCTACCCTTACTTACGCATGTGAGAGCTGGAAAACAACAAGAGACATAGAAACAAAGTTGAACGCATTAGAAAATAAATGTCTCAGGAAAATACTTGGTATAGCGTGGAACAAATTCAAAACAAACTAAGAAATTAGAGAAATCGCCAAAACCACTAATATCTTCAGTAATAAAGAAAAGACGATGGTCATATGTTGGACATGTGATGAGGAGAGATAATAACCGAATAGCAAAGCAAACCCTCATATGGAAAACAACAGGTAAGAGAAAAAGAGGAAAACCCAGGGAGACATTGAGAAGAACATTGATGAGAGAGGCAAGAGCAGCAGGAATCAGCTCCCTCAATGAGATAGAGTTGCTTGCACAGAACAGAGACAAATGGCGAGATTTGATAAAATATCTTTACAAGAATTGAAAACTGCTAGGACAAAAATTCATATAAGAGAAGTAGTATCTTGGTCTACGCCCTATGGGCCGGCTACGGCTCGAAAGGTCAATAGATAGAGAAACTTTATTATTTATTTAATGTAATTAGTTATGTTTTTTTAAGCATTCATCATCATCATGTGCCATACTGGTTGGCGTAGGAGATCATGTCCTTCCACAACCTTCTACCCACGTAGAATATCAGTTCAGACGTATCGCATCAGTTCTGTTATTGATTGTTTTCCATGCCATGACACCAAGCTATCTAGTAGTTTCTCTCTTTGACGTTCGCGATCTCTCTTTCCTTGTATTTTGCCAGTTGTAACCAAGTATTCCAACTTTCCTCTTCTCATGATGTGCCAGAAAACCGTTGATATTTTTTTTTTTAATGTTTTTTTGGAGCTCCCTTTTTGTGTTGGCCTCTTTGAGAATTTCCGCATTGGTCTTTTTAGCTGTCCAGGGAACTTTCAACATTCTTCTGAGAAATCCCATCTCTGTGGCTTCTTTAAAGCACTGCATATGCATATTTTGGAGCCGCGATAGCTCAGTGGTTAGTGAACTGGACTACAAAGGAAAAGAGGTAGGGTTCGATCCCAACCGACGGCTTCCGGGTTCACTCAGCCTTTAATTGGTACCGAATTCTTTCTGGGAAAGTAAAGCGGCACCGGCGTAATACCGACCACATTACCCCAAAAATCATGTGCTGAAAGTCTGTAAAATTTGTGGTCACTAACACCATATTCCCTATACGCCACTTGGTGTGACGGGAGTACTTTGCTTTACTTTTTAAAAAGTAATTTCAATGCCATGAAAAATATACTAACATTAAAACAAATAACACCAGGGCTAAAACTAAGAATAGCAAAATGTTATATCTTCTCAATATTTCTATATGGTGCAGAAACATGGGCATTAGACAAGAAAACAGAACAGAAAATTTAAGCCTTTGAAATGTGGATATATCGAAGATTAGGTAGAATTGGATGGAAAGAAAAGAAAACAAACGATGACGTTTTAAAAAAACTAAAAATGAATAGAGAACTACTAAACACAATTAGAACAAGACAAATGCAATTTTTTGGGCATGTTAAAAGACACAACAGCCTAATAAAAGTAATATTGGAAGGGAAAATACAAGATAAGAAATACAAGGTAAATAGAGGCAGAGGCTGATCAAGACTAACATGGACGAGTAACATCAAAAGATGCACAAATCAGTCTATGACAACCTGCACCATCAAAGCAAGCGACAGCAGAATGGGGCTCCTTGGTAGCTAACCTTCGTTGCAGAGATGGCACACGATGATGATGAACCTTTATATCACGTATAATTGTTTGTTTATATGTTCATTACCTCCATAACACATTTTGTTCATGTGTAAGTTTGTGATTTCAGTAACATATGTTTGTGAACCCGCAAACTTGCATTTTGTATGTAAATGTATTTGACCTGAATCAAATGTGCTTTCTGGAAACAGAAGATCAACCACAAGCTGCTATAGACCATGATAGTAATGAGGATGATGAAATTGATGCAGAACAGGATGAAAGATTTCAAAACTTGATAGCTGTTGCAAGGTAAGTCTTGGTGTCTGCTGTTCGGTCCACTCTGATTTACTTGTTTATGTAAAAGGGGGGCCTAATCTGCAATCTGATAATTTCTGATATTATTCTTATATGTTAGTAGGCATGTTAAAAGACACAACAGCCTAATAAAAGTAATCTTGGAAGGGAAAATGCAAGGTAAAAGAGGCAGAGGCAGACCAAAACTAACATGGACGAGTAGCATCAAAAGATGGACAAGTCAGCCTATGACAACCTACACCATCAAAGCAAGAGACAGAGCAGAATGGCGCTCCTCCATGGTAGCCAACCTTCGTTGCGGAGATGGCACTCGATTTTGAATGTTACGATCTGAGAACATTACTGTTACAATCTGAGAACATTAATGTAACGATCTGAGAACATTAATGTTACAATCTGAGAACATTAATGTTACAATCTGAGAACATTAATGTTACAATCTGAGAACATTAATGTAACAATCTGAGAACATTAATGTAACAATCTGAGAACATTAATGTATGAGCCCCTGTCAATGACAGAAAACCTACTGAAATGCCATACCTTCCTTCCATATGATACTCTTTACTCATATTTAATACGTTCTTTTGTGATTTTTATTTAATATGAGCCGTACTTTCAATTAATATTTGAAAAACACAATTTATTATTGTGAATTTACGCATTTTGTTTCTTCACCAGCATTCACCATTGCTAAGACATCCAAACATTTCTATGCCAGTTAAACAACAAATGATAAATAGCATCTTCATATCAACTTTATGCTATGAAAGTCAAACATGGACCCTTTCTAAATCACAATTAAGACAGATCAATACATGTGAGATGCGTTGCTTGAGAAAAGTAACAAACAACACAAGAAGAGATAGAATACCAAATGAAGCCATAAGAAAAATAGTAGGAACAAAACCCTGCCAAGAATATATAGAACAACAACAATTTAAATGGTTTGGCCACCTGGTCAGAATGAATCCTCACCAATCACCATCAAGGGCGTTCTTCTCGAGAATGCATGGGAAAAGACCAAGAGGAAGACCCAGAAGAAGATTGATAGATGCAGTGACAGAGACATGTAACAACAAAGGAAAATCACTAATTCAGACAGTTCGAGCAGCTCAAGAACGACAAATGATATAAACCACGACACCTTTTAGGTATCAGTGAAAAGAGAAAAGAAGAAGATGGATAGATGCAGTGACAGAGACATGTAACAACAAAGGAAAATCACTAATTCAGACAGTTCGAGCAGCTCAAGAACGACAAATGATATAAACCACGACACCTTTTAGGTATCAGTGAAAAGAAAAAAGAAGAAGAAGTTTCTTCTTAACATCTTCGTTGCGATGATGATGATGCTCAATGATGATGATGATGATGAAGCCCCCAAGGGTGAGAAGTTTGAGAATCACTGAATCCATACTTGACTCATCCGGGCCATCTGCGCCATTATCCGGTCGGCCCTCCAGTGTTCTATTTTTATCCGCAAGACTTGTCTGTCGTGTGGCCTGGCCTGGCATCAGTTAAGCTGTTAAGACATCGGTGTGTGTGTGTGTGGTTCCCTGATTAACGGATACAAAGGCTAGTCTTCCCACATGCTTTCCCGGTCAGGGCGGGCAGAAACCCGAAGTCGGGCCAAAGAGGACATCAAACGGGTTATCAACGCCATCGATAGAGTCAGGAAATGGTAAGTGTTTCTTTGTCTCTTGTTAGCTTTAACTCTGGTCACACGCTGTCAAATGTTGGCCCATTTTAGTTGATGTTTGCCTCTTTTGTACTGTTGTTTTTGTTTATCTTAAGACCATGCTAAAGTGGGCGTTAACCGACACGTGCTTTTGTTGACATATAGCGGTGTAAGACTCTTGTAACATAAAATGAGCCGTGAGCGTGAAGTCCATGGGAGTCTATCGTGAGTGTGTAGAAAACAAGGGAATAACGTCTCGAAGCTTATGGCGATGGTCGTCATTATATCGTTTATTCATAGTCCCGTGGCTCCTTTGTCTTTAGTTAGTTTAACGTTTATTAATTAAGAAGAATAATTTGAAGACCCAACTCCCAGATTGGGGATATCACTATTGACAAGTAAACCAAGCTTATAAATGTGTAGCTGACTTATCCAATATATTTAGGTGTCGCACAATGATCCTTCCTTGTGGCTATGGTGTGACGTTGATGATCAATCCTTAACTTAGCTTAGCTATAACGTGTTATGTTATATTTCTTCTGAACATTTAACTTTGATTTATTTCGTGGTCTCCCTTGTTCTAATATTCCAACATCCTTGTCACTGTTCAAATTATCTAATTTCTCAATTCTGTCTTCCACAACTTCTTTGTCCTTGGGTATTTCCTGTTCCATTGTCTGCTACTACTACAGATCTGTTGGGATAGCCTTTGTTG
This sequence comes from Megaustenia siamemsis, assembly GCA_032433765.1. NCBI lineage: Eukaryota > Metazoa > Mollusca > Gastropoda > Stylommatophora > Ariophantidae > Megaustenia > Megaustenia siamemsis. The sequence continues at coordinate 21,700,366 of JAVIAB010000026.1, read as the reverse complement.
TGCCAACACAATGAGAGTTCCCAGAACTTTCCCCATCTGCTGATACCAGCTTCTTGATGTTTGTTGATGCTCAATGTGAAATATCATCATTACATCCCCCTTGTCTGTCTCCCCAGTTTCTTGATGTTTGTTGATGCTCAATGTGAAATATCATCATTACATCCCCCCTTGTCTGTCTCTCCAGTTTCTTGATGTTTGTTGATGCTCAATGTGAAATATCATCAATACATCCCCATTGTCTGTCTCCCCAGTTTCTACCCATTCACTCCTCCTTGTAGGATGACTTTAGCCAGACAATTGATGACGTGCTCATTACAGCGTCTTTTTCATTTCATCATCATCAAGTACCGGGCCTGCTGGCATAGCTGATCATGTCTCTCCACAACTTTTGATCTCGGCAGCTATTTATCATTTCTATTATTGACCTTCTGCCAAGCCATTCTCTTAAGCTGTCTGTTATTTTTTCTCTTTGCTTCCCTCTATCTCTTCGTCCCTCAATTTTCCCAGTTGTTACAATATATTCCAGCTGTTCCCTTCTGGGAACATGGCCAAAAAATGATGATTGTTTCTTCCTAATATTGGAAATTAGCTCTCTTTTTGCTTTGGCCTCTTTCAGAATGTTTTCATTACTCTTCTTAGCTGTCCATGGTATTCTCAACATTCTTCTGTAAAACCACATTTCTACAGACTCCAGTGATTTTCATGTCTGTTGTCCTATTGTCCATGATTCATATCCATATGTTTAGACTGACTTTACATAACATTTAAGAATCATTTTCTTGTTTCTATTGTAAAATATAGATTGCACAATATTTTCCTCATTTTTTGGAAAGCTGCTTTTGCCTGAGCCATTCTGCATCTCACCTCTTTTGTACATCTTCCGTCTGAGGTTAACAAAGTTCCCAAATATTTAAATTCATTTACCTGTTTTAATATTGCTCCACTTGTCTTTTTTCACTTCACATATGCAAAATTATATTATTGACGATGATTTTGAAACTCTCTCGTTTGTAGTGTCCTCTTCATTACATTTGTAATTGTTTTTTTTTTTTTAATTTTAGTTGTGTTGTCCTTCTGACAGTTTTGTTTTCTTGCAATAATTCGTCCCTGAATTTCTTAACTATTCTTAAAATAAGACTGTATCTTTGTTGATGCACAGATCTTTGATTGTCCTTTGTCCACAGATTCTCAATTCTAAAATATATCGGTTTTATTTAGCATTGCAGAGTATAAACGATATTTCATAAAATCTTTGCCAAAAATGAATTAAGAAAAAGCAATTTGCACTGTTGTATAGTGCCAGTGCTACAACTACCTTGGACATACTATAACCAGTGATGGAAAATGTACAACTGAAATAAACAAAAGAATAGGAATGGCAAAAAGTAATTATAATGCCATGAAAAATATACTAACATCAAAACAAATGCTAAAACTAAGTATAGCAAAATGTTACATCTTCTCAATATTCCTATATGGTACAGAAACATGGACATTAGACCAGAAAACAGAACAGAGAATTGAAGCCTTTGAAATGTAGATTTATAGAAGAATAGGTAGAATTGGATGTAAGGAAAAGAAAACAAACGATGAAGTTTTAAAACAACTAAAAACGAAAAGAGAACTACTAAACACAATTCATCATCAACATCGTGTGCCCTCACCGCAACGAAGGTTGGCTACCATGGATCGCCATTCTACTCTGTTTCTTGCTTTGATGGTGCAAGTTGTCATAGATTGGCTTGTCCATCTTTTGATGTTACTCGTCCATGTTAATCTTGGTCTGCCGCTGCCTCTTTTACCTTGTATTTTCCCCTACAGGATTAATTTTAGTAGGCTGTTGTGCCTTTTAACATACCCCAAAAATTTCATTTGTCTTGTTTTAATTATGTTTAGTAGTTCTCTTTTTATTTTTAGTTGTTTTAAAACTTCATCGTTTGTTTTCTTTTCTTTCCATCCAATTCTACCTATTCTTCTATAAATCCACATTTCAAAGGATTCAATTTTCTGTTCTGTTTTCTTGTCTAATGTCCAGGTTTCTGCTTCATACAGGGATATTGAGAAGATGTAACATTTTGCCATTCTAAGTTTCAGCCCTGTTGATATTTGTTTTGTTGTTAGTATATTTTTCATGGCATTAAAATTACTTTTTACCATACCTATTCTTTTGTTTATTTCAGTTTTACTTTACTTTCACAAATATTGAGATTTGGTCTTTGTAATGTGAAAAGTATGAGCCAGAACACAACAGCTTAAACAAACTCAGCAGATATGAGCAGACCGAGATCTTCAGACACAGAACATGGTTCTGTGGCCTCGCAGCGCACTTAATACAAAATAGAACTTAGTGACATTGATTGCATCATGTGATTGTGGAGCATTCAGACAGACTTCAGACTACAGGACTGCAGACTCTCGACACACTAAGAACACAGTTTATGCCATTAACCACATAACAATGGTTCAGTTGTTTGTTCTGTACTTACTTTCATTTTATAGACAGATCAAACTCATTGTTCTTCTTTTATATTAACATTAATTACCTTTTTAATGTGCCTTATTCATACGTATAATTATGTTATACGATTTTAGACAATTATTTTAAAGTGCTGTTTCTTGACAGGGAGAAGAAGTGGGTGACAGTAGGGAACACGTCCGTGACAGTTCTCAAGTGGGTTCCGGTCACAGTTCAAGAAACCCAGGGGTAAGCTTTCACCATCTTTCCAGTATTTTTTTTGAGTAAAAAAGTAAAAAAAAGTAAAGTGCCCCCGTCACACCAAGTGGTGTATAGGGAATATGGTGTTAGTGACCATAAATTTTACAGACCTTCGGCACATGGTTTTTGGGGTTATGTGGTCGGTATTACGCCCGTGCCGCTTTACTTTCCCAGAAAAAAAATCCGGTACCCATTAAAGGCTGGGTGAACCTGGAAGCCGTCGGTTGGGATCGAACCCTACCTCTTGTCCTTTCTAGTTCAGTTCACTAACCACTGAGCTATCGCGGCTCCCTATTTTTGTTGAGTGCCTGATTATTAAAGTGCTTGTCAATTGGATCAGTACCTGCTATTTTCTAAATAAGGTCAATGTTGACTCCTGGATGAAATGGGTACCAGGGTAGTACTCTGGGAAGGTGAGGAATTGCGCCTTGCACCGTGAGTTTTGGTGCTTGAAGCGACACTGTCCAGAAGTCTCCGAACACTTCTGGATAGATAGCCGAGCACATCTGGGTGAAAACTCTCGTACTAAGACACCAATTCAAGTTTCGTACATTACCTTAACCTTACCCTTATCCTATTAAAATACTTGGTAGTGAATGCCTTTACATCACTTCCTTTTTCATTACTCATAAAGTGGTTTCCTGGTCACATGTTTCACAAAATAAATATATATTTTTGTGATAAAATTCCTATAATAAAATTTCTATAATAAAATTTCTATAATAAAATTCCTATAATAAAATTCCTATAATAAAATTCCTATAATAAAATTCCTATAATAAAATTCCTATAATAAAATTTCTATAATAAAATTTCTATAATAAAATTTCTATAATAAAATTTCTATAATAAAATTCCTATAATAAAATTCCTATAATAAAATTCCTATAATAAAATTCCTATAATAAAATTCCTATAATAAAATTCTATAATAAAATTTCTATAATAAAATTTCTATAATAAAATTTCTATAATAAAATTCCTATAATAAAATTCCTATAATAAAATTCCTATAATAAAAATGGATTCTGGACATGGGTGGCTATGTCATGATTTTTGTAGTGTTACTTTTAATGTATAGTGTTGGGACTATAAATCTGTTTAGTGATGAAGGAATAAGTTGCACTTATGTAAATGTAATTTGTCTGTACAGGGCAATTCTAAATGAATGGAACATCTAACGTTTGCAAAATTATTACATAGAAACTGGCATTAATAGAGAGGAAAATTCTCAAAGTTTATTTATAATTTATATTACAAGAAATCACGAACGTGCAAGTGGAGTGTCGCTTGTCACATGACATATGTCCAGGTGATAGTCAAGTTCTTACCTATTGGTCAGTATGTTCACATCTGTGGACCAAACATAAGAAAGGATGCATAATACGTAATGGTGTAAACTTTGGTGAGTTTTCCTTCTACATTGATGCCGCATAAGTTTTTCTGTTAACAGTTCTGTAATAAGTACGCTAAGTTGTTCCATTCATTTATGTAAACTATATATATCAAAATTGTGACGATCCATGATTATACAAAGAAGTTATGACAGTGGTTTTCTGTTGCCTTCTGTCGGTTTGTTTATGGTTGGCTCAGCCAGCTAGCCTATCACTAAAAAGTCTCACCCACAAGGCAGTGGGGTTGTTTTACTTCAGGGTACCCTCCCTTAGCCTTTTACTCTCCCGAGCATACCTGCAAGGGAGCAGGGCAGCTGCAGGTTGTACTATCTACTGCTTACAGTAGCAGGTAAAATTACCCGACCTGACAGAAAAAAGAATGAGTTCTGAAGAATGTTGAGAATACCATGGACAGCTATAAAGAGTAATGAAAACATTCTGAAAGTGGCCAAAGCAAAAAAAAAAAAGAGAGAGCTAATATCCAATATTAGGAAAAAACAATCATAATATTTTGGCCATGTAATGAGAAGGGAACAGCTGTAATATATTGTAACAACTGGGAAAATTGAGGGATGAAGAATAGAGGAAAACAAAGAAAAAGATACCAGACAGTTTAAGAGAATGGCTTGACAGAAGGTCAACAACAAAAATGAAAAATAACCACCGAGATTGAAAGTTGTGGAGAGATATGATCAGCTCCACCAGCAGTCATGGCATTGATGATGATGATGATGATGAGATATAAAAACTGGAAATGACATAGTTTGTGTCGATACCAGTTAGTGAATGTTAGTCATTTGGTCAGATTATAAGAATAAGTTATGAGATTATCTGCATTGATTTACTCATACCTTCCCTAGAACAAATTTTGAATTCTGCTGTAGACTGAAAATCCTGAAATTCAACTGAATTCAACTTCAACTGAACTCAACTCAATTCAAATTCAACTACTAAAGACGAAAGTGGATATTTTTAAAAATAAATTCACATCTGAAGTAATTTTTTGCAATTAAGTTTATTATAATTTCATCTGGAATAGAATTTGGCGTGTGAAATTTTCGTTTGTAAATGTTTATTTTTACTCATTTGTTACTTTATTAATATCCAGTCCAGTTTTATCCTGTTCTACAAATATTTTTTCAATGTAGTCCAGCATTCCCTCTTTAATTTGGTGCATAATACTATGACACGTAGCGAGATTCAGTGCGGGTGCTGTACAAAAACCTGACACTTTGTAAAAAAAAATTGTTGTTGGTGTAGAGTCTAGTGTTTCTGCCTCATGTGCTGTCTTTGGCTGAAAAGGACAATAAATAGATAAATAATATTATAGATTTTAATTAAAGCACTAGATATACGAAAGTTTGAATTTGATTATAAAGTTATGGTTAATTGAAGGCCATGGTATCACTGCAAACAAATTAAAATCCATAATTGCTGACCCACCCATGCCAGTGGAATCATCCACATTAAAACTCATCTCATTGAAAGATCCAAACAAAGAATGGCAGCTAAATCCCCATTATAGCAGCTACAGCACAAGCCAAAAGACATAAGGCCAAGTGGCACCGAAAGTGAACACAACTGAACTATCCTTTGTCATATGATATCATTATTCATAGTAAATATCGGAATATCGAAACAAGATTCGAATGAAAAACACAGCTCACGGTGTGCACAGAGCACTAAACTCAGTAGCTCCAGCAGCAAGCTGGACTTGTAATATAAGGAAACTGCAAGAAGGAACACTTTTCAGACAGAGCCTCAATGGTTCCTGCTGCCTATCTGCCATATTAACTGGAAGTCCTAAGAAATTTGATTATATTAGGTAGTTTACAGATCAAAGACATAGTTTCATCCGAACCAGCAAAATAATTTTGGAGCTATAGAGTTAAAACTGATTAGAGGAAATTAATGTCATTTGTAATGCAAAGATGTAATTACTTTTCATTTTATTTTAAGATTGACATTTTTTTATTTTTAACACAGGCATTGCGGAAAATACCTGGCGTGAAGACAAAAACATATTCCAAAGCAAGAGTCGAAAGAGAAAGAGAGCTGTATACAGGTAGTCTTTGTTTTTTCCCATTTCAAATATAACACCCATAAAATGACTGCCAGGTTGGACAGTTCTGCTTATGTTAAGGTTGCCAAACTCCCTTTTTAGTAAAACTATTTTTCATGTGGCATTACTGTATAAGAGATATAGAAACAAAGTTGAATGCATTAGAAAATAATGTCTAAGGAAAATACTTGGTATAGCGTGGAACGAATTCAAAACAAACGAGGAAATTAGAGAAATCACCAATCAACCACTAATATCTTCAGTAATAAAGAAAAGACGATGGTCATATGTTGGACATGTGATAAGAAGAGATAATAACCGAATAGCAAAGCAAGCCCTCATGTGGGAAACAACAGGTAAGAGAAAAAGAGGAAGACCCAGAGAGACACTGAGAAGTACATTGCTGAGAGAGGTGAAAGCAGCAGGACAGTGAAAGCACAGTGTTCATACTCTCTCTCATATCAAGTCTCAATCAGAGTAGGATTCCAGACTCTCTCATGAAGTCAGCTGTCTGTTTAAGTGAATCGATTACCCCATATAGTTTTTCTTCCAGGGAGGTGGGTGTGGACCACATTGCTCTTCTCAGGTCTGTGTACAGGGGGCAATCCTGTAGAACATGTTTTGTAGTCATATTGTCCAGTGTACAGTGGCATAGGCTGGTTGTACCTATTTTGAATTTGGTGAACATGAGATTTCTCATTCTATTGTGGCCAGTGCGTAGGTGAAGTATGATGACTTGATCCCTCCTTGATAGTTGGTGGTTTCCGTTACTCTCGTTATGCTTTGGGTGTTCTCGTTTCCATTTTTCATGGAACTGACCTTTGAGGATGGATTTGGCTTCATCATTACTGAGCGGATGGTTCTCTTATGGTAATCTCCCTCCCTCTTTAGCTAATTTGTTCGCGCGTTCGTTCCCGTGTATATTATTACATTGTGATGGTATCCACTGAATGACTACTAAAGTGTTCATACTGTTCTATTGAATGTGTTGTGTTCTGTATAAATGGCATATAGCTTATAATACACACTTCCGGGTCATTGTAACAGCAGCCACAGGCAGCATGATCTCCATGCACCTTGAAATATGAACTACAAAAACAAAATCCCACCAAAGGCTATTTACTGTAAAGGTTAAAACAGTTCTATTATATGGCTCAGAGACATTGATATTGAATAAAACAACAAAAGATAAGCATTCTGAGGACAATTCTGAAGATGACAAGACAGAAATGAAGATATGTGGGAAAGAACAGAACATATGCCAGCTGAACAACGGATCATGTATAGAAAATGGAGATGGATTTGATTCACACTAAGGAAACCTGATGCCACTATAGCAAGACAGGAACTCATGGAACCCACATGGAAGGGAAAGTAAGAAAGGTCATGGAAACCCCTCAAGATATTGGCCCAGTCTGTAAGGAAATAAAGAAAATGACCAAAAATAAGGATGGATAGAGAAACCTTGTCCATGGTCAATGCTCTGAAATCAGGGAAAAAAAGGATTTGGAACACGTAAACTTCATTTCCTAGCCTCTAGGGACTTCGCCAGAGGTGAAAGCTGGCGAACACTTAAAAAGGTAAACCTGAAATAAAAAAACTTTGATATTTTTTTCTTTCTTTTGTCTTTTTTTTTTTTTTTTTTTTTGTTAGCCAGTGTTGACCTCTAACTAGAGACTAGGAACTGGATTTTGCGTGCTAATCTATTTTTTCCCTGGAAGCCGTGTATTCAGGGGTCCCTCGCTGCACAGGCAGGTAACTCTGTCTTCGGAGGTACTCATATTTTTTCTGTCCATGAGTAATTGACGTTTCAAACTGGGCCTCCCTGCTGAGACCAGGGGTGGTTGCCGCAGAGAGAAATCATAAATAAAAATCCCAACTGGTGCAGCCAGGATTTGAACCCACAACCTCTCTGTCTCGAGGCCGGTGTCTTGCCTCAAGACCAACCAGTCCCCCACTTTGATATATAGGTTTGCCCAGAATGTTGCGATGTCACCTATAAAATAAAAAGTAAGTAATTAGAACACCTGTGTGTTACCGGGGCCTCATTATGTGGGAAGTAAAGAATAGTGACACTGTGTCCTTCCAAGCATGTCGTAAGAGGCGACTAAGGAGGTTGATCGATGGCTTGACAAGCTGTCATTGTAAAAAGTATTGTTATGGAAACAGAACCATAGATTTTGGAAGCAGTGATCTCTGCAATATGTGCCATTTTGGCACGCAAGGTTTCTATTTTTGAGTTTGTGGTTCTGCCCTATGTGCCGTCTTCGGCTCGAAAGGACAATAGATAGATAGATAGAATTATAACACATGCGTATGCAAGCCTATATTTAGTTTATTTTTTGTTGATTATTTGCAGCGGAGGCTGACACCCACCAGAGATCCATGTCACCATCCAACAACACCAACACATCCTCAGTTAGCAGCCCCTCATCAAAGATTCATCATAACCCTCACTCAGGCTCCACCCATAAGAGGAGTAGGTCAAGGGCGGTCACAAATAGTACTGGTAAGTGGCCAGATATTTGTAAAAATTGTTCTCCTTCAGCATCACCCATTAAGGTGCGTATCCTGTGCCACTCGTTCATTTTCCTTCTGACCACAGGGCGGTACACAGGGAAAACATTTTTATTTCTCATACTAGTTTAAAATTATTTTATTGTAGATTCTTCATTATTAGTTAGCTATGTAGGACTAATTTGATTAACTTACATATCTGTGTGTGTGTGTTGTTTGTTTGTTCCTGCTGAAGGCCTATTGAGCCAAAACGTTCAAATTTGTGTCGTACATTAAGCATGTAAAAGCTTTAACCTTACCATTTTTTTTTTTTCATTTCTCCTTCACATTCGCCTTTACTGCAGCCTAGCATTTTTATGTGTTTCTTTACCTTGACCCATTAAGTCAGCATGGATGTGTTGTGTTGCAAGTTTATGGCAAACTGCGATATCTGCTCCCTCCGCCCCAACACATCCATCTTCAGCATGGGTAGATCTTTAATTGCTTAACAATTTTGCCCAAGGTAGCAGCCATTTTAGCCTAGTCTTTTTGACTCTTTAACTGCAGAGTGTTCTTTAACTCTTACTGTAAAAAAAAGTAAAGTACCTGCCATCACACCAAGTGGTGGCGTATAGGAAATATTGTGTTAGTGACCATAAATTTTACAGACCTTCGGCACATGATTTTTGGGGTAATGTGGTCGGTATTACTCCCGTGCCGCTTTACTTTCCCAGAAAAAAACTCCGGTATCCATTAAAGGCTGGGTGAACTGGAAGCCATCGGTTGGGATCGAACCCTACCTCTTGTCCTCTGTAGTCCAGCTCACTAACCACTGAGCTATCGTGGCTCAACTCTTACTGTTTTCTTCTTCTTCTTCTATCCTTCCTCTGTTGCCGTTTGCGTCAAGGGGAGAAACAATCTGCGATTCTTTGCTCTTCTGTTGGCCTCTTCCGATGTTATTCCTCCTAGTGACTCTAGTATTCCCTTTATCCATCTCTTTCTCGGTCTTCCTCTTAATCTGGCTTTTCGTAGCGTTTATTTATGGCTCTTTGCGTCATTGTTAGTTCTTTTTGTCTTGTTATGTGGCCGAACCAATTTATCTGTTGTTTCTTTATGTATTCGATGGCTGGTTCAATTTCGAGTTTGTTCCTCAGGTCAGTGTTTCTTACTCTGTCCCTTAAGCTGTTTCCTGTCATTCTTCTGACACATTTCCTTTCGGTGGTCGTTATATTTCTTATTGTTCTAGAGTCCAGCATCCAATTCTGGCACTGATAGCACAGAGTTGGTAGAAAAATTGATTTGTATATTGCCCTTTTTGCTTCTGTAGTTATTGCTTTGTTTTTCAATAGTGTTGATACCTGGCGTATAACTTGGCATGCTTTGTTACACCTTATATCTATCTCTGTCTCTTGGTTATTGTCTTGTGTTAACGTGCTACCCAGATATTTAAAATTGTCTACTTGCTTCAAAGTCGTATTGTCTATTATGATGTTTAGTTTTTCTTTCTTTCTTGCTATTGCCATTACTTCGGTTTTGTTTATGTTGATCTTCATGTTGTATTGTTTGCAAGTGTTGTTTAGCCTGTTGATATGTTCTCCCTTACTGTACTGGCTCAAAATCCACATTTTTACAGTGTTTTAAAAAAAAAAAAATTAGGGCACGAGTGCATATTTAATATCATTACAACTATTTTACCCCAAACATTTTATATCAAAATTTGTAGAATTCTATGAACATTTTATAAAATGTATTTTAAAATATCATCATAATCATGTGCCGTACCTGTTGGTGTTGGCGATCATGTCCCTCCACAATCTTCTATCCACAGTGCATCGTATGAGTTCTATTGTTGACTGTTTTCCATGCCATGACACCAAGTATTTCCTCCAGTATTTTCTCTCTTTGTCATCCGCGATCTTTCTTTCCTTTTATTTTGCCAGTTGTAACCAAGTATTCTAACTTTCCTCTTCCCATGATGTACCCAAAAAATGTTCATTGCTTCTTTCTGATGTTTTTTAAGAACTCCATTTTTGTGTTGGCCTCTTTGAGAGCTTTCTCATTGGTCTTTTTAGCTGTCCAGGGAACTTTCAACACTCTTCTGAGAAATACCATCTCTGTGGCCTCTAATCACCTTTTCATTTGTTTGTCTATTGTCCATAATTAATCAAATATAAGGAAAAGAAAACAAACAATATGAAGTCTTAAAACAACTAAAAATGAAAAGAGAACTACTAAACACAATTCAAACAAGACAAATGCGATTTTTGGGCCATGTTAAAAAACATAACAGCCTACTAAAAGTAATCTTGGAGGGGAAAGGAGAAAATAAGGTAAAAGAGGCAGACCAAGTCTAACATGGGCGAGTAATATCAAAAGATTGACAAATCAGTCTTGACAACCTGCACCATCAAAGCAAGAGACAAAGCGGAATGGCGCTCCATGGTAGCCAACCTTTGTTATGGAGATGGCACTTGATGATGATTTTAAAATATATTTTTTCAAGAAAAGAGCAAAAAGTAACAAAAAACCTGAGCCTGATAAAGAAAAAAAAAATAGAATTGAGAAGCATAAAAACAAGAAACTGCACTTGATACAATATTTACAGATTGATGTGTGTTAGTAACACTACAAATGTTGTTTATTGTAAAATATATTCATTTTCACACAAAGTTGTAAAGTTTCAAATGTTTATGCTTAAAAATAAAATTTATGTGAATTTTTTAAATTTTTATGATCTTATGTCAATTTCAGTTTTAAAAAAATAAATCAGCATTCATGTCATAATAATTTATTAATATTTTTTAAAATCCACATATTACAGTGATCTACCATATATCAATATGTGTAGAATTAAATGAACCTCTTATAAAAAGTATTTACAGTATTATATTTGTTCATCATCATGTACCATGCCTGCTGGCGTAGATGATCAAGTCTCTCCACAACTTTTGATCTCAACAGTTATTTATAATTTCCGTTGTTGACCTTCTGCCAAGCCATGTATTTAAAAAAAATATTTTTGTTAGAAAAGTTAAAAAAATTACATGATTGTCCTGCGATTTCTAGAGCTAGAAGAAAGAGTGAGCAACGCCCTCATACATCAGGTACCCCAGCATGTTCCGATGATCACTATTATCACTGAATAAAATATCTGAATCTGAACTTCCATCCATATGGTGGATAAATACATCTCTTACATTTTCAACAGTAACCCATGATTGAATTAATTGTGAGGCTTGTTCGGCCGTAAATTGTTAGTTATGTTTGTAGGGAAGCCATTTTCTTATCAGTGAAAATTCAAAACTTGGAATAACACACAATTGAAACAGGCTAAAAACAGATGTCATGAATGTCACCAAAAATAAACAGAACATCAACATAACTATAGAAGGTAGACAACTAAAACAAGTAGAGGAATTCAAATACCTAGGAAGTCTAATGACAAACGATAATTCTCAAACAGCAGAGATAGAATCAAGATGCAACAAAGCTTGTCAAATCATTGGGCAGTTATCACCACTATTGTCCAACAAGGAAATAACTCTGGAGGCAAAACGAGCACTCTATAATACAATCTTCATCTCAACGTTGTGCTACCAATGCCAGACCTGGACCCTAGATGCAAGAAAAATAGCCTCTACTGAGATGAAATGTGTCAGAAGAATGACAGGAAACAGTCTGAAAGATAAGATCAGAGATGAAGAACTGAGAAAAAAGCTAGGAATAGCCCCTGCCAAAGAATATGTAAAGAAACAACAGATAAAATGGTTTGGCTACATGACAAGGCAGAAAGATCAAAACACAACACAATGAGCCTTCAATAAACATTGCGGGAATACAGACCCAAGGATCAACCACAAAAAAAGATGGATTGATGGAATATTAGAAGCACTAGGAAACATAACTGCAGCAGAGGCGAACAGAAGCGCAAAAGACCGCAAGTTATATCTCCCCTCGATGTTGAAAGGTAAATGAGGAAGGGAAGAAGGAGAAGAAACAGACTAAAAACACAATGTAACTGCTTCTAATAACACCAGCATGAATGAGTGACAAAAGTAAACATCCAGAATAGACTTTCAAAAATGTGGATTAGATAAAATCATCAAGTACCAAGCCTGCTGGTGTAGGTGATCATGTCTCTCCACAACTTTCGATCACGACAGTACAGTTATTTATCATTTCTGTTGTTGACCTGCCAAGCCATTCTCTTAAGCTGTCTGGTATCTTTTCTCTTTGCTTCCTGTCATTTGCTTCATATAATTATGGTTTATTTATTGTGTATAGTTTTGTTAACTAGCATCAGATGTTTTCTGGAGATGCTAAGTCCTCGGTAAATGAAGAAATAGAAAGTACAGACAAACAATTAATTCCAGAGTTGTGGTCAAAACCTTATGCTGTAGCCATGCTTGCTTGCGTTTGCCCGATGACTAAAGGAGTACACCTCTTGTCGTCCACCCTTAAAAGGATGTTAAGTGGGCGTGTCTGCGTTGTGTTGTGGTTTGCAGTATAACTGTGATATTTGTGCCTTTCGGCCCAACACATCCGACTTCAGCATGACATTTTTGAGTCCTGGGTTGTCTTCCCTCTTTGATCCCTACTCGCTTGGCCAGACTAGAAAGGTTAGTCTGTCACTGGAGGCACAGTGGAGAGATGAAGCAGGGTCTGGATGGTTCTGGTTCACTAATCCTGGGGGGAAACTATCAGCTGTGGGTCGCTGACAACTTCTTCCAGCTCTGCTACTATGAGGCGCACCTTCACCTCAATGCTGTAGTCATGAGTACACATGCATGAAAGACACCACAAGTGAAACTTTTCTAGGTTGCTTAACTAACAACGTGTTGTAATGTCATGACAAAGTGATTTATCAAGGAGTATGAGTTCAATACTTTGAAATGTGGATTTATAGAAGAATAGGTAGAATTGGATGGAAACAAAAGATAACAAACGGTGAAGTTTTAAAACAACTGAAAATAAAAAGAGAACTACTAAATACAATTAAGACAAGACAAATGACATTTTTTGGGCATGGTAAAAGACACAACAGCCTACTAAAAGTAATATTGGAAGGGAAAATACAAGGTAAAAGAGGCAGAGGCAGACCAAGACTAACATGGACGAGTAACATCAAAAGATGGACAAGTAAATCTATGTCAGCCTGCACCATCAAAGCAAGAAACAGAGTAGAATGGCGATCCATGGTAGCCAACCTTCGTTGCGGAGAGGGCACACGATGGGTTCAATCCTACTTTGGGCTGTCTATCGCTCTTTGTGTTTTCTATTTGTTGATTTTCTGATTTTTCAGAGTGGTGTAAACATAGCTGTCTCCCAAAATTATTTGTTAATAATGCATGTTGCAGACTACTGTTTGCAAGTAACTGTACTTAATGCCAGGGGCATTTGATCTATATGCCCCTGTAATGGTTGTGATTGTCTCACAGGAACAGTGGTCTATACAGAAGAGAATACCCAGCAATCAACAGGGTCATTTGGATCAGAAAACCTGAATGAAGATTCCAATTTGTCGTTTCCGGAGCACAGTGAACCTAGCGAGCACAATGACAACACCACAGAGTTCTCCCATGACAGCATTGATGCGGATCCACAGATGAGAGTTGGTGAGTACTTGTTGGGCTCTTCACTTCAAACGTTGTCATCATCATCATCACGTGCCATACCGGTTGGCGTAGGCGATCATGTCCTTCCACAATCTTCTATCTACAGTGCATCGTATCAGTTCTGTTGTTGACTGTTTTCCATGCCATGAAACCAAGCTATCCAGTATTTTCTCTCTTTATAATCCGTGATATCTTTTTCCTTTTATTTTGCCAGTTGTAATCAAGTATTCCAACTTTCCTCTTCTCATGATGTGCCCAAAAATGTTGATTGCTTCTTTCTGATGTTTTTTAGGAGCTGCCTTTTTGTGTTGACCTCTTTGAGAACTTCCTCATTGGTCTTTTTAGCTGTCCAGGGAACTTTCAACATTCTACTGATAAAAAATACCATCTCTGTGGCCTCTAATCGTCTTTTCATTTGTTTGTCTACTGTCCAATTAAAAGGTGTTTGGCCGTTTGCTAGGAAGTTTTTTGCATTCGTTTAGATGGTTGTTGTCATTCATTTAGAGGGTTGTTGTCATTCGCTTAGAGGGTTGTTGTCATTCATGTAGAGGGTTGTTGTAATTCATTTAGAGGGTTGTTGTCATTCATTGAGAGGGTTGTTGTCATTCATTTAGAGGGTTGTTGTCATTCATTTGGAGGGTTGTTGTCATTCATTTAGAGGGTTGTTGTCATTCTTTGAGAGGGTTGTTGTCATTCATTTAGAGGGTTGTTGTCATTCATTTAGAGGGTTGTTGTCATTCATTTAGAAGGTTTTGATTGTTTAGTCAAAGGGCTTTGATTGTTCACTTACAGGGTTTTGTTTGTTCATTAGAGGGTTTTGGTTGTTTACTTACAGGTTTTGTTTGTTCATTAGAGGGTTTTGGTTGTTTACTTACAGGGTTTTGTTTGTTCATTAGAGGGTTTTGGTTGTTTACTTACAGGGTTTTGTTTGTTCATTAGAGGGTTTTGGTTGTTCACTTACAGGGTTTTGTTTGTTCATTAGAGGGTTTTGGTTGTTTACTTACAGGGTTTTGTTTGTTCATTAGAGGGTTTTGGTTGTTCACTTACAGGGTTTTGTTTGTTCATTAGAGGGTTTTGGTTGTTTACTTACAAGGTTTTGTTTGTTCATTAGAGGGTTTTGGTTGTTTACTTACAAGGTTTTGTTTGTTCATTAGAGGGTTTTGGTTGTTTACTTACAGGGTTTTGTTTGTTCATTAGAGGGTTTTGGTTGTTTACTTACAAGGTTTTGTTTGTTCATTAGAGGGTTTTGGTTGTTTACTTACAAGGTTTTGTTTGTTCATTAGAAGGTTTTGGTTGTTTACTTACAGGGTTTTGTTTGTTCATTAGAGGGTTTTGGTTGTTTACTTACAAGGTTTTGTTTGTTCATTAGAGGGTTTTGGTTGTTCACTTACAGGGTTTTGTTTGTTCATTAGAGGGTTTTGGTTGTTTACTTACAGGGTTTTGTTTGTTCATTAGAGGGCATTGTTTGTTTATTCAAAGGGCTTTGATTGTTCACTTACAGGGTTTTGTTTGTCATTAGAGGGTTTTGGTTGTTTAGTCAGAGGGTTTTGGTTTATTTGTTTAGAGGGTTTTGGTTGTTTAGTCAGTGGGTTTTGGTTTAGTCAGTGGGTTTTGGTTGTTTAGTCAGTGGGTTTTGGTTTAGTCAGTGGGTTTTGGTTGTTTAGTCAGTGGGTTTTGGTTTAGTCAGTGGGTTTTGGTTGTTTAGTCAGTGGGTTTTGGTTTAGTCAGTGGGTTTTGGTTGTTTAGTCAGTGGGTTTTGGTTTTTTAGTCAGTGAGTTTTGGTTTAGTCAGTGAGTTTTGGTTTAGTCAGTGGGTTTTGGTTGTTTAGTCAGAGGGTTTTGGTTTAGTCAGTGGTTTTGGTTGATTAGTCAGTGGGTTTTGGTTGGTAAAGTCAGTGAGTTTTGGTTTAGTCAGAGGTTTTGGTTTTTTTGTTTAGAGGGTTTTAGTTGTTTAGTCAGTGGGTTTTTGTTTTTTGGTTATTATTTAGAGGGTTTTTGTCATTATTAAGAGGATTTGGCCAATAATTAGAGGGTTTTGGTTTACATTTCTACATCAATAGAAACAAATCCAACACTAAAGGGTCACCGGAAGTAGTAATTAGGAAGGTACATGGAGGGATATATATATATTGATGTGGGGACTGGTTGGTCTCGAGACAAGACGCCGGACTCGAGACAGAGTGGTTGTGGGTTCAAATCCCAGCTACCCCAGTTGGGATTTTTATTTATGATTTCTCTCTGCGGCAACTACCCCTGGTCTCAGCAGCGAGGCCCGGCTTGAAACGTCAGTTATTCATCGACGGAAAATATACGAGTACCTCCAAAGACAGAGTTATCTGCCTGCGTGGCGAGGGACCCCTGTGCACGCGGCTGCTGGGGAAAAATGGATTAATACGCAAAATTCAGTTCCTAGTCTCTAGGGACTTCGTCAGAGTTAAAAGCTGGCTTACGAAGAGAAAAAAACAAATAAAAAAATATATTGATGTGATGTTTTGTATTGATGTTATGTTTCATGTTGATGTGATGTGTTGTTGATGTTATTTATGATGTGATGTTATGTATTGATGTGATGTTATGTATTGATGTAATGTTATGTATTGATGTGATGATGATAAACTTGTCTTCTTTCAGCGCTGATTATGGCAGGAGAGGATGACATTTCACACAAAAGCTAAACATAATCCAACACTAAAGAGACACTGGTAAGACACTTGTATGGGAGGAGGGCTTATATATTCTGATGTGACTGTTACTCGAATTTGAGGCTGACAGAGTATTGTTTCAAATGCAGCTACCCCAGTTGGGATTTTTATTTATGATTTCTCTCTGCGGCAACTACCCCTGGTCTCAGCAGCGAGGCCCGGCTTGAAACGTCAGTTATTCATCGACGGAAAATATACGAGTACCTCCAAAGACAGAGTTATCTGCCTGCTGCAAGGGACCCCTGTGCACGCGGCTGCTGGGGAAAAATGGATTTACTGAAATTCAGTTCCTAGTCTCTAGGGCTTGTCAGAGTTAAAAGCTGGCTTACGAAGAGAAAAAAAACAAATGAAAAAAAATATATTGATGTGATGTTTTGTATTGATGTTATGTTTCATGTTGATGTGATGTTATGTATTGATGTGATTTATGTATTGATGTGATGTTATGTATTGATGTAATGTTATGTATTGATGTGATGATGATAAACTTGTCTTCTTTCAGCGCTGATTATGGCAGGAGAGGATGAGGGATCAACAAAAGCTAAACATAATGTCAAAGAGGAAGAGACTACTGGTAAGACACTTGTATGGGAGTCTGGCTTACATCTTCTGAAATGCTGTACTTTAATTTGAGGCTGACAAAGTATTTTCTGAAATGCTGTACTTTAATTTGAGGCTGACAAAGTATTTTCTGAAATGCTGTACTTTAATTTGAGGCTGACAAAGTATTTTCTGAAATGCTGTACTTTAATTTGAGGCTGACAAAGTATTTTCTGAAATGCTGTACTTTAATTTGAGGCTGACAAAGTATTTTCTGAAATGCTGTACTTTAATTTGAGGCTGACAAAGTATTTTCTGAAATGCTGTACTTTAATTTGAGGCTGACAAAGTATTTTCTGAAATGCTGTCCTCTAATTTGAGGCTGACAAAGTATTTTCTGAAATGCTGTACTTTAATTTGAGGCTGACAAAGTATTTTCTGAAATGCTGTACTTTAATTTGAGGCTGACAAAGTATTTTCTGCAATGCTGTACTTTAATTTGAGGCTGACAAAGTATTTTCTGAAATGCTGTACTTTAATTTGAGGCTGACAAAGTATTTTCTGAAATGCTGTACTTTAATTTGAGGCTGACAAAGTATTTTCTGAAATGCTGTACTTTAATTTGAGGCTGACAAAGTATTTTCTGCAATGCTGTACTTTAATTTGAGGCTGACAAAGTATTTTCTGCAATGCTGTACTTTAATTTGAGGCTGACAAAGTATTTTCTGAAATGCTGTACTTTAATTTGAGGCTGACAAAGTATTTTCTGAAATGCTGTACTTTAATTTGAGGCTGACAAAGTATTTTCTGAAATGCTGTACTTTAATTTGAGGCTGACAAAGTATTTTCTGAAATGCTGTACTTTAATTTGAGGCTGACAAAGTATTTTCTGAAATGCTGTACTTTAATTTGAGGCTGACAAAGTATTTTCTGCAAATATCAGAAGAGGAGAATGGAGAAGAACAAGACCCAGGATAAGATATTTAACTTAAAAAAAAAAAAAAACAATGCCAGTCCTGGACCCTAGATGCAAGAACAATAAGAAAAATAACCTCTACTGAGGTGAAATGGGTCAGAAGAATGACAGAAAACAGTCTGAGATATAGATCAGAAATGAAGAACTGAGAAAAAGGTAGGAATAGCCCCCGCCATAGAATATATAAAGAAACAACAGATAAAATGGTTTGGCTACGTAACAAGGCAGAGTGATCAAAACACATAACGAACATAATGAGCCCTCAATAAACGTTGCAAGAATACCAGACCCAAGGGTCGACCACGAAAAAGATGGATTGACGGAATATTAGAAGCAGTAGGAAACATAACAGCAGCAGAGGTGAACAGAAGAGCAAAAGACCGCAAATTATATCTTCCCCCTTGACACTGAAGGGCAAATGAGGAAGGAAAGAAGAAACGCTACATCTACATCAAACTGGCAATGATTAAAGCTGCCAAAAGAGGAAGAACCAGAACTTTGTATCTCTCGACACCCGAAAAGGGTACAGGAGGAAGTTAAGAAAAAGAAAGTATTTTCTGTAGGACAGTGATACTCATCATCTCCTGGGATTTTATCAAGATGCTCAAAGAGGATACTGGGGGACCTATGGATTCATCTGGTCTTCTTCTTCTACCTTTCAGCTTCCTGTGGAGCATAGGTCTTCAACAAACACTTTCCAAGTAGTTCTGTTTCTTGCCATTCTTTTCTCTCTCTCTCTCTCTCTGCGATCAAGACTCAATCAGAGTAGGATTCCAGACTCTCTCATGAAGTCAGCTGTCTGTTTAAGTGAATCGATTGCCCCATAGTTTCTCATTCAACTGTCTGTTTAAGTGAATCGATTGCCCCATATAGTTTCACATTCAACTGTCTGTTTAAGTGAATCGATTGCCCCATATAGTTTCTCATTCAACTGTCTGTTTAAGTGAATCGATTGCCCCATATAGTTTCACATTCAACTGTCTGTTTAAGTGAATCGATTGCCCCATATAGTTTCTCATTCAACTGTCTGTTTAAGTGAATCGATTGCCCCATATAGTTTCTCATTCAACTGTCTGTTTAAGTGAATCGATTGCCCCATAGTTTCTCATTCAGCTGTCTGTTTAAGTGAATCAATTGCCCCATATAGTTTCACATTCAACTGTCTGTTTAAGTGAATCGATTGCCCCATATAGTTTCACATTCAGCTGTCTGTTTAAGTGAATCGATTGCCCCATATAGTTTCTCATTCAACTGTCTGTTTAAGTGAATCGATTGCCCCATATAGTTTCTCATTCAGCTGTCTGTTTAAGTGAATCGATTGCCCCATATAGTTTCTCATTCAACTGTCTGTTTAAGTGAATCGATTGCCCCATATAGTTTCTCATTCAGCTGTCTGTTTAAGTGAATCGATTGCCCCATATAGTTTCACATTCAGCTGTCTGTTTAAGTGAATCGATTGCCCCATATAGTTTCTCTTCCAGTCTTTTCAGATCATTCCATGTCTTCCCCATCATCTTCATCTCTGCTTCCATCTGTCTTCTCCTAGAATTCCTTGGTCTTCCTCTTTGCCTTTTCCCCTGTGGATTCAAAAAAAGGGCCTTGTGTAATACTCTCAGTTGGCTTCCGTAGTATGTGTCTTACCAGCGCTATCATCTTTGCTGTATCTCGTTATCCACTGGTATTTGACTGGTACATTTCCATAATTCTATATTAGTGAATTTGTCCTGTCATTTCCATCCTTTTATTCTGTGTAAGCATCCATTAATGAAAGTCTGTATCTTCATGATTGTCAGTTTTGTTGTTCTCCATGTTTCACCGCCATATAATAAGAATCATCTGGTGTGAAGTGTTAATGATCATGACAACAACCCTTGGTTGCCCAATTCAAATTGACTAGCAAAATATTCACCCAAAAGCGTAAAAAAAATCTTGATGATAAAAGAGTTAAATCTTTGAAATTTGAGAATATTTGCCTGTATGTTGAGGGTTACCTGAGCATACGGTTGAAAGTGTGAAAAATAGGAAAAAGCTTTATTCACACAAGATTCATTCCATCAGGCGTTCGCTAGAGCTACAAAGCTGGCGTGGGCAAACAACAACAATAATATTTGGTCATTTCATGCTGATGAAGATTTGAGCACCTATGAATGTGTTGAGAGTGCGATGATGATTATCCTAACACAACATAACAACTATCTATCTATCTATTGTCCTTTCGAGCCGAAGACGGCACATAGGGCAGAACCACAATCTCAAAAACAGAAACCTTGCATGCCAAAGTGGCACATATTGCAGAGATCACTGCTCTAAAATATATGGCGCTGTTTCCATAACAATACTTTTTACAATGACAGCTTGTCAAGCCATCGACCAACCTCCTTAGTTGCCTCTTACGACATGCCTGGACATAACAACTACAGACACTAAAACCCTAACATCACCTTAATAAGCAACACAAATAAATGAGAAATCATTCACATTTTCAGACTCCAGCGCTCCAGAACTGGAACAGGAATCGTCCTCTGATGAACCAGTCTTGAAGAAACTAAAAACCAGCTCATAAACTGTTGACTTCACTGCACATTCCTATTGATGTGTCAATGTTATACAATCTTTGTGTCTCTATTAGTTGTTGTGTCCCCTTGTTTCTGTATCATGTCAATTTAGCTCTGGAATGGGACATGGTTTGGTAAAGATGGTCCCATAATTATATTGGTGCACATGTACGAAACAATACAGTATTAAACATTGAAATAGGAAATAATTATCAGTCGTAAAGCAATCTATAATTTGCATTATATAAATGTTAGGCCAAGGGAGAGAATTCTCAGTCGTAAAGCAATCTATAATTTGCATTATATAAATGGCAGGCCAAGGGAGAGAATTCTCAGAACACCCTAAAACTATCACACTGGTATCTAAAATGTCATTTAATGTTAAATACAATTTATTTGGTTATGCTATATTATAATTTAGTTGCTATATTTTAGATCTGTTAGGAAGAGACAATCATCATTTTTTGGTCATGAAATGAGAAGAGAACAACTTGAATATATTGTAATAACTGAAAAAATTGAGGGACGAAGAGATAGAGGGAAGCAAAGAGAAAAAATAACAGACAGCTTAAGAGAATGGCTTGGTAGAAGGTCAACAACAGAAATGATAAATAGCTGCCAAGATCGAAAGTTGTGGAGAGACATGATCACCTACGCCACTAGGCCCGGTACTTGCCATCAAGTTTTATGACAATGTAAAATACATACTCTGTTCTTAGGTTCATTTTATTCAAAATTACAATTAAAGTTAAAACTAAAAAGGGAGAAACACTAAACAAAAAAATGCTTTTCATTTTACTTATAATGGGAGCCTCGGTGGCTGAGTGGTTAGTGTGCTAGCCTCGGTGGCTGAGTGGTTAGTGCGTTCGCTTCTTGACCAGAAGGGTATGGGTTCGATCCCCAGCAGTAGCAAATTTTTGTTTCAGACTGACAAGGCTCCGGGGTTCACCCAGCCTCTAAATATGGGTACCAGAGATTTTTCTGGGAAGTAAAGGTGGCCTGGCGTGATACCGACCACATCATTAAAAAATGTGCAGTGGTCATAGAAACATATGGTCTCTAACACCATATTTCCCATACGACTAGTGAGGTGTGAGGGGAACCCTTACTTTTACTTTACTTATAAAATTATATATATATTTTGTTTCCATCAAAATAGGTAGGTTATTACTACTAAAACAATGTGAGTTTTATATACAACACTGTGGTGCCATGTCCTTTTATTTATCTTTTGTATTCTACATTAGGGGGCCTCGGTAGCTTAGTTGGGAAAACCACCCGACTGGACTACCGACGTTCAGACAACCCGTGTTCGATTCCCGCTGGGAGCAGTGTGAATTGTACTCGTGGTTGGAAAAAAGATACCCCCAAGGTCGACCCAGCCGCTGGCAGAAATGGGTACTAGGGTAGTACTCTGGGAAGGTGAGGAATGTCGCCTCACATCGTGAGTTTTGATACTTGAAGTGACACTATCCAGAAGTGTTCTGAGACTTCTGGATAGGCGGCCGATCACATGGGTGGAAACTCATGTGCTAAGATGCGAAGATTCAAGTCTCCTACTTTACCTTGACCCATCCTTCATTATCTCCTGATGTCACAAGACTTGAAAGTAAAGAAAAGGATGTCAAATGCCCAGAGATTAATGCTTCTATGTACTAAACCATATCAAGAAGATATCAAATTATTATTTTCACAATTCAAACCATCCACTGTAAACTTCCAACCGACGGCTTCTTGTTCACCCAGCCTTTAATGGGTACCGGAGTTTTTTTTCTGGGAAAGTAAAGCGAGACGGGCGTAATACCGACAACATTACCCCAAAAATGATATGCTGAAGGTCTGTAAAATTTATGGTCACTAACACCATATTCCCTAAACGCCACTTGGCGTGACGGGGGTACTTTACTCTTTTTTTACTTACTGTAAACTTAGTTGCACCGTGATAAAACTCTTGTAATTTTGCCAGGCATTTTTGTTCAAAGTTTTTTATTGATATCTGTAGCATTATTGAAACATGATGTATTGAAACATGATGTATTGAAACATGATAAGAAGTGAAACATGATGTATTGAAACATGATAAGAATTGAAATATGATACGAATTGAGTTGATAAGGCTGTAGCAGAGTTTAAAAAATTGTTGAAAATTATATCCTATTGCAATCAAGAAAAACACTAAGTAGAACTCTGATACAAGAAGCAACAACAGCGGACATTATATCTCTTGTTGAGGTATAGACTCACCCGATGTAGGGATGGGTGGCATGACAACTAGAGAAGCATTAAGTAGAACTCTGATACAAGAAGCAACAACAGCGGACATTATATCTCTTGTTGAGGTATAGACTCACCCAATGTAGGGATGGGTGGCATGACATACTGTGAGCCCTGTGCAAAGTGTGATGAACAATAGCAAAGAGTTATCAGATGTATAGAGTCTTTTTTTATTTATACCATGTTTGTTGTAATTGGATTGCAAGAACGATAGATAGATTGTTGCACAGTTGCAAGAAGAGAAAAATCTTGTTGCATAATTTCTGCACAAAATTGTGTGCACATTTATTCATGTATAATTAGATTCTTGTCTTTGAAATATTGTATGAAGTGTGTTGAGTATTATTTTAATCCAGATATCATATTGCAAGGATGGATAAGAAACATATATAACTAGCAAGGTACAAAAATTGCTATTATCCACCATCTTAGAGAAGGTAGCACCCATGGGGCAGTCCTAAGTGCAGTGGGGTTGTTTTTGCTATTTAGTAGTTAACCAAGCTAGATATCAAGCTGCTTAAGTTCTCTTATTGCCCAGTGTAATGGATTAGTGAAACTAAGAGTTGTATAGTGTCTTCAGCGTTTTTAGTTGGGCAGAAAAATGTACCGTAAATAAGAGAACAAGGAAGAAAATCGAAGCTCATGAAATGAGGATTTATAGAAGAATTTGGGGAACAGAGAAAGAAGGTTTCAAAAACAACTGAAAATGAAGGGAACAAATAAAAACTATTAAACAAAACTCAAAGATGTTCAATAACATTTTTGTACACATAAAAAGGCACAACTTAAAGAAATTCATTTAGGGATCAGGAGGTATTACAGGGTATAAGAGGCAAACAAGGATCACTAATAGCATCTAGAGATGGACAGAATATATAACATTGTACTTCATCAGCACAAGTAATAGAGTGAATTAGTACTTCACCATCACCAACCTTTGATGAGGAGCTGGCAAAAGATGACAATCTTGGCTCTGATGGCCAACCTTTGATGAGGAGTTGGCAAAAGATGACAATTTTGGGTCTGATGGGGCAAAAGATGACAATTTTGGCCAACCTTTGATAAGGAGCTGGCAAAAAATGACAATTTTGGGTCTGATGGCCAACCTTTGATGGGGAGCTGGCAAAAATGACAATTTTGGGTCTGATGGCCAACCTTTGATAAGGAGCTGGCAAAAGATGACAATTTTGGGTCTGATGGCCAACCTTTGATAAGGAGCTGGCAAAAAATGACAATTTTGGGTCTGATGGCCAACCTTTGATGGGGAGCTGGCAAAAAATGACAATTTTGGGTCTGATGGCCAACCTTTGATGGGGAGCTGGCAAAAAATGAAAATTTTGGGTCTGATGGCCAACCTTTGATGGGGAGCTGGCAAAAAATGACAATTTTGGGTCTGATGGCCAACCTTTGATGGGGAGCTGGCAAAAAATGACAATTTTGGGTCTGATGGCCAACCTTTGATGGGGAGCTGGCAAAAAATGAAAATTTTGGATCTGACGGCCAACCTTTGATGGGGAGCTGGCAAAAAATGACAATTTTGGATCTGACGGCCAACATTTTGATGAAAAGCTGGCAAAAGATGACAATGAATATTTTGGGTCTAATGGCCAACCTTTGATGAGGACATGACAATGAATATTTTGGATCGGATGGCCAACATTTTAATGAGAAGCTGGCAAAAGATGACAATGAGTATTTTGGATGTGATAAACTTATCTTTGAACTCTCCAAGTGGTCAGCAGCATGTTGTATACCATCATCAAGTGCCATGACCACTAGTGTAGGCAGTCATGTCCCTCAACCTATTCCTGTTCCCTTTGTACCTTGCCAGTTGTACTGGTGGTCTCTTGTCATGTGACCCAGACAGTCAAGCTCTCAGAATTTTTTTCTTATGCTGCCTTCCTACCTAATATCACTTTTGACTGTACAATCTGGCCAATAAGAATATCACTTTTGGCTGTACAATCTGGCCAACAAGAATATCACTTTTGGCTGTACAATCTGGCCAACAAGAATATCACTTTTGGCTGTACAATCTGGCCAATAAGAATATCACTTTTGGCTGTACAATCTGGCCAATAAGAATATCACTTTTGGCTGTACAATCTGGCCAACAAGAATATCACTTTTGTCTGTACAATCTGGCCAACAAGAATATCACTTTTGGCTGTACAATCTGGCCAATAAGAATATCACTTTTGGCTCTGCAATCTGGCCAACAAGAATATAACTTTTGGCTCTGCAATCTGGCCAACAAGAATATAACTTTTGGCTCTGCAATCTGGCCAATAAGAATACCACTTTTGGCTCTGCAATCTGGCCAACAAGAATATAACTTTTGGCTCTGCAATCTGGCCAATAAGAATATCACTTTTGGCTCTGCAATCTGGCCAACAAGAATATAACTTTTGGCTGTACAATCTGGCCAACAAGATATCACTTTTGGCTGTACAATCTGGCCAATAAGAATATCACTTCTGGCTGTACAATCTGGCCAATAAGAATATCACTTTTGTCTGTACAATCTGGTCAATAAGAATATCACTTTTGTCTGTACAATCTGGCCAATAAGAATATCACTTTTGGCTCTACAATCTGGCCAATAAGAATATCACTTTTGGCTCTACAATCTGGCCAATAAGAATATCACTTTTGGCTGTACAATCTGGCCAATAAGAATATCACTTTTGGCTGTACAATCTGGCCAATAAGAATATCACTTTTGGCTGTACAATCTGGCCAATAAGAATATCACTTTTGGCTTTAGAATCTGGCCAACAAGAATATCACTTTTGGCTGTACAATCTGGCCAATAAGAATATCACTTTTGGCTGTACAATCTGGCCAACAAGAATATCACTTTTGGCTGTACAATCTGGCCAATAAGAATATCACTTTTGGCTGTACAATCTGGCCAATAAGAATATCACTTTTGTCTGTACAATCTGGCCAATAAGAATATCACTTTTGTCTGTACAATCTGGCCAATAAGAATATCACTTTTGGCTCTACAATCTGGCCAATAAGAATATCACTTTTGGCTCTACAATCTGGCCAATAAGAATATCACTTTTGGCTGTACAATCTGGCCAATAAGAATATCACTTTTGGCTCTAGAATCTGGCCAACAAGAATATCACTTTTGGCTGTACAATCTGGCCAATAAGAATATCACTTTTGGCTGTACAATCTGGCCAACAAGAATATCACTTTTGGCTGTACAATCTGTCCAATAAGATATCACTTTTGGCTGTACAATCTGTCCAATAAGAATAATACTTTTGGCTGTACAATCTGTCCAATAAGAATATCACTTTTGGCTGTACAATCTGTCCAATAAGAATATCACTTTTGGCTGTACAATCTGTCCAATAAGAATATCACTTTTGGCTCTACAATCTGTCCAATAAGAAATATCACTTTTGGCTCTACAATCTGTCCAATAAGAATATCACTTTTGGCTCTACAATCTGTCCAATAAGAAATTTCATTTTGGCTCTAGAATCTGGCCAACAAGAATATCACTTTTGGCTGTACAATCTGGCCAATAAGAATATCACTTTTGTCTGTACAATCTGGCCAATAAGAATATCACTTTTGGCTCTACAATCTGGCCAATAAGAATATCACTTTTGGCTCTACAATCTGGCCAATAAGAATATCACTTTTGGCTGTACAATCTGGCCAATAAGAATATCACTTTTGGCTGTACAATCTGGCCAATAAGAATATCACTTTTGGCTTTAGAATCTGGCCAACAAGAATATCACTTTTGGCTGTACAATCTGGCCAATAAGAATATCACTTTTGGCTGTACAATCTGGCCAACAAGAATATCACTTTTGGCTGTACAATCTGGCCAATAAGAATATCACTTTTGGCTGTACAATCTGGCCAATAAGAATATCACTTTTGTCTGTACAATCTGGTCAATAAGAATATCACTTTTGTCTGTACAATCTGGCCAATAAGAATATCACTTTTGTCTGTACAATCTGGCCAATAAGAATATCACTTTTGGCTCTACAATCTGGCCAATAAGAATATCACTTTTGGCTCTACAATCTGGCCAATAAGAATATCACTTTTGGCTGTACAATCTGGCCAATAAGAATATCACTTTTGGCTCTAGAATCTGGCCAACAAGAATATCACTTTTGGCTGTACAATCTGGCCAATAAGAATATCACTTTTGGCTGTACAATCTGGCCAACAAGAATATCACTTTTGGCTGTACAATCTGTCCAATAAGAATATCACTTTTGGCTGTACAATCTGTCCAATAAGAATAATACTTTTGGCTGTACAATCTGTCCAATAAGAATATCACTTTTGGCTGTACAATCTGTCCAATAAGAATATCACTTTTGGCTGTACAATCTGTCCAATAAGAATATCACTTTTGGCTCTACAATCTGTCCAATAAGAAATATCACTTTTGGCTCTACAATCTGTCCAATAAGAATATCACTTTTGGCTCTACAATCTGTCCAATAAGAAATTTCATTTTGGCTCTAGAATCTGGCCAACAAGAATATCACTTTTGGCTGTACAATCTGGCCAATAAGAATATCACTTTTGTCTGTACAATCTGGCCAATAAGAATATCACTTTTGGCTCTACAATCTGGCCAATAACATTATCACTTTTGGCTCTACAATCAGGCCGATTTGCACCCTTATATAAATTTTCTATACTCTTGGATACATGGACCTCTACAAAAGAACTACATAATAAAATACAAGAAATGTTCATAGAAAGGTTTTGGGCATCTTTTATGTGGATCGCATCGAGATGAAATTGTTCGTAAAAGGATGCAACAGGCAATTAAGAGTCATCATCATTGAGTGCATCTTCACATCGAAGGTTTGCTACCATGAAGCACCATTCCACTCTATCTCTTGCTTTGATGGTGCAGATTGTCATAGGTTGACTTGTCCATCTTTTGATGTTACTCGTCCATATTAGTCTTGGTCTGCCTCTACCTCTTTTACCTTCCAATCAAGAGTACATGATGATCTTTTGACTTTTGTGAAAAAGCGCAAATTGAAATTGTCACATATTGTGTAATGAAATTGTCACGTATTATGTAATAAAATTGCCACGTATTATGTAATGTTATGGTCACATATTTGATCATGTATCTTGATCATCTTTCCGTATGGTAATGTGAAAGTAGGAAAGAGGAATAGTTGTCAGAGGTGGTGAGGGGTAGATAACATAAAAAATGCACAGGCCTTTGGTTTGTAGTGTCCGAAAGAGTGATTGAAGATTGAGACAATGGAAATGATTGAAGTCTGTCTGTCAATCACACCCCCCCCCCAATTGATGAAGTCTGATAGTAGTGCCCTAACTAATCCACAAATTGATGAAGTCTAACAGTAGTGCCCTAACCATCCCCCAAATTGATGAAGTCTGTCAGTAGTGCCCTAACCACATCCCAAATTGATGAAGTCTATCAGTAGTGCCCTAACCACACCCCAAATTGATGAAGTCTGACAGTAGTGCCCTAACCACACCCCAAATTGATGAAGTCTAACAGTAGTGCCCTAACCACACCCCAAATTGATGAAGTCTATCAGTAGTGCCCTAACCACACCCCAAATTGATGAAGTCTAACAGTAGTGCCCTAACCACACCCCACCCCAAATTGATGAAGTCTGACAGTAGTGCCCTAACCATCCCCCAAATTGATGAAGTCTGACAGTAGTGCCCTAATCACACCCCAAATTGATGAAGTCTAACAGTAGTGCCCTAACCACCTCCTAAATTTATGAAGTCTAACAGTAGTGCCCTAACCACCTCCTAAATTTATGAAGTCTAACAGTAGTGCCCTAACCACCTCCTAAATTTATGAAGTCTAACAGTAGTGCCCTAACCACCCCTCAAATTTATGAAGTCTAACAGTAGTGCCCTAACCACCTCCTAAATTGATGAAGTCTAACAGTAGTGCCCTAACCACCCCTCAAATTTATGAAGTCTAACAGTAGTGAGATTAGAGATTGTAACAATTGGAGAGGCGTGACACTTTTGTCAGTTGCCTCAAAATTATTCTGTAAAATCATCCTAAATAGAATAAAGGATTCAATAGATACAGTAATGCGTGAAGAACAGACTGGGTTTAGAAAAGGGAGAAGCTGTCTTGACCACATTTTCACTCTACGACTTATATTGGAGGAACACATTGAAAAGCAAAAACCTTTTGTACTTAACTTCATCGACTTCAAAAAAGCATTTGATAGTATTCATAGAGATTCTTTGTGGAAAATTCTGAAGCAATATGGCTTACCATCAAAAATCATAAATATTATCAAAGACATGTATGATGGTTACACATGTGCAGTTCGAACAGAGGAAGGACTGAGCGAATGTTTCCCAATAGAAACTGGGGTTAAACAAGGATGTATTTTATCGCCCTTGTTATTTGGAATTGTTATGGACTTCATAATGAAGAAATGCTGCACTGGTAATAAAGGCATCGAATGGATACAAGGAGACCATTTGGAGGACCTGGACTTTGCTGATGACATAGTTCTCATCAGCAATCAGATAAAAACGATGCAGGAAAACACAAATGAACTATCATCAATAGCCAGCAAAATTGGGCTTGAGGTCAATCATGAAAAGACTAAAGTCATGAAAAGTTTAATTCCAACAAGTGACAAAATATACATGGAAAACAAACCAGTAGAAGAGATCGATCACTTCATCTATCTTGGAAGTCACATTGATCGAGAAGGGGATACGAGCAAAGAAATTAGAATCAGACTGGCTAAAGCAGCAATGTCTTTCAGAAGCCTTGAAAAGTTGTGGAAATCAAAACTCATTAGCACAAACACAAAACTTAGGCTATTCAAATCAAATGTACTATCAACCCTTACGTATGCGTGTGAAAGCTGGAAAACAACAAGAGATATAGAAACAAAGTTGAACGCATTCGAAAATAAATGTCTAAGGAAAATACTTGGTATAGAATGGAACGAATTCAAAACAAACGAGGAAATTAGAGAAATCGCCATCAACCACTAATATCTTCAGTAATAAAGAAAAGACGATGGTCATACGTTGGACATGTGATGAGAAGAGATAATAATCGAATAGCAAAGCAAGCCCTCATATGGGAAACAACAGGTAAAAGAAAAAGAGGAAGACCCAGGGAGACACTGAGAAGAACATTGATGAGAGAGGCAAGAGCAGCAGGAATCGGCTCCCTCAATGAGATAGAACTGCTTGCACAGAACAGAGACAGATGGCGAGATTTGATAAAATATCTTTAAAAGAAAACTGCTAGAACAAAAATTCATATAGGAGAAGGTGTATCTTGGTCTACGCCCTATGGGCCGGTTACGGCTCGAAAGGTCAATAGATAGATAGATAGAACAGTAGTGCCCTAACCACCTCCCAAACTGATGAAGTCTAACAGTAGTGCCCTAACCACCTCCCAAATTGATGAAGTCTAACAGTGCCCTAACCACCTCCTAAATTTATGAAGTCTAACCGTAGTGCCCTAACCACCTCCTAAATTTATGAAGTCTAACAGTAGTGCCCTAACCACCCCTCAAATTTATGAAGTCTAACAGTAGTGCCCTAACCACCCCTCAATTTTATGAAGTCTAACAGTAGTGCCCTAACCACCCCTCAAATTTATGAAGTCTAACAGTAGTGCCCTAACCACCCCTCAAATTTATGAAGTCTAACAGTAGTGCCCTAACCACCCCTCAAATTGATGAAGTCTATCAGTAGTGCCCTAACCACCTCCCAAATTGATGAAGTCTAACAGTAGTGCCCTAACCACCCCCTAAATTGATGAAGTCTAACAATAGTGCCCTAACCACCTCCTAAATTGATGAAGTCTAACAGTAGTGCCCTAACCACCTCCCAAATTGATGAAGTCTAACAGTAGTGCCCTAACCACCTCCCAAATTGATGAAGTCTAACAGTAGTGCCCTAACCACCTCCCAAATTGATGAAGTCTAACAGTAGTGCCCTAACCACCTCCTAAATTGATGAAGTCTAACAGTAGTGCCCTAACCACCTCCCAAATTGATGAAGTCTAACAGTAGTGCCCTAACCACCTCCTAAATTGATGAAGTCTAACAGTAGTGCCCTAACCACCCCCCCCCCAATTTATGAAGTCTAACAGTAGTACCCTAACCACCTCCTAACTTGATGAAGTCTAACAGTAGTGCCCTAACCACCTCCTAAATTGATGAAATCTAACAGTAGTGCCCTAACCACCTCCTAAATTGATGAAGTCTAACAGTAGTGCCCTAACCCCCCCCCCCCAATTTATGAAGTCTAACAGTAGTGCCCTAACCACCCCCCTCAATTTATGAAGTCTAACAGTAGTGCCCTAACCACCCCCCCCCCAATTGATGAAGTCTAACAGTAGTGCCCTAACCACCTCCCAAATTGATGAAGTCTAACAGTAGTGCCCTAACCACCTCCTAAATTTATGAAGTCTAACAGTAGTGCCCTAACCACCACCCAAATTGATGAAGTCTAACAGTAGTGCCCTAACCACCTCCCAAATTGATGAAGTCTAACAGTAGTGCCCTAACCACCTCCCAAATTGATGAAGTCTAACTGTAGTGCCCTAACCACCTCCTAAATTGATGAAGTCTAACAGTAGTGCCCTAACCACCTCCTAAATTGATGAAGTCTAACAGTAGTGCCCTAACCACCCCCCCCCCCCCCCCCGCAATTGATGAAGTCTAACAGTAGTGCTCTAACCACCCCCCCCAATTGATGAAGTCTAACAGTAGTGCTCTAACCACCCCCCCCCCAATTGATGAAGTCTAACAGTAGTGCCCTAACCACCCCCCCCCAATTGATGAAGTCTAACAGTAGTGCCCTAACCCCCCCCCCCCCAATTGATGAAGTCTAACAGTAGTGCCCTAACCACCCCCCCCCAATTGATGAAGTCTAACAGTAGTGCTAACTAACCACCCCCCCCCCAATTGATGAAGTCTAACAGTAGTGCCCTAACCACCTCCCAAATTGATGAAGTCTAACAGTAGTGCCCTAACCACCTCCCAAATTGATGAAGTCTAACAGTAGTGCCCTAACCACCTCCTAAATTGATGAAGTCTAACAGTAGTGCCCTAACCACCTCCCAAATTGATGAAGTCTAACAGTAGTGCCCTAACCACCTCCCAAATTGATGAAGTCTAACAGTAGTGCCCTAACCACCTCCTAAATTGATGAAGTCTAACAGTAGTGCCCTAACCACCTCCCAAATTGATGAAGTCTAACAGTAGTGCCCTAACCACCTCCTAAATTTATGAAGTCTAACAGTAGTGCCCTAACCACCTCCTAAATTGATGAAGTCTAACAGTAGTGCCCTAACCACCCCCCCCCCAATTGATGAAGTCTAACAGTAGTGCCCTAACTACCCCCCAAATTGATGAAGTCTAACAGTAGTGCCCTAACCACCCCCCCCCCAATTGATGAAGTCTAACAATAGTGCCCTAACCACCCCCAAATTGATGAAGTCTAACAGTAGTGCCCTAACCACCTCCCAAATTGATGAAGTCTAACAGTAGTGCCCTAACCACCTCCTAAATTGATGAAGTCTGACAGTAGTGCCCTAACCACCTCCTAAATTGATGAAGTCTGACAGTAGTGCCCTAACCACCTCCCAAATTGATGAAGTCTAACAGTAGTGCCCTAACCACCTCCCAAATTGATGAAGTCTAACAGTAGTGCCCTAACCACCTCCTAAATTGATGAAGTCTGACAGTAGTGCCCTAACCACCCCCCAAATTGATGAAGTCTAACAGTAGTGCCCTAACCACCTCCCATATTGATGAAGTCTAACAGTAGTGCCCTAACCACCTCCCATATTGATGAAGTCTGACAGTAGTGCCCTAATAACCCCCTAAATTGATGAAGTCTAACAGTAGTGCTCTAACCACCCCCCCCCCCCAATTGATGAAGTCTAACAGTAGTGCCCTAACCACCTCCCAAATTGATGAAGTCTAACAGTAGTGCCCTAACCACCTCCTAACTTGATGAAGTCTAACAGTAGTGCCCTAACCACCTCCTAAATTGATGAAATCTAACAGTAGTGCCCTAACCACCTCCTAAATTGATGAAGTCTAACAGTAGTGCCCTAACCCCCCCCCCCCCAATTTATGAAGTCTAACAGTAGTGCCCTAACCACCCCCCTCAATTTATGAAGTCTAACAGTAGTGCCCTAACCACCCCCCCCCCAATTGATGAAGTCTAACAGTAGTGCCCTAACCACCTCCCAAATTGATGAAGTCTAACAGTAGTGCCCTAACCACCTCCTAAATTTATGAAGTCTAACAGTAGTGCCCTAACCACCACCCAAATTGATGAAGTCTAACAGTAGTGCCCTAACCACCTCCCAAATTGATGAAGTCTAACAGTAGTGCCCTAACCACCTCCCAAATTGATGAAGTCTAACAGTAGTGCCCTAACCACCTCCTAAATTGATGAAGTCTAACAGTAGTGCCCTAACCACCTCCTAAATTGATGAAGTCTAACAGTAGTGCCCTAACCCCCCCCCCCCCCCCCCGCAATTGATGAAGTCTAACAGTAGTGCTCTAACACCCCCCCCCCCAATTGATGAAGTCTAACAGTAGTGCTCTAACCACCCCCCCCAATTGATGAAGTCTAACAGTAGTGCCCTAACCACCCCCCCCCAATTGATGAAGTCTAACAGTAGTGCCCTAACCACCCCCCCCCAATTGATGAAGTCTAACAGTAGTGCCCTAACCACCCCCCCCCCAATTGATGAAGTCTAACAGTAGTGCTCTAACCACCCCCCCCCCCAATTGATGAAGTCTAACAGTAGTGCCCTAACCACCTCCCAAATTGATGAAGTCTAACAGTAGTGCCCTAACCACCTCCCAAATTGATGAAGTCTAACAGTAGTGCCCTAACCACCTCCTAAATTGATGAAGTCTAACAGTAGTGCCCTAACCACCTCCCAAATTGATGAAGTCTAACAGTAGTGCCCTAACCACCTCCCAAATTGATGAAGTCTAACAGTAGTGCCCTAACCACCTCCTAAATTGATGAAGTCTAACAGTAGTGCCCTAACCACCTCCCAAATTGATGAAGTCTAACAGTAGTGCCCTAACCACCTCCTAAATTTATGAAGTCTAACAGTAGTGCCCTAACCACCTCCTAAATTGATGAAGTCTAACAGTAGTGCCCTAACCACCTCCCAAATTGATGAAGTCTAACAGTAGTGCCCTAACCACCTCCTAAATTGATGAAGTCTAACAGTAGTGCTCTAACCACCCCCCCCCCCCAATTGATGAAGTCTAACAGTAGTGCCCTAACCACCTCCCAAATTGATGAAGTCTAACAGTAGTGCCCTAACCACCTCCCAAATTGATGAAGTCTAACAGTAGTGCCCTAACCACCTCCCAAATTGATGAAGTCTAACAGTAGTGCCCTAACCACCTCCCAAATTGATGAAGTCTAACAGTAGTGCCCTAACCACCTCCTAAATTTATGAAGTCTAACAGTAGTGCCCTAACCACCCCTCAAATTTATGAAGTCTAACAGTAGTGCCCTAACCACCACCCAAATTGATGAAGTCTAACAGTAGTGCCCTAACCACCTCCTAAATTTATGAAGTCTAACAGTAGTGCCCTAACCACCCCTCAAATTTATGAAGTCTAACAGTAGTGCCCTAACCACCTCCTAAATTGATGAAGTCTAACAGTAGTGCCCTAACCACCTCCTAAATTGATGAAGTCTAACAGTAGTGCCCAAACCACCTCCTAAATTGATGAAGTCTAACAGTAGTGCCCTAACCACCTCCTAAATTTATGAAGTCTAACAGTAGTGCCCTAACCACCCCTCAAATTTATGAAGTCTAACAGTAGTGCCCTAACCACCTCCCAAATTGATGAAGTCTAACAGTAGTGCCCTAACCACCCCTCAAATTTATGAAGTCTAACAGTAGTGCCCTAACCACCTCCCAAATTGATGAAGTCTAACAGTAGTGCCATAACCACCCCCCAAATTGATGAAGTCTATCAGTAGTGCCCTAACCACCCCCCCCCCAATTTATGAAGTCTAACAGTAGTGCCCTAACCACCTCCTAACTTGATGAAGTCTAACAGTAGTGCCCTAACCACCTCCTAAATTGATGAAGTCTAACAGTAGTGCCCTAACCACCCCCCAAATTTATGAAGTCTAACAGTAGTGCCCTAACCACCTCCTAAATTGATGAAGTCTAACAGTAGTGCCATAACCACCCCCCAAATTGATGAAGTCTATCAGTAGTGCCCTAACCACCCCCCAAATTGATGAAGTCTAACAGTAGTGCCCTAACCACCCCCCCAAATTGATGAAGTCTAACAGTGGTGCCCTAACCACCACCCAAATTGATGAAGTCTAACAGTAGTGCCCTAACCACCACCCAAATTGATGAAGTCTATCAGTAGTGCCCTAACCACCACCCAAATTGATGAAGTCTATCAGTAGTGCCCTAACCACCCCCCAAATTGATGAAGTCTATCAGTAGTGCCCTAACCACACCCCAAATTGATGAAGTCTGACAGTAGTGCCATAATCATCCCCCCCCCAATTGATGAAGTCTATCAGTAGTGCCCTAACCACACCCCAAAGTGTAGAAGTCTGACAGTGGTGCCCTAATCACACCCCAAATTTATGAAGTCTATCAGTAATGCCCTAACCACCCCCCCCCCAACTGATGAAGTCTGTTAGTGGTGCCCTAATCACACCCCCCCCCACCCCAAATTGAAGAAGTCTGACACTAGTGCTCCAATGACCCCAGGTTGAAAGTAGTGTCCACCCCAGATACCTCTGTTTTGAAGTCTGTCAGTAGTGCCCCAGTCCCTCCCAGACCAAATTGATGAAGTCTGTCTATAGTGCCCCAGTGCCTCCCAGACCAAATTGATGAAGTCTGTCTATAGTGCCCCAGTGCCTCCCAGACCAAATTGATGAAATCTGTCAGTAGTGCCCCAGTGCCTTCCAGACCAAATTGATGAAATCTGTCAGTAGTGCCCTAGTGCCTCCCAGACCAAATTGATGAAATCTGTCAGTAGTGCCCCAGTGCCTCCCAGACCAAAGTGATGAAGTCTGTCTATAGTGCCCCAGTGCCTCCCAGACCAAATTGATGAAATCTGTCAGTAGTGCCCCAGTGCCTCCCAGATCAAATTGATGAAATCTGTCAGTAGTGCCCCAGTGCCTCCCAGACCAAATTGATGAAATCTGTCAGTAGTGCCCCAGTGCCTCCCAGACCAAATTAATGAAGTATGTTTGTAGTGCCCCAGTGCCTCCCAGACCAAATTGATGAAATCTGTCAGTAGTGCCCAGTGCCTCCCAGACCAAATTGATGAAATCTGTCAGTAGTGCCCCAGTGCCTCCCAGACCAAATTGATGAAATCTGTCAGTAGTGCCCCAGTGCCTTCCAGACCAAATTGATGAAATCTGTCAGTAGTGCCCTAGTGCCTCCCAGACCAAATTGATGAAATCTGTCTATAGTGCCCCAGTGCCTCCCAGACCAAAGGGATGAAGTCTGTCTATAGTGCCCCAGTGCCTCCCAGACCAAATTGATGAAATCTGTCAGTAGTGCCCCAGTGCCTCCCAGATCAAATTGATGAAATATGTCAGTAGTGCCCCAGTGCCTCCCAGACCAAATTGATGAAATCTATCAGTAGTGCCCCACTGCCTCCCAGACCAAATTGATGAAGTCTGTCAGTAGTGCCCCAGTGCCTCCCAGACCAAATTGATTAAATCTGTCAGTAGTGCCCCAGTGCCTCCCAGACCAAATTGATGAAGTCTGTCTGTAGTGCCCCAGTGCCTCCCAGACCAAATTGATGAAGTCTGTCTGTAGTGCCCTAATGACTGCCACAGTTATGGGATGAGAAAGCAAGTGACTGGTTAAATAAAGAAATCTGTGGACTTATATTTACACGAGAACGGTACATCTCATTGTGTACAAGTGTTCTTATCTATGGGTACCAGAAATAATTTTGCATGCTTTATGGATTTGTTTGTGAATCTTCCTATCACACCCCCTGTTTTGTTGTTGTTTGTTCGTCGCTAAAATGTTCAGTAGTTTGACAAAATCAATGCAGAAAAAACAAATGGTTTCTACAAAGAGGTTTTCATCAAGAGCAGGATTAAATGAAGAATCCCTCTTGTGCACTCTGATATATTCGGGATAAGGGGTTAATGCCCAAATTGTTTGTATAGTCAGCACATGACGTCAGTTACTCATTTACGGTAAAAATATCAGTAACTCAGAAGATGGAGTTATCTGCCTGTGAGGCGAGGGACCCCAGTGCAGTTGGTTGCCAGGGATTAACACCTAAAATTTAGTTCCTATAGGTCGTTTCAAAATATTTGAAGGTGTTTAAAATTCCATATCTCTGCAACCAATTGATTGATAATGCTGAAATTTTGCATATGGTCTTGTGATTTTTTGGTCCCAAGAAGTACATTAATTTCCTCACCAACAAACGTATAGTTTTAAATATTCTTTATTTGAAGTATACAAATTTAAGGCATTTTGGTCAAACCATATATTTGGAGGAATTACCGCTTCATATGAGTGAGCACCCACGGACTTGTCATCTTGAACGTAATGCGCGCCAATTTCCCCGTTTTAAGCACTAAAAAAACACATAAAACGCGTCATAGTTATAATTTTATATCCGGTGCATCCCATTTCCTGTCGTTTTGTTGTGATTTATGTGCAACGGCGTATCCTAATTATTGGGTAATTTCGTTAAATTTGTGATCTGTTAGTCAATGGGTATAAAAGTAAAGTTCCTTACATTGCAATCAGTGGCAATAAAGGTGTATAAATATTTTTGCATAGAAGCTAAGCGTGGAAAACTGTATCGAAGCATCTCAAAGCCAGAAAAGAGAACTATTCACGCATTGGGTATAAGCAAACGCTTTTTCAAACAAGTTATTGTTATTGTTATTGGCTATGGAAGGCCTCGGTCTCACAGCAAACGAATTAAAATCCATAATTGCTCAACCGCCCGTGCCAGTGGAATCATCCGAATTACTAACTCATCTCCCAAACAAAGAAAGGTAACTGTAGTCCCCATCGTAGCAGTCTCAGCACACGCCAAAAGACATAAGGCGAAACCGCGCAGAAAGTGAACACAGCCAACTGTTCCCCGTCATACGATATCATCATTCATCGTAAACAAGCGGGATATCGAAGCAGGATCAAAACGGATGAGACACACAGCTCACGGTGTGCACAGAGCACTTAACTCAGTAGCTCCTGCAACAAGCCAGACTTGGAATATGAGGAAACTGCAAGAAGGAACACTTTTCAGACATAGCCTTCAATGGTTCCTGCCGCCTATCCACCATATACCATGGGAGTTTACGTCCTCCCGAAAATGATGATCGTCGTAGCACTTTATGATGTTAGGCCATCATTGATGACTCCAATTCCAAACATATAGACACACAGTGGTGGTAAGTTATCATTTCCAATCCAACAGAAGCCACATGACCTGTAGTTAGTAAAAACACAATTGATGATGTTCTCCGCTCCCTTCTTGTAGCTGCCGCCACACGATTCTGATGTCTCATTAACTTGGACATCATTCAAGAACAATGTCAGATGAACATTCCATAGATATGGCTTTTCTGATGAAGTGCTTGGTGCAACAGTAGTATCAATCATAGTGGAGGCTCCTGGTATGTGTTCTTTAATATCACAGACGGCACATGATGTTGTTATATTCAGAATTTCTTTCAGGGGTGTAAATACGTGGCACACACATGGAGAGTGGCTTTTCAAACAAGTGCTTAAAGCTAACGGAGTGTCCAGTTCAATCAAGACTAGGACGCTAGGAAGAAAGAAAGTAGTAGATAGTTTTGACAAGGAAGTGATTAGAAGAGCAATTTGTAAAATGTTCGATTCCAAAGAAACTGTGACTTTAAGAAAACTGAAAATTCGACTGAGAGCAGAAAATGACATTGTTGTGTCGAAAACAACATTATGGAGAACTGTTAGAAGCATCGGTTTTACGTTTAGAAAGTACGATAGTGGTAGAATGTCATCTGCGAGAAGCCGCACTTAGTTTCTATGAGGAGTAAATATTTACGTGAAGTACGGGAAATGCGTAACCAAGGTTATGATATTGTATTTCTAGATGAATCTTGGATAAATTCTCACCACACAAGTGCCAAGGAATGGCAGTTATCAGATGGAAGTATTAAAAGATGTGTACCCACTGGAAAAGGACAGCGTATTATAATGGCACATGCAGGCAGCCGAAAAGAAGGGTTGGTGAAAAATGCAGAACTTATATTCACCTCTAATTATACTGACAACAGGGACTATCACACCGAGATGAATGGCCATATATTTAGAGAGTGGATTGAAAATACTCTTCTTCCAATTCTAGACAGACCATCCTGTCTGGTAATGGACAACGCGTCGTACCACAACGCTGTGGCAGAAGAAGACAAAATTCCTACATCTACCAGTACAAAAGATGTTATAAAGATTTGGCTAAGAAAGGAAGGAATTCCATTTAACGAGGGATTTTTGAAACCTGAATTACTGTCACTTGTTAAGAAATCGCAAAAGACCAAAGTATTCCAAATAGACAAAATCATTCAACAGCATGGTCATACGTGCTTGAGACTGCCCCCTTATCATCCACAATTAAACCCCATTGAACTCGTTTGGGCAAAAATTAAAGGGCAGGTGGCAGCTGAGAATACAAGTTTTAAACTATGCGATATAAAAGGACTGACATATGCTGCTCTATCACAGATTGACAAAGATTTTTGGTGCAAATGTGAAGATCATGTCTTAAAAAAAGAAAATGACTATTGGAAAAAAGATGGAATATCGTTCGTTCAGCCCAGATTAGTAATCAATATGTTAGACTCCTCTGATTCAGAATAAATGAAATAATAATGGACGTTTTTATATGTCCGCATGATCAATCTTTAGCTAAAGTTGATAACGTTTTGAAAATGTAAAGATTCTTGATATGTGTACTGCAGGCATGCAAAGAAACTAAATCACTTTCATATGTCTTGTTTACGTAAAATAATGAAAGTCACATGGAAAGACATAAAACGAACAATGTAGCTCTTTACAGTGAAGAGGATCCCGTGCTTACATCGGACTCTTTAGTCACATGCGTACCCATAAACAATAACTTTGCTTGATATGTCATGCTCGTTATCGCTCGCAACGGATAATTAATTTTTTTAAATGTATTCTTTGTTGTATATTGTTTAAATAGTTTTCATTAATGGAACTGTTTATACGCTGATTTGTTTTAGACCGTCTGTAAAGGCTATAACATTGACATTCTCATAGTATTTTAAAGAAAGTAAACAATAGAAAGTAAACAGTTGATAAACGCCTCCAACTTTCAAGTTGTGTAGAGACGCCTATGTCGAGAAGCTGATTTCCATTAATGTACGGTAAATTATTTTCTCCAGGAGCAAAAAGATCCGTAAATTCACTGAGATCAAAGGAAAGTGCTGCTTCATGATGAAGCATACTTCCTACATCATTAAATTTTGTGAAATCGGTGGGACCTTGGAAAAACAAGGCCAGATGCAAAAAATCAAGTTTGTAAGTGCAGGGAAAGAGGAGATATTTCATGTTAATCGTGAACATTTAGATTTGAAACGACCAATAGTTTACAGGGACTTCACCAGAGGTGAAAGCTGCGAACGCAAACAAATCGGCACATTTGTTAGTAATGTGGTCAGCACTACACCAGTGCCGTTTTTCTCTTCCAGAAAAATCAACTGACCATTTATGGCTGGATGAACCCAGAAGGATCCATAAATCACTGGAGTCTGTAGAAATGTGGTTTTACAGAAGAATGTTGAGAGTACCATGGACAGCTAAGAAGAATAATGATGTTCTGAGAGAGGTCAAAGCAAAAAGAGAGCTAATTTCCAATATTAGGAAGAAACAATCATCATTTTTTGGCCATGTAATGAAAAGGTAACAGCTAAAATATATTGTAACAACTGGAAAAATTGAGGAACGAAGAGATAGAGGGAAGCAAAGAGAAAAAATACCAGACAGCTTAAGAGAATGGCTTGGCAGAAGGTCAACAACAGAAATGATAAATAGCTGCCGAGTTCAAAACTTGTGGAGAGACATGATCACCTAGGCCTGTAGGCCCGGTACTTGATGATGATGATGAACCCAGAAGCCATTAATCAGGATCAAACCAGACACCTTGTCTTCTGTAGCCTAGTTTCATGACCACTGCTCTACCACAACTCTCTAAACACAGGATAAGTGAATGCAAATTTGTTGTTGGACAAAGTCTTAATTGTTGAAACATCAATTTTGTCAGTTCGTCAGAGATTTTATCAAACTGCTGAGCAATTTATTTGTTTTTTTTAAATATATATATACCATTGGCAATTCAAATACTTGGGCACAATAATAACATCAGATGGGAGATGCACCACAGAAATAAAAAGCAGAATAGCTCAGGCCAAAATGGCATTTCAGAAAAAGAAAAATATCTTATGCAACAAATCTATGTCAATAAAAATGAGAAAGAGAGTTCATCAGTGCTATGTATAACCAATTCTGACCCATGGAAGCGAATCATGGACAGTAGACAAACAAATGAAAAGACGATTAGAGGCCACAGATGGGATTTCTCAGAAGAATGTTGAAAGTTTCCTGGACAGCTAAAAAGACCAATGAGGAAGTTCTCAAAGAGGCCAACACAAAAAGGGAGCTCTTAAAAAAACATCAGAAAGAAACAAGCAACATTTTTTCGGGCACATCATGAGAAGAGGAAAGTTGGAATACTTGGTTACAACTGGCAAAATAAAAGGAAAGAGAGATCGCGGGCGACAAAGAGAGAAAATACTGGATAGCTTGGTGTCATGGCATGGAAAACAGTCACAATAGAACTGATACGATGCACTGAAGATAGAAGATTGTGGAGGGACATGATCACCTACGATAACCGGTATGGCACGTGATGATGATGATCGGCAATTGGATCTGTTATTGGGAGCACATATGAGGAGTGCAAAGGAGTACATGGGCATTTACAGCACTCGCAGGCAGAATAGTAAAGGAAGACAGTGGTACATACGCTATGACCACGAGTAGCATGATGACGGAGGTGATGGTCGTGACCAGGGCATTCATCTGGTTAGAGTTACAAGACTACAAGGAACCAGTAGTGGGGCGTGATAAACACTCCAAGGTATGGTGACAGCTTTACAAGGAAGGAACACAATACTGACGTTTCGGCCTGTGGCCTCCTTCAGAATACAGGGACAACGACAACACTACACACATGCCAGTATACTGAGTGAGTCGATGAGTTTGGTAAAAATAAGTGGAGGTGGACTCTGCATGGGAGCCGCGATAGCTCAGTGGTTAGTGATCTGGACTACCACGGACAAGGGGTAGGATTCGATCTCAACCGACGGCTTCCGGGTTCACCCAGCCTTAAATGGGTACCGGATTTTTTCTGGGAAAATAAAGCAGCATGGGCGTAATACTGACCACATTACCCCAAAAAATCATGTGCTGAAGGTCTGTAAAATATAGGGTCACTAACACCATATTTCCCTGTACGCCACTTGGCGTGACGGGGGTACTTTACCTTTTACTTTACAGTCATTGCAGGAGTCACAAATACGTCAGGTCATCTTTGTTCTGGTCCCTGGACATTCGGGAGTACGGGGAAATGATGAAAGAGCGGACTAGTTGCGCTATCGTTGAAGACGGTCAAACAGTGGATCGGGCAGACGTCGTAAGGACACAGGACTTCGACAAACAATGAGTCCACATCATTCCGTCGGTGGAAAGAGATGGGAGTTAAGATGGGCATAGCCAGAAACAAGAAACCTAGTGGGCGTGTAAGAAGACTTATCAACCAACACAGAACTGGAGTCGTCAGTCGCTGGACACTGTGGGGCTTGCTGAGGAGGGATCTGAGCACCCGTGGACATGTTCGGAGTGCAATGATGATGACCTGCAAATAAATCAATGAGGACATCCTGCCTGCCTTGAAGAAAAGCAAAGTAAAATGTTAAAGGGCGCCTTGTACTAATAGGAAATATTGTGCTGTCAGTGGTGTAAAGGTAGAGCACCGGCTTTGTGAGCCAGCAGACATGCGTTCAACAGCCACTTGATGCTCTTCAAATGACCCACTTTAAAATGTGTATCTGACCCAATGAGTTTGAGAAGGTAATTTATAGAAGTGCACTGGCCCCATCAATTCTGAAAGCTGTGACTTCATAAAGTGAAGTTTAATACATAATTCCTCAACAACATTAACATGGTATTGGACACACTACTTTTACCACCATCATCATCAGATTGCATGTCCTTTGTAGAAAGTTGCATTCGCCACATCCCGTTGGAAAGATCTCAGTCTCCAGCCAGATCTCCCACTTCTTCTGTTGTCATGTTCAAGGTCTCTTGATGTCTCCGGCCAGATCTCCCACTTCTTCTGTTGTCATGTTCAAGGTCTCTTGATGTCTCCGGCCAGATCTCCCACTTCTTCTGTTGTCATGTTCAAGGTCTCTTGATGTCTCCGGCCAGATCTCCCACTTCTTCTGTTGTCATGTTCAAGGTCTCTTGATGTCTCCGGCCAGATCTCCCACTTCTTCTGTTGTCATGTTCAAGGTCTCTTGATGTCTCCGGCCAGATCTCCCACTTCTTCTGTTGTCATGTTCAAGGTCTCTTGATGTCTCCGGCCAGATCTCCCACTTCTTCTGTTGTCATGTTCAAGGTCTCTTGATGTCTCCGGCCAGATCTCCCACTTCTTCTGTTGTCA
Organism: Megaustenia siamemsis; assembly: GCA_032433765.1. Classification (NCBI taxonomy): domain Eukaryota; kingdom Metazoa; phylum Mollusca; class Gastropoda; order Stylommatophora; family Ariophantidae; genus Megaustenia; species Megaustenia siamemsis. Next base: position 21,656,248 of record JAVIAB010000026.1, on the reverse strand, counting down.
TGTTCAAGGTCTCTTGATGTCTCCGGCCAGATCTCCCACTTCTTCTGTTGTCATGTTCAAGGTCTCTTGATGTCTCCGGCCAGATCTCCCACTTCTTCTGTTGTCATGTTCAAGGTCTCTTGATGTCTCCGGCCAGATCTCCCACTTCTTCTGTTGTCATGTTCAAGGTCTCTTGATGTCTCCGGCCAGATCTCCCACTTCTTCTGTTGTCATGTTCAAGGTCTCTTGATGTCTCCGGCCAGATCTCCCACTTCTTCTGTTGTCATGTTCAAGGTCTCTTGATGTCTCCGGCCAGATCTCCCACTTCTTCTGTTGTCATGTTCAAGGTCTCTTGATGTCTCCGGCCAGATCTCCCACTTCTTCTGTTGTCATGTTCAAGGTCTCTTGATGTCTCCGGCCAGATCTCCCACTTCTTCTGTTGTCATGTTCAAGGTCTCTTGATGTCTCCGGCCAGATCTCCCACTTCTTCTGTTGTCGTGTTCAAGGTCTCTTGATGTCTCCGGCCAGATCTCCCACTTCTTCTGTTGTCATGTTCAAGGTCTCTTGATGTCTCCGGCCAGATCTCCCACTTCTTCTGTTGTCGTGTTCAAGGTCTCTTGATGTCTCCGGCCAGATCTCCCACTTCTTCTGTTGTCGTGTTCAAGGTCTCTTGATGTCTCCGGCCAGATCTCCCACTTCTTCTGTTGTCGTGTTCAAGGTCTCTTGATGTCTCCAGCCAGATCTCCCACTTCTTCTGTTGTCATGTTCAAGGTCTCTTGATGTCTTGAAACCACCTTCTTCTTGGTCTGCCCCTGATACTTCGCCCTGGAACTATCTTCTTCTTCTTCTACCTTTCAGCTCCCTGTGGAGCAGAGGTCTTCAACAAACACTTTCCAAGTTGTTCTGTTTCTTGCCATTCTTTTAAGATCATCACATGTCTTCCACGTCATCTTCATCTCTGCTTCTATGTCTTCTCCAAGAATTCCTTGGTCTTCCTCTTTGTCTTTTCCCCTGGGGATTCTAAAAAATGGCCTGTTGTGTAATACTCTCAGTTGGCTTCCGTAGTGTGTGTCCTATCCAGCGCCATCGTCTTCGCTGTATCTCCTTATCCACTGGTATTTGACTGGTACATTTCCAAAATTCTATGTTAATGATTTTGTCCTGCCATTTCCATCCTTTTATTCTGCGTAAACATCCATTAATGAACGTCTGTATCTTCGTGATTGTCATTTATGTTGTTCTCCATGTTCACAACCATATAATAGGACTGACTTAACATTGGAGTTGAACATTTTTTATTTTTAATCATACATCTCTTAGACGGAGAGCTTTATCTTTCCTGGATGGCGGATTTACTTTTATTCTTTTCTTTGACTTGTCCATATTTGTGTAGTTTTTTCGGCTTTTTTTTCTACATTATGGGATAGCCAGTCCCATGCCCAACCCTCCTTTCTCGCCTCTTACGAACATGCCTGGTAGGGTACAGCGCCGCTATTCTTTACTCCCCTTTCGGGCCCCGGCAGCGCACGGGCAGCCCTGGAACTATGCCTTCCATTATTGTTGTTTCCAGTCCGTTCTATCTTTTGATGTTGCTATATTATTTTAATTTCCACTGTAGAATGAATGTGTTTATAAGCCAAATCTTTGTAATGTTTCTTCTTCTTTCCTTCCTCATCTGCCTTTCAGCGTCGAGGGGAGATATAATTTGCGGTCTTTTGCTCTTCGGTTCGCCTCTGCTGCTGTTATGTTTCCTAGTGCTTCTAATATTCCATCGATCCATCTTTTTCGTGGTTGACCCTTGGGTCTGGTGTTCTCACAACGTTATTGAAGGCTCGTTGTGTAGTGTTTTGTTCTTTCTGCCTTGTCACGTGGCCAAACCATTTCATCTGTTGTTTCCTTATATATTCAATGGCGGGAGGCTATTCCTAGCTTTTTTCTCAGTTCTTCATTTCTGATCTGATCTCTCAGACTGTTTCCTGTCATTCGTCTAACACATTTCATCTCTGTAGAGGTTATTTTTCTTATTGTTCTTGCATCTAGGGTCCAGGTCTGGCATTGGTAGCACAACGTTGGGATGAAGATTGTATTGTATAGTGCTCGTTTTGCCTCCAGAGTTATTTCCTTGTTGGACAATAGTGGTGATAACTGTCCAATGATTTGACAAGCTGTGTTGCATCTTGATTCTATCTCTGCTGTTTGTGAATTATCGTTTGTCATTAGACTTCCTAGGTATTTGAATTCCTCCACTTGTTTTAGTTGTCTTCCTTCTATAGTTATGTTGATGTTCTGTTTATTTTTGGCGACATTCATGACTTCTGTTTTGTTGATGTTGATTTTCATGTTGTATTTTGTGCCTGAGATGTTGAGTTTGTTTAAGTGTTCTTGTAGGTCTTCTATTGTTTCATGTATTAGTGCCTGATCGTCTGAAAATAGAAGCTCGTTGATCTCCTCTGTCTCTGATGGGTTGGCTAGCTTGCATATATGGTCCATGTATGTAATAAACAGTAGGGGGGATAGTACGCACCCCTGTCTTACACCTGATCTAACTTCGAAGTGGTCTGTGTAGTCTGCTGCTGTTCTGACCCTGCAGCTGCTGTTGACATAGAGGCTTTTAATAAGGTTGGTTAGATGTTGGCTTACTCCGTATGTTGTTAGTATCTCCCACAGTTGTTCTCTGTTTACTCTGTCGAATGCTTTTTTTTCTGGTCAATGAAGGCTATGTATAAGTTTTGACTGTGTTCTGTCGTTTTTTCAGCAAGCTGTTTTAGTGTGAATAGTGCGTCAGTACATCCTCTGTTTTTTTCGGAACCCCATTTGAGAATCGCTTAACTGTAGTTCTATTATTGGTCTCAGCCTTTTTTCCAAGATTTTGGCGTATAGCTTTCCTACATGGCTGAGAAGATATATACCTCTATATTGATTGCAGTATATTTTGCTACCTTTCTTTTTCCATATTGGTATGATGATTGCCTGTTGTCAGTCTTCTGGGGCTTGTTGTTGGTGCCATGATGCATTAAATATTCTGTGCAGCCATTGCATTCCTGTTTCTCCTGCTGCTGCTATTATTTCTATTGGTATGTTAACTATCCCTGGCGCTTTATTTCTTGGTGCATATTTGATTACTTCTTCGATTTCCACTTTCATGATGTTGGGTTCAGTATTTGTGAGTTCTGACGTGTGTTTTGTTGTCTTATTGGTAGTTGGTATGTTTAACAGGTCTTCAAAATATTCTTTCCATCTCTGTTGCATACATTGATTATTTGATATTGGCTGTCCGTCTTTGTCGTTTATCAGCTTAGTAGGATCATGGTTTTCTTTTCTCTCTCTTGTGGCTTTTACTGCTTTGTAGAAATCTCTTGTGGCTGTCTTGAAGTCCCTGCTCATGTTTTGTCTGAATTCTGTCCAATTCTTTTGCTTAGCTTCTTTGATCAACATTTTAACTCTTTTTCGAACTAAGGCATATTTTAAATATTTTTCTTGGTTCTTGTTCTCCCTCCAATTTTTAAACTTAAATTGCTTCTCTGATTGTTTCGTTCCACCACGGGGTACTCTTTTTCCCTTCTCTTGTTCTTAGCTTCGTTCCACAAACTGTTTTAGAGATGTTGGTTACTGTTTCCTTAAATTGTTTCCACTCTTCTTCTACTGTGCATACTTCGTTAGGGAGTTTCTTGAATTCCCCTGTTAGTCTTTCTTCTAGGGTTTTCCTTGTTTCTTGATCTTTTAATTGTTTTATTTTTATTCTCTGTTCTTTTCGCTTCTTTTGTTTGTTTTCGTATATTCTTTTTGTTTTTGGCTGTCTTAGTGTGATCATGACCATCTTGTGATCTGTGTCGTCCGTAATATTTGGGATTGCTCTGCTGTCGGTTACTCTTTTCTTGTTCTGTTTTCTTGTTAGTATAAAATCTATCTGGCTTCTACATGTTGTGTCATTCCATTTGTACCAGGTGTATACTTGCGACTCTCTGTGTTTGAAGAATGTGTTGGTGATAAATAAATCATTTTGATTGCATAGTTCCAGCAGTCTGCTTCCGTTTTCGTTTATTTCAGCTGTTTTATCGCCAAAGGGTCCTAAGATATCACTGTTCTCACTGTTGCGTTTCCCAAGCCTTCCATTAAAATCTCCCATCACTAACATGTCGTCGCTTTCGTCAATCTTGTTAATAATTTCACTCAATGTGTCGTAGAATTCTTCGCTGTCTCTTTCATTGTTGTTGCATGGGGCATAGATTTGTATGTAATTTGTTTTTCGATCGTCTTCTAGTAGTTTAATTGTGATAATTCTTTCTGAATGGTATTTTATTTCTAGAATGTTCTTTGCGAGTTCTGGGTCGATGATGAAACCTACTCCATGTGTTGCTCTTTCTGTGTTGTCGACTCCTGAGAATATGTTCGTGTAGCTCATGTGTGTTTTCTTTATCTGTTGTCCTTTTACTCTGGTGTCTGCTAATCCTAGTATTTTAATTTTCCTTTTTGTCATTTCTTCTATAAGTTCGACTTCTTTATTTTTTACCCCGCATATATTTATCGTTGCTACTTTAATCTCCATCTTCTGAGTATTTCACTGAGCATAAAACATTTATCCCTTACCGACCTGCTAAGTCAGTCATAAGTTAAGGGCTTAACTTAAGAAAAACACACGTTGGGGGTTTGGCCTGACTGATCCCCCCTCCTCCCCCCCCCCCCACGTGTTTGATCGCTAAGGTCTCACATGCGATCTTTTACGATCTAAATATAAAACTTTAGTTGGTTACATTTTTTAAAAAGTACTTATCAGTTCTTAACCTCCTCCTTGGTAGAAACTTTACACAACTTTTCGAAAATTATATCCCGTTGGAAACACAATATATTCAATCACTTTAATCACACAATCTACACTCCGAATATAAAACACCCGCCATCTCAAAGAAAAAAACTTTTAATGTTTAAATCTTGTAATTTGTCTTCGCTGGACCTTTTCATTATCGAGAGTTAATGAAGGATTTTTCAGTCGCATTTTATTTCGAATGAAATGATTTTCTTCCTTGCTATTTGCGGATTGTCCATGATTCACAACCATATATTGTTATCGGAAAGATACAGACTCTCAGTAATTTAAATGTTTCTGCCTTCCTGGTATTGTGCCACACGTTCATCGTGGCGTTTAATTGTTGTACTGCTATTGCTAATCACAATGAGAAGAACATTGATGAGAGAGGCAAGAGCAGCAGGAATCGGGTCCCTCAATGAGATAGAACTTGCACAGAACAGAGACAAATGGCGAGATTTGGTAAAAGATCTTTACAAGGATTGAAAACTGCTAGAATACAAATTTAGATAAGAGAAAGAGTATCTGGGTCTATACCCTATGGGCCGGCTACGGCTCGAAAGGTCAATAGATAGATAGATAGATAGATAGATAGATAGATAGATAGATAGATAGATAGATAGATAGATAGATAGATAGATAGATAGATAGATAGATAGATAGATAGATAGATAGATAGATAGATAGATAGATAGATAGATAGATAGATATTGCTAATCTTCTTTTGATATGATCATGACAGCCGCCATTGTTAGTCACTACAGTTGCCAGGTATTCAAGGTTTGTTATCTTTCTCTCTTCATTGTTGTTGATGATTTTGGGTTGGCTTTTTCCAAACTCATTTTTACCATCAGCACATTATTATGTAGAGCCAGTCTTAACATATGGATGTGAATCATGGACAATAGGACAACAGACAAGAAAATCACTGGAGTCTGTAGAAATATGGTTTTACAGAAAAATGTTGAGAATACCATGGACAGCTAAGAAGAGTAATGAAGATGTTCTGAAAGAGGTCAAAGCAAAAAGAGAGCTAATTTCCAATATTAGGAAGAGACAATCATAATTTTTTGGCCATGTAATGAGAAGAGAACAACTGGAATATATTGTAACAACTGGGAAAATTGAGGGACAAAGAGACATAGGGAAGCAAAGAGAGAACATGCCAGACAGCTTAAGAGAATGACTTGTCAGAAGGTCAACAACAGAAATGATAAATAACTGTCGAGATCGAAAGTTGTGGAGAGACATGATCACCCACACCTGCAGGCATGGTACTTGATGATGATGATGATGATCAGCACATTTGTGGGTCCGTCACATCAGGCCGTACTTTCCCATAGGAAACAAGCTATGGTACCAATTTTCAGTCTAGATAAAGACTGGTACCATGTTGGTTGGAATCTGGGGAGCTACTTCGCCACCATGTCTTCATTCTCAGGTAATAATATCACTAACACGGCGTTGTAAAAACTGTTTTACTGGGAAATGCTCAGGTAATAATATCACTAACACGGCGTTGTAAAAACTGTTTTACTGGGAAATGCTCAGGTAATAATATCACTAACACGGCGTTGTAAAAACTGTTTTACAGGGAAATGTTCAGGTAATAATATCACTAACACGGCGTTGTAAAAACTGTTTTACTGGGAAATGTTCAGGTAATAATATCACTAACACGGCGTTGTAAAAACTGTTTTACTGGGAAATGTTCAGGTAATAATATCACTAACACGGCGTTGTAAAAACTGTTTTACAGGGAAATGTTCAGGTAATAATATCACTAACACGGCGTTGTAAAAACTGTTTTACAAAGAAGGGTGTAGTTGCAAATAAAACGTTGAAGACGTGAAAGTAAAGATAGGAAGACAATAGCTGTGAACAGACTTGTCTTGACTTCATCAGCTGAAAAAATATATATTACCAGAGTGCCAGATTTTTTACCAATTACGGACTAAAGCTAAACACGAATGCATGTCGAGCTCTGTAAGAAGATGTTGGAAATACATCGGTTATGTGCTCAGAATGAATGAAGAAAGACATCCCCATCAGGCATTCATGTGGAAACCATCTGGTGAAAGAAAACAAGGTAGACTAAGAGAATAGTTACGCAGAACAATGACTAGGGAACGTTCAGCCATGGGACTCAGGAACAATCAAGAACTATCAGCAAATTGTCAATTGAGAACAATGACGTTCGCTTTATGTGCCGTCTTCGGCCCGAATGCAGCTAACTAAACGGGTCCACATATACTGACATCAATACTAAACTGCTTAAAGAATTCTCAAATACATTATTATTTCATTTTTAAAAAAAATGGACTTTTTGTGTAGACACTGCTAACTAAACAGAGAACAAACGAGAAATAAGATCATTGCAGTCATCTATGTTGCCCCGTGGCCATGAGTGTTACGTAAATCAGTGAATCGCTATTATTTTGTTGTTTTATGCTTTTCATGAACTTGAGACAAATAATAATAAATAAATATTATTAAATAGGGAAACTTCCGAGGCGATAATAGGGAATAATAGAAGGAAAAGGTATGTGTTAGCACTCGGAAAAAATGACAAATAAACAACAACAGAAAAAAACAAAGAACAATATATGGTCCGAAGCAGGATCGAACCCCTACTCCATGGCACTGCGCCTTGCCACGAGAAGCCGAACGCTTGGTACACAGCCACTCAGCTAAGTAAAAAATTAGCTATTGTAAGCAGTGTCTTACACGAAGGCGTTCCCATGACTATAGATAAGGGTACGATCACAGATCGGAAATAAATTATATTTCTGTACTTTCCTATTAAGGCAAGTATCTCCCAGTAGGGCTGAATACTTGTTTTGTAGACAAACATTTATTGGACGAAACTGCACGAATAGTAGTTTCCAGTGGTTATATACTGGAGACAAATAATAATAAATGAATATTACTAAATAGGGAAACTTCCGAGGCTATAATAGGGAATAATAGAAGGAAAAGGTATGTGTTAGCGCTCGGAAAAAATGACTAATAACCAACAACAGAAAAACAAACAAAGAACAATATATGCTTCGGACCATTTGTCATTTTTTCCAAGTGCTAACACATACCTTTTCCTTCTATGATTTTCATGAACTTGCGTGTTTTTCCCCAGCGAGATTTGATTTCCAGAGACATAGCTCACTCATGTTGACCACGCGAAGTGAGGTTCCTTTGTAATGATGTATTTCTGTCAAGACAAATTGTACACACACACCATCAGAGAGTGTGCGAGAGATTAGAGTTAAATGTTAACCTCAATTAAAGTCATGCTTGTAAACATAGGTTTGACTTCTATGTTAATGTGTTGTCATTTCTGTGTTCGTGTGCTTTGCTGCATCAATGAGTGGTTTTTGCGTGTCTTATCATTATTGACATGTAAATGATGTGCTCTTTTGTGTGTTGTCTTGTACCTTGCAGCGTCTCAAAGTGTGGTTTTTTTCTACAGTCAACATATTACATGGACAATCAGTCTGCATAACCTTCGATAAATGCTGGGGCGGGCGATAGAACTAATCCTACGGTAGACACCAGCACACAGCACACTATGACATCCCTGGAATGGAAAAAAAAAACAGATGAATTCGCAAAGGCAGGCGGAAACCTTCAACAGTACAACCAAACCCCAGAACCTGTAAGAAATCAAGGCAACCCTGAAATAAAACAGACTGGAGAGAGTTGTATGGGGAATTTGAGACAGAACACGATAGCTTAAACAAACTCAGCAGGTGAAGATATTCAGAACAGGTCACTATGTCCTCAAAGTACACATGCACGAGATAGGACACAGTGACTTTGCAACACGTGAGAGTGGGGCATCCAGACTCCAGAGCATATCCTACATGACTGCAGCACTCACAACACAGGAGCATCCAGACAAACTCCAGAGCATATCCTACAGGACTGCAGCACTCACAACACAGGAGCATCCAGACAAACTCCAGAGCATATCCTACAGGACTGTAGCACTCTCAACACAGGAGCATCGAGACAAACCACAGAGCATATCCTAGAGGACTGTAGCACTCTCAAAACAGGAGCATCCAGACAAACTCCATAGCATATCCTACAGGACTGCAGCACTCTCAACACAGGAGCATCCAGACAAACTCCAGAGCATATCCTACAGGACTGCAGCACTCTCAACACAGGAGCATCCAGGCAAACTCCGGAGCATATCCTACAGGACTGTAGCACTCTCAACACAGGAGCATCCAGACAAACTACAGAGCATATCATAGAGGACTGTAGCACTCTCAGCACAGGAGCATCCAGACAAACTACAGTGCATATCCTAGAGGACTGTAGCACTCTCAAAACAGGAGCATCCAGACAAACTACAGAGCATATCCTAGAGGACTGTAGCACTCTCAAAACAGGAGCATCCAGACAAACTACAGAGCATATCCTAGAGGGCTGTAGCACTCTCAACACAGGAGCATCCAGACAAACTACAGAGCATATCCTAGAGGACTGTAGCACTCTCAAAACAGGAGCATCCAGACAAACTACAGAGCATATCCTAGAGGACTGTAGCACTCTCAAAACAGGAGCATCCAGACAAACTCCAGAGCATATCCTAGAGGACTGCAGCACTCTCAACACCTTAACAACACAAATATGGTCAACATGAACAACTCTACGTGACTGCAGCACTCTCAACACCTTAACAACACAAATATGGTTCACATGAACAACTCTACGTGACTGCAGCACTCTCAACACCTTAACAACACAAATATGGTTCACATGAACAACTCTACATGACTGCAGCACTCTCAACACCCTAACAACACAAATATGGTCCACATGAACAATTCTACGTGACTGCAGCACTCTCAACACCCTAACAACACAAATATGGTTCACATGAACAACTCTACGTGACAAGTTATGGGGAACCGGTAAAAACAAACACACCGTATTGTTCGTGTCCCACAAGCTGGTCTAAACTGGTAGCAGTAGCTAATCGTTGAAGAAGAAACAGTTGGGTTGGGCAGTGGAGCAGATATGGGATGTCCCAACTGCAATGACACTGACTTAATATTTTAGTTTAGTTGATGGATCCCCCTCATTACACACGGGACACGCCCCTAGGTGCTCAGGTCTCCTTCCCAGTATGTCCCTCAGTGTCAAGTTACGGTCAAGTACGAGACTTGAATCGGCATCTTAGCACGCGAATTTTCACCCATAGGTGCTTGATCGCCTATTCGGAAGTGTTCGGAGACTTGTGGATAACATCGCTTCAAGCATCGAAACTCACGATGCGAGGCGGCATTCCTCACCTTCCCAAAGTAATATCCTGGTACATATTTCTGCCGGCGGCTGGGTCGACCGCGGGTGTATTTTTTTAATTCCAACAACGAGTACAACTCACACTGCTCCAGCGGGAATCAAACACGGGTTGTCTGAACGTCGGTAGTCCAGTCGGGTTGTCTGAACGTCGGTAGCCAAGTCGGGTTGTCTGAACGTCGGTAGCCAAGTCGGGTTGTCTGAACGTCGGTAGTCCAGTCGGGTTGCCTGAACGTCGGTAGCCAAGTCGGGTTGTCTGAACGTCGGTAGCCAAGTCGGGTTGTCTGAACGTCGGTAGGTAGCCAAGTCGGGTTGTCTGAACGTCGGTAGCCAAGTCGGGTTGTCTGAACGTCAGTAGCCAAGTCGGGTTGTCTGAACGTCGGTAGTCTAGTCGGGTTGCCTGAACGTCGGTAGCCAAGTCGGGTTGTCTGAACGTCGGTAGTCAAGTCGGGTTGTCTGAACGTCGGTAGCCAAGTCGGGTTGTCTGAACGTCGGTAGCCAAGTCGGGTGGTTTTTCCCAATTAGGTTACCAAGGCCCTCGTCTCTCAGTGTTTGAGAACTGACGACTCCAGTTCTGTTTTTGAAGATATGAACAGAATACTTTCTTCAGAATTGTCAGAACTAGGTGAGATTATCTAACGGAACATCGGTGATGTTACTCGCTACACGTTGATGGATACTCTTCGGAAGATATCTGAGCACTTATGGACTTGTCCGATGTGCAGTGAGGATGACATGTCGACTTAACTGACCGACAGTGTCTGCGGCAGGAATTGATGCAGCTCTTGCATGATTCCAAAGTAATTGTATTGGCCTGGGTGTACTATCCAGGGCACACCGGTGAGCGTGGCAATGAAATCACCAATAGGATCGTTGGCAGCTCTGGCATTCTGTGTGACCTTAGTCTCGACAAAGAGGGCATCGCCAAGTTTATTCTTTATTCCTTATCTCTTTCCACACGGAAGCTTTTTATCGACGCAACGGAAGAGAGATTTCATAAACAAAATTGTTCATGGTTTTAAGAATCAATCTACATATTGATATTTATCTAACATATAACATATTATATATGAATGTTTAGATAATTGAACAAGGTATTAGATTTCACCAATACCAAGATGATACAAGACATGTTAATAGAATATGGTTTGATGGCGTTCACACTAATCAATTTGAGGCAGGCGCACTGTGCGGCGAAACGTATGCGGCCTAAATCTCATGGCATGCAGTGCGGCGAAATGTACGTAAAGAGTTAAGAGAAGAGAAGGAGAATGAGTGAGACAATGATGTATATATTGAGAGAGTGTGGAGAATGAGTGGGACAATGATATATATATTGAGAGAGTGTGGAGAAGGGATCGATTAGATTTCGAGTGCTTAGTGGGAAAAGCAGATGCATCTATAATCAACATCTTACAGGAAAAACCAGTCTGCATACTCTTCAACATTGCTGGGACGGGCGGTGGAGCGGATATGGGGATGCCTCGACTACAGGTATTGAGTTATTTGCGGATCATCATCATTACACTCCGAATATGTCCATAGGTGCTCAGATCCCCTCCTCAGCAAGTCCCGCAATGTCCAGCGACTGACGACTCCAGTTCTATGTTGGTTGATAAGTCTTCTTACACACGCACTGAGTTTCACGTTTCTGGCTGTGACCATCTTAACTCCCATCTCTTTCATCCGAAGGAGTGACGTGGACTTATGGTTGTCGAAGTCCTGTGCTCTTCCTACATCTCGGAGGGCATTGATGACGTCCACCCGATCCATTGGTTGACCGTCCTCAGCGACAGCGACAGCGCAGCTAGCCAACCTGTCCGCTCTTTCATTTCCCCGTACTCCCGCATGTCCAGGGACATATACAAAGATGACTTTATGTATTGTTGACTTCTGCAATGACTCTACTCATTGCCTGCAAAGCCTGCCTCCACTTTTCTTATCATGCTCATCAAATCACTCAGTATACAGGCGTGGGTGTAGTTTTGTGACTCTGACAAGATGAAATGCCATGGTCACTGCCATCACCTCCATCGTTCATCATGCTACTCTGTGATCATAACGTATACATACTGTATTGTTGAGGACGGTCAACCAATGGATCGGGGGGGGGGGGGGGGGGCAGCATCAATGTCCTTCGGGAAGTTGGAAGGACACAGGATTTTGATAACAATGAGTCCACGTCACTCCTTCGGATGAAAGAGATGGGAGTTAAGATGGGCACAGCCAGAAACAAGAAACTTAATCGGCGTGGCGTATAAGAAGACTTATCAACCAACACAGAACTGGAGTCGTCAGTCGCTGGACACTTCGAGACTTGCTGAGGAGGTGATCTGAGCACCTATGGACATGTTCGGAGTGCAATGATGATGACCCGCTAATAACTCAATAACGGTTGCACCACTGCCTTCTTTGACTATCTCGCTTGTCGAGCGTGCTATAACTGCCCATACACTCCTTTGGTGACAGATCCGACTGTACCGCAGCTGACACCGTTGACCTCTTCATTAACCACGACTGCAGTGAGACGATAGAAACTTCTTCTTCTCCTTCTGCGATAATAGCTCAATCAGATTAGGACTCCGGACCCTTTAATAAAGGCAGCTGTCTATTTCAGTGATTCGGTTGCCCCGTATAGTTTCTCTTCCAGGGAGGTGGGTGTGGGCCACATTGCCCTTCTCAGGTCTGTGTACTGGGGGCAATCCTGTAGAACATGTTTTGTTGTCATGTTATCCAGAGACTAGATAGGATCTAAAAACTCAGCACCAGAAATGATGACGTCATTTCAAAGATCTTGACTGGAACACAACAAAAAATGCCTAATTTGACGTCAGTGACGGACATGTTAGGAGCTAATATTTCGATTGAAGCCGTACCTCAAATAAAACATGACGTTTGGTGGAGACTTACGTAAACACAGATGTGGAGTGTGCTTATTGCTTGAGACAGCTTGATGATGTGTGTTAAATAAAGAACAGGTATTACCACGGGCTTTCTTATTGTTGCTTGTGGTCACGGTAAAGTCAGAGACAAAGTTAATACTAGAACAACCGTGTGTAAACAGTTGTACTACTTATTCTTCTTCGCCCTTGACGTTTTATCCGTTATCATGATCTTCTAAGTATTTTCTGTTTTTATATTCAGTCCAACCGAGTTCAACTGTAGAATAGCTCAGTGAGATGTAGAATAGCTCAGTGAGATGTAGAATAGCTCAGTGAGATGTAGAATAGCTCAGTGAGATGTAGAATAGCTCAGTGAGATGTAGAATAGCTCAGTGAGATGTAGAATAGCTCAGTGAGATGTAGAATAGCTCAGTGAGATGTAGAATAGCTCAGTGAGATGTAGAATAGCTCAGTGAGATGTAGAATAGCTCAGTGAGATGTAGAATAGCTCAGTGAGATGTAGAATAGCTCAGTGAGATATAGAATAGCTCAGTGAGATGTAGAATAGCTCAGTGAGATGTAGAATAGCTCAGTGAGATGTAGAATAGCTCAGGTAAAGGGAGCTTTCCAAAAAATGAGGAAGATACGGTGGAGTCCATTTTTGACAATAGAAACAAGGAAAAGAGTTCTTAAATGTTATGTAGAGCCAGTCTTAACATATGGATGTGAATCACGGATAATAGAATAACAGACAAGAAAATCACTGGATGCTGTAGAAATGTGGTTTTACAGAAGAATGTTGAGAATACAATGGACAGCTAAGAAGAGTAATGAAAATGTTCTGAAAGAGGCCAAAGCAAAAAGAGAGTTAGTTTCCAATCAGGAAGAAACAAGGATAATTTTTTGACCATGCAATGAGAGGAGAACAACTGGAATATATTGTAACAACTGGAAAAATTGAGTGACGAAGAGATAGAGGGAAGCAAAGATAAAAAATACCAGACAGCTTAAGAGAATGGCTTGGCAGAAGGTCAACATATGATATGATAAATAACTGTTGGAATCGAAAGTTGTGGAGAGACATGATCACCTACGTCAGCAGGCTTGGTACTTGATGATGATGATATTCAGTCCGTTGACATATTTTTATATTTATATATGTGGACAAATGCCTGGACATGTTTATAGAAATAAGGGATCAAACTAAAACTGATGTAGTCTGCTTCCTGCTCTTGTTCCCATGCCGGCTGACGTTCGATGTGATCATCACCATGTTATTGAGGTCCATGTTATTGAGGTCCACTGATGACCGCAAGCCTTGCTGCAGTCGTTTAGACTTATACACTGCTCATCATCATCATCAAGTACAGGACCTGCTGGCGTAGGTGATCGTATCTCTCCACAAATTTCGATTTCGACAGTTATTTATCATTTCTGTTGTTGACCTTCTGCCAAGCCATTCTCTTAAGCTGTCTGGTATTTTTTCTCTTTGCTTCCCTTTATCTCTTCGTCCCTCAATTTTTCCAGTTGTTACAATATATTCCAGTTGTTATCTTCTCATTACATGGCCCCAAAATGATGATTGTTTCTTCCTAATATTGGAAATTAGCTCTCTTTTTGCTTTGACCACTTTCATAACATTTTCATTACTCTTCTTAGCTGTCTAAGGTATTCTCAACATTCTTCTGTAAAACCACATTTCTACAGACTCCAGTGATTTTCTTGTCTCTTGACCTGTCTGTAAGACTGGCTCAACATAACATTTAAGAACTCTTTTTCTTGTTTCTATTGTCAAAAATGGATTGCATAGTATCTTCCTCATTTTTTTGGAAAGCTGCTTTTGCCTGAGCCATTCTGCATCTCACCTCTTTTGTGCATCTTCCGTCTGAGGTTAACAAAGTTCCCAAATATTTAAATTTATTTACCTGTTTTAATATTGTTCCACTTGTCTTTATTTTGCACTGATGTGATATCTTTTTCTTTGTTGTTACCATTACCTCTGTCTTTTTGCTATTAAGGCTGAGTCCTTCATTTGTGCTTTCTTTCACTATAATGTCCAACATTTCTTGTAACTCAAGACTGCTCATAGTGGCGTCATATGTCCGGCACTTGCTCTTGCCCCATCATCATCATTCTCTTATTCTCAGCTCTTTACTGCAGTCACTATGTACCATGTTCCGTCTTTCCATAACATGTTCCGTCTTTCCATAACATGTTCTGTCTTTCCATAACATGTTCTGTCTTTCTATAACATGTTCCGTCTTTCCATAACATGTTCCGTCTTTCCATAACATGTTCCGTCTTTCCATAACATGTTCCGTCTTTCCATAACATGTTCCGTCTTTCCATAGCATGTTCTGAACTTTCTTCAAAAGTGTTCATTGCTTTTTTTCTTTCCCTGAAAGAGGAGGGCTCACATGGGCCCTTCCCACTCCTTCTTGGAGGACAAGAAGTTAATGGATCAAAACATAACTGGAGAGTCATTTCTGATGATCAGATTTCCTTTTGTTGAAAAACTCTACAGCTTCTTATTACTGGTGAATGGTTTGGCCAGTGGTTCCCAAACATTTTAACATATATGGCCACCTTTCCCTGCTGATCGTATAACTCAGGTATAGACTCTGATTCCTTGATAAGATATATGAAATAATTAATGAGGACAAAACGAATACTATGCTGAACAAACTCGTTTATGCACTAAAAACTTATAAACTAATGTTGGCGTTTTCATTTGATGATTTCTAATCACTGAGTAGAAACTTGACGATATCTTCATCATGACGTCAATGCCACAGTTTGTTTTCTTTAACACTATCATTACCAGACTTTATATATATATCTTAGCACGTTGCAGGACAGTTAAGTTGGTTTTTTTGTCTTGCCATTTGATGTGCATTGTTTTGCGGAGACATCGCATGTGGAAGACATTTAGTCTTTTTTCCTGGTTGAGTATGTTGTCCAGGTTTCGGATCCATATAGTAGTGTGCTAAGCACACACGTTTGATATATTAGGAGTTTAGTCTTTCGAGTTAGTTTCGTGTTGTTCAATATATATATATATATATATATATATATATATATATTTTTTTTTTTTAAAGTACCAACTACCGGGAGCCGCAATAGCTCAGTGGTTAGTGAACTGGACTACAAAGGACAAGGGGTAGGGTTCGATCCCAACCGACGGCTTCACCCAGACTTTAATAGGTACCGGATTTTTATCTGGGAAAGTAAAAAGCGACACGGGCGTAATACCGACCATATTACCCCAAAAATCATGTGCCTAAAGTCTGTAACATTTATGGTCACTAACATCATGTTCCCTATACGCCACACATGCTGCAGTTTCTGTCTGGGTTGTCTCCCATAGCCTTTCCTTCTCATAGGGTAGATACCGACCAAGTCTGTTGAGCTCTCACAGGCTGCAGTTTCTGTCTGAGTTGTCTCCCATAGCCTTTCCTTCTCCCCATGTTAACTGCTAGGCAGCAGTGGTTTCCATGGTGACCTGCCCAGTGGATAGAGCTTTGAATGTGACTCCTACTCTTGTGGTTTATCCCATCATTGGACAAATGGGGCGTTTTTCTAATGGATGGTTCCAGCTCGTCCTGGTATGAAAAGCCTTCCATCTGGTCTTTAGTTCATGAGATCAGATCTTTGGTTCATGAGGTCAGATCTTTAGTTCATGAGATCAGATCTTTGGTTCATGAAGTCAGATCTTTAGTTCATGAGGTCAGATCTTTGGTTCATGAGATCAGATCTTTGGTTCATGAGGTCAGATCTTTGGTTCATGAGGTCAGATCTTTGGTTCATGAGATCAAATCTTTAGTTCATGAAGTCAGATTTTTGGTTCATTAGGTCAGATCTTTGGTTCATGAGATCAGATCTTTGGTTCATGAGGTCAGATCTTCATTCCCGTTTCCATGATGAAGTTGACAATTCTGTCCAGGTAGTGGTGGCTGCCCATAGTGTCTGCCTCAGCTCAGACCAGATCTGGCACCATGGTTTCTTGTATGCTGGAGATGGATGGAGAATATGCTTTGGGTCCTGATTGCCAGTTTGCCATTGGCATTTGTGGGTCACTTGAGAAGCACCTAAAAAAAGCCATGGGAATTTGTTATGTTTGGTAACCCTATTTGTTGTAATTGCTGTATATATATGACCATTCACCATTATATCTTACCTAGTGGACAATGAGAGTATGCCCATTGGTTTGCAGCCTAAGGTAACAGTGTTTCGTACTTCTCATAGTGGAGACATCACAATAACCAGTCTGGCCTAGCCGGTAAAGACTGAACACGGAAAGCAACCAAATGCAAGCAGATGCCTTGTTGATGTCGGATGTGTTGGGCTGAAGGATACAAAATGTTGCTTCTTTGAGCAAATCCTAGTTTAGTGCCATAAATAAGAACCTTTATTGCCTAATTTAAAAGCAGAAGTTGGCAATCTCATCTACTACACTGGCATCAAAGAAAGGTTCAACAGGCACACAACTAGATACACCAGTTACGTACCATCATAAGAAACAGATAATCAAATCAATCAGAGGACCACAAGCCCCAAATCAGGATGCCTTTCATAATATGAATAGATATGAACAAGTTATGATTGTACGCCTCAGAACAGGACACAATCGACTCCATAGCCACATGTATACAAAATTCAAGATCGGCACCTTTACAACTTGTACATGTGAATAGGCGCCTCAGACTGCTGAACACATACTTCAAGATTGCACAGAATATAGTAGACTGATGAAAATCAATTGGCCCATAGATACAACACTACAGACAAAACTATATGGGCCACTGCAAGAATTACAAAAGACAGTAAAATTTATGCAGGAAACGACATGGCAGATGTAGACAATACTTCAGGCGAACGAATGATAGATAGATAGATTGACTGGTATCAAAGAATGTTATATCAAAGAAGAAAAGAGTTTGATTTCGCGCATGCGTACATACGTGTTCTTATTATATGTACAGGTTGCTGTAGTGTTGAAGCAAGGTGCCCCACTCATAATCAAAAGGTATCCAGTTTGAACCGCATTTGAAACGATCAGGTTTTGTTTTCTTTTCCAGTGTCCCCAATCTCAAGGTAGGTGAAATCGGATACCCAGTCACATTAGATAAGCACCGTTAACGTGAGAACCATGTGGCGTGTTAATGTTGAGCAGATCAAAGAGCCCTTGAAAATGTAAACTTCTAATCATGGAGAAGGACATCCGGGAAAACAAACAAGTGTTGCCTAGTTACCATCAGGAAAATAAAAGTCTATGAGAGAACTAAAAAGCTAAGAATAGCAACATGTTATATCTTCTCAACGGGAGCCGCGGTAGCTCAGTGGTTAGTGAACTGGACTACAAAGGACAAGAGGTAGGGTTCGATCCCAACCGACGGTTTCCAGGTTCACCCAGCCTTAAATGGGTACCGGATTTTTTTTTTTCTGGGAAAGTAAAGCAGCACGGGCGTAATACCGACCACATTACCCCAAAAATCATGTGCTGAAGGTCTGTAAAATGTATGGTCACTAACACCATATTCCCTATATGCCACTTGGCGTGACGGGGTACTTGACATTTTTACTTGGAGGAAGTGATATAGATGGGCTTACTTGGAGGAAGTGATATAGATGGGCTTAGTTGGAGGGAGTGATATAGATGGGCTTACTTGGAGGAAGTGATATAGATGGGCTTACTTGGAGGAAGTGATATAGATGGGCTTACTTGGAGGAAGTGATATAGATGGGCTTACTTGGAGGAAGTGATATAGATGGGCTTACTTGGAGGAAGTGATATAGATGGGCTTACTTGGAGGAAGTGATATAGATGGGCTTAGTTGGAGGGAGTGATATAGATGGGCTTACTTGGAGGAAGTGATATAGATGGGCTTACTTGGAGGAAGTGATATAGATGGGCTTACTTGGAGGAAGTGATATAGATGGGTTTACTTGGAGGGAGTGATATAGATGGGCTTACTTGGAGGAAGTGATATAGATGGGTTTACTTGGAGGAAGTGATATAGATGGGCTTACTTGGAGGAAGTGATATAGATGGGCTTACTTGGAGGAAGTGATATAGATGGGCTTACTTGGAGGAAGTGATATAGATGGGCTTACTTGGAGGAAGTGATATAGATGGGCTTACTTGGAGGAAGTGATATAGATGGGCTTACTTGGAGGAAGTGATATAGATGGGCTTACTTGGAGGAAGTGATATAGGGCTCTTTTTTTACTTTTATATCTTCTCAGCATTCCTGTATGGTGCAGAAACATGGACATTCATTCATTCATCATGTGCCATACCGGTTGGCGTAGGCGATCATGTCCTTCCACAATCTTCTATCCACAGTGCATCGTATCAGTTCTGTTGACTGTTTTCCATGCCATGACACCAAGCTGTCCAGTATTTTCTCTCTTTGTCGTCAGCGATCTTTCTTCCCTTTTATTTTGCCAGCTGTAACCAAGTATTCCAACTTTCCTCTTCTCATGATGTGCCCGAAAAATGTTGATTACTTCTTTCTGATGTTTTAGTAGCTCCCTTTTTGTGTTGGCCTCTTTGAGAACTTCCTCATTGGTCTTTTTAGCTGTCCAGGGAACTTTCAACATTCTTTTGAGAAATCCCATCTCTGTGGCCTCTAATCGTCTTTTCATTTGTTTACCCACTATCCATGATTCACTTCCATAGATTATAATTGGTTCTATATATCCCCGATGAACTCTCTTTCTCATTTCTATTGACATAGATTTGTTGTATAAGATATTTTTTCCTTTTCTGAAATGCTATTTTGGCCTGAGCTATTCTGCTTTTTATCTCTTTGGTGCATCTCCCATCTGATGTTTTTATTGTGCCCAAGTATTTGAAACGGTGTACCTGTTTCAGATTTGTCCTGTTTATTTTTATGCTGCATGCTGGTGGTGATTGTTTCTTCTATATAACCATCATTTCTGTTTTCTTACTATTCAGACATGGACATTAGACAAAAAAAAAAAAAAAAAAAAAACAGCGACAGAAAATGCAAGCCTTTGAAATGTGGATATATATAAAAGAATACATAAAATTGGATGGAAAGAAAAGGAAAATGATGAAGTCTTAAAACAACTAAAAATGAAAAGAAAACTACTAGACACAATTCAAACAAGACAATTACCACGTAAAGCTGTTACCAAACCACTTTTTTTTTTTTAAAAATCGTCATTTTAAAATGAAGATCATTTCAGCTTCTCATCAGCTTCACATCAGCTTCACATCAGCTTCACATCAGCTTCACAACAGCTTCACAACAGCTTCACATCAGCTTCACAACAGCTTCACATCAGCTTCACATCAGCTTCACAACAGCTTCACATCAGCTTCACAACAGCTTCACATCAGCTTCACATCAGCTTCACATCAGCTTCATATCAGCTTCACATCAGCTTCACATCAGCGTCACAACAGCGTCACATCAGCTTCACATCAGCTTCACAACAGCTTCACATCAGCTTCACATCAGCTTCACACACAGCAGCTTCACATCAGCGTCACATCAGCTTCACATCAGCTTCACACACAGCAGCTTCACATCAGCGTCACATCAGCTTCACATCAGCTTCACACACAGCAGCTTCACAACAGCTTCACATCAGCTTCACGTCAGATTCACAACAGCTTCACATCAGCTTCACATCAGCTTCACAACAGCTTCACATCAGCTTCACACATAGCAGCTTCACATCAGCTTCACACACAGCAGCTTCACACCAGCTTCACATCAGCTTCACAGCAGCTTCACATCAGCTTCACAACAGCTTCACATCAGCTTCACACACAGCAGCTTCACATCAGCGTCACATCAGCTTCACAACAGCTTCACATCAGCTTCACACACAGCAGCTTCACATCAGCTTCACAACAGCTTCACATCAGCTTCACATCAGCTTCACAACAGCTTCACATCAGCTTCACACACAGCAGCTTCACATCAGCGTCACATCAGCTTCACATCTGCTTCACACACAGCAGCTTCACATCAGCGTCACATCAGCTTCACAACAGCTTCACATCAGCTTCACACACAGCAGCTTCACATCAGCTTCACAACAGCTTCACATCAGCTTCACATCAGCTTCACAACAGCTTCACATCAGCTTCACACACACAGCAGCTTCACATCAGCTTCACATCAGCTTCACACATAGCAGCTTCACATCAGCTTCACAACAGCTTCACATCAGCTTCACACACAGCAGCTTCACAACAGCTTCACACACATCAGCTTCACATCAGCTTCACACACAGCAGCTTCACATCAGCTTCACACACAGCAGCTTCACATCAGCTTCACACACAGCAGCTTCACACACAACAGCTTCACGTCAGCTTCACACACAACAGCTTCACGTCAGCTTCACACACAGCAGCTTCACGTCAGCTTCACATCAGCTTCACGTCAGCTTCACATCTCTATGCATCTTGGTGCCTTTACTCCCTTGTGCGATTTTTTGGGCCATGTTAAATGACACAACAGCCTAATAAAAGTAATACTGGAAGGGAAAATACAAGGTAAAAGAGGCAGAGACAGACCAAGACTAACATGGACGGTAACGCCAAAAGATGGACAAGTCAGCCTATGACAATCTGCACCATCAAAGCAAGAGACAGAGCAGAATGGCGCTCTATGGTAGCCAACCTTCGATGTGGAGGCGGCACTCGATGATGATGATGATGAGAGAACACCCAGACAGAAACCACGGGAGGGTGGGCCCAGGGAGAGTGGGGGCCCAACATCCCTACAGCATCTGTAGGGGCCCAACAGCCCTATAGCATCTATGGGGGCCCAACAGCCCTACAGCATCTGTGGGGCCCAACAGCCCTACTGTATCTGTGGGGGCCCAACATCCCTTCAACATCTGTAGGAGCCCGACTGCCCCACAGCATCTGTAAGGGCCCAACAGCCCTATACATCTGTGGGAGCCATACAACATCTGTGAAGGCCTAACAGCCCAACAGCGTCTGTGTGGCCGAACAGCATCTGTGTGGCCCAACAGCATCTGTAGGGGCCCAACAGCCCAACAGCACCCGTGGGGCCCAACAGCCTTACAGCACTTGTGGGAGCCCAACAGCCCTACATCATCTGTGGGGCCCAACAGCCTTACAGCATTTGTGGGAGCCCAACAGCCCAACAGCATCTGTGGGGCCCAACAGCCTTACAGCATTTGTGGGAGCCCAACAGCACTACAGCATCTGTGGGGCCCAACAGCCCTACAGCATTCGTGGGGCCCAATAACCCTACAGCATCTGTGGAGGCCCAACAGCCCCACAGCATCTAATCTACGAGAATGAAAACTCCTACATGTAACCAAGATCCAGCCTGTCGAAAATGAATAGTGTCCGCCATGGCACAGGTTTAGGGGTCCATCATGTGTCGTGATGTTGATCCCTCCATCATGTTTCGTGATGTTGATCCCTCCATCATGTGTCGTGATGTTGATCCCTCCATCATGTGTCGTGATGTTGATCCCTCCATCATGTGTCGTGATGTTGATCCCTCCATCATGTGTCGTGATGTTGATCCCTCCATCATGTGTCGTGATGTTGATCCCTCCATCATGTGTCGTGATGTTGATCCCTCCATCATGTGTCGTGATGTTGATCCCTCCATCATGTGTCGTGATGTTGATCCCTCCATCATGTGTCGTGATGTTGATCCCTCCATCATGTGTCGTGATGTTGATCCCTCCATCATGTGTCGTGATGTTGATCCCTCCATCATGTGTCGTGATGTTGATCCCTCCATCATGTGTCGTGATGTTGATCCCTCCATCATGTGTCGTGATGTTGATCCCTCCATCATGTGTCGTGATGTTGATCCCTCCATCATGTGTCGTGATGTTGATCCCTCCATCATGTGTCGTGATGTTGATCCCTCCATCATGTGTCGTGATGTTGATCCCTCCATCATGTGTCGTGATGTTGATCCCTCCATCATGTGTCGTGATGTTGATCCCTCCATCATGTGTCGTGATGTTGATCCCTCCATCATGTGTCGTGATGTTGATCCCTCCATCATGTGTCGTGATGTTGATCCCTCCATCATGTTTCGTGATGTTGATCCCTCCATCATGTGTCGTGATGTTGATCCCTCCATCATGTGTCGTGATGTTGATCCCTCCATCATGTGTCGTGATGTTGATCCCTCCATCATGTGTCGTGATGTTGATCCCTCCATCATGTGTCGTGATGTTGATCCCTCCATCATGTGTCGTGATGTTGATCCCTCCATCATGTGTCGTGATGTTGATCCCTCCATCATGTGTCGTGATGTTGATCCCTCCATCATGTGTCGTGATGTTGATCCCTCCATCATGTGTCGTGATGTTGATCCCTCCATCATGTGTCGTGATGTTGATCCCTCCATCATGTGTCGTGATGTTGATCCCTCCATCATGTGTCGTGATGTTGATCCCTCCATCATGTGTCGTGATGTTGATCCCTCCATCATGTGTCGTGATGTTGATCCCTCCATCATGTGTCGTGATGTTGATCCCTCCATCATGTGTCGTGATGTTGATCCCTCCATCATGTGTCGTGATGTTGATCCCTCCATCATGTGTCGTGATGTTGATCCCTCCATCATGTGTCGTGATGTTGATCCCTCCATCATGTGTCGTGATGTTGATCCCTCCATCATGTGTCGTGATGTTGATCCCTCCGTCATGAAACAGGACAAAGTCAAGTTAGCATGATCACAAGACATGAACACAAAAATAAGTAACTAGAGTAGAAGAGTGGGCTGTGTATGTAACTGCTTTCAACACAGATGCTGTTGTGAAGTGTTTGGGAGAATTGAACAAAAAATGGTATGGTAAAAGCTTTACGTGATTGTTAGACGACAGAGATTTGAGCGACGTTTTGGCTCAGTAGGCCTTCAGCAGGGACAAACAAACAACACGCACACACAGATTAAAAACACCAATGAGGAAATTCTCAAAGAGGCAAACACAAAAAGGCAGCTCCTAAAAAAACATCAGAAAGAAACAATCAACATTTTTCTGGAACATCATGAGAAGAGGAAAATTGGACTACTTGGTTACAACTAACAAAATACAGGGAAAGAGAAATCTCGGACGACAAAGAGAGAAAATACTGTGAAGCGTTTGCCATCTTGGGCCCGATAGAACACCCCCACCAAGATGAAGAATAAGAATAAAGTTGGACAATTTGAGTTCATGAAGTGCTTTCATGTTACTACAACGGTAGATAGTCATCATCATGTGCCACACCGGTTGGTGTAGGCGATCATGCCTTTCCACAATTTTCTATCTACAGTTACTGAGTTATTAGCGGGTCATCATCATTGCACTCCGAACATGTCCACAGGTGCTCAGATCCCCTCCTCAGCAATTCCCGCAGTGTCCAGCGACTGACGACTCCAGTTCTGTGTTGGTTGATAAGTCTTCTTACACGCCCACTAAGTTTCTCATTTCTGGCTGTGCCCATCTTAACTCCCATCTCTTTCATCAGAAGGAGTGACGTGGACTCATGGTTATCGAAGTCCTGTGTCCTTCCAACTTCCCGGAGATCATTGATGATGTCCGCCCGATCCATTGGTTGATCGTCCTCAACAATAGCACAGCTAGCCATCCTGTCCGCCCTTTTATTTCTCCGTACTCCAACATGTCCAGGGACGTAGACAAAGGTGACCTTACGTATTTTTGACTTCTGCAATGACTCTACCCATTGCCTACGTACAGACCCCGCCTCCACTATCTACAGTGCATCGTATCAGCTCTGTTGTTGACCTTTTTCCTTGCTATGACACCAAGCTATTCAGTATTTTCTCTCTTTGTCGTCCGTGATATCTCTTTCCTTTTATTTTGCCTGTTGGAACCAAGTATTCCAACTTTCCTCTTCTCATGATGTGACCAAAAAATGTTGATTGTTTCTTTCTGATGTTTTTTTAGTAGCTCCCTTTTAGTGTTGGCCTCTTTGAGAATTTCCTTATTAGTCTTTTTAGCTGCCCATGTGGCCTGTAGATAGTAAATTAACATCTAAAAGTCATTATTTTTTCATTTAATGCTTGGTCATGTGACCACCCTTCAGACAATTATCCTAGTAACCACTGTTTATATATGGTTACTATGTTACTATAAGTAAAGAAAAAAGCGAAATTATTATGATCTGATACAATCAAGAAGTGAGGAAAAGCTGAAACAAGGTCGTATTACGTTAATAAGCTACAGAGATATATCCATTCACTGGTTACATGGTTGACAGATTGATTCAAACTTTGTCATTTGTTTGTTTCTATGACCATATTACAAAATAAACATGCTCTTTTCTTGGAAAAGTTAGCCACTGGAAATTCTTGTGAAATGATGATGGTTATGGTTAGTCGTAGGCCCCGGTATCACTCCAAACGAATTAAAATCCATAATTGCTCAACCGCCCGTGCCAGTGGAATCATCCGAATTAAAACTCATCTCATTGAATGATCCAAACAAATAAAGGCAGATGCAGTCCCCGTCTTAGCAGCTACAGCACATGCCAAAAGACCTAAGGCCAAGCGGCACCGAAAGTGAACTCAACTGTACTGTGCTTAGTTATACGATGTCATCATTCATCGTAAGCAATCGGAATATCTAACTCATCTCTTAAACAAAGAAAGGTAGCTGTAGTCCCGATCAGATCAGTCTCAGCACATGCCAAAGGACATAAGGCGAAACCGCATAGAAAATGAACACCGCCAACTGTTCCTTGTCATACGATATCATCATTCATCGTAAACAAAGGGAATATCGAGACATGATCAAAACGGATGAAAAACACAGCTCACGGTGTGCACAGAGCCACTAACTCAGTAGCTCCAACAACAAGCCAGACTTGGAATATGAGGAAACTGCAACAAGGAACACTTCTCAAGCAGAGCCTCAATTGTTTATGCCGCCTATCCGCCATATTGACCGGAAGTCCCATTCTTGTGAAATATTGGGAACAAGCACAAGTCTGGGAAGTTTTGATGAATAATTAATATAAATAAATGAATGGCAATATGCCTCTCTTTCTGTTTGACTCGTGTTCATCTTTTAAGTTTAGCCTTTGGTGTTCAGTGTAGCCAAGAGGAGAACAAACATCTTCAAGTAGAAGATCCTATCAGTTCTAATTCTGTGATATTTTTCTTTTTGGTTGCGTTTGCCAGCTTTTACCTCTGACGAGGTCCCTAAAGACTAGGAAGTGAATTTTGCGTGTTAATCCGTTTTTCTATGGCAGCCGTCTACACAGGGGTCCCTCGCCGCACAGGCAGATAACTCCGTCTTCGGAGGTACTCATATTTTTTTCCGTCGATGAGTAATTGACATTTCAAGCAGGGCCTCGCTGCTGAGACAAGGGGTGGTTGTGGCAGAGAGAAATCATAAATAAAAATCCCAACCTGTGTAGCCGGGATTTGAACCCACAACCTCTCTGTCTCGAGGCCGGCGTCTTGCCCCGAGACCAACCAGTCCCCCCCCCCCATTCTGAAATATGATATGTCATAACATGGCCCTCTGATAAGAAAAATAAACTTAAGATTTTAGCAGTTGCTTAGTTACCTTCGCCCAAAGCCTAAAGGAGTACACCTCTTCGTCATCCGTCCTTAAAAGGGCGCTAAGTGGGCGTGTCTGCGTTGTGTTGTGGTTTGTAGTAGAACTGTGATATTTGCGCCTTTCGGCCCAACACATCCGACTTCAGCACGACATTTTTGAGTACCGGGTTTCCTCTCTTGTCTTTCCTCTTTGATCCCTACTCGCTTGGCCAGACTAGACAGGTTAGTCTGTTTCTAGAGGCACCATGTAGAGGTGGAACAGGGTCTGGATGGTTCTAGTTCTCAAGTCATCAGCTGTGGGTCGCTGACAACTTCCAGCTCTGCTGCTGTGAGGTGCGCCTTCAGCTCCGACTTTATGAGTAGTATCTTTCAAGTAGACAGAACAACAGTACAGTCAACATAATTTATGTATTATTTTTGTGTTTGGTCGGGACAGTAAAAAAAAAAAAGAAAAAAAAAGTAAAATGCACCGCCACGACAAGTGACATATAGGGAATATGGTGTCAGTGACCATAACTTTTACAGACCTTCGGCGCATGATTTTTTGGGGTAACGTGGTCAGTATTACGTCCGTGCCGCTTTACTTTCCCAGAAAAAAATCCGGCACCCCTTAAAGGCTGGGTGAAACTGGAAGCTGGCGGTTAAGATCGAAACCTACCTCTTGACCTTAGTAGTCCAGTTCACTAACCACTGAGCTATCGCGGCTCCCAGGTCACGACTGTGATTGCTAATACATTAAATAACATGTATACGTGATTCAAGCCCTCATGTGGGAAACAACAGGTAAGAGGAAAAGAGGCCGACCCAGAGAAACACTGAGAAGAACATTGATCAGAGAGGCAAGAGCAGCAGGAATCGGCTCCCTCAATGAGATTGAGCTGCTTGCACAGAACAGAGACAAATGGTGAGATTTGATAAAATATCTTTACAAGGATTGAAAACTGCTAGAACAAAAATTTAGATAAGAGAAGGGGTATCTTGGTCTACGCCCTATGGGCAGGCAATGGCTCGGAAGGTCAATAGATAGATAGACAGACAGACAGACAGACAGACAGACAGACAGACAGACAGACAGATAGACAGACAGACAGACAGGCAGGCAGGCAGGCAGGCAGGCAGGCAGGCAGATAGATAGATAGATAGATAGATAGATAGATAGATAGATAGATAGATAGATAGATAGATAGATAGATAGATAGATAGATAGATAGATAGATAGATAGATAGATAGATAGATAGATAGATAGATAGATAGATAGATAGATAGATAGATAGATAGATAGATAGATAGATAGATAGATAGATAGATAGATAGATAGATAGATAGATAGATAGATAGATAGATAGATAGATAGATAGATAGACAGACAGACAGACAGACAAGCAGGCAGGCAGGCAGGCAGGCCGACATACATACTAGGTAAGTAGATAGACAGACAGACAGACAGACAGACAGACAGACAGACAGACAGACAGGCAGGCAGGCAGGCAGGCAGGCAGGCAGGCAGATATAAACGTATTTGCTTATTTATATCAGTAGTTATTAGTTTCTCGTAATCCAATTTGAAGTGTGTAGTCAGTACAACACACTCTTGTTTCCTGGCCACTATATTAAACTTGATGACCTTTGCCGTAAACAACAAGAAAATATAAAATTAGAATTTTGTTTTCAATTTTTCAGACAGCAACACCAAAGCCTCAGCTTCTCATTCTCCATTTGTTGACCGACCTGGAGATCTTCTGCAACCTTGGCAGTGGAGGGCCATTGTTTTGGGAAAAGGAATGAAAGCATGAAGGAAAGAGGTTGTACCGTTTGTTATATCTCAGAGAGATTGTGTTCAAAGTATTACCAAGAATAATATTATTATTTAATTAAAACGATTGCTAATTCCTTCTTCTACCTTTCAGCTCCATGTGGAGCATAGGTCTTCAACAAACACTTTCAGCTCCATGTGGAGCATAGGTCTTCAACAAACACTTTCAGCTCCATGTGGAGCATAGGTTTTCAATAAACACTTCAGCTCCCTATGGAGCATAGGTTTTCAATAAACACTTTCAGCTCTCTGTGGAGCTTAGGTTTTCAATAAACACTTTCAGCTCCATGTGGAGCATAGGTCTTCAACAAACACTTTCAGCTCCCTGTGGAGCATAGGTCTTCAATAAACACTTTCAGCTCCATGTGAAGCATAGGTCTTCAACAAACACTTTCAGCTCCCTGTGGAGCATAAGTCTTCAACAAACACTTTCAGCTCCCTATGGAGCATAGGTTTTCAACAAACACTTTCAGCTCCCTGTGGAGTTTAGGTCTTCAACAAACACTTTCAGCTCTCTGTGGAGCTTAGGTCTTCAACAAACACTTTCAGCTCCCTGTGGAGCATAGGTTTTCAACAAACACTTTCAGCTCAATATGGAGCATAGGTTTTCAACAAACACTTTCAGCTCTCTGTGGAGCTTAGGTCTCCAACAAACACTTTCCAAGCCGCTCTGTTTCTTGCCATTCTTTTAAGATCATTCCATGTCTTCCCCAACACCTTCATCTCTGCTTCTATCTGTCTTCTCTAAGAATTCTTTGGTCTTCAGTCGGTAACCCGGACTCCTTACGGCTATCTCCGGCTTGCGTCATACGTCTCTTAGACAGAGAGCCTTTGTCTTTTCTGGATGACGGATTTACTTTTATTCTTTTCTTTGACTTGTCCATGTTTGTGAATATTTTTCGGCTTATTTTTTACAGTATGGGATAGCCAGTCCCATGCCCAACCCTCCTTTCTCGCCTCTTACGAACATGCCTGGTAGGGTACAGCGCCACTTTTCTTTACTCCCCTTTCAAGCCCCGGCAGCGCACACGCGATTGCTAATTCATTAGCTTTGTTTTTGTATTTTTAATTGACAGTGTTTACTTTCAGACGCAAAAGAACAAAAGTGAAATAAAAAGTGAACAAATTTATGTTCAGATTCCTGATGAACGGAAGTGGCAGTAAAACATGAACATCAAGAAAGTTATCTTGTTTGACTCAACTCAAGCAGTCCAAAGTAGACTAGAAGATCAACGAACAGAAGATAGGGTGAAATGCTAAACAGTTACTGGAATCCACACGGAAAGGGGGAATGCCCTAGCAGACATAGAGATGAATAGTTGAGACAGAAGCAAAGGCTGCAGGATGGAAGAGGGTTTAGTTGGAGCAGTTAGTACAGAACCATGTCTTTTAGCAGTATGGTTGCTGTCATGTGCTTCATGAGGAGCTGCAAGGCTACTAGAAACTAAACAGTTACTGGAATCCACAAGGAAAGGTCGAAGGCCCTAACAGACATAGAGATGAATAGTTGAGACAGAAGCAAAGGCTGCAGGATGGAAGAGGGTTTAGTTGGAGCAGTTAGTACAGAACCATGTCTTTTAGCAGTATGGTTGCTGTCATGTGCTTCATGAGGAGCTGCAAGGCTACTAGAAACTAAACAGTTACTGGAATCCACAAGGAAAGGTCGAAGGCCCTAACAGACATAGAGATGAATAGTTGAGACAGAAGCAAAGGCTGCAGGATTGAAGAGGGTTTAGTTGGAGAAGTTAGCACAGAACCATGTCATTTAGCAGTATGGTTGCTATCCTGTGCTCCATGAGGAGCTGCAAGGCTATTAGAAGCTAAACAGTTACAACAAAATAGGATGCTGCTGCTTTGAGGTTCCACTAATCTGCCACCAACAAAGATAGATTTAACATGCAGAGAGTTACTGTCTATTGCGGTGTAACCGGACATGAGGGTTACTGTCTATTGTGGTGTAACCGGACATGAGGGTTACTGTCTGTTGCGGTGTAACCGGACATGAGGGTTACTGTCTATTGCGGTGTAACCGGACATGAAGAGACTCCACAACCAAGAGGTCAGGTTCGATCCCGATTGATGGCTCATCATCATCAAGTTCCATGCCTGCTGGCGTAGGTGATCATGTCTCTTCACAACTTTCGATCTCGGCAGTTATTTATCATTTATGTTGTAGACCTTCTGCCAAGCCATTCTCTTAAGCTGTCTGGTATTTCTTTCCTCTTTGCTTCCCTCTATCTCTTCGTCCCTCAATTTTCCCAGTTGTTACAATATATTCCAGCTGTTCCCTTCTCATTACATGGCCAACAAAAGATGATTGTTTCTTCCTAATATTGGAAATTAGCTCTCTTTTTGCTTTGACCTCGTTCAGGACATGTTCATTACTCTTCTTAGCTGCCCATTGCATTCTCAACATTCTTCTGTAAAACCACATTTCTACAGAAGATGATGATGTGGTATGTATGTGTATGTGTGTAAACAATTAAAAAACAAAAATAAAGTGAAAATAAAAAAAAAACATGAAAACAATCAAATGAAAAGCATGAAAAAACTTAGGTCATTAACATAGTGTATTTATAGATAGCATTTTTCACTGCATCTGTGCAGACACAATTCAAACAGAAAAGCATCGTTTTAATTTTGGATCAAAATTCTGTTGAATTAAACTTTAAAATGCGAAACATTTGAAGTACTTTGCCTCACTGTGCTTATTGATGTACATTTGACTACTGTCTTTTGTTATCTTAAGAACCTCGTCATTTAAGGGACAACACGCACAATCTAATAGCAGTAGTCTCATTACTTGTCTGATAAATAAAGGCAGATGCTTTGTATAAGTTTGTTTCTGTACATGTTTAGGTCAAGGTCAAGTACTAGACTTGAACCGGCGTCTTAGCACGCGAGTTTCCACTCATGTGTGCTCGGCTGCCTATCCAGAATTGATCGGAGACTTCTGGATAGTGCCGCTTCTAGCATCGAAACTCACGATGCGAGGCGACATTCCTCACCTTCCCAGGGTAATACCCTGGTACCCATTTCTACCAACGGTTGGGTCGACCGTGGGGGTATTTTTTATTCCAACCACAAGTACAACTCACACTGCTCCCAGCGGGAATCGAACACGGGTTGTCCGAACGTCGGTAGTCCAGTCGGGTGGTTTTCCCAACTCGGCTACCGAGGCCCCCAACATGAACATGTTTATTTAATCTTAAGTGGATGGCATGACATTTTTGTGACATGTTAAAAGACACAACAGCCTAATAAATGTAATATTGGAAGGGAAAAGAGGCAGAGGCAGACCAAGACTAACATGGACGAGTAACATCAAAAGATGGACAAGTCAACCTATGACAATCTGCACCATCAAAGAAAGAGACAGAGTGGAATGACGCTCCATGGTGGCCAACCTTCGATGCGGACACGGCACTCAATGATGATGATGATGGATGGCATAAGGAAGAGACAATTAACATTTACTGGATATGTCATGCAAAAAAGAAAGCATTGAGAATACTATAACAACGGGCAGAATGAATGGAAAAAAGACCAGAAGAAAATCAAGAGAAAAAATATTTGACAGTTTATCCAAATGACATAATAGAAGAACACTGACTGCAATTATGACATGTATGCTTGCTTGCATTCGCCCAATGACTAAATGAGTACGCCTCTTTATCATCCGCCCTTAAAAATACGCTAAGTGGGCTTGTCTGCATTGTGTTGTGGTTTCCAGTATAACTGTGATATTTGCGGCTTTCGGCCCAACACATGCGACATCAGCACGTCATTTTTGAGTACCGAGTTGTCCTCCATCTTTGATCCCTACGCGCTTGGTCAGACTAGACAGGTTAGTCTGTTACTGGAGGTACCACGGAGAGGTGGAGCAGGTTCTGGATGGTGCTGGTTCATTGATCCTGACGTAAAGCTGTGGGTCGCTGAAAACTTCCAGCTCTGTTTCTGTGAGGCGTGCCCTCGCCTCCATGACATGTATGAAGGTCCGACTGATGTGGAGAGAGAGAGATGATCGCCAATGCCAACCAACATGGCACATGATGATGAAATATATGAACAATTCTTCCAAACACTGTTCTGTTTAATATTGCTTACTTTGTTGCAATTGTTTTGTGTACAGATGAGCCAAGAAGGGACTGCTTATTACCTCCAACTTGTGGAGAGTGGTTTCGGCTTTCTCTACAATTTTGCCCGCAATTACCAAAATTATGCCTTCGTCAATATTTTGTAAGTTTGTGTGTTTTGTACATTTGCTTCTGTTTTTTTTTTCCATCGCTTTTATTATGTTAGCCTATCCACATATGATAATTAACATTAGTTAAAAAATTAATAATTTTGGAACTTCCGGTCAATATGGCGGATAAGCTGCAGGAACCGTTAAAGGCTGTGTCTGAAAAGTGTTCCTTGTTACAGTTTTCTCATATTCCAAGTACGGCTTGTTGCAGGAGCTACTGAGTTAAGTGCTCTGTGCACACCGAGAGCTATGCGTTTCATCTGTTTTGATCGTGTTTCGATATTCCGATTACTTACGATGAATGCTGATATCGTATGACTGGGAACAGATGGCTGTGTTCACTTTCTGTGCGGTTTCGCCTTATGTATTTTGGCGTGTTTTGACACTGCTATGATGGGGACTGTAGCTACCTTTCTTTGTTTGGGAGATAATATAGTAATTCAGATGATTCCACTGGCACGGGCGGTTGAGCAATTATGGATTTTAATTCGTTTGCAGTGATACCGGGGCCTTCCATAATCATAACATTAGTATAGTAATGGCATATTTTCTGCTTTGTAGGAGTATACTTAATCTATAAGTAACTAGTTTTACAAAAAATAACTCGTAAATCCTTATAAAACATTTATGAAAAAATTACACGTCCTTTGTGTGACTTTCTTCTGCGCTGTTTTCCATTTTAAAAAATTAATATATGCAACTCTGTTATACAGTTTTGTTAAAATAATTTTATGAAATTATATCAGTACCCATAGTTGTAAAAAAAAAAGTAAGTCTGTAAAATATAGGGTCACTAACACCATATTTCCCTATACGCCACTTGGCGTGACTGGGGTAGAAAAAAAAGTAAAGTACCCCCGTCACGCCAAGTGGCGTATAGGGAATACGGTGTTAGTGACCCGGCACGCCAAGTGGCGTATAGGGAATACGGTGTTAGTGACCCGGCACGCCAAGTGGCGTATAGGGAATACGGTGTTAGTGACCCGGCACGCCAAGTGGCGTATAGGGAATACGGTGTTAGTGACCCGGCACGCCAAGTGGCGTATAGGGAATACGGTGTTAGTGACCCGGCACGCCAAGTGGCGTATAGGGAATACGGTGTTAGTGACCATACATTTTACAGACCTTCGGCGCATGATTTTGGGGGTAATGTGGTCGGTATTACGCGCGTGCCGCTTTACTTTCCCAGAAAAAAATCCGGTACCCATTAAAGGATGGGTGAATCGGAAGGTGTCGGTTGGGATCGAACCCTACCACTTGTCCTGTGTAGTCCAGTTCACTATCCACTGAGCAATCGCGGGTCCCTACTCATAGTTGTACTTCTTGAATAAATATTTACAGAGGGATTGAATATAAATTTTTCCCACTTTCACACCAACAGTCATGTGCTTAGGTGTCCCGTGCCATACAGGCAGTTATTCTCTAACTTCAGGGGTGATCTCTTTTTTTATTGTGAGTTTTAATGTTTTTGGGTAGTTTTTTTCCCAATTAATTTAGCTACGGGTAATGGTCATCTTTAGCCTACTCTTTGTGATTTCCAATTGCCAAGAGTTCTTTAACAAGTGTAGAATGCACAAGGGAGCTCTTGTTTTTCCACTGTTTTCTGTGAGGCCAGGTTATTGGATCTCACTATCTGAGAGGGCTAGTTGCATCTCACTATCTGAGAGGGCTAGTTGCATCTCGCTATCTGAGAGGGCGGGACATTAAAACTCACTATCTGAGAGGGCAAGTCATTGGATATTATTGTCTGAGATAGCTGGACATTGGATCTTACTGTCTGAGAGGGCTGGACATTGGATCTTACTGTCTGAGATAGCTGGACATTGGATCTTACTGTCTGAGATAGCTGGACATTGGATCTTACTGTCTAAGATGGCTGGACATTGGATCTTACTGTCGGAGAGGGCTGGACATTTGATCTTACTGTCTAAGATAGCTGGACATTCGATCTTACTGTCTGAGAGGGCTGGACATTGGATCTTACTGTCTGAGATGGCTGGACATTTGATCTTACTGTCTAAGATGGCTGGACATTTGATCTTACTGTCTGAGAGGGCTGGACATTGGATCTTACTGTCTGAGAGGGCTGGACATTGGATCTTACTGTCTGAGATGGCTGGACATTTGATCTTACTGTCTAAGATGGCTGGACATTTGATCTTACTGTCTGATAGGGCTGGACATTTGATCTTACTGTCTAAGAGGGCTGGACATTGGATCTTACTGTCTAAGAGGGCTGGACTTTGGATCTTACTGTCTGAGAGGGCTGGACATTGGATCTTACTGTCTGAGAGGGCTGAACATTGGATCTTACTGTCTGAGAGGGCTGGACTTTGGATCTTACTGTCTGAGAGGGCTGACATTGGATCTTACTGTCTGAGAGGGCTGGATATTGGATCTTACTGTCTGAGAGGGCTGGACTTTGGATCTTACTGTCTGAGAGGGCTGGATATTGGATCTTACTGTCTGAGAGGGCTGACATTGGATCTTACTGTCTGAGAGGGCTGACATTGGATCTTACTGTCTGAGAGGGCTGGACATTGGATCTTACTGTCTGAGAGGGCTGGATATTGGATCTTACTGTCTGAGAGGGCTGGACATTGGATCTTACTGTCTGAGAGGGCTGACATTGGATCTTACTGTCTGAGAGGGCTGACATTAGATCTTACTGTCTCAGAGGGCTGACATTGGATCTTACTGTCTGAGAGGGCTGACATTAGATCTTAATGTCTGAGAGGGCTGACATTAGATCTTACTGTCTGAGATGGCTGACATTAGATCTTACTGTCTGAGAGGGCTGACATTAGATCTTACTGTCTGAGAGGGCTGGACATTGGATCTTACTGTCTGAGAGGGCTGGACATTGGATCTTACTGTCTGAGAGGGCTGACATTAGATCTTACTGTCTGAGAGGGCTGACATTGGATCTTACTGTCTGAGAGGGCTGACATTAGATCTTACTGTCTGAGAGGGCTGACATTAGTTCTTACTGTCTGAGAGGGCTGACATTAGATCTTACTGTCTGAGAGGGCTGACATTGGATCTTACTGTCTGAGAGGGCTGACATTAGATCTTACTGTCTGAGAGGGCTGACATTAGATCTTACTGTCTGAGAGGGCTGACATTAGATCTTACTGTCTGAGAGGGCTGACATTGGATCTTACTGTCTGAGAGGGCTGACATTAGATCTTACTGTCTGAGAGGGCTGACATTAGATCTTACTGTCTGAGAGGGCTGGACATTGGATCTTACTGTCTGAGAGGGCTGGACATTGGATCTTACTGTCTGAGAG
This sequence comes from Megaustenia siamemsis, assembly GCA_032433765.1. Lineage (NCBI taxonomy): Eukaryota > Metazoa > Mollusca > Gastropoda > Stylommatophora > Ariophantidae > Megaustenia > Megaustenia siamemsis. The sequence goes on along the minus strand of JAVIAB010000026.1, from coordinate 21,620,362 downwards.
GGCTGGACTTTGGATCTTACTGTCTGAGAGGGCTGGACTTTGGATCTTACTGTCTAAGATAGCTGGACATTGGATCTTACTGTCTGAGAGGGCTGGACATTGGTTCTTACTGTCTGAGAGGGCTGGACATTGGATCTTACTGTCTGAGAGGGCTGGACATTGGATCTTACTGTCTAAGATAGCTGGACATTGGATCTTACTGTCTGAGAGGGCTGGACATTGGATCTTACTGTCTGAGAGGGCTGGACATTGGATCTTACTGTCTAAGATAGCTGGACATTGGATCTTACTGTCTGAGAGGGCTGGACATTGGATCTTACTGTCTGAGAGGGCTGGACATTGGATCTTACTGTCTGAGAGGGCTGGACATTGGATCTTACTGTCTGAGATAGCTGGACATTGGATCTTACTGTCTAAGATAGCTGGACGTTGGATCTTACTGTCTGAGAGGGCTGGACATTGGATCTTACTGTCTGAGATAGCTGGACATTGGATCTTACTGTCTGAGAGGGTTGGACATTGGATCTTACTGTCTAAGATGGCTGGACATTGGATCTTACTGTCTGGGAGGGCTGGACATTGGATCTTACTGTCTAAGAGGGCTGGACATTTGATCTTACTGTTTGAGAGGGCTGGTCATTTGATCTTACTGTCTAAGAGGGCTGGACATTTGATCTTACTGTCTGAGAGGGCTGGACATTGGATCATACTGTCTGAGATGGCTGGACATTGGATCTTACTGTCTAAGAGGGCTGGACATTTGATCTTACTGTTTGAGAGGGCTGGTCATTTGATCTTACTGTCTAAGAGGGCTGGACATTTGATCTTACTGTCTGAGAGGGCTGGACATTGGATCATACTGTCTGAGATGGCTGGACATTGGATCTTACTGTCTAAGAGGGCTGGGCATTTGAACTTACTGTCTGAGATGGCTGGACATTGGAATTTACTGTCTAAGAGGGCTGGGCATTGGATCTTACTGTCTGAGATGGCTGGACATTGGATCTTACTGTCTGAGAGGGCTGGACATTGGATCTTACTGTCTGAGATAACTGGACATTGGATCTTACTGTCTGAGATAGCTGGACATTAGATCTTAATGTCTCAGAGGGCTGGACATTGGATCTGACTGTCTGAGAGGGCTGGACATTGGATCTAACTGTCTGAGATGGCTGGACATTAGATCTTACTGTCTGAGATGGCTGAACATTAGATCTTACTGTCTGAGAGGGCTGGACATTGGATCTTACTGTCTAAGATGGCTGGACATTAGATCTTACTGTCTGAGATGGCTGGACATTGGATCTTACTGTCTGAGATGGCTGGACATTGGATCTTACTGTCTGAGATGGCTGGACATTGGATCTGACTGTCTAAGATGGCTGGACATTGGATCTGACTGTCTGAGATGGCTGGACATTAGATCTTACTGTCTGAGATGGCTGGACATTGGATCTTACTGTCTGAGATGGCTGGACATTGGATCTTACTGTCTGAGAGGGTTGGACATTGGATCTTACTGTCTGAGAGGGCTGGACATCGGATCTTACTGTCTAAGTGGGCTGGACATTAGATCTTACTGTCTGAGATGGCTGGACATTAGATCTTACTGTCTGAGAGGGCTGGACATTGGATCTTACTGTCTGAGATGGCTGAACATTAGATCTTACTGTCTGAGAGGGCTGGACATTGGATCTTACTGTCTAAGATGGCTGGACATTAGATCTTACTGTCTGAGATGGTTGAACATTGGATCTTACTGTCTGAGATGGCTGAACATTGGATCTTACTGTCTGAGTGGGCTGGACATTGGATCTTACTGTCTAAGAGGGCTGGACATTTGATTTTACTGTCTGAGAGGGCTGGACATTGGATCTTACTGTCTAAGAGGACTGGACATTGGATCTTACTGACTAAGAGGACTGGACATTGGATCTTACTGTCTAAGAGGACTGGACATTGGATCTTACTGTCTAAGAGGACTGGACATTGGATCTTACTATCTAAGAGGGCTGGGCATTTGATTTTACTGTCTGAGAGGGCTGGACATTGGATCTTACTGTCTAAGAGGGCTGGACATTGGATCTTACTGTCTAAGAGGACTGGACATTTGATCTTACTGTCTAAGAGGACTGGACATTGGATCTTACTGTCTAAGAGGACTGGACATTTGATCTTACTGTCTGAGAGGGCTGGACATTGGATCTTACTGTCTGAGAGGGCTGGACATTGGATCTTACTGTCTAAGAGGGTTGGACATTTGATCTTACTGTCTAAGAGGGCTGGGCATTGGATCTTACTGTCTGAGAGGGCTGGACATTGAATCTTACTGTCTTAGAGGGCTGGTCATTGGATCTTACTGTCTGAGAGGGCTGGACATTGGATCTTACTGTCTAAGATGGCTGGACATTGGATCTTACTGTCTGAGAGGGCTGGACATTGGATCTTACTGTCTGAGATGGCTGGACATTGGATCTTACTGTCTGAGAGGGCTGGACATTGGATCTTACTGTCTAAGATAGCTGGACATTGGATCTTACTGTCTGAGAGGGCTGGACATTGGATCTTACTGTCTGAGATGGCTGGACATTGGATCTTACTGTCTGAGAGGGCTGGACATTGGATCTTACTGTCTAAGATAGCTGGACATTGGATCTTACTGTCTGAGAGGGCTGGACATTGGATCTTACTGTCTGAGAGGGCTGGACATTGGATCTTACTGTCTGAGATGGCTGGACATTGGATCTTACTGTCTAAGATAGCTGGACATTGGATCTTACTGTCTGAGAGGGCTGGACATTGGATCTTACTGTCTGAGATGGCTGGACATTAGATCTTACTGTCTGAGATAGCTGGACATTAGATCTTACTGTCTGAGAGGGCTGGACATTGGATCTTACTGTCTAAGACGGCTGGACATTAGATCTTACTGTCTGAGATGGCTGGACATTAGATCTTACTGTCTGAGCGGGCTGGACATTGGATCTTACTGTCTGAGATGGCTGGACATTAGATCTTACTGTCTGAGATGGCTGGACATTGGATCTTACTGTCTGAGATGGCTGAACATTGGATTTTACTGTCTGAGATGGCTGAACATTGGATCTTACTGTCTGAGATGGCTGAACATTGGATCTTACTGTCTGAGATGGCTGAACATTTGATTTTACTGTCTGAGATGGCTGAACATTGGATCTTACTGTCTGAGAGGGCTGAACATTGGATCTTACTGTCTGAGATGTCTGAACATTGGATCTTACTGTCTGAGATGGCTGAACATTAGATCTTACTGTCTGAGATGGCTGAACATTGGATCTTACTGTCTGAGAGGGCTGAACATTAGATCTTACTGTCTGAGATGGCTGAACATTGGATCTTACTGTCTGAGATGGCTGAACATTAGATCTTACTGTCTGAGATGGCTGAACATTGGATCTTACTGTCTGAGATGGCCGAACATTGGATCTTACTGTCTGAGATGGCTGAACATTGGATCTTACTGTCTGAGAGGGCTGAACATTAGATCTTACTGTCTGAGATGGCTGAACATTGGATCTTACTGTCTGAGATGGCTGAACATTAGATCTTACTCTCTGAGATGGCTGAACATTGGATCTTACTGTCTGAGATGGCTGGACATTAGATCTTACTGTCTGAGATGGCTGGACATTGGATCTTTTTTGTTCCAAGTGGCGTATAGGGAAATATTGTGTTAGTGACCATAAATTTTACAGACCTTCGGCACATGATTTTTGGGGTAATGTGGTCGGTAATACGCCCGTGCCGCTTTACTTTCCCAGAAAAAAATCCGATACTCATTAAATGCTGGGTGAACCCTGAAGCCGTCGGTTGGGATCGAACCCTACCTCTTGTCCTTTGTAGTCCAGTTCACTAACCACGGAGCTATCGTGGCTCCCCATCATACTATATATCATACTATACCCATCTTACTATATATCATACTATATATCAAACTATACCCATCTTACTATATATTATACTATATATCATACTGTATATCATACTATATATCATACTGTATATCATACTATATATCATACTGTATATCATACTATATATCATACTATATATCATACTGTATATCATACTATATATCATACTATATATTATACTATATATCATACTATATATCACACTATATATCATACTATATATCATACTATATATCATATGATCTATCATACTATATATCATACTATATCTCATACTATATATCAATCATACGATCTATCATACTATATTTCATACTAATATCATACTATATTTCATACGATCTATCATACTAATATCATACTATATTTCATACTATATATCATACTAATATCATACTATATATCATACTAATATCATACTATATTTCATACGATCTACCATACTATCTATCATACGATATATCATACTATATATCATACGATCTATCATACTATATATCATACTATATATCATGTTACCAAAATATAATAAAATCGTAACAGTTCCTTAACAATTGATGTGTAAGAATGTATCTGGTGTACATGTCTGCCGTTCAGAAACGAGGATGGTATGAAATGTGTGCTGGCTTGGTGATAGAGTGAATGACGATTTCATCCCAGCTTAAAGCTCTCCTGCTGACATAATATTAGGTACCTGACTCGCTGAAATGAGGAAATTAATAGCGGTGAAGAAGAGGTAGTGGCCCCTTTAAGTTTAAATGATGTGTCCTAGTTTGATGATGCTTACAACATTGTAGGTTATGGGACTTTGTTGGGAAACTGGGTGGTCTGGGGGAAGGGCGTCAGCTTCTAGACGTGGAGGCTCCAAGTTCAATTCTCACCTCAAGTGGTGGGAATTTTCTTTACCCTCACACTGGTCTCTGGCTAGTGAAGTCCTGTGGTCTCTGGCTAGTGAAGTCCTGTGGTCTCTGGGTAGTGAAGTCCTGTGGTCTCTGGCTAGTGAAGTCCTGTGGTCTCTGGCTAGTGAAGTCCTGTGGTATCTGGCTAGTGAAGTCCTGTGGTCTCTGGGTAGTGAAGTCCTGTGGTATCTGGCTAGTGAAGTCCTGTGGTCTCTGGCTAGTGAAGTCCTGTGGCTAGCCGTTTTAGATCATCATCATTGAGTGTCGTCCCCGCATCGAAGGTTGGCTACCATGGAGCGCCATTCCACTCTGTTCCTTGCTTTGATGGTGTAGATTGTCATAGGTTAACTTGTCCATCTTTTGATGTTACTCGTCTTTGTTAGTCTTGGTCTGCTTCTGCCTCTTTTACCTTGTATTTTCCCCTCCAATATTACTTTTATTAGGCTGTTGTGTCTTTTAACATGCCCCCAAAATTGTATTTGTCTTGTTTAGTAGTTCTCTTTTTAATTTTAACTGTTTTAAACTGCATTGTGTGTTTTCTTTTCTTTCCATCCAATTCTACCTATTCTTCTATAGATCCACATTTCAAAGGCTTCAATTCTCTGTTCTGTTTTCTGGTCCATGTTTCTGCACCATACAGGAATATTGAGAAGTTGTAACATTTTACTATTCTTAGTTTTAGCCCTGGTGTTATTTGTTTTAATGTTAGTATATTTTTCACGGCATTAAAATTACTTTTTGCCATACCTATTCTTTTGTTTATTTCAGATGTCCATCATTGGTTATAGTATGTCCCAGGTAGTTGTAGCTCTGAACTGTCTCCAGATGTATTCCTTCAACTTTAATATTTAATTGCAGGTCTTGAGAATTTTTTTATGATCATAGTTTTAGCCTTTTTGATATTCATATCTAATCCATATTTGTTGCTTATCATGTTGCATGTCATTAAGTAATTGTTGTAGATCTTTAGGATTTTCTGCTAGTAGTACAATATCATCAGCATATTTTATGTTATTGATTATCTTTCCATTAATGTTTAGGCCTGGCATCTCTGTGATGTTTTTAAAGATTTGCTCAGGGTATAGATTGAACAAGCTTGGTGATAGGATGTATCCCTGTCTTACTCCTCTTTTTATATCAATGGGTGTAGAGTTCTCCTTTTTGGATGACAGTGAAAAATAGGAGGTTCCTTGTTTAATGGCACACTTTGAAGAGCTCTTGGCAGTTAAAAGTAAAAAAACGTTAGCTCAAATGGCATCTGCCCAGGCAAACATTGATAACCAAATCTACCTCTGCCAAAGACAGATGTGTCTGACCAAAAGGTGCAGATATTGCTGGAGACAAATAATAATAAATGAATATGATTATAGAGGGAAACTTCCGAGGCGATAATCAGCGAATCTGTCACATTCCGATCACAGCTCGGAAATGTGTTTACAGCACTCGGAAAAATTGACAAATAATCAACAACAGAAAAAATATGGACCTAAGCAGGATCGAAATCCTGCTGTCCGAGATTTCCGAGCTGTGATCGCAACCTTATGGTATAGTCATGAGAACACCTGCGCGAAAGACATTGCCTACGAAGCAATTTTTTTAGTTAGCTGAGTGGCAGTGTTCCCTAGCGTTTGGCTTTTCGTGGCAAGGCGCTGTGCCACTGAGTACGGGTTCGATCCTGCTTTGGTCCATATTTTTTTCTGTTGTTGATTATTTGTCAATTTTTCCGAGTACTGTAAACATACCTCTTCCTCTGAATTGATTCGCTGATATTGCTGTTTGGCTGTTGAATAGCGACACCCTACAGCTGAATGCTAAGAAGAAAAAAATGGGACACTTTTGGTCCTGCTAAATTTCATATATAACAATCAACATGAACATTTCCTTGCTTAATCCACAGTATTCTTGTCCTGAACATGTCAGTGCTGTGGATTGTTAACTACAGCAAAAGCAAAAAGAAAACAAAACGTTTGGAACCTGTCACCAAAGTCAGGAAAAGAGAACAGAGAGTAAAAGTAGTAAACAAGCCACAGTCTCCATTCACACTGCATGGGGTGGCTGGTCTACCTAACCCAGCGGTAAGCCTGAATTATAATAACAAAATTGCAGATTGTCCAATCTGGCATATGATAATAAACATAGAGATGGGCTATTTTTATGTGGACATTTACTTTAGTTAAATTGTAGGATGTGTAAATGTCTGTTTTTCTATCTTTTTTTGCCAATCTGTCAATTCATATCACTGATCTAACCTTCTTATGTTCTATCCATCTATCTATCTATTGACCTTTCGAGCCGTAGCCGGCCCATAGGGCGTAGACCAAGATACACCTTCTCCTATCTGAATTTTTGTTCTAGCAGTTTTCTTTTAAAGATATTTTATCAAATCTCGCCATTTGTCTCTTTTCTTTGCAAGCAGCTCTATCTCATTGAAGGAGCCGAATCCTGCTCCTCTTGCCTCTCTCATCAATGTTCTTCTCAGTGTCTCCCTGGGTCTTCCTCTTTTTCTCTTACCTGTTGTTTCCCACATGAGGGCTTACTTTGCTATTCGGCTATTATCTCTTCTCATCACATGTCCAACATATGACCATCGCCTTTTCTTTATTACTGAAGATATTTGTGGTTGATTGGCGATTTCTCGAATTTCCTCGTTCTTATGTTACTTACAATATTTCTTAATTATTACAAATGTGTGCATGTCTGCATTAGTCACATCTCATATCTTTGTGTGTGTATGTCTGTGTTAGTCGCATCTCACATCTTTGTGTGTCCGTGTCTGTGTTAGTCACATCTCACATCTTTGTGTGTGTATGTCTGTGTTAGTCACATCTCACATCTTTGTGTGTCCGTGTCTGTGTTAGTCACATCTCACATCTTTGTGTGTGTATGTCTGTGTTAGTCACATCTCACATCTTTGTGTGTCCGTGTCTGTGTTAGTCACATCTCACATCTTTGTGTGTGTATGTCTGTGTTAGTCACATCTCACATCTTTGTGTGTCCGTGTCTGTGTTAGTCACATCTCACATCTTTGTGTGTGTATGTCTGTGTTAGTCACATCTCACATCTTTGTGTGTGTATGTCTGTGTTAGTCACATCTCACATCTTTGTGTGTGCGTGTCTGTGTTAGTCACCTCTAGTGACTCGGGCAGATGGTGCTCGTAAACCTGGGAAGGCCGACCATCTAAGGGCAGAATCCCCCTACAGAAAAGATCATCTGCTGCCTTGCAGGAAGATTGGGGACAATCAAAGGCTAGGGAAAGCAAACCCGAATAAAATGCTGGCTGAAATCGGATGCACTGGGCCACTGGCGCAGAACACAGTGCAACGTTTTAACCGGTGTTCAATCAGAGTAGATCTGACAGACTCTAACAGTAATGTTCTGTCTGTGGGGGCGATCAACACACTTAACCTGACAGCTGACTTCATGTGAGAGTCTGGAATCCTTTCTCTGATTGAGTCCTGAACGCAGAGAGAGAGAGACAGAGAGAGAGAGAGAGAGAGAGAGAGAGAGAATTATTACAAAGATCACATCTTGTCTTACAGAGGCGAATCATGGACAATTATTGAATAAGTAAGAAGATTACAGGAAGCAATAGAAATGTCGTTCTTGGTTCACGGATTGTAAAAGTACAAGCATTAGCTAAAGGTAGTAATGAAGACTTCTTGAATGAAAGCAATACACAAAGAGAACTTCTAAAGTGCCAAAAGAGATCTTTTAAAGTGCCAAAGAGAAATTCTGAAGTACCAAAGAGATCTTCTAAAGTGCCAAAGAGAAATATAAAGTGCCAAAGAGATCTTTTAAAGTGCCAAAGAGAAATTCTGAAGTACCAAAGAGATCTTCTAAAGTGCCAAAGAGAAATATAAAGTGCCAAAGAGATCTTTTAAAGTGCCAAAGAGAACTTCTGAAGTACCAAAGAGAGCTTCTAAAGTACCAAAGAGAAATTCTGAAGTGCAAAAAAAAACTTCTGAAGTGCACAAAGAGAACAGAAGTAAACAAAGAGAACTGAAGTGCACAATTAGGACATCTGAAGTGCACAAAGATTACTTCTAAAGTGCAAAAAGCAGCTTGCCATCTTTGTTCATGTGGTGAGATGAAGACAACTTGAAACTTTGTAACAACAGGGAAGATGGAAGAAAACAGACTGACAACAAGAAGGATAAAAGCTATATAGCTTAGATGTCTATCATGGGAAGAAATAAATAGTAGAACAAATAAGGAAAGCAGACAGAAATACAGAGAGAGACATGATATTCATAGGTATTGAACCTGATGTTGATTTACAAACCAACTTACATGTCCACACTTATCTTTTTACAAATTGGCCCACCTACCAACCTATCTATTCTATTCTTTCATCCATCTATTTTATCTTCAATCCATCCATCATGTATGATTCCACTGACCATAGATCAACTCCCCCCCCCCATCCTTTCATCGTCTGTCCATTTTTTTTATTTTTTCATTCATCCATTCATCATTTCTTCATTCATCCGTCCTTTCATCAATATTCTGCCCTTTCATTCATCATTTCTCCATTCATCTATTCTTTCATCAATATTCTGCCCTTTCATTCATCATTTCAACATTCATCTATTCTTTCATCAATTTCCTGCCCTTTCATTCATCATTTCAACATTCATCCATTCTTTCATCAATATTCTGCCTTTTCATTCATCATTTCAACATTCATCTATTCTTTCATCAATATTCTGCCCTTTCATTCATCATTTCTACATTCATCTATTCTTTCATCAATATTCTACCCTTTCATTAATCATTTCTTCATTCATCCATTCTTTCATTAATATTCTGCCCTTTCATTCATCATTTCTACATTCATCTATTCTTTCATCAATATTCTACCCTTTCATTCATCATTTCTTCATTCATCTATTCTTTCATCAATATTCTGCCCTTTCATTCATCATTTCTTCATTCATCTATTCTTTCATCAATATTCTGCTCTTTCGTTCATCATTTCTTCATTCATCTATTCTTTCATCAATATTCTGCCCTTTCATTTATCATTTCTACATTCATCTATTCTTTCATCAATATTCTGCCCTTTCATTCATCATTTCTACATTCATCTATTCTTTCATCAATATTCTGCCCTTTCGTTCATCCATCTTTAACATCAATCCATCCATCCATGTTTTCATTATTCGCCTGTTTATCTATCTATCTTATTTATTCTAAAATCAATTTACCCAGCTAATTAGTCTGTCTGTATATCTTGGCTGTCTGCCAACCTAACAAACTGACAACACCGTCCTACCTGTCTATAAATGCTTTTACTTGTATCCAACTAGTAGTAGTAGTAGTAGTAGTAGTAGCCTCTGCAGTCATAGCTTAGTATAGATCTTTCAGCTTGCATCCAACTAGTAGTAGTAGTAGTAGTAGCCTCTGCAGTCATAGCTGAGTATAGATCTTTCAGCTTGCATCCAACTAGTAGTAGTAGTAGTAGCCTATGCAGTCATAGCTGAGTATAGATCTTTCAGCTTGCATCCAACTAGTAGTAGTAGTAGTAGTAGCCTATGCAGTCATAACTGAGTATAGATCTTTCAGCTTGCATCCAACTAGTAGTAGTAGTAGTAGTAGTAGCCTATGCAGTCATAGCTGAGTAAAGATCTTGTTTGAGGTGAACCTTTAGAGTGTGTTTCCAAAGATTGCGGTCTGCAGCTATTTCTTCCCAGGCTGCAGGGTTTATGTTCAGAGTCTTCATGTCATGTTTACACACGTCTACAAATCGAAGTTTTGAGCGCCCCTCTAGTCCTTTTGCCATCTGCCAGTATCAAACTCCATGAGTTCAAACAGCAGGTAACTGAACGGTTTGCCAATCATGTGATCGCAAAATCTGTTCTTGGTGAGGTCAGAAAAGTTCTCTGTTAGAGGTGAAATACAAATTCTGACCTTAACACCACATGGTGACTATATTAGTCCTCTAATTCCCAGCGACATAAGGAAAAAAAAATAACTATCCTTATGGATCTGCATAATCTTCTTCAGTCTGTTGATATAGAAGACCTAGTATTGCAACAACTCCATGTTTAGTGTCAGCAGTGGTGGATCTGTTGATATAGAAGACCTAGTATTGCAGAAATATTCATGTTTAGTGTCAGCAGTGGTGGATCTGTTGATATAGAAGACCTAGTATTGCAACAACTCTAAGTTTAGTGTCAGCAATGGTGGATATATTGATATAGAAGACCTAGAATTGCAGATACTCTAGGTTTAGTGTCAGCAGTGGTGGATCTGTTGATATAGAAGACCTAGTATTGCAACAACTCTAAGTTTAGTGTCAGCAATGGTGGATATATTGATATAGAAGACCTAGAATTGCAGATACTCTAGGTTTAGTGTCAGCAGTGGTGAATATATTGATATAGAAGACCTAGTATTGCAGATACTCTAGGTTTAGTGTCAACAGTGGTGGATCTGTTGATATAGAAGACCTAGTATTGCAGATACTCTAGGTTTAGTGTCAGCAGTGGTGGGTCTGTTGATATAGAAGACCTAGGATTGCAAATACTCTAGGTTTAGTGTCAGCAGTGGTGGATCTGTTGATATAGAAGACCTAGGATTGCAAATACTCTAGGTTTAGTGTCAGCAGTGGTGGGTCTGTTGATACAGAAGACCTAGTATTGCAGATACTCTAGGATGGATAAGATTCGATTTTCAGCAGAACCCGGGAAGTCAAGAAAATCATTGCCGCCTGTTACTTCAGCTTCCTGGGTCTACAAGCTAATGGCTAACTGCAACCTAGTGGCATCATCATCATCCATTCATTTCTCTATCACAGAAGTCTACAGACAGGACTAGGACATTCCTCATGTGGTCTCATAAAACAATCTTTTCATTCTGTCATCAGAGACCACAATGTGGAAAAGCTTATCCTGTCACGAAAAGTAAAAGAATTTATGTTTCTTGTTGCAGTTACATTATGCTCTTTGCTTGTTACCTTTATTTTGTTTGTTCAAAATGTGTGTTCTGCTTGTTCAACAGTATTATTCTATTATATTCATTGTTTATTATTATGAACATTATAGAAAGAGTTAACCATAAGTCTTTATCCATATTATAAAGGAGTCCAAGAAAAAGAGTTCTTAAATGTTATGTAGAGCCAGTCTTAACATATGGATGTGAATCATGGACAATAGGATAACAGACAAGAAAATCACTGGAGTCTGTAGAAATGTAGTTTCTACTCAGCAATAAGAGCTATATTATTCAAATTGTTATTTGTAATATTAACCTTTAACTCGAAGTATAAGTGTCAAGTTAGTAACTTTTAACTCTAGCAATAAGAGCTATATTATTAAAATTGTTATTTATAATATTAACCTTTAACCCGAAGTATAAGTGTCGAGTTAGTAACTTTTAACTCTAGCAATAAGAGCTTTTATTAACTACGAATATGAGTCATTACAGAAGAAACGAAAACACTCACATTACAGCTTTGTGGGATACATATGATGGGGAAAACTGTTTTCATTTACAAAAGAGTGGAAAAGTACGAGTGGAACATTATGTGATATCAGTATTTTAACATAGGGATTGCGCCCATTGTTATCTATGTTATCTAATTTTGTTATGTTTTGGATAATGTTCATACAGAAGAATGTTGAGAATACCATGGTCAGCTAAGAAGAGTAATGAAAATGTTCTGAAAGAAGTCAGAGCAAAAAGAGAGCTAATTTCCAATATTAGGAAGAAACAATCATCATTTTTTGGCCATGTAATGAGAAGGGAACAACTGGAATATATTGTAACAACTGGGAAAATTGAGGGACGAAAAGATAGAGGGAAGCAAAGAGTAAAGATACCAGACAGCTAAAGAGAATGAATTGGAGGAAGGTCAACAACCGAAATGATAAATAACTGTCGAGAATGAAAGTATTGGAGAGACATAATCACCTAAGCCAGCAGGCCCAGTACTTGATGATGATAAAGGAGTCATCATTAATCATTATGTGCCATGCCAGATAGCGCAGCTGATCATGTCCTTTCACAATTGTCTGTCCTAAACACGTCATATCAATATGATGTTGAATGTTTATCGTGCTATGACACCCAAGTTATTTACTATCGTCTCTCTATGTTGTCCATAATCTCACTACTCTTGTAGTTTGCCAGTTGTAACTAAGTTTACCAAATTGATTTTTGTTACAATGTGCTTAACAAAATTTGCTTTTCTTTTTATGATGATTTTTAGGAGCTCTCTTTTTGTGTTGGCCTCTTTGAGAATGTCCTTGCTTGTCTTTTTAGCTGTCCAGGGACTGCTCAACGTTCTTCTCAGAAATCCCATCTCTGTGGTCTCTAATCATCTCTTCATTTGTTTATCTGCTGTCTACGATTTTCTTCGAAAGGTCAGGTTTGGCTCTGTCTAGTATCTCCTTCCCTCCACTGGCCTATAGAACCCACCTGGACAGGGTAAAGTACCCATTTCGCCCCAGAATGAGGATTAATAACTTCGAGAAACAATACAATGTCTACTGTTAATTAACATTAATGGATGGGGGACTGCTTGGTCTTGAGACAGAGAGGTTGTGGGTTCAAATCCCGGCTACACTGGTTTATTTATGATTTTTCTCTGCGGCAACCACCCCTGGTCTCAGCAGTGAGGCCCGGCTTGAAACGTCAATTTCTCATCGACGGAAAAAATATGAGTACCTCCGAAGTTGGAGTTATCTGCCTGTGCGGCGAGGGACCCCTGTGCACATGGCTGCCAGGGAAAAATGGATTAACAAGCAAAAATTCAGTTCCTAGTCTCTAGGGACTTCGTCAGAGGCCAAAGCTGGCGAACGAAAAAAAAAAAACATTAATGGAGACTAATGCAGCAGCCATGTCTGAAAGCATCGTGTGCTACAGGAGACACCAGATCATCATCATGCTACTGTATTGAGTAAAAGAACATTTTTAAAGTATAAATTTTGGGAGGGAAAAGTAGAATTTTATTCTGAAGTTTTATGATTCAAGCAAAGATTTAAAATATATTCTATTTTTAAAATATGGTAATTTAGCTAAAAATTAGGTTTTAAAAAATGATGTGCCCATTCTAAAATAGAAAATAATGGAATTTTGTTCAGAAAGTATAGTATTTTAGAAAAAAAAAAGTTTTGAAACAGCTGAAAATGAATAAAGAGCTACTGAACATAATATGAGTGGGACAAATGACATTTTCTGTGCACACACAAAAACACAGTAATTCACTGAAAGATATCCTGGAAAGGAAAATACAGGGTGAAGGTGGCAGAGGTAGACAAAGACTATAATAGACTTACAACAGGAAGAGATGGGAAGAGATGGGTAGAGATGGGAAGAGGTGGGCAGAGATGGGAAGAGGTGGGCAGAGATGGGAAGAGGTGGGTAGAGATGGGCAGAGATGGGTAGAGGTGGGAAGAGGTGGGTAGAGAAGGGAAGAGGTGGGCAGAGATGGGAAGAGGTGGGCAAAGATGGGTAGAGATGGGAAAAGGTGGGTAGAGATGGGAAGAGATGGGTAGAGATGGGAAGAGATGGGTAGAGATGGGAAGAGATGGGCAGAGATGGGAAGAGATGGGCAGAGATGGGAAGAGATGGGAAGGGGTGGGCAGAGATTGGAAGATATGGGAAGAGATGGGTAGAGATGGGAAGAGATGGGTAGAGGTGGGAAGAGATGGGTAGAGATGGGAAGAGATGGGCAGAGATGGGAAGAGATGGGCAGATATGGGAAGAGGTGGGCGGAGATCGGCAGAGATGGGAAGAGGTGGTCAGAGATTGGAAGATATGGGAAGAGATGGGTAGAGGTGGGTAGAGATGGGAAGAGGTGGGCAGAGATGGGTAGAGATGGGAAGAGGTGGGCAGAGATGGGAAGAGGTGGGCAGAGATGGGTAGAGATGGGAAGAGATGGGTAGAGGTGGGAAGAGGTGGGTAGAGATGGGAAGAGATGGGTAGAGGTGGGAAGAGATGGGTAGAGATGGGAAGAGATGGGCAGAGATGGGTAGAGGTGGGCAGAGATGGGTAGAGATGGGAAGAGATGGGTAGAGATGGGTAGAGATGGGTAGAGATGGGTAGAGATGGGTAGAGATGGGAAGAGATGGGCAGAGATGGGTAGAGATGTGCAGAGATGGGTAGAGATGGGTAGAGATGGGAAGAGATGGATAGAGGTGGGCAGAGATTGGTAGAGATGGGTAGAGATGGGCAGAGATGGGCAGAGATGGGTAGAGATGGGTAGAGATGGGTAGAGATGGGAAGAGATGGGTAGAGATGGGCAGAGATGGGAAGAGATGGGTAGAGATGGGCAGAGATGGGAAGAGATGGGCAGAGATGGGCAGAGATGGGTAGAGATGGGAAGAGATGGGCAGAGATGGGAAGAGATGGACAGAGATGTTTTTCTTGTAACTCATTTTGGACAGAGATGTTTTTCTTGTAACTCATTTTCACTCTATTAGCGATTAAGGCTGTATCATCAGCATATAAACTATTGTACACGATATTAAAGATGATCTTCTTCAGCGTACACCTCTAGACATGATAATATTAATGAGTTCAAAGAAATCATTGGTCAGCTCAAGTCAGGTGACATCTCTATACATCTTCTCCTGATATGGTACCAGTGATGGCCACAAGCGCCTCCTCTGTTCATCAATGTTGAGCATGATTGTAGCAGATGTTCAGCTGTCATTTTAGCTGTGCCACAGTCGCATTCATCAGAGGATCCTATCCTCAGGATGTTGGAAAGATGGTACTTGAATCTATTATTGTCTGTTCGGAGTCTACGAATTATAGGAGACAAATAATAATAAATGAATATTATTATAGAGGGAAACTTCCGAGGTGATAATTCAGGGAATCATAGGAGGAAGAGATATGTGTTACAGCACTCAGAAAAAAATGACAAATAAATATCAACAGAAAAAAAACAAAGAACAATATATGGTCCGAAGCAGGATCGAACCCGTACTCCTTGGCACTGAGAACATTTTTTTCTGTTGTTATTTATTTGTCATTTTTTCTGTTGTTATTTATTTGTCATTTTTTTCTGAGTGTTGTAATACATACCTCTTTCTCCCATGATTCTCTACAAATTATTACTTGTTCTTTTCTGCTGAGCTTATAGAGAGTAAAGTAAAGTAAAGTAAAGTAAAGTAAAGTAAAGTAAAGTAAAGTAAAGTAAAGTAAAGTAAAGTAAAGTAAAGTAAAGTAAAGTAAAGTAAAGTACCCCCGTCACGCCAAGTGGCATATAGGGAATATGGTGTTAGTAACCGTAAATTTTACAGACCTTCGGCACATGATTTTTGGGGTAATGTGGTCGGTATTACGCCCGTGCTGCTTTACTTTCCCAGAAAAAAAATCCGGTACCCATTAAAGGCTAGGTGAACCGAAAGCCATCGATTGGGATTGAACCCTACCTCTTGTCCTTTGTAGTCCAGTTCACTAATCACTGAGCTGAGCTTATAGCAGCCTATTTTTGTTCTGGTAGCCCTGGTGTTCTGCAATCCATCTGTTTGTGTATTTGTTTCTGACAAACCTCTTTGGTTCCCCATAAGTTGTACTTGTATCTGGCTAGACTACTTTCCTTTGCTAGCCTATCTGCCTCATCTTTTCCAGGAATTAAAGAGGATATATTAGTTATTTTGTTCTTATTTATTAACATACTCATCTTGCTTTGGCCTCTTTCATAACGTTTTCATTACTCTTCTTAGATGTCCATGGTATTCTCAACATTCCTCTGTAAAACCACATTTCTACAGACTCCAGTGATTTTCTTGTCTGTTGTCCTATTGTCCATGATTCACTTCCATATACCCAACCTAAAATTGTGTTTTTAACATTGAACCATACTGCTGGGCCAATACTGCCCAATGTTGGCCTCGATAGCCTAGATGGGAAACCACCCGACTGGGCTACCGACGTTCAGACAACTTATGTTCGATTCCTGCTGGAAGTAGTGTGAGTTGTACTCGTGGTTGCAAAAAAAATAAATACTCCCATGGTTGACCCAGCCACTGGTAGAAATGGGTACCAGGACAGTACTCTGGGAAGGTGAGGAATGCCGCCTCGCATCATGAGTTTCGATGCTTGAAGCAATACTATCCAGAAGTCTCCAAACACTTCTTGATAGGTGGCTGGGCACTTGTGAGTGAAAACTTGCATGCTAAGACGCGGAATCACGTCTCGTACTTTACCTTTATTGTGCCATAACCATTGTGCCATATTGCTGTGCCATTAACATTGTGCCATAAACATTGTGCCTTATTGCTGTGCTATTAACAATGTGCCATATTGCTGTGTCATTAACATTATGCCTTATTGATGTGCCATTAACATTGTGCAATATTGCTGTGCCATTAACATTATGTCTTATTGATGTGCCATTAACATTATGCCATAATGCTGTGCCATTAACATTATGTCTTATTGATGTGCCATTAACATTATGCCATATTGCTGTGCCATTAACATTATGCCTTACTAATGTGCTATTAACATTATGTCTTATTAACGTGCCATTAACATTATGCCATATTGCTGTGCCATTAACATTGTGCCACCACTCATCACATTAGGTAATGCAGCTGCTGACAAGAATGAACCAGAATTCATGACCACACAAAAGACAACCATTGGACGATGCGGCCACGGTAATCCCAGAAAGAGACCCCTGACACCGCCTTCGAACAAAATGACAGTAGTGTCTGAGGAGTGTGATGAGACACTAGACGAAATCACATGGGGCTACGATGATTCTGCATCGCCCATCATGAAATTTGATGCTGTTACACGCAGCGAGCGCTTTATCCTAAGTTCGCCTGAGAAATCCAGCGCAGATCAATTGAAACGAAGACGCCTTTTAGCCCACAGGCGCAGAAAGAAAAGTGTTGAGGCACAAAAAGTTAAAGATGACATTACGCCCCTCAAAGAAAACATTGATGCCAGTGATAAGCCACATATAAAAATGTCTCCAAAATGCAGCTCCGCTGATGTTGAAAAGCAAATAAAAACACCAGTAGGGGACGTCAACAGCAAGAAAGGCAGTGCTACGAAAGTTGAATCAAAAACACTTCAGTTGAAAGTTGATAAACCAGTCACAGTAGCGCCTCTAAAGAAACAACAGTCAAAATCTATCATGCATCTTGAAGATCCCACTCCATTTGAGCCTTGTACATACACCTGCTCTATGATGGAGGGTGAAACAACTAACCGATGGCCAGAAAAGATTCAAGATGGCTCTTTTGTGTCTCAGAAAAATAAACACAGATCCAAGAAGCTCAATAAGAAGCGCAGCCATGTTTTTCCCATTGGATCTTTAGAGGTAAGAGTAATGGGTTATTATCTTTTGTTTTTTGTTATCATTTTTACTTTTGCGCATAACTGCTCATTTTTAATATCTGCCATTCATCTGTGTAGCAACCGATGTCATAACCACGGTTAAAAAAGTAAAGTAAAATGCCCCGTCACGCCAAGTGGCGTATAGGGAATATGGTGTTAGTGACCATATATTTTACAGACCTTCAACAAATGATTTTTGGAGTAATGTGGTCGGTATTACGCCTGTGCCACTTTACTTTCCCAGAAAAAAATGCGGTACCCATTTAAGGCTGGGTGAACCCGGAAACCACCCTTTTTTGAAATCCCCAGGGGAAAAGACAAAGAGGAAGACCAAGGAATTCTTGGAGAAGACAGATAGAAGCAGAGATGAAGATGATGGGGAAGACATGGAATGATCTTAAAAGAATGGAAAGAAACAGAACGGCTTGGAACGTGTTTTTGAAGACCTATGCTCCACAGGGAGCTGAAAGGTATAAGATGAAGAAACAGGAAGCCGTCGGTTGGGATCGAACCCTACCTCTTGTCCTTTGTAGTCCATTTCACTAGCCACTGAGCTATCACGGCAACCACGGTTAGGGGAGGGAATAATAGAGTCAATGCTACCTGCTCTGCTCATGTGGCCACTGGTGTCCTAACCATGGTCAGGGGAGGGAATAATAGAATCAGCCACCTGCCTATGGGGGTCAAGGACTTTCCACTGTCACCTGCCATAAAAGTTGGGGTCAAGGTCTTTGAAAGTGCTGCAGAATAATTTGTACACTGAGCTGAAGTCATCTTCACTGCTCTCACTAGTGTGTGACAGGCCTGCCTTTATACTGGGGAACACGCTCCGAGGGGGATCTTAGCACCATGGAGTTGTCTGTTGTTGTAATGAGGATAATCTGTCGACTAAACTAAACTGAGGAGGGGATGTGAGCACTATGGAGTTGTCTGTTGTTGTAATGAAGATAATCTGTCGACTAAACTAAACTGAGGAGGGGATATGAGCACTATGTAGTTGTCTGTTGTAATGAAGATAATCTGTCGACTAAACTAAACTGAGGAGGGGATGTGAGCACTATGTAGTTGTCTGTATGAAGATAATCTGTCGACTAAACTAAACTGAGGAGGGGATGTGAGCACTATGTAGTTGTCTGTTGTAATGAAGATAATCTGTCGACTAAACTAAACTGAGGAGGGGATGTGAGCACTATGTAGTTGTCTGTATGAAGATAATCTGTCGACTAAACTAAACTGAGGAGGGGATCGTAGCGCTATGGCGTTGTCTGTTGTTGTAATGAAGATAATCTGTCGACTAAACTAAACTGAGGCGGGGATCGTAGCACTATGGCGTTGTCTTTTGTTGTAATGAAGATAATCTGTCGACTAAACTAAACTGAGGAGGGGATGTGAGCGCTATGGCGTTGTCTGTTGTTGTAATGAAGATAATCTGTCGACTAAACTAAACTGAGGAGGGGATGTGAACACTATGGAGTTGTCTGTTGTTGTAATGAAGATAATCTGTCGACTAAACTAAACTGAGGAGGGGATATGAGCACTATGGGGTTGTCTGTTGTTGTAATGAAGATAATCTGTCGACTAAACTAAACTGAGGAGGGGATGTGAACACTATGGAGTTGTCTGTTGTTGTAATGAAGATAATCTGTCGACTAAACTAAACTGAGGAGGGGATCGTAGCGCAATGGAGTTGTCTGTTGTTGTAAGGAAGATAATCTGGGTTCGATCCCAACAGACGGCTTACGGATTCACCCAGCGTTAAATGGGTACCGGTTTTTTTTCTGGGAAAGTAAAGTGGCACGGCGTAACACTGACCACATTACCCCAAAAATCATGTGATGAAGGTCTGCAAAATGTATGGTCACTAACACCATATTCCCTATACACCACTTGGCGTGACGGGGCTCTTTACTTCCTTTTATTTTGTACTATGTCTATGGTGAGCTGTGTGAATTCAGGTTTGTTTATGTTACTTCCTAGCACCTAAGGAGTTGATTTGGAATAAGTAAATAAGACTACATTACTTTTCTTTGAAGACATGGTGTCAAACACAGTATTCAAACAGCACACTGCTGTTGCCATAGCTGTTATTTCTGCTTCATGATTGTTGCAGACTTCACCACACGGACATTATAGTTCTTCTGTACCATCCGGTAAGTGTATCAAAGTTCCATATCCAGTTCTGATAGTTGCCTCTGTAGCTGCACCATCATGCATCCAGTCATCTGGATAAGTATTGATGGTTTTCCATGTGGTGGTTGTTATATCACTGTATCTTCAGTAATCAAGAAAAGACGATGGTCATATGTTGGACATATGATTTGGAGAGATAATAACTGAATAACAAAGCAAGCCCTCATGTGGGAAACAACAGGTAAGAGGAAAAAAGGCTGACCCAGAGAGACTCCGAGAAGTACATTGATCAGAGAGGCAGGAGCAGCAGGAATCGGCTCCCTCAATGAGATAGATTTGTTTTCACAGAACAGAGACAAATGGTGAGATTTGATAAAAGATCTTTACAAGGATGGAAAGCTGGTAGAATAAAAATGTAGATAATCATTTTAATAATAATAATTTTAGAATATCAGTTCAGTATAATAATAGGGGGTATCGGTGGCCTAGTTGGGAAAACCACCCGACTGGGCTACAGACGTTCAGACAACCCGTGTTCGATTCCCTCTGGAAGCAGTTTGAGCTGTACTCGTGGTTGGAAAAAAAATATCCCCACGGTCGACCCAACCACTTCAGAAATGGGTACCAGGGTAGCACTCTGGGAAGGTGAGGAATGCCGCCTCGCATCGTGTTTCGATGCTTGAGGCGACACTATCCAAAAGTCTCCGAACACTTCTGGATAGGCGGCCGAGCACATAAGGGCGAAAACTCGCGTGCTAAGACGCCGATCCACGTCTTGTACTTTACCTTTATCGTTGCTTAGCAACCACTGACATCCTATGAGACAACTAAAATATCTGCCAAAAATAAACTTGTGTTATTTACCTTCATGGGGAGCCACGATAGTTCAGTGGTTAGTGAACTGGACTACAAAGGACAAGAGGTGGGGTTCGATCCCAACTGACAGCCTCCGGGTTCACCCAGCCTTAAATGGGTACCGGATTTTTTTTCTGGGAAAGCAAAGTGGCACGGGCGTAATACCGACCACATTACCCCAAAAATCATGTGCCGAAGGTTTGCAAAATTGTTGATCACTAACACCATATTCCCTATACGCCACTTGGCGTGACGGGTGCTCTTTACTTTTTTTTTTAATTTACCATCATTTCTTTACTTAGAAACCACTGACATCCTATGAGACAACTAACATATCTGCCAATAATAAACTGGTGTTATTTACCATCATTTCTTTACTTAGAAACCACTGACATCCTATGAGACAACTAACATATCTGCCAATAATAAACTGGTGTTATTTACCATCATTTCTTTACTTAGAAACCACTGACATCCTATGAGACAACTAACATATCTGCCAATAATAAACTGGTGTTATTTACCATCATTTCTTTACTTAGAAACCACTGACATCCTATGAAACAACTAACATATCTGTCAATAATAAACTGGTGTTATTTACCTTCATTTCTTTACTTAGAAACCACTGACATCCTATGAAACAACAAACTGCTCCAACTCTGGAGAAGAGAGTCTAAGCTCACCTGTCAGAGCTGAGACCCAGGTAGACATCATAGACCAGCAACAGCTCTACTGTAACCCCAGTGAGTCCGGCGCTGTCTGCAGGCGAGACAGTTGGATTTGGTTCTCCCCGGAAGCCCAGCCCAGCACTGAGAGCTATGCCCCGAGACAGAGACAACTCAGAAGTCAAGACCCAAGAGTAGTTGCTCTTGCAGCGGAGATTAAGTATGACCTTTGTTATCTTATCTTATCATCATCATTATCACGGGCCATACCGGTTGGCGTAGGCGATCATGTCCTTCCACAATCTTCTATCCACACTGCGTTGTATCAGTTTTGTTGATGATCGTTTTCCATGCCATGACACCAAGCTATCCAGCATTTTCTCTCTTTGTCGTCCACAATATCTTTTTCCTTTTATTTTGTTAATTGGAACCAAGTAGTCTAACTTTTGATCTTAAAAGAATGATAAAAAACAGAACGACTTGGAAAGTGTTTGTTGAAGACCTATGCTCCACTGGGAGCTAAAAAGGTAGAAGAAGAAGAAGTCTAACTTTTCTCGTCTCTTGATGTGTCGAAAAATGTTTCTTTTTTATTTTTTTTTAGGAGCTCCCTTTTTGTGTTGGCCTCTTTGAGAACTTCCTCATTGGTCTTTTTAGCTGTCCATGAAACTTTCAACATTCTTCTGAGAAATCCCATCTCTGTGGCCTCTAATTATCTTTTCATTTGTTTAACTACTGTCCATGATTCGGTTCCATGGGCCAGAATTGGTTCTATATAACACTTATGAACTCTCTTTCTCACTTCTGTTGACATAGATTTGTTGCATAAGATATTTTTCATTTTCTGAAATGCTATTTTGGCCTGAGCAATTCTGCTTTTTATTTCTGTGGTGCATCTTCCATCTGATGTTATTATCGTGTCCAAGTATTTGACGCGTTGCACATCTGATCATAGCATACACTTAAGTTGTTGATCATCAGTTCCATTCATAATTAAAAGTTCTTTTACTTGACAGCTACACCTCTTCTTTGGGGTCTCGGTAGCCCAGTTGGGAAAACCACCTGACTGGGCTACCAACATTCGGACAACCCGTGTTCGATTCCGGCTGGGAGCAGTGGGAGTTGTACTCGTTGTTGGAAAGAAAATACCCCTGCGGTCGACCCAGCCGCTGGCATAAATGGATACCAGAGTAGTACTCTTTGAAGGTGAGGACTGCCGCCTAGCATCGTGAGTTTCGATGCTTAGAGCGACACTATCCAGAAGTCTCCGAATACTTCTGGATAGACGGCCGAGCACATATTGGTGAAAACTTGCATGCTAAGGTGCCGATTCAAGTCTCGACCTTTACCTCTTCGCTGTCTGCCTTTAAGGGGACAATATGCCCCTGGAGTTATATTGTTTTGTGGTGTACAATGAACTATGATATGGGGGACTGGTTGGTCTCGAGGCAAGACGCCGGCCTCGAGACAGAGAGGTTGTGGGTTCAAATCCCGGCTGCGCCAGTTGGGATTTTTATTTATTATTTCTCTCTGCCACAACCACCCCTGGTCGAGCGAAGCCTGGCATGAAACGTCAGTTACTCATGGACGGAAAAAATATGAGTACCTCCGAAGACGGGGTCATCTGCCTGTGCGGCGAGGGACCCCTGTGCACACGGCTGCCAGGGAAAAACGGATTAACACGCAAAATTCGGTTCCTAGTCTCTAGGGACTTTGTCAGAGGTAAACGCTGACGAACGCAAATATATATATATTATATGCATCTTTTGGCCCAGTATATTCAGCTTTAGCATGCACCGGGTTGCCTATCCTCTCAATACCTACCCACTTAGTCAGACTGGTTAGTCATTAACCAGAATCTCATGAAAAAATATCAATGCTGATCAACTATTGACTATTCATTTGCTCTCTCTCTCTCTCTCTCAAACAGGAAGCTGGAAACATAGACATGGGACACTTATCATTAAACATCTCTAGACATGGGACACTTATCACTAAACATCTATAGACATGGGACACTTATCACTAAACATCTATAGACATGGGACACTTATAATTAAATATATACATACATGGGACACTTATCACTAAACATCTATAGACATGGGACACTTATCATTAACATCTACATACATGGGACGCTATCACTAAACATCTACATACATGGGACATAATTAATTAAACATATACATACATGGTACACTTATCACTAACATCTACATACACGGGACGCTATCACTAAACATCTACATACATGGGACACGTATAACTAAACATCTACATACATGGGACACTTATCACTAAACATCTACATACATGGGACACTTATTACTAAACATCTACATACATGGGACACTTATTACTAAACATCTACATATATGGGACACTTATTACTAAACATCTACATACATGGGACACGTATTACTAAACATCTACATACGTGGGACACTTATCACTAAACATCTACATACATGGGACGCTTATTACTAAACATCTACATACATGGGACACTTATCACTAAACATCTACATACATGGGACACTTATCAATAAACATATGTAGACATGGGTCACTTATCACTAAACACCTATAGAGATGGGACACTTATCACTAAACATCTGTAGACATGGGACACTTATCACTAAACATCTGTAGACATGGGACACTTATCACTAAACATATGTAGACATGGGACACTTATCACTAAACACAACTTCGCTATTTGAAATCTGTTATGTTAAATGTACATGACTTTTATTTGATGAGAAAATATTTCATGGTGAAAAGAAAGAAAATTGAATCCATCGTTTCTCTGTGATTTTACACTCCTCAAGTCTCTGGTTAGTGAAATCCTATGTCTAGCCCTATCAGATAATGACGATAAACAGGAGATCTTGTGTGCACTAGCGAACTTAAACTCTTTACGTACATTTCGCCGCACTGTGCGCCATGCTGATTTAGGCCGCATACGTTTCGCCGCATAGTGCGTCACTCTCAATCTGATTAGTGTGAACCGTCATCAAACCATATTCTTTTTACATGTCTTGTACCATCTGGGTATTCGTGAAATCTAATACCTTGTTCAATTATCTAAACATTCATATATAATATGTTATCATCATCATCATCAAGTACCGGGCCTGCTGGTGTAGGTGATCATGTTTCTCCACAACTTTCGATCTCGACAGTTATTTATCATTTCTGTTGTTGACCTTCTGCCAAGCCATTCTCTTAAGCTGTATGGTATTTTTTCTCTTTGCTTCCCTCTATCTTTCGTCCCTCAATTTTCCCAGTTGTTACAATATATTCCAGCTGTTCTCTTCTCATTACATGGCCAAAAAATGATGATTGTTTCTTCCTAATATTGGAAATTAGTTCTCTTTTTGCTTTGGCCTCTTTCAGAACGTTTTCATTACTCTTCTTAGCTGTCCATGGTATTCTCAATATTCTTCTGTAAAACCACATTTCCACAGCCTCCAGTGATTTTCTTGTCTGTTGTCCTATTGTCCATGATTCACATCCATTTGTTAAAACTGGTTCTACATAACATTTAATAACTCTTTTTCTTGTTTCTATTGTCAAAAATGGATTGCGTAGTATCTTCCACATTTTGTTAAAAGCTGATTTTTCCTGAGCCATTCTGCATCTCACCTGTGTTATACACCTGCATCTGAGGTTAACAATGTTGCCATATAATATGTTATATGTTAGATAAATTGAAATATGTAAATTGATTCTTAAAACCATGAAAAATGTTGCCTCTGAATTATTTTCAGTTGCATCCATAAAATAGCTTCCACATGGAAAGAGAGAAAGAATTCTTGACAGTTACAAATAAAAATAGAGTAGGTCACAAGACTAAAAACGGCCACAACTCAGGGGGCAAAATTTTCTGCTAAAATTACCACATTGATGAATCCCAGGCTGTGCCACTGAGTTTATGCATGTGGTCAGGGTTTCTCATCTGAGTTTCTCGATATTTTGAGATACATATATGAGATATGGTTATATATAAGTGTTATAAATGAGTTGTCACAATGATAAATGAACTAACATGAGGATTTATAAATGAGTTGTCACAATTATAAAAAAACCAACATGATGGGTTATAAATGAGTTGTCATAATTATAGATGAGCCAACATTGGGGGATTATAAATGAGTTGTATAATTATAGATGAGCCAACTTGGGGGACTATAAAAGAG
Source organism: Megaustenia siamemsis (assembly GCA_032433765.1). NCBI lineage: Eukaryota > Metazoa > Mollusca > Gastropoda > Stylommatophora > Ariophantidae > Megaustenia > Megaustenia siamemsis. Next base: position 21,594,346 of record JAVIAB010000026.1, on the reverse strand, counting down.
TTGTCATAATTATAGATGAGCCAACATTGGGGGATTATAAATGAGTTGTCATAATTATAGATGAGCCAACATTGGGGGATTATAAATGAGTTGTCATAATTATAGATGAACCAACATTGGGGGATTATAAAAGAGTTGACATGGGATGAAATGATTATAAATGAGTTGTCACAATTATAAATGAACCAACCAACATGGAGGATTATAAATGCGCTGACATAGAGGGGATGGTTTAAGGTTCTCACAATTATAAATGAGTTGTCACAACTATAAATGAACTGTCACAATTATAAATGAGCTGACATAGGAGGAATGGGTTAAGGTTCTCACAATTTATAAATGAGTTGTCAAAATTATAAATGAGCTGACATAGGAGGGATTGATTAAAGTTCTCATAATTATAAATGAGTTGTCACAATTATAAATGAGTTGTCACAATTATAAATGAATTGTCACAATTATAAATGAGTTGTAACAATTATAAATGAGCTGACATAGGAGGAATGGGTTAAGGTTCTCACAATTTATAAATGAGTTGTCAAAATTATAAATGAGCTGACTTAGGAGGGACGGATTAAAGTCCTCATAATTATAAATGAGTTGTCACAATTATAAATGAGCTGACATAGGAGGGATGGATTAAAGTTCTCATAATTATAAATGAGTTGTCACAATTATAAATGAGCTGACATAGGTGGGATAGGTTAAAGTTCTCATAATTATAAATGAGTTGTCACAATTATAAATGAGTTGTCACAATTATAAGTGAGTTGTCACGATTACAAATGAGTTGTCACAATTATAAATGAGTTGTGACAATTATAAATGAGTTGTCACAATTATAAATGAGCTGACATAGGAGGGATGGATTAAAGTTCTCATAATTATAAATGAGTTGTCACAATTATAAATGAGCTGACATAGGAGGGATGGATTAAAGTTGTCATAATTATAAATGAGTTGTCACAATTATAAATGAGTTGTCACAATTATAAATTAGTTGTCACAATTATAAATTAGTTGTCACAATTATAAATGAAGTGTCACAATTATAAATGGAACAACTTGAGGGATTATAAAATGGACTGGCATATGGGGAGGTAATAAATGAACTCATGTGAAGGATTATAAATGGAATCATATCTATCTATAGTCCTTTTAAGCCAAAGGGACAGAAGTGTCAGACGTTGTTTTGTCAAATGTCAACCCTTGCACAGGACCCGCATTGTATCTTGCCACACAGCTCTGTTCTGGGCGAGTTGCTCAATCTTGGTGAGGGAGCAGATGCCTGCTATTGTTGCCTCTTACCTCAATATTCTTTGTAGTGTTTCTCTTGGCCGACCTCTTTTTTCTTTTACCCTCTTGTTCCCATTTGAGGGTTTGCATTGAGATTCTCTTGTTGTCTCTTCTCGTCACATGACCAACATATTCTTCTCTTGATTATAGATGAAATTGTCGGATGTTTTGTCATATCTCTTATTTCTGTCCATCATCGAGTGCCATCTCCGCAACGAAGGTTGGCTACCATGGAGCGCCATTCTGTTCTGTCTCTTGCTTTGATGGTGCAGGTTGTCATAGGCTGGTTTGTCCATCTTTTGATGTTACTCATCCATGTTAGTCTTGGTCTACCTCTGCCTCTTTTACCTTGTATTTTCCCCTCCAGGATTACTTTTAGTAGGCTGTTGTGTCTTTTAACATGGCCCAAAAATTGCATTTGTCTTGTTTGAATTGTGTTTAGTAGTTCTCTTTTTATTTTTAGTTGTTTCAAGACTTCATCATTTGTTTTCTTTTCCTTCCATCCAATTCTACCTATTCTTCTATATATCCACATTTCAAAGGCTTCAATTCTCTGTTCGGTTATCTTGTCTGATGTCCATGTTTCTGCACCATATAGGAATGTTGAGAAGATATAACATTATGCTATTCTTAGTTTTAGCCCTGGTGTTATTTTTTTTTATGTTAGTATATTTTTCATGACATTAAAATAACGGTTTGCCATTCCTATTCTTTTGTTTATTTCAGTTGTACATTTTCCATCACTGGTTATAGTATGTCCAAGGTAGTTGTAGTTCTGAACTGTCTCCAGGTCTATTCCTTCAATTTTTTTTTATTTCTTCACTTGATGTTAATATGGTTCTATATTTGTTCATAACAGGTGCTCTCTTAAATGCAAAGATGTTTATTAGCATCATCTGTACATTATACAGAGTTTTACTATCACCTATCATTGCTGCTCTCTCAGCCAGCAATGCCAGGTTATCTATCTATCTATCTTTCGTTCGCTCGAAGTATTGTCTATATCAGCAATGTCGTTTCCTGTATGAATGTTACTGTCTTTTGTAATTCTTGCAGTGGCCCATATAGTTTTGTCTGTAGTGTTGTATCTATGGGCCAATGGATTTTCCTCAGTCTACTATATTCAGTGCAGTCTTGAAGTATGTGTTCAGCAGTCTGGGGTGCCTGTCCACATGTACAAGTAGTTGATGTACCGATATCTATATAGTTTCTCTGGCTGAGCTTTTTACTTTGTTGTCTAGTATTTTTTTTTTTGTATGTTGCTTTTGCCAGATCTTTTGCCAGATCTTTTGCCAGATCTTTTGCCAGATCTGTCTTTACGTTCATCATAGCTGTCTTTGCTTCTCTTCTTTTTTGTATATGTTTCAATGTAATTTCAGAAATGGTCTCATATATAGCATTACATATTATGAAATTGTAATTGCACCCAAATTGTGAATTATAAATGGGCTTACTTGGAGGACGTGATATAAATGGGCTTACTTGGAGGATGTGATATAAATGGGCTTACTTGGAGGATGTGATATAAATGGGCTTACTTGGAGGACGTGATATAAATGGGCTTACTTGGAGGACGTGATATAAATGGGCTTACTTGGAGGGAGTGATATAGATGGGCTTACTTGGAGGACGTGATATAAATGGGCTTACTTGGAGGACGTGATATAAATGGGCTTACTTGGAGGACGTGATATAAATGGGCTTACTTGGAGAAAATGCGTAGCCGCGATAGCTCAGTGGTTAGTGAACTGGACTACAAAGGACAAGGGGTAGGGTTCGATCCGATCGACGGCTTTCGGGTTCACCCAGCCTTAAATGGGTACCGGATTTTTTTCTGGGAACGTAAAGCGGCACGGGCGTAATACCGACCACATTACCCCAAAAATCATGTGCTGAAGGTCTGTAAAATTTATGGTCACTAACACCATATTCCCTATATGCCACTTGGCGTGACGGGGTACTTGACATTTTTACTTGGAGGAAGTGATATAAATGGGCTTACTTGGAGGAAGTGATTTAGATGGGCTTAGTTGGAGGGAGTGATATAGATGGGCTTAGTTGGAGGGAGTGATATAGATGGGCTTACTTGGAGGAAGTGATATAGATGGGCTTACTTTGGAGGAAGTGATATAGATGGGCTTACTTTGGAGAAATTGATATAGATGGGCTTACTTTGGAGGAAGTGATATAGATGGGTTTACTTGGAGGAAGTGATTTAGATAGGCTTAATTGGGGGAAGTGATATAGATGGGCTTACTTTGGAGGAAGTGATTTAGATGGGCTTACTTTGGATGAAGTGATATAGATGGGCTTACTTGGAGGAAGTGATATAGATGGGCTTACTTTGGAGGAAGTGATATAGATGGGCTTACTTGGAGGAAGTGATATAGATGGGCTTACTTTGGAGGAAGTGATATAGATAGGCTTACTTGGAGGAAGTGATATAGATGGGCTTACTTGGAGGAAGTGATATAGATGGGTTTACTTTGGAGGAACTGATATAGATGGGCTTACTTAGATGAAGTGATATAAATGGGTTTACTTGGAGGAAGTGATATAGATGGGCTTACTTAGATGAAGTGATATAGATGGGTTTACTTGGAGGAAGTGATATAGATGGGTTTACTTAGAGGAAGTGATATAGATGGGCGTACTTGGAGGGAGTGATAAAGATGGGTTTACTTAGAGGAAGGGATATAAATGGGCGTACTTGGAGGAAGTGATATAAATGGGCGTACTTGGAGGAAGTGATATAAATGGGCTTACTTGAAGGAAGTGATATAAATGGGTTTACTTGGAGGAAGTGATTTAGATGGGCTTACTTGGAGGAAGTGATATAAATGGGTTTACTTGGAGGAAGTGATATAAATGGGCTTAGTTTGGAGGGCGTGATATAGATGGAGTCTGAAAGGAGAGTATTATAATTGTGTTGGCTAAGGAAATTATAAATGGGCTTACATGTGAGAAAGTTTATAAATAAGCATACATCGGAGTAGGAGAGTTATAAATGAGTTCAATTGAGAGGTTATAAATTGACCCGCTTAAATGATTGAGAGCCGCGATAGCTCCGTGGTTAGTGAACTGGACTACAAAGGACAAGAGGTGGGGCTCGATCCCAACCGACGGCTTCCGGGTTCACCCAGCCTTAAATGAGTGCCGGATTTTTTTTTTCTGGGAAAGTAAAGCGGCACGGGCGTAATACCAACCACAATATCCCAAAAATCATGTACGGAAGGTCTGTAAAATTTATGGTCACTAACACCATATTCCCTATACGGCACTTGGCGTGACGGGGGTACTTTACTTTTTTACACAAATGATTATAAATAACATATGTTTGGAAATTAATTTGTTGATACATTTTTGTTATAGACTAACAAGTATTTATGCCGTGTTTGCTTGACAGGCGACAGGAAGAATTAAACAGGGACATTGAAAGAACAGCAGAATCATTGATTGACACCTCCTCTTCTCCATCAGTGGGAGGAGTTAAGGGAAGCAAGAGCAGGACTGGAAAAAACAGAGCTTCTAAAAATAGAATCGGTAGGAGATCGAAACGAATGCCTTACAGTAGAAATCATAAGCTAGCTCAGACTAACTCGTCTCCAACATCAGATCTTGGATACAGTTATGAGAGTCTTGTAAAAAGTAAGCCTGCATTGAAAACTAGCTCCTCAAATGTTAGGACTCCATGTTCGAGTAAACTGAAGAGTCTAGCCAAAGCAGGACCAGAAAAATCTGAGAGTAAAATGAAGCAAAGGAAGACATTGCCAGGGAAACATGGCAGAAAAAAATCCACTGTTAAAACATCAATAAATAATGATGGTGACAGTTCAAACAGTCTGGATGATCCAGTAGATAAAGAAAGGGATAAAACATTTAGTACAAATCTACTGATGAGTAAGGAAGGGTTGAAGGATAACAAAGGATACAAGGTTGTTGACATTAAGCCACATCGGTATAAAGATCATAGTATATTACAAGACATGGATTTAGGTACACTCAAATTAGATCACAGGACAGATTTCAATCAGTTGGCTGTACCTTTCAATGAGTTAACAAAGCCCAAAGAACTTGACTATGGATTTCCTCAAAGCCTAGCTCACTTGAAGCAATCTGAGTCAAACATCCACAGCTTGTCAGCAGAACCTACATATAGTTATGACCCAGATGAAAACATTTTAAAACATGCACCATCTTCAAAAGACTCGTTGGCCACATTATCAAACACCCAGTATTTGTTGTCCTGTCTGGAAGCCCAGCTTTTCGGGACAATGATGGCTACAGCAGCTCAAGAGCAACTCCAATCTGGCACACAGAATGAAGCTTGTGATAATGAAAGGGTAACTCGAACCAAACTTGACAAACACAGAAATAGCACACAGAGTAATCCCATATACTCTCAGTCAAATCTAGAAACACAAAAGAAAAGACTGGTTTGGTCACCAATATTTCATTCCAATTCAGTTTCAAAAACCGCCAGACAAGTTGGTCAGAAGCCAAATATGAAACAGAAAGCAAAAACTGGGCACCTGTCAGTGTTTAAGTCACAGGAGACCGCCAAGGAGAAACCAGTATCTAACTCCTCTTCAAATCCTTCAGGAGAACATTCTTCATGGCTTAAGCTTTGTCATAATGAACTAACTTCCAAATCAAATTCAGTATCATCAAAAATGAATTCTGATGACTCAGTTTCTGATAAAAGCCCACAGAGGAGTTCCTCACTAGAATCTAAGTTGAATGAATTTGCTAGCAATGTCAAACTGGAACATGAAACAAGTGGCATTGAAGATATGGTTAATCAAGAAGTCAACACAGCCATCCACAAACTCTTGTTCGATTCCGATAGGTCTCAGTCATCTTACAGCCAGCCCAGTATGCCAGGTAATCTTCTGCATGATTTTATTGATGACAATAAATGCCAACATGGCAATGACTGTGACATAGAAGACTTATTAGGGAATGAAAAAAAAAACTTCACAGAAGCGATGATTGATGAAAATTCGCAATCCCAATCTTTAGACGATGATATGCGAGAGATGAATGATGAAAATGCAACACTGTCTTGTAATTTAACCTCAACTGCTGATAATTGTTTATTCAACTCAATTCAGCCCGCCTGTATCAATAATTTTCTCCCTTGCCAACAATTGATAAATACAGCAAAAACAAAACGAACAAATATATACACGCGAAATTATTACCTTGGAAAACGAGTCACGCTGAAGAACAAAAGAGAGGAAATAAAGACACCGATAAAACCACCAGCCAGCTCCTCTCTGTCACGCTGGAAGAAAACAAATATAACTTGGTCGAAAACGGTATCTTTACATCTATACTCACCATCAACACGGCCAATCTCACCAAGGACTCGGAGACGACAGAAGAATTATGAACAAGAGATGAAAAAACTAAAGCCCTGTCTGAAAGTAACACACAGTCTCACTGAACAAACCGGAACGTCAATTTCTTTTTCTGATAATTCTTTGCGGCAGTGCATGCGCAGCGTGGTGTCCGATTCTGCCATAGCACTCAAGACAGAGAAAGAAGATATTCCGAATTTAGGAAAAGTCAGCCCTCTGGTTATGACTAATGTAAAACCGCTTGAAAATATAAATGGTGCTTCAGAGGAAAACTTAAATCACTTCTCTGAGATACGCAAAACCGAGAAACCTAGTAGCCTATCTGTTTGCAAAGTTAAAGTCAATCCAAAGATACCGAAATATTCAACGTCGAAAGCGGTTGACACGCCTTACAAGAAATCACTGGATGGGACCAACAATATTACAGCAGCCAGTTTTGGTAGAAAAGAAAGTTCAACGCGCCAGGGCGTTAATAAACCAACAGGCTCAAAGAATAATTCATCCAGCACTGTCCCTTACAGAAGTTATAAAGCTCCAATTTCTGGCCGGTCCAGGATACCCACAAGGATTGCCCAGCTGTTCTTTGTTACCGAGACAGAAGTAGGTCCACGCAGAAAGTCTTCACAGAATGAAGATTACAACACACTTGAGCTTTCAAAACAAAGCCAAACGGGCACATCTGAAGTCCCTCACATGCCTGTAAACCCTTGAAAACGTGTTCATTTGTTAACATTGACGTGCCATTTCAAAATAATGATCACGATTCCAAACTGGTACATAAAAGTGACTCTAAATCACAAAATAATAAGAAGAATGAATCATTTATGAAAGCTTTAAATTGCACAAATGGACTGGAAAGTGTGAAGGAAACCAGATCAGAAACTATGAAGAATATTTGTTCAAGGAAAGCACACATGATGAATACACAGATTGATGTAGTGGATGCACCCTTTCAATACAACCCACCAAGGATTAAATATGATAATGATGAATGTTGTAACAGAAGTGGTCTGTCAGAATCTGATAAGACCAATTCATATAATCTTGTTTACCTACAAGACCAAAATAAACATGAACAGCAGCAGTCACAATTTGATGTTGCTGATGTTCCTTTAAAACATGAAATGACAAGCATTAAATGCTCCACTGATGAACTCTGTGATAGACATGATCTGTCTAAATCTCATCGGACTAATTCATTTCATTTTGGCTACCTACAAGACCAAAATAAACATGAACAGTGGCAATCATCGTCCAAATGGAAACAGTATCCACCCTTGCTGCCATCAACAGTGGCTCTGCCTCAGACTTCTTCAGATGAAGAAGAAAGCTTCCAATATGGTCCAAATAAAGATGAAGACCATTATCCTGTACACAGAACTGAATGTCTAGAATGTGTGACTTCCTGTGACAAAGATGCAAACATCGTGAACTCTCCCACAACCAGCAAACAGTTGGAGATTACCATTTCTAACCAAGACTCAGGTTTTGATGAATCACTAACAGAGATAGCTTGTTTTGAACATACTTCCCAGAAGTTTCCTTCAGACCTCACAAGATATGGGTTCAGTCCTTGCTGGTCTATAACAACAGATGGGAAAGAAGAGCCACCTGAGATGACATGCCAGTCTGTTTTATCTTACTCTGACACATCCCATTTATCAGAACTTGTCCAGAGCAGTTTCGTGTCCAGTGACTGCATATCTGAGAGGAGTACTGTTTCCCCTGTAGGTGGAGACACTTACAGCTCTGTTTCTTCTCTGATGGGGCGAGATGTCTGCAATGTTCATAACATAGGAGAGAGAAGTGTGTGCAATTTTCCTTCATTAGCGGAGAAAGATATTTGCAGCGTTTCTACGCTGATGGAGAGAAATGCTTGCAGTGTTTCTTCATTGGTGTCGAGAGAAACATGCAATCTTTCTTCTCCAGTGGGGAGAAAAACTTGCAGTGTTGCATCTTCTGCAAGGAGAGAAATTGATAATTTTATTCCTTCTTTATGGAGGAAAGATTTGGGAAGGATTCCCTATTTGGTAGGAAAAGACACTTGCAAAACTACCTCACTACAAGAAAATGACACTTGCAGTACTCTTGTATTAGTAGATAAAGACACTTGTGATGTTCCCTCATTGGAAGGAAAAAATATGTGCAATATTCCCATACTAGGAGGAAGAGATACTTGCAATGCTCCTTCACTGCACTATAAAGGCACTTGCAATATACCTGTACTAGTAGGAAAAGACACCTACAATTCTCCCTTACTTCAAAGAAAAAACACAAGTAACATTCTTATAACTGTAGAAAACGACACCTGCAATACTCCCTCATTACAACGAGAAGACACTTGCAATCTTCCTTTAGGAGTAGGAAAACACACAAGCAATGTTCCGTCACTACAAGGAAAAAACACTTGCAATACTCCTGTACTAGAAGGAAAAGATGTTTGCAATATCCTCTCATTAAATGGAAAAGATACTTATAATATTCCTATATTATTAGAAAGAGACACTTGCAATACTCCTCCACAACAGGGTAAAGATACTTTTAATATTCCTGTACTAGTAAGAAAACGTACTTTCAACACTCCCTCATCTCAAGGAAAAGACACTTGTGACATTACTGATGTAGTAGGAAAAAGCACTTGCTATATTCCCCCACTACAAGGAAAACACACTTACAAAAATCCTTTACTGGTAGAAAGAAACATTTGCAGTGCTTCTACTTTAGTAAGGAAAAATACTTGTAACGTCATTCCTTTGTTAATGGATTACCATTCTGCGTCCAAAGAAAGTGAAAAAGCGCAAATCAGTGAATCCACTAACACAACTCAAAACGTGTTGGAATTGACACAAGAAATGCGCAACATGAGTTGCAGAACATCATCACGGGTAAAACTTCCGTTCAGCTGTTTTAAACATTTTTCAAAAAGTACACAAGAGAAAGGCTTTAAAAAATATATAATGGTTCACAAAAAGAGGAGTAAACGGTTAGAAAATAAGAGAAAATTGATCTCTACTTTGAAAAGAGCCATACTCAATCCATTCTCAGTGAATGATTGTTTGTCTGTGTTTGGTAAAGAAGGGAAATGCATGCCTGCTGCAGTCAGCAGTGCTGTGGACATGGTTAAAGGTATTCATGCTCCTGTAGGATTGAGTTATAAAAATAGTGGGAGAACAGAACTTAGTTCTAGTTTTTCTTGTCTTAATTCTGTTGCTGGGATGATAAAGAATGTACCGGCACAGCCTGGTGACCTTATCATGTCTCACCACAATCATGACATGCAATGTTCAGAAGAGAGCCCCTCACTCAAGGATATAATTGAGTGCTCGTCAACCAGCTATGGCTCTAAGTCTGAGGAAGAATTAATGAACATCCCAAATTCATCCTCAACTGGATTGGACATTGCATGCCTGTCTTCATTAGAGTCCCTTGTTGCTGTTAACTCTCAGCAACCCAAAGATGTTCCTCGTTCATCAAAATCAAATTCCTCTCTGGAAGTAAACCTGCTCTTTGACGGGCTTGTGTTTGGTGAGACACAAGTAACAGAGTTTTCAGGAGTTGCCAGTTTGAATTTCAGTGACAAGTTTTCCAACCTTAAAGAAAATCTTTCTTTGCCGAAAAACCAACCTCAAACGAAGAAAAATCACTACCAAGAGGTGAATCCCGTGAGAGTGAATGTAACTGACGAGGCACATAATGTTCAACTTCCTCCAACGTCCTCTGACGAAGAGGAATGTCAAGATAATGTTCATTCTGACATAGTTCCCCATGAAGCAATGCGGCCTACGTCTATTCCACCTGTGGACAAGCATCGCCCACACACTCCAGATAACGTTAATCGTGTGTCCTCTGCGCTCTATACAAAAATAGACTTCCCCATGGGTTTAACGTGTCAACCCACATGTTCAGCACCAGTTGAGAAGAGCAGGCTAATTATACCAGCCCGGAGCGTGGCATTCTCTGAGCTCATTAAGAGATTTTGAAAGCTGTTGTGTCATTTCTTCTCATGTCGTCTTCTGCTAGTTTTTCTTTCAGCCATTTTGCAACTGCTAAAAATAATGCCAAATTCAATTTAATACACATGTGCTAAATGTTTCTTTCGTGCCAAGATTGTACTTATTTAGCGAAATAGAAATTAAAAAAAATAGTATTATCATGTGCCATGCATGTTGGCGTAGGCAATCATGTCCTTCCATAATTCTCTATCTACAGTGCATCATATCATGTTTGTTGTTGACTGTTTTCCATGCCATGACACCAAGCTATCCAGTATCTTCTCTCTCTCTGTCGTCCACAATTTCTCTTTCCCTGTATTTTTACCAGTTGTAACCAAGTTTTCCAACTTTCCTCTTCTCACGATGTGCCCGAAAAGTGTCAATTGTTTCTTCCTGATGTTTTTATGAGCTCGCGTTTTGTGTTGGTGGCCTCTTTGAGAATTTCCTCGGTTATCTTTTATTTTTCCTCTTTGATTCATACTTGCTTGGCCAGACTAGACTATTTATCTCTAGAGGCACAACGAAGAGGTGGAGTAGGATCTGGATATTTATGGTTCACAGATTCTGGCCCTAGCAGTCAGCTTTGAGCCACTGATGCTTTTCAGCCCTGGTGACTTCACGTGCACTTCACCGCCGTCTGTATCAACCTTAATCAGTTTTTGCAGTTATATCCCCCTTTTTTAAATATTGCCAAGTTGGATGTCTGATCCTTATCAAACCTTTTAAATTACATTTTATTTATGGACAGCTTGTCCAGGGAACTCTCAACATTCTGCTGAGAAATCCCATCCATATTGCCTCTAACCGTCTTGTCATTTGTTTGTCTACTCTCTATGATTCACTTCTATCGTACAAATATCATCATCATCAAGTACCGGGCCTGCTGGCATAGGTGATCATGTCTCTCCACAACTTTCGATCTCGACAGTTATTTATCATTTCTGATGTTGACCTTCTGCCAAGCAATTCTCTTAAGCTGTCTGATATTTTTTCTCTTTGCTTCCCACTATCTCTTCGTCCCTCAATTTTCCCAGTTGTTACAATATATTCCAGTTGTTCTCTTCTCATTACATGGCCAAAAAATGATGATTGTTTCTTCCCAATATTGGAAATTAGCTCTCTTTTTGCTTTGACCTGTTTCAGAACATTTTCATTACTCTTCTTAGCTGTCCATGGTATTCTCAACATTCTTCTGTAAAACCACATTTCTACAGACTCCAGTGATTTTCTTGTCTGTTGTCCTATTGTCCATGATGCCATATGTTAAGACTAGCTCTATATAACATTTAAAAACTCTTTTTCTTGTTTCTACTGTCAAAAATGAATTGCACAGTATCTTCCTCATTTTTGGAGAGCTGCTTTTGCCTGAGCCATTCTGTATCTCACCTCTTTTGTACATCTACCGTCTGAGGTTAACAAAGTTCCCAAATATTTAAATTCATTTACCTACAAATATATCCGGATAAAATTACCTTGGAAAGTGGGTCACTGTAAATAATAAATAGACTGTGGAGTTCCACATTGCCAGTTAATAATTTTGTTTTGTTTAGCAAATATACTTTGGCCAAAAACAGTTTCCTCGCAATCATATTCTCCATCTAAGAGATTCACTATGAAATAAGGCTCTCACTTATGGTCTATCATCGGGTTGCTTCCCCTTCTATATGTAGGAGCTCTTCACACCCAGCACGTTGGTGCGACAGCACTGCTGAGTGTGAACACATTGCAGGGTGTGAACACATAGTTAAGTGTGAGCACATCGTTGTGTGTAAGCACATTGCTGAATGTGAACACATTGTTGAGTGTGAACACACTGCTGGGTGTGAGCACATTGTTGAGTGTGCACACATTGTTAAGTGCGAACATATTACTGAGTGTGAACATATTGCAGGGTGTGAACACATTGCAGGGTGTGAACACACCGAATGTGAACACATTACTGAGTGTGAACACATTGCAGGGTGTGAACACATTACTGAGTGTGAACACATTGCAGGGTGTGACCGCATTGCAGGGTGTGAACACAGTACTGAGTGTGAGTACATTACTGAGTGTGAACACTTTACTGAGTGTGAATACATTACTGAGTGTGAACACATTATTGAGTGTGAACACTTTGTTGAGTGTGAACACATTGCAGAGTGTGAACACATTGCAGGTTGTGAACACATTACAGGGTGTGAACACATTGCAGGGTGTGAACACATTGCAGGGTGTGAACACATTACTGAGTGTGAACACATTGTTGATTGTGAACACATTATATCACTAGTCTACATAAAGCCGCAGTACCTGGGCCCTTTGACCCTGACATCTGTCTTTAACATGACTTGATTTGTTCATTGCTTAACGATGTTGACCTGGCACAGGCCATGTTTGACCTCAATTCAACATTTAATTGCCAAGTGTTATATGCACACGAGCGCCACCTGGTATTCTCTGTTATCGGAGATTGCTAGACGTTGAAACTCATAAAAAGTCAAGAGCCCCCGTCACGCCAAGTGGCGTATAGGGAATATGGTGTTAGTGACCATTTTACAGACCTTCAGCACATGATTTTTGGGGTAATGTGGTCGGTATTACGCCCGTGCCGCTTTACTTACCCAGAAAAAAATCCGGTACCCATTTACGGCAGGGCGACTAAGGTGGTTGATTGATGGCTTAACAAGCTGTCATTGTAAAAAGGTATTGTTATGGAAACAGAGCCATAGATTTTAGAAGCAGCGATCTCTGCAATATGTGCCATTTTGGCACGCAAGGTTTCTGTTTTTGAGATTGTGGTTCTGACCTATGTGCCGTCTTCGGCTCGAAAGGACAATAGATAGATAGAACCCTGAAGCCGTCGGTTGGGATTGAACCCTACCTCTTGTCCTTTGTAGTCCAGTTCACTAACTACTGAGCTATCACGTCTCCTAATATTGAAACTCATGCTAGCCATGAATTTGAAGAGACAAATTCCTACTTTTTTTGTGTGCAGGATTCAAACCCTGACCTTCTTTTCCAGAGGTTAACATCTTATCTCTAGACTCCACACCCACCCCCACCCCAATTCCCTAAACACAAAACAACTCTGTAATTTTCAGAGAGGCTCAGAAGTGATATTTTGGTTCTTTGGTTATGGAAGGCCCCGGTATCACTGCAAACGAATTAAAATCCATAATTGCTCAACCGCCCGTGCCAGTGGAATCATCCGAATTAATATCTCATCTCCTAAACAAAGAAAGGTAACTATAGTCCCCATCGTAGCAGTCTCAGCACACGCCAAAAGACATATGTGATATGAAAGCTCCGTTGTTAAAAAAAAAAAAACAAAAAAAAAAAAAACGATTCACCACATCAAAGATTTGAATCTGGACCATTCTGGTCACCAGCCTGCATTAACCAGTGGCATACTTTAACCAGATGGGAGCCGCGATAGCTCAGTGGTTAGTGAACTGGACTGCAAAGGACAAGGGGTAGGGTTCGATCCCAACCGACGGCTTTCGGGTTCACCCAGCCTTTAATGGGTACCAGATTTTTTTTCTGGGAAAGTAAAGCGGCACGGGCGTAATATCGACCACATTACCCCAAAATTCATGTGCTGAAGGTCTATAAAATGTATGGTCACTAACACCATATTTCCTATGCGCCACTTGGCGTGACGGGGGTACTTTACTTTTTTAAAAATACTTTAACCAGCCTCTCACTGCAACATTTTGCTTTCTTCAAGTTTCCCATACAAAATGTGTTCATGGGCGTGGTTGTCGGCAATTCCTCTTACATAGTCGCGGTCATCTTTGACTGTATAGACTACTGAATTATTTACATGTCAATTCTAGTTCCTCTTCAGTGGTTAATTTGTTTGTTGCTGCTTGTTGGCTTGCGTCGCCCGATGACTAAAGAAATTCACCTTCTCAGCATCCGCCCTTAAGAAGACGTTAAGTGGGCGTGTCTGCGTTGTGTTGTGGTTTACAGTATATCTGTGATATATGCGCCTTTCGGCCCAACACATCCGACTTCGGTATGTTATTTTTGAGTCACGGGTTGTGTTCCCTCTTCGATCCCTACTTGCTTGGCCAGACTAGACAGATTAGTCTGTTACTAGAGGCACCACGGAGAGGTGGAGTGGGGCATGGATGGTTCTGGTTCCTGTCGCAAACCATCTGCTGTGAGTCGCTGACAACTTCCTGCTCTGTTGCTGGGAGGCGACTTTTCATCCGTTAATTTGTTTGAACTGTGCTGCACCAAGGTAAAATATTTCTTTGAGCCAGGTAAATACTGTGGCAGTGAAATATTTGAAATAATGATAATCTTCTCCTTCTTCTTCTGTGACCATGGCTCATTCAGACTAGGATTCCGGGCTCTCTTATGAAGGCAGCTGTCTAAGTGATTCGGTTGCCCCGTAGAGTTTCTCTTCCAGTGAGGTGGGTGTGGGCCACATTGTCCTTCTCAGAGCTGTATGTTTGGGACAATCCTGTAGAACGTGTTTTGTTGTCATGTTATCTACTGTACAGTGGCACTGGCTGGTAGTTCCTATTTTTAATTTGGTGAACATGTGATTTCTCATTCTGTTGTGGCCAGTACGTAGGCGAAGTATGGTGACTTGATCTCTCCTTGATAGTTGGAGGTATCCGTCCCTCTCATTATACTTTGGTTGTTCTTGTTTCCATTTTTCATGATATAACGATATGACAAATTGTCTAGCTTGACTGTGTCTGTACCTGAATTTTGGCCACAATTTGCTTGCTTTGGCTTGCACCAACCTGGTAGTGCTGGCCAGATCTTAAGATATTTTCATCTGAAATATGTTTCAACATTCACAGATTTCAATTGAGAATAATGAAGTTGATTTATCATCAAGTTATTGACATTGACAATGTAGTTTTGAATGTTATTTCAGCTTCAGGCATGCTCTGATTTTAAATGTGGCTATAATCTTAGACATTGATTTGTGATTTCATTTGAGATAATTTATTTTTATATTTAGGTATAAGATGATTTCGTTTTTGATTATATGTTTAGACTTAAGATGATTTCATTTGAGGTTGTGTTATATGCTTGAGAATAAGGTGAGTTTATTTAGGACTATGTTTAGACATAGAATTAGTTAATTTGACATTGTATTACATGCGAGAGTATTCGCTAATTTTACTTAAGATTATGTGCTTAGAGATTACATCATTCACTTAATTTTATCAGTTTAGATGCTCGATGATATCACTTGGCATTATTATATGTTTAGACAAGAGATGACTTCGCTTGGGAATATGTTTAGACATGAGATGATTTCGCTTGGGAATATGTTTAGACATGAGATGATTTCGCTTGGGAATATGTTTAAACATGAGATGATTTCGCTTGGGAATATGTTTAGACATGAGATGATTTCGCTTGGGAATATGTTTAGACATGAGATGATTTCGCTTGGGAATATGTTTAGACATGAGATGATTTCGCTTGGGAATATGTTTAGACATGAGATGATTTCACTGGGGAATATGTTTAGACATGAGATGATTTCGCTTAGGAATATATGTTTAGACATGAGATGATTTCACTGGGGAATATGTTTAGACATGAGATGATTTCGCTTGGGAATATGTTTAGACATGAGATGATTTCGCTTGGGAATGTGTTTAGACATGAGATGATTTCACTGGGGAATATGTTTAGACATGAGATGATTTCGCTTGGGAATATGTTTAGACATGAGATGATTTCGCTTGGGAATATGTTTAGACATGAGATGATTTCGCTTGGGAATATGTTTAGACATGAGATGATTTCGCTTGGGAATATGTTTAGACATGAGATGATTTCACTGGGAATATGTTTAGACATGAGATGATTTCGCTTAGGAATATATGTTTAGACATGAGATGATTTCACTGGGGAATATGTTTAGACATGAGATGATTTCGCTTGGGAATATGTTTAGACATGAGATGATTTCACTGGGGAATATGTTTAGACATGAGATGATTTCGCTTAGGAATATATGTTTAGACATGAGATGATTTCACTGGGGAATATGTTTAGACATGAGATGATTTCACTGGGGAATATATGTTTAAACATGAGATGATTTCACTGGGGAATATGTTTAGACAAGAGATGACTTCGCTTGGGAATATGTTTAGACGTGAGATGATTTCACTGAGGAATATATGTTTAAACATGAGATGATTCCACTGGGGAATATATGTTTAAACATGAGATGATTTCGCTTAGGAATATATGTTTAAACATGAGATGATTTCGCTTAGGAATATATGTTTAAACATGAGATGATTTCGCCTGGGAATATATATTTAAACGTAAGATGAATTTGAAATTGCATGTTTGCACATAAGATGATTTTAGGTCAAAACTTGTTGAATGAGAAAGTTAGTATTTTAGACGTAGTCTTTGGTTTAGATATAAGATGAATTTGGCTATAATCTTATTGAGTATGAGTTGATTTTACTCACCAAATATGAAATGATTTCAGCAATAATCCTTGATCACTTCATCTAAGGTGTAGATCTGCCTTGAGTTTAGTTTTAGACATCAGATATATACATTTTTTGACTGACACAATTTTTAATGACTATAATTTATGCTTGATCTTGCACTTACCGTATAATAAACATATGCCAGGATTTGTAAGCCTAGTTGTTTTATATTAATAAAATCGTTATATTGACAACAGCCTGCGTTCTACTGTCTACAGACAATAATAAAAATGACCTTGTCCATTGAAAAAAAAGTAAAAGAAAATAAATTTCTGTTCTTCACCCAAGCCCAAATATAATTTAAAAGGTTTGACTAGAATCAGATATCCAACTTGGCAACATTAAAAAAAAAAACAGGGGATGTAACTGCAAAAACTTATTAAGGATCATACAGATCAGATGGCTGCAAAGTGCATGATCATCACCTGGACTGAAAAGTGTCAGTGACTCAAAGCTGACTGCTTGCGCCAGAATCTTTGAACCATAAATATCCAGATCTTACTGCACTTTTTTGTTGTGCCTCTACAAACAATTTGTTTGGCCGATGAATCATGGGCAATAGGACAACAGACAAGAAAATCACTGGAGTCTGTAGAAGTGTGGTTTTACAGAAGAATGTTGAGAATACCATGGACAGCTAAGAAGAGTAATGAAAATGTTCTGAAAGAGGTCAAAACAAAAAGAGAGCTAATTTCCAATATTAGGAAGAAACAATCATCATTTTTTTGGGCCATGTAATGAGAAGGGAACAACTGGAATATATTGTGACAACTGGGAAAATTGAGGGACGAAAAGATAGAGGGAAGCAAAGAGAAAAGATACCAGACAGCTTAAGAGAATGGCTTGGTTGAAGGTCAACAACAGAAATGATAAATAACTGTCGAGATCGAAAGTTGTGGAGAAACATGATCACATACGCCAGCAGGACCGATACTTGATGATGATGATGTTGACGATGGAGAAGACTATTTTCTTCCCTTAATAGTTGGATGAATACTTCTTCTTCATGCGATCATGGCTCATTCAGATTAGGATTCCGGATTCTCTCATGAAGGCAGCTGTCTGTTTAAGTGATTCGGTTGCCCCGTAGAGTTTCTCTTCCAGGGAGGTGGGTGTGGACCACATTGTCCTTCTCAGGTCTGTGTACTGGGGGCAATCCTGTAGAACATGTTTTGTAGTCATATTATCCAGTGTACAGTGGCCTAGGCTGGTTGTTGTTATTTTGAGTTTAGTGAACATGTCGTTTCTCATTCTATTGTGGCCAGCGCATAGGCGAAGTATGATGGCTTGTAGTTGGATGAATACAAGAATGATGGCCATGTAGCTTGCTGTATACCACAACATAGCAAATCTACGCCAATTTGGGAACCTCTTGAGGCGATAAAGAGTAGTAATAGTCGTAGCCAGATGTTGAAGTAAAAAGAACAACACAATCTTGACAGATCCATGCAATGTGAATACTGTCCCCATATGTAAGTTCATCATCATCATCATCAAATACCTTGTCTGCTGGCGTAGGTGATTATGTCTCTCCACAACATTCGATCGGGAGCCGCAATAGCTCAGTGGTTTGTGAACTGGACTACAAAGGACAAGAGGTAGGGCTCGATCCCAACCGACGGCTTCCGGGTTCACCCAGCCTTAAATGGGTACCGGATTTTTTTTCTGGGAAAGTAAAGCGACACGGGCGTAATACCGACCACATTATCTTAAAAATCATGTGCTGAAGGTCTGTAAAATGTATGGTCACTAACACCATATTTTATATACGCCACTTGGCGTGACGGGGATACTTTACTTTTACTTTTACAACTTTCGATTTCAACAGTTATTTATCATTTCTGTTGTTGACGCTCTACTAAGCCATTCTCTTAAGCTGTCTGGTATCTTTTCTCTTTGCTTCCCTCTATCTCTTCGTCCCTCAATTTTCCCAGTTGTCACAATATATTCCAGCTGTTCCCTTCTCATTACATGGCCAAAAATGCTGATTATTTCTTCCTAATATTGGAAATTAACTCTCTTTTTTGCTCTGGCCTCTTTCAGAATGCGTTCATTACTTTCTTAATATGTAAGTTAGCCAATCCATAAAGTGAATACTGTCCACATATAGGTTAGCCAACCCATAAAGTGAAAACTGTCCACATATATGCTAGCCAACCCATGAAGTGAATAGGTCTACTGTCTACATATATAAGTTAGCCAACCCATCGAGTAAATGCTGTCAACATATGTCAGACAACCATTAAGGTGAATAATGTCCACATACGTAAGTTCGCCAACCCATAAAGTGAATAATATTCACATATAGTAAACTAGCCACCCCATAAAGTGAATGCTGTCCATATATAGGTTAGCCAACCCTTACAGTTAATAATTTCTACTCATACAAGTTAGTCAAGCCATACAGTTAATAATGTCTACACATGTCAGTTAGTCAACCCATACAGTTTATAATGTCTATATATGCCAGTTAGTCAACCCATACAGTTAATAATGTCTACACATGTCAATTAGTCAACCCATACAGTTTATAATGTCTACATATGCAATGCCAGTTAGTCAACCCATACAGTTAATAATGTCTACATATGCCAGTTAGTCAACCCATACAGTTAATAATGTCTACATATGCCAGTTAGTCAACCCTTACATTTAATTATGTCTACATATGCCAGTTAGTCAACCCATACAGTTAATAATGTCTACATATGCAATGCCAGTTAGTCAACCCATACAGTTAATAATGTCTACATATGCAATGCCAGTTAGTCAACCTATACAGTTAATAATGTCTACATATGCCAGTTATCCAACCCATACAGTTAATAATGTCTACATATGCAATGCCAGTTAGTCAACCCATGCAGTTAATAATGTCTACATACGCCAGTTATCCAACCCATACAGTTAATAATGTCTACATATGCAATGCCAGTTAGTCAACCCATACAGTTAATAATGTCTACATATGCAATGCCAGTTAGTCAACCTATACAGTTAATAATGTCTACATATGCCAGTTATCCAACCCATACAGTTAATAATGTCTACATATGCAATGCCAGTTAGTCAACCCATGCAGTTAATAATGTCTACATACGCCAGTTATCCAACCCATACAGTTAATAATGTCTACATATGCAATGCCAGTTAGTCAACCCATACAGTTAATAATGTCTACATATGCAATGCCAGTTAGTCAACCCATACAGTTAATAATGTCTACATATGCAATGCCAGTTAGTCAACCCATACAGTTAATAATGTCTACATATGCAATGCCAGTTAGTCAACCCATACAGTTAATAATGTCTACATATGCCAGTTATCCAACCCATACAGTTAATAATGTCTACATATGCAATGCCAGTTAGTCAACCCATACAGTTAATAATGTCTACATATGCCAGTTAGTCAACCCATACAGTTAATAATGTCTACATATGCAATGCCAGTTAGTCAACCCATACAGTTAATAATGTCTACATATGCCAGTTATCCAACCCATACAGTTAATAATGTCTACATATGCAATGCCAGTTAGTCAACCCATACAGTTAATAATGTCTACATATGCCAGTTATCCAACCCATACAGTTAATAATGTCTACATATGCAATGCCAGTTAGTCAACCCATACAGTTAATAATGTCTATATATGCAATGCCAGTTATCCAACCCATACAGTTAATAATGTCTACATATGCAATGCCAGTTAGTCAACCCATACAGTTAATAATGTCTATATATGCAATGCCAGTTAGTCAACCCATACAGTTAATAATGTCTACATATGCCAGTTAGTCAACCCATACAGTTAATAATGTCTATATATGCAATGCCAGTTAGTCAACCCATACAGTTAATAATGTCTATATATGCAATGCCAGTTAGTCAACCCATACAGTTAATAATGTCTATATATGCAATGCCAGTTAGTCAACCCATACAGTTAATAATGTCTATATATGCAATGCCAGTTAGTCAACCCATACAGTTAATAATGTCTATATATGCAATGCCAGTTAGTCAACCCATACAGTTAATAATGTCTATATATGCAATGCCAGTTAGTCAACCCATACAGTTAATAATGTCTACATATGCAATGCCAGTTAGTCAACCTATACAGTTAATAATGTCTACATACGCCAGTTAGTCAACCCATACAGTTAATAATGTCTATATATGCCAGTTAGTCAACCCATACAGTTAATAATGTCTATATATGCAATGCCAGTTA